>VDFB02105785.1:41212443-41404165 GCA_007258455.2 Sequoia sempervirens
GACATTACATCGAAGCCAACCCCCTGGTCAGTAGGACATCCATGGGTAACTGAGACCTTTTTCCAAAAGCCAAATCCTTCAGTGAGCTCCTTTCCCTTTGTCGACAAGAAACTTGAGTGTTGGTGAGAGATCTTACCAAAAGCAAGAGGCTACCCCAAAACCCTTTATATTCTATCAGCGAGACATTATTGATGTTCCCCCAAGACATTTCATTCCACTAAGCTCCAGATCTCCTTCGGTGTGACTCCCATCAGTCAGGAAGACTTCATGGAAAAGGGAAAATGCTACACTAAGCCCCCTTTTTTGTTTCAGCAAGACACCTGTAGTCAAGGAGACATCTCCCTGAAAACATGACCATTCACCAAGCTCTTATCTTGTTGCCGAAACTTTGGCCTATCGGCCAGACCCTTTGTCGACCACACTATAGTCTCCCTGAACTCACATCTTTCAGCCAGACTGGTGTTTGTCGCTAAGACTCACGCCAAACTCCTCCATTCTACTCGAGCTCTCCTCAATTCCTAAGACTCCCACCGGTCGGTGAGACGTTTCACCGAGCTCCCTATCCTTTTGACAATGAGTTCACTTTTCTTTAGTTGGGGAGACATCACCAACTCGACAAGACCTTTCACTGATACCTGCATCCTTTGGTTGAGATCACCTTCATTTGCCGAGACATGGCCATGTCGGCAAGACCTTTACCTGATGACTGGAAACTACACCAATGTTAAATGTTGGGGAGACCTCATGCGTTCGGCGAGACCTTGTGGCGAAGGGACCAACCTTTGCCAAGAGGCCATCCTTCTTGTTGGGGAGACATCTGTCGAGCTCATTGATGTCGCCAAAACATTTCCGGGTCACCGAGACCTCTTAGCGAGCTCAAATTGCCACGCCGAAGACTTCAACATAAAGAACCATCGATGAGACATGTTAGTTTTTCTAAGACATCACATTGAGCTCTTTGTGTTACCCCAAATGAATGCAGTTGGTGTGACTTTCCCACATTGGTAAGACTTCTTACCGACAGTATTTCTTTTGGCGAGAGTTTCCCCAATGACTTTAAACCAACTGCTATCGGCAAGACTTTAACTCTTCGTTGGGAGCTCTCACCGAGCCGCTGTAGGTTATCCCGAAGCCCGTGGTCGCCATGAGTCTCCCCAATTTATGATTGAATGGCCTATTGGCCAAAGAATTCCATGCAATAAGAGTTCATACCAAACACTCCTTGTCATAGTGATAGGTTGCATAGTGAAAACATTCGGCAAGACAGAAACCAGGTCATAGCGACCTATTCAAAATAGAATGTATCAAAGCTGCTAGTCAGCCAAACAGTGAAGATGTCATACCGACTTGGTTCTAATGGAGGCTTGAGCCTATGATTATTGAGGCATATTTCCAACAAAGCAGGCTTCCCAACTGAGCTCCCTGTGAAATGTCATCAGATGCATGAACTAACCCTCAATGGAAATATCCCATCTAGCCCTTATGAACATCTGAAACATAATCTATCTTGCCTGATTGAGCCCATAGGTGAAAATTGGGTAACATTTCTGGTGACCTTTACTAGATGTTTGCCTGCTAAACATGAAAAACCAGTAGCCAAAACTTTTCCATTGGGCATGGATTTGTTAGGAAAAACCTCTGAAATAGACTCAAGGCAACTTTGAAAATAACTAGAACTCGCCTGAGGCTTGCAGGATGTAACAAGTTGCCCAGAGAAAAACAAAACAGGGGAAAATGAAAGAGAAAAATAACTGTGCCATCACAGCACCCAGGAAATAGAAAATAATTAACCTAAAGTGCAGAAGCACTTATTGAAAACATAACCCTAAACTAATATGTACAAAAGAGGAAATCCATCAAACTTGAAAACAAGACTTAAGGTGTATCCCATTGAATGGGATAGGGAGCACTTCCCCTTCTTTTGTAGCCAGCTAATAAGCATTGTGCTCCTTACAGTCTCTGATAATGAATGGGTCTTTCCACATGTTGTCAAACTTGGTGTGATGGCCTGACCTACTTTTCAGAACATCCCATTTGAGCATGAGGTCTCCCACCTTAAAAAAAATTGTTCTGGCCCTTCTGTCAAATGTTTTCTTTGTTTGGAGTTGATGATACTCCAAATATTTCATTGCTTTGCCCCTTAATTCTTCAAGTTCCATGAGCTCTACATATCTCACAGAGATTGGGTCATGTTCCTCAAACATCTCCAACTGATGTATAATGTCAAAGGCTGGAAGCTCTACAGATAGAGGCAACTTGCCTCTTTTCCATAAACCGACATGTATGGTGAATTACCAATAGACCTCTTAGGAGTCACTTTATCTGCCCAAAGTGCATTCTTTAATTTAGTGTGTCAGGTCCTTTTATTATCCTCCATTATTCTTTTGATAATCCTGATGAGATTCTTATTTGTGCTTTTAGCTAAGCCATTACCCTGGGGGTAATAATTTGATGATGTATTCAGATGAAGACCCTATTTAATAGCCCAATTAGTTAGTCTTAATCCCACAAATGCGAGAGCATTATCAGATATGATAGAGTCAAGAACTCCAAATCTGGTGACTATATCTTCATAGAAGCTCAAAACTAAAGATTCTTTTGCTTCTTTCAAAGCTATTGCTTCTGTCCACCATGTGAAATAGTATGTAATAGTCAACAACCACTTATGACCACCATTGGATGGTGGGTTAATTGGCCCAATCAAATCAATGCCCCATCTCATGAAGGGCTGCTCCACTTGAATTGGATGCAGAGGCATAGCAGGAAACTTTTCCTTTCCTGAAAATAGAGCACATTTAATACACTTCCTTGACCAGGCATATGCATCTTTAAACAAGTTGGGCTAGTAGTAACCAACTCTCATGATTTTCCAAGTAGTAGTTCTTGGGGAAAAGTGACCTCCTGCAGCTCCATCATGAAACTCATGAAGTACCTTCTCAATTTGATGACTATGAATGCATCTTAATAGGACACCATTCAGATCCTTTTTGAAAAGAACATTATTTACCAGTACATACGGTATGGACTGCAATCTGAAGTATCTTCTTTTGGCTCTGTTTAATCCTAATGGTCACTCACCAATTTGTAGAAATTGGGTCATATCTTGAACCCAATTAGTTAATGCCATAGGCACATCATCTTGAGCATTCTGAAACTCATTTGTATTGGTAAACACAACATCCTTTTCTAATTCAATTTTACTGCTTGACCCTGTAGCAAGCTACTCACAAAAACCTTTACCTCTAACCAATTTGGTGATCTTAATATCTACATCAAACTCCATGACCTTGGTGATCCATCCTGCTCTTTTTTCATTCAGATCTTTATTCAATAAAAATTACTTCACACTTGAGTGTGCAACCAGAATATGAATCTTATTGTTTGAAAGTAGAGGGTTAAACTTCTTTAGGCTTCTGATCATGGAGAGAACATGTTTCTCAACAAATGTATACCTCTCTTCATAATCAACAATTATTTGGCTAAAGAAGGCAATGGGTTGTTCTAAGTTGTCATTATTTTTCTGTACCAACATAACAGAGATTGAACTAGTGCTGCCAAAAGCATACAAAAAGAAATCTTTAGAGAAATCTGGATTTACCAATGTTGGGGCAGATGCCAAGGCCTCCTTAATTGTCTCAAAAATATTCTTGGAATCTTTTGTCCAACTGAAAATTGCATTCTTTTTTAGCATGGCAGTCAGGGGCTGTAATAGGTTTGCAGCATCTGGGATGAACCTTGTCAAAAAATTGATTTGGCCCAAAAAGCTCTGCAGACCCTACTTGTGATTTGGCAATGGCAACTCAAGTATGGCTCTGACTCTTTCAGGGTCAATAGTAATTCCTTGCTTTGACACTGTGTCCTAATAATTTCCCTTCATGAACAACAAAGATACTCTTTTTTGGATTGAGAGAGATACCAAACTCTCTACATTTTTCAAAAACTTTCCTAAGATGTAACAAATGTTCATCAACATTCTGAGAATAAACTGTAATATCATCTAAATAAATCAGTATAATCTTATTGATCAAACTTTAGAATGCCATGTCCATGGCCCTTTGAAACGTGGCACCAGCATTGGATAAACCAAAAGGCATCCTTTTGTATGCCATGGTGCCCCACTTAGTTGTAAAAGTAGTTTTGAACTGATCATCCTCTTTAACCAGCACCTGATTATAGCCCGAAAAACCATCTAACAAGGAAAATCTCTCAGAACCAGAAACTACTTGCAAGATTTGTTCCATAGAGGGCAGTAAGTAGTGGTCTTTCAAAGATGATCGATTAAGATCCCTAAAGTCTACACAGAGTCTTATCTCACCAATTTTCTTCCTAACTAGTACAAGGTTAGAAACCCATGAAGTATGCTTAATAAGAAAGATGATACCCCCCTCAACTAATTTGGTCAACTCTCTAATCATTAAGGGCTCAAGCTTAGGATTCAAGGGCCTTTGTTTTTGCCTTACTAGCTTAGCATTAGGTTCTAACTCAATTGTGTGATGAGCAATATGGGGATCAAACCCTTTCAAATCTGAGTATTCCCAAGCAAAGACATCATAAAATTCTTGACATAAAGCAACAAAAGATTATTTATCTTCATGTGAACAAATTTTTCCTATCTTAAGAAGTTTACCTTTGAAAATCTCCAATTCTTCATAATGCTCTTATTTGATTTGCAAACCGACTTTACCCTTTTTAAGCTGATCGTCAGTACTGAAAATCGACTCTAAGGTAACAAGACATTTGGGTAACTTATTTGTCCTCAGCTGTATGACTTGATCATCATACTATTGCTTGAGTTTTGCTTGATTCACCATGGAGAACTGATCTTCTTCGAGCAAGAAAGAAAGGATCTGTTCATCACTGTCAAAAACTTGCCAATGAATGTTGTTATCAGGAATTGATGGTCTGACTACAACCTTCACATACTGCTGTACTTTCTCTTTTCTAATGTCACCTGGAATATCAAACTATGCCCCAATGGCTACAAGCCTATCAACATGCTTGTTCTGATTCCTTGGAATAGACACTAAGTTAAAGGCATCAAAATCCTCAAGCATGTTCCACACTCTGTTTCTATAAGAATTTAGTGTGTCATTTTTAGCAACATTTAGGCCTCTTATTTGATTGACAATTAACTTGTTGTCCCCATATACTTTCAAGTGGGTTATTCCTCTCTTCCTTGCCCACTCAAGATCTTGAACAAGGCCCTCATACTCAGTAGTGTTGTTGGAGCACACAAAAGAAAAATGGAAAGCAACATAATACTTATCACCCTGCGAAGATACAAGAATTGCACCTCCTCTAGCTCCATTTTTGCTTCTAGACCCATCAAAATACATCTCCTATAATTCATTCTGCTGCTCAAATTGACTTTTTGCACTTCTTTCAAGATTTGGCATTTTTGTCCCTGCTTCATGCAATACATAATTGCCCAGGCCAACGTCCTGAATAAGCTCATTTGGATTATCAACCATGTTCTTAGCTGCCCATTCATTCAGGAATACCTCAGGTACACTCACAGCTTGTAACTCTTGTGCTGCAGCCAGTTTAGTATCCTCTAAAACAATAGAGTTAACATTTATAGCAAATAGCACATAAGGTTCGATGTGATCCTTGGTAAGGGACTCAAAAGTTATAGTTACCTTAGTACCATACTTGGTCCTAAAAAGCATATGGGACCAATCTGAAGACAAATTCCCTCCAATTTTAGCTGTGAAGTCTCTATATAGGCATAGAGCAAAAAATGGAGGCAAATCTATGACAAACACATCTTGCAGGATTGAAAAGTTGGGATAGACATGTAGTGTGAGATTCAGGTTTTTAATAACACCTATAGTGTTTATTATTGTCCCATCCAATTGAAGTACTCCCTTTTCTAATGGCTGGTATTGTAAACTTGACTGGTCTGCAATCTTTTTTGGCATTACCGAACTACTAGCCCTGCTATCAACCATGCAATTGTGTACCAATTTATTCCCCACTATTAAGGAAACATAGAAAGGAGGGGGCTTGATACCATTACTTTGCTGTGTGGTACTATCCAAAGGTGCATTGGTTAAAACTAACTTTGTTTGGCCTAAAGAGACTTCATTTGGAGGATTCAAACTAACTGGATTTGATAAGGTTGACTGTAACAAATTATTTTGACCAAGGATTGCTAAAGAATCCCACATCGAAATTGAAACATTCATTTTTTTCATACTTTCAACAATGTTGAAAGGTGCAGATATATTTACCTTTGGTTGCGTCTTTACAACAACATGGTTAGGTTGCACTTGACTTGCGGATGAAGCATGTAAAGGCTGCTCCTTACTAGTGTCATAACCTTGCTACAAAGTGTGTGGTACTTGTTGATTTGATGGACCAACAACTCCCTTATTCTTATTCGTTGCTTGTTCAATCTCGAAAGCCCTCTTCTTGGCTCTAGTATTAGTAGCAACAGATGTGTCATCCTGGTTCACTCCACAACATTCTTCTCTCTGCCAATTCAAGAGAGTTGAATCATCTCCAAGTTGATCCTGTTGTTGTGGATACCCCTTAGGCGAATCTTGCACACCTACAACATTTTGCACCATAAGAGCTTGATTGATGACGCCATTAGAGCATGTAGTTTGATTATGTGGCTGATTACATGGATAACACTATTCATAATCAGCAGACGAATTGTTTTGAACAGGAACAAGCTCTTTGATAGCACTAATTAGAGCTGGATTATAGACCTGAAAAGGTCTTGTGGCAACATTTTTTCTTGTGCCTTGGTAATTACCTTGATACTGCTGTCTATTCCCCTAGAATTGTTGTTGTTGACCTTGAAAAAGTTGACTCGAGGTCTAATTCTGCTGCTAATAAGGCCTAGAAGAGGACTGTTGTTTTTCCAAGTTCACCAACTTGTTACCAAAAGTCTATAAAAGACTTTTGATCTCTTGTAACTCCTATGATGAGCCTAAAGCAACACTTTCTTGTTTATCAACGACTGGAACAGCAACTGGCAGCATTGGTACAGCTCGTAGAGATGTGAAATGAGGTATTTGCAAAGGAATGTTTGCATGAATTTCTGGAAGTATAGGCATTGGAGGCCTAGGAGCAAGTTTTCCAGCTTGTATTAAGTTGTTCTCAGCTCTGATTGCTATTTTGAAAGCATCTAGCAAAGACACTCCTCCCATTGACTGTATCATGACAACTATATCATTGTTCAGAGCCCTCAAAAAGTATAAAAATGTGTATTTTGGAGGTTGCCTCACCATTGCAGGGATTCTATCATAGGTTCTCTAAAATATGAAGTTGAAGTCATTCATCTACTCTTGTGGAGCCCTCCTAATTGTAGTTGTCTCCAAATTTTTTATGCAACTTGTCTCCAAATTCATCCCATGTTGTAATTGAACTAACTGGTAGGCTCCTATACCATTGCACAACTCTTCCCTTCAGTGAAGCAGCTATTAATCTCACTGCAACATAATCTTGGGTTATGTGATGGACTCCACATAACGAAGCCACATCTCACATGTACTCAATCGGGGTAGTTTGATCTTCCCCCATGAAAGTTGGTAGACTCTTCAAGGCTGCCATTGGAATGTCATTGTGTTGTGCCAAATTCAAGGGGCTCCCTCCATTAAAAGCAACAAAGGGTTGATTCCTTGGAGTGGCCATTGGAGGTGGCTGAGGTGGATTTAATGGTGCAGCAAAATGAGATCCCACGGATGGAGGGGTAGACTGAGTTCTTCTAGAATAGATAATTGTTGTTCCTTGCTTTTCTGTTGCTCTGCCTTGTCTTCTTGGTGGTGACAGTTGCGAATATTTGAAAGGACTTCAGCTACTTCTTGTCTGAACTCTTCTCATAAACTGAAGAAGGCATTAATTTTTTGGAGTTCCTCCTCTTTATGGAGTCGCCAAGTATGCAAAATGACTTCTATAAAGTCTGAAACTTGTTGGTTGCATACCAAACCAACAATTGTAAGGTGGAACTAGTCCCACCGGGTGTGCCAGAAATTGTTGTCACCTAGAAATTACACCCTATGCATAGAGATTGAAACAGAGCTTTCTAGAGACACATGGGATCATTTCAAGGCTGTGGGTCACCTAAATTTGAAATGAACCTCCAGAGAAGGCCAACTTCCTTTGGGTACCACCTAAACTAATGATCTTGTAAAGGGAAAAGAGAGAAGTACATAAAAATGGAACTAAACTGTGGTGATACACCATATTGATAGGAAATCATGAAATGAAACAAGAAGAAAATACACTGGGAAACTTAATTGCTACCGTTTCACATACTCAGAACAACTTCTTTTAGACTTATGCATCATTCTTAATAGGTTTGATCTACATACACATCTTAGGAAGGAAAGATAAATTTCATAGCTTGAAGGTATGAGTGCAGACTTATAAAACACAGTTGAAGACTTGCATAATCAAAAGAAAGATACAAAAATGAGAGTAGTACAAACATGAACACTAGCTTCCAAGGTAAACTATGTGTTGTATTCTGATTCTGAAGGAGTTACAGCATACATCACTGAGAAAGATTGCTTAAAAATCACTAACTCTTCGTGAAAGTGGCAATCCAACATTACGCAAAAGGAAAAATGTTTTGAGTATATTTGCAACTATGTCAGCCCCTTAGGGCTTACAAAATATTAGTCCTCGGAGTAGATTTTTCCTTAGATCTTTTGACTGAATTTAATGCTGAACCTTACGTGTCCATGTCAATGAAGAGTCATTGCCTAGAGAAGCCTTATGATCTTTCTACAACCACCACATTTACTTTTGATCCTCGTGTCCTCCTTGAACCTCTTTGGGCGAGTGCTTTGAATACCCTGAGCTCAGAACAGATACGCATTGCATTTATTCCGTTGACGTTCTTCATCCTAATCAGACTGCCATGGCTCGCTTTCAGATCTCACTGATTGGTCGAGTGCACTCCACATGGATTCTCTAGGTGGTCAAAAGCTCCTTTGATCAGAATCGTACCTCAGCGAGACACTGAAAGTGTCTCACCGATGCGATTATGCCCTTTGAAACTATCGACACAACATGCGATAGTCGATGAGAGCTCTTATCGAGCCCAAAATTCATGTTGGTATCACTGAAGCCATCGACAAGACACAATTCTGTCGCTGAGACATCATGACGAAATCCTTATGGGAGACCCTCTGCCTTCGGCAAGACCTCTTGGCGATGTTGGATCTTTCTCCCCGAGCTGGTTCTCCTTCGGCAAGACTTCAGTTAGTCACCAGGACCTTTTGGCAAATGCCTCAACTCCTCGAGCTCCCTCCATTTTCAATGAGACCCTAGAAAATTGGGAAGACTTCATAATGAGGTCTTCTAGTCAGGCCGATGCACAAGATGTCACCAAGACTACAACCTGTCAGTAAGACATCATACGAAGTGTAAAACCTCCTCCCAAAGTCTCCTCGAACTTGATATTACAAACCATATCGGCAAGAGTCTGGTGATGTCACCCTGATGCATTTTGCTCTACCTGAGCTCCGCATTCTTTGTTGAGACCCTATCGAGTCGACAAGGCTCTCAACGAGGCCTCCTTGCTCTGGCGAGAGCTCATTTTTTTTTGCTTCAACAAGAGAAACCTTCATCAGCAAGAGGTCATAGTGGCCTCATTAGTCATGCCGATATCGCCTTCCATCATTGAGACCACATCATGTCGGTAAGACATCACTCTGACAGTCAGGCGCTACATTGATGTCATTCATGTCGAGGAGACTTTCTGCTAGTCGATGAGACCTCTACTGATGACTCCTCCTTTATCGCTAAGACCCCCGTGTCGGCAGGACCTCAGAGCGAAGTCTTCAACTCTTGGTGAGCTTAGCTTGCTTTCGGCGAGACCTTACCAGTTGGCAAGACCTCACCACAACCTCAAGACGTTACATCGAAGCCAACCCCCCAGTCGGCAGGACATCCACGAGTCGCTGAGACCTTTTGCCAAAGGTCAAATCCTTCGGCGAGCTCCTTTCCCTCTGTCAGCAAGACACTTGAGTGTCGGTGAGAGATCTTACCGAAAGCAAGAGGCTACCTCGAGACCCTTTATCTTCTATCGGCGAGACATTATTGATGTTACCCTAAGACATTTCATTCCACTGAGCTCCAGATCTCCTTCGATGTGACTCCCATCGGTCAGGAAGACTTCATGGCGAAGGGAAAACATTGCATTGATCCCCCTTTTTGTTTCGGCAAGACACCTGCGGTCAGGGAGACATCTCCCCGAAAACATGACCATTCACTGAGCTCTTATCTTGTCACTGAAACTTTGGCCTATTGGCCAGACCCTTTGCCGAGCACACTACGGTCTCCCCGAACTCAAATCTTTTGGCCAAACTGGTGTTTGTCACTGAGACTCACACCAAAATTCTCCATTCTGCCCAAGCTCTCCTCAATTCACTAAGACTCCCACCGGTTGGTGAGACGTTTCACTGAGCTCCCTATCCTTTTGGTGATGAGTTCACTTTTCTTCAGTCGGGGAGACATCACCAACTCGACAAGACCTTTCATCGATACCTGCGTCCTTTGGCCGAGATCACCTTCGTTCGCCGAGACATGGCCATGTCGGCAAGACCTTTACCCGACGGCTGGAAACTACACCGATGGTAAATGTCTAGGAGACCTCCTGCGTTCGGCAAGACCTTGTGGCGAAGGGACCAACCTTTGCCAAGTGCCCATCCTTCTTGTCGGGGAGACATTTTCCAAGCTCATTGTTGTCACCAAAACATTCTCGGGTCACCGAGACCTCTTAGCGAGCTCAAATTGCCATGCCAAAGACTTCAACATAAAGCACCATCGGCGAGACATGTTAGTTTCGCTAAGACATCACATTGAGCTCTTTGTGTTACCCCGAACGAATGTAGTCGGTGTGACTTTCCCACATCGATAAGACTTCTTACTGATAGTATTTCTTCTGGCGAGAGTTTCCCTGATGACTTTAAACCAACTGTTGTCGGCAAGAATTTAACTCTTCGCTGGGACCTCTCACCGAGCCGCTATAGGTTATCCCGAAGCTCGTGGTTGCCATGAGTCTCCCCGATTCATGATTGAATGGCCTATCGGCCAAAGAATTCCACGCGATAAGAGGTCATACCAAACACTCCTTGTCACAGCGATAGGCTGCATAGTGAAAGTGTTCAGCAAGATAGAAACTAGGTCACAACGACCTATTCAAAACAAAATGTATCAAAGCTGCTAGTCGGACATATAGTGAAGATGTCATACCGACTTGGCTCTAATGGAGGCTTGAGTCTGTGATTATTGAGGCATATTTCCAACAAAGTAGGCTTCCCAACTGAGCTCCCTATGAAATGTCATCAGATGCATGAACTAACCCTCAATGGAAATATCCCATCTAGCCCTTATGAACATCTGAAACAGAATCTCTCTTGCCTGATTGAGCCCATAGGTGAAAATTGGGTAACAATCACCAATTCCTAAAGTGCAATATAACATTGTAATATAAAATAAGGTTTCCAAAAATAGAAATATCCATGATGAGAATAGGAAAACCTTCATGAAGTCATGAGATGAGCCAACCAATCAACTAGGTATCTACCAAACGATCCTCTTATCAAGCCCTATTAGCCTACGAGGACCAGGAATAGGCTAATTCCTCCAAACTCCAACACTCATGAAAAAGGGGACATAATAGATGGAGACTAAAATGGATATAGAAGCATAGGTTAAATTGCAAGGGTATGCAATTTTTGATACTACACTACTATGTGCTCCAATCCCTTGGTTGAGTGGCCAAATTGATCGAGGTTTGAATTCTTCTACTCACAAAACCATAAACAACATGCAACAATGCTTCTTGAAACATGAATACAAAATTTTAACTAAAAGAGATTCTCTATTAATTTTTGTAGATCAAAAATGTCAAATATCAAATATCACTTGCTATTTTTTCTAAATAATAGAAAGATATATATACACTACATCCTACTTCCTAAATTATGGCATCATGTCAACATGCATTGATGCCATTATAATTTTGTTACATAGGTTTATAAATAAAAATTTGAGTTGCATTAAATGAAACAATTTTAACAGTCTAAGAGAGATATCATAGAATAGGAGTATTTTATTCTTCTTAAATTTTAGAGAACTAATAGTCTCATAGTAGTTCATAGCTTCAAGCAAAACAAGATACATCAATTTCTAGAACTCCTCTTACAGATAGTCTACAAGTATTTTAGATATGTTTTAAGAATTATGGAGCTCTATAGATGTGGCATTCTAGAACTCCTCTTTTTCTTGAACATGACTTGTTACAAGAAACATCTTTTGACCTTCATTAACATAGAAAGAACAACAAATATGCATACATTACTATGACCTAATATTATAACCAATTTATTACACAATCTTGCCAATTTAAGCATGATAAAGGTATATGGAAGGTGTTGGTGGTTAAAAAAGGATAATTTGGCTCCAATAACAAGGTGAATTTTCATACCTCATCATTACCCTTAGCCATTGATACTTTAATTTGTTCATACTTAATCTCCTTTTATGTATCCCCTAAAACCAAATTAAATTTGACTCAACAATGACATCTCTTTTGGATCTCCCCACATTAGTCACCAACTAGTGCCTAACTCTCTACACCCAAGAGTTAGGACATAGTGTGTGCTACTACACTCTTTCATTGTTGTCATGCCTTTCATCTATAATCAACCCCCTTTAAATATTTGTTATTGTAATTTTGTCTCCTTAATAACAAAACTAAATGTTGATAGTTAAACCTAGACCAAGTCAAATGTTTAATTATTCATTCTATTTAGTAAACCCTATTATGATATAGTAAAAATAAAGAACTTAGATATGAAATAAGCACAAACTAATTACACAAAAAATATTTACATGCACATATATACCAATATACATAAGATTATGGGGATGACCCTGCAGTGCAACGATAAGTTGCAAGCAACAACTTCACTGCTGCCATGTGTTCGAATCCCACCAGTGGACGGTGTGACAAACTATCATTGGCCGAAGGATGAAGGATGGAGAATGTTGGACGATGCATGGAAGATGAAGGAAGACTTGTGCAGGCATGGCAACGATCAACGCACAAGGAGGTATATGATGAGTGCTACTACGGGGTCGACATAGGGAGTTCGGTAGTAGCAGAGGAGGTAGACGAAGAGGAAGGCAGGGTGGAGAATGAGGAGAGGAGGCAAGAGGGAGGAGAAGGTAGAGAGGAGCAAGGAGGAGAGGAGATGAAGGAGAGGAGGAGAGGGGAGGATTGTGGGGTCAACGTAGGGGAGAGTTGAAGGAGAAGAGGAGGTAGCAAAGAGTTGGAGATGAGGAGATGGAAGAGAGGAGAGGAGTGCCGAGATGAGGTCCCCATTTGTGGTCTCATTGGTTCATTGCTCCAATCAAAAGTGCTTAGCTCCGACTGAGAATTACTAATAAAATATATATATACATAAGATTATATATTAATATACTTTAATAGCCTATACAATGTATTGCACATGTCTTATAATTCATTCCTCATGATTTACTTTGATATTTTCATCTTCCTCATTCCGCTCTTCATATCACTTATTTATCAATTATCCATGTATTATATTCTTTCCATATATCTTTCATATATCTTCCATTCTTTCTTAATATTAATCCCTCTTAAAGATTGTTTAAGCATATCATGGTGTATTTAAGGGCATTTAAGGCTTATATAACTATGTATGGGCTTGAAATGACCCTAATGACATACAATATTGCACAATATCCTACCAACAACTACCATTAGATGAACAAGTGTTATAGGTGCTAAAGACCTAATGATGCTCTAAATATAATTCTAAAAATTAGGACATGATCAAACCCTTGAATAAAACAATTATTTTAATATTTTCCTAGGCTCACATCTTCTCAAGATCCATTTATCTCAACCTTCTATTAGTAATCTAGTTCTTTATTTTAGTTTGTAGTACTATATCATTATGTGTCACTAGGTATTTCCATTTCAACCCATGTTTTATTTTAATGTCTATTAGCTTACATTAGTCAATTAATCAAATTCAACTCTATGTATCTAGAACGCCATCTACATTTAATTGATTTTAATAACAATTTAGGTATTTCAAAGGGTGGTTTTATTTCCTTTAAATCTTTAAACAAATAAAATGATTTAAAACAATACCTGTTTGATGAATTTAAGAACTAACACAATTTAATTAACCTAATTTTAAAGTCATGACAAATTAAGTGACATACTTATGAAACCTATAAATTAAGAGAAGTGTCAAGACAATTCATTTTAATGGTTGATAGTAAGTTTTTTATTGGTTTGATATTCAATTTTGAATTGAAGCTCAATATTGCTTAATATTAGATGCATTGGAAGCAAAATGATGAAATATGAATTGGAACATCCTTAAATTTTGCATGAGCTCAATTTCATGATACAAATTACAACCTTTTCTTGTAGAAATGATCCTTGACTAGGGATTTTAATCTCATTTGTAGAAATGACAATGTTGGCTTCAAATTATATGTACATACAAACATTTTTTTGAACCAACACTTGCAATTTGAAAATACATTGGTGTTAATGAAAACAAATCAGAGCTTGTTATGCAAGCATCTTTACTTTAGACTAGCCCACAATTAATTTAACACTTTTAGCAAACTTAGAAGACAACAAGTAATATATGCAAGTGATGATGATGAGGATATAATGATATTAGGTGATTGAAATTTGATACACTCGATATTAGAACGACTAGAAGATGATCAAATGTAGTTAGTAATTTGTCTTTTTATACTTGACTTGGACACACAATCCAAACACTTTGACATGTGAAACATTATACAACAACTAGTTGGAAGGATGTTGTATTGGCCCAATTTGAAATTTAAGTTTTAGAGGGCTAATTTTATATTGTAAAATTGAACTAGGTTCAATTCATGCCAATAAATCGAATTTGAAAAATGAATGAACAATCCAATGATTGTAGATTGTTAAAGAAAGATTAGAATTCTATTCCTAAAATTCAAAATAGAAACTTGAGTTAAAAAGAAACACTTTGAGTCAAAATTATACACTAAGACCAGAGACTCAAAACACCAAAACCCCTGCATGAAATGACACAAATGAATGGTAAGAAGACACATAATATACTTTTTACCATTTCTATTTGTCCCACTCTGATATTGTTTAACTTATTTGAAATCAAATATGAGAATTTGGAAGTGTTCCAATGCTCCTCAAATTGGGGGACGAGTCTTTACCTTAGAGCGTACATCAAGTATTTGTGGCCAGCATTTAGGGGGTAGGGCTATAAATAATTAGGTGGGCTGCATAGTGCATGGTGCAACCAAAGGCCACTCATATCTAAAATAATCTTTGATGATAACGACGTGAGTTAAAATATTTAAACGATGCACCACTACTGTTGGGGTGTTTAATACTTACATTTATCAGGATACGTGTACTAAGGATGCTAAATAAGCTTTAATTATTTTCGACAGTCGAGGCCCACGTGAATTCTTACAGTAATCATAATCATACGCGTAATCATAATAATAATTAAGTGACGGAGCGACGTCCGTCTATTGACGGAAGAGTTTAGCGTCAAGGGAGCGGATCCCCGATAAATCGTAGGAGCAGGCTGTAGCTATGGCGGAGGGCTGGCAAGGGAACGGCGGATTTGATGTGATTTTCACGCTTCGGGGGTACGTCAAATTGATTTGACGAGATTACGGTTGTTTATAGGTGAAGGTGGGGTTTGAATTGACGGATTAAGCATAATTTAGCGCATGCTCTGGTAGATGGATTGCTTTGTTCTTTGCTTGTTTAGGGAGAAATTTGACGGCAAAGGCTGCCGTGACCGGCTTTAATTTATGCTGTTTGCAGGGGACAAGAAAGGAAAAAGAAAAAGATAAATTTGTGTTTTTTCTTTTGCTTTAAGTGGAAACGACTCCCAAGGCGGATTGTTGAGGAAGAAGAAGACTCCAGGAAAAACATATATGCACAGCTTTTGTCGGTATTGTTATACAACGGAAATTTTCATCATTTCTTCTGCTGATTTGAGCCGCTCCTGCATCTTTTTGGCTCAGAAGCGGTCGCTACAGTTTTGCATTGTTTGTTGGGGTATTCGTTGCAGATTTTGAAGAGTGATAATGTTGACCTGCATTGCATGTTCCAAGCGTTTCGATGATTCTCTCCATGAAAACCACCAACTGGATGGCTCGAATACACCGAGGTCGCCTGCTTCGAAAGAGGCCATCAAGAATCTCACTTCTCAGGTTTTTGTTTCGATCTCTGCACTTTCTTTTTAGCGGCATCTGGTTGTGTACCCTTAAAATAGGATGAGCACTGCATATCTTGAAATATGTGCAAAATCAATTGTCGAGTAGACGATCTTTTAAGTCGAAAACCTAAGGTTGGTTGAAACATATGGTATCATCCAAATTTTGAATCCCTGAGAGCCTCTGAGATAATTTGCAGGTTTGCTGTGATTGGAATAAACATTGTGAAATGTTGTCTACTAAAGTTTTTCGATTTCGAATTTGAGATTTCCTAGGCAACTGAGAATAGAACTTTGCAATTTTTGCTGTTGTCAAATCCGGAAAAAACGCCCAAAAATCGTCATATTTTTTAATCTGAGAATCTCAGGAAATTTGTGAGTTTAGTTAAAACTTTCAGGAAGTTTCTCCTCTTTGCAATGTAAGAAACATGTTCAAATCTTCAGATGTTGAGTGAATGAAACTCCTAAGTTTTTAAGTTTTACCAGTTGGCAAAATTTTACCCTTTGTTTTTGCCTTACATGAAATGTGCTGAATCTGCATAAAATCTGCAATTGCGGAAGCGTTATTTTTACCGTTTTTCTTACCTTACGGTGTAAAATGTGACGAATCAGCATAAAATCTGCAATAGAGGGAGCGTTATTTAATTTTAAAGTCCTAGTTGAAATTTGAAATTTTTGTTGAAATCCTCAGTCTGGATTTTTCAGGTTCTCTATAAATCTGAATCAATTTCTAATGTGAGAACCGTATATTGTTTCTTCTGATGTGAAACTTGACTCAGATGTAAAATATTAACCCTCTTTCAGATCAAAGACATGGCGTTGAAATTCTCGGGGGCATACAGGCACTGTAAACCGTGCGCCACGTCAAGCGTTTATCGCAAGGGAGTGCCGCAGCATTCCCTGGAGGTGGACGATGCATCAGAAGGAACGCAGTATGGCTACCGTGTCACAGGAAGCTCCAGTTCTACCCCTGCCTGGAACTTCTCCAGAGATCACGTCCTCGGCGAATACAGATTTCGAACCGCTAATTCCAGCGCCGAAGGCACGCCTAGGTTCGAATCCCCGGCGGCACGCCGCCGCGAAAATAGTAGTCGTGTCGATGCTGTCTCCATGGAAGGGGAAGAGGAGAACAAAGAATGGATTGCGCAGGTCGAACCGGGGGTTCTCATCACACTGATTTCTTTACCAGAGGGCGGAAACGACCTCAAACGTATCCGCTTCAGGTAGACAGACTATCAAACCGGATAGAAACTCCATTTCCATTTTTCTTTTAAAAATGCACCTTATATTATAATATCAATACCGCAACAGGTTTCCAATATAAATCCTTTCTTAAAATTAGCTGCATATTTGACATATTGTTTTGCTCTGTGATTTTATTCAAGACTTTGATTCAATATCTTCTCTGTTCTCCTGGGTTTACCCTTGCGATGCCAATTTTTTCAAAGGAAAGAACGCAATGCCAAAAGGAACTAGGGTTAAGCTGATTAACTAGGTTGGAATATCATTAACTATTTTTGCAAAAAATCAGTTACATCTAACATGAAAAATGTCTTCTCTATGAGATCTTTTTCTTCGTAAGATGCGCTAATTTACTCATGAATTCACGTTTGATACTTACTAAACTCCGTTTCCACGAACATAAATGAGCAACCTTTCCGGAAAACAGGCAAAAGCTTCGTTCCATTATCTACTTTGGTTATTCAAAATACAAAGAAATTTCTTCTGAAGAAAAAAGCCTTAAAATATGACTATATCTTGTTTCAAAAAATACTTGTCTCAGTAAGAGGGTGTGCAACATAGTCTGCAGCTTATGCCGGACTGTTCATTTGCATTTATTTTCTACATTAATAGTTGTTTTTGCTGTTTGAAGCCGGGAGATGTTCAACAAGTGGCAAGCGCAGCGATGGTGGTCGGAAAATTACGACAAGGTTATGGAGCTGTACAACGTCCAGCGATTCAACCGGCAGACCGTGTATCTTCCCACGGGAGAAGAGGAAGAGGTAATAAAATAACATTGTTTTTCTATTTTGTGTCCGTGATTGATGTTATACTTTGTGGGGATTTGAGCTCGATACATCCTTTTACTAAACATATTAGCAGAGGGCTCATGCGGAGGAGAGTCCGGTGACGCCGCCGCTGCACAACGAGCGTTTGCCTCGCAACTTCTACAGGCAGTGCAACGCAGCAGGGCAGGGCGTGGGTTACTCCTCTTCTGACTCAATGGACCAGCACAGCAGTTTGGCCGCCACGCCAAATCTATCCAGCAAAGCCGGAAGCTCGTCCATGGACGCCGATCGATCCGACGACCTCTCCGTTTCTGCAAGCAACGTAAGTGACCAGGAGATGGAGTGGGTGGAGGAGGACGAGCCAGGCGTGTACATCACCATTAGGTCTCTGCCTGACGGCGCCAGGGAACTCAGGCGCGTCAGATTTAGGTAGGTAGCCTAAATCTATACTAGTCCCCCATCATTTATTACATTACACTGTCTATTGCAAAGAAGCAAACATTAATGTGCGGATTTTAATGCAGCCGCGAAAAATTTGGAGAGGCACAGGCGAGATTGTGGTGGGAAGAAAACCGGTCTAGAATTCATCAACAGTACCTGTAAAGCAAGGTTAAGTTTGATTGGGACTCGGGGGATATCAGATAGACGTGTATTCCTATGCATTTGTTTAAGCGGGTGTAGATTGTAATGGAGTGTATTATAGTTTAGTTTCCGTATAGCAAATCCTTGCCTGTCATCAGGCTATCCACATGCAGGTCGAACAGTCTGTGGGCACTGGACCTCCCAACAGCTTACCTACCATTCTGGGACGAATTTCAACGTTGTCTATACCGTATACGTCGACTTTGTAGCTTCGAGTCCTACTTGAGTGTATGTTTCTATCACGTAACTTTTATTGAGATCTATTTGTTTTGTAGAAGTTATCTCAAGTTTTGTTTAATGTGGGCTTTATAAAAAATTAAATTGAATATTAGGTCCTAAATAATAATAATCAATGGTAGTAAAAGAACTGTCTTGCATTTAATTTGTCTCAAGCTTGTTGCAACATACAAACAGTTCATCAGTTGGTCCAATAGCAACAATTAAACCAGCTATCGAAGACGTAAGCGTGAAGCCTCCCTTAAATTATATAATAAAAATTGGTCCACATCTATTAATGAAGGCGAAGATTGTCTCCTGAGGCCTGATCTCCATCATCATTTGATTTTTTCAGAGTAAAATACTCTAGAGCCTCAACTATCATCATCATTTTTTATTTTTTTAAAAATAAAATGCTCCCATTTGGTACTAGTCCATGTTAACATTATGAAAAGTTTGAATGTTACATATCTGTCAATGTCCTTACATACTGTGGGATGGAATCATGGATCCCTTACCTATTTTCAAATATTATCCAGTTCAAGACCAAATTGGATTTGGTCAATAAAATTAGAATAATTATTTATTTAATATGAATGAGGTGTACTGTTAAATTTGATGATGTTTTAGTAGAATTTTCTTGTTACTCTGACAAATCTAATCATCTCTTCGCTGTCAAATCATCTGAGACAAATACCAATAAGTTATTTAGATTATGTATATTATGTCTATTAATAACAGACTACTAATAGCTTGTTTCTTAAGAAGTTTTGCGTTCCTGTCATGCTCACCGGCTTCTTTTAAGTCTACAAGAAGTTTTGTGCTCCTGTCATTCTCACCGGCTTCTTTAAGTCTCCATATTGTTCTGGTCTCAAAAACAATTATCATTTGTAGTAAAGGAAAGTGGCCTTGGAGCTTTAACAGCAATAAGGTTTGGCTAATATACAGGATCTCTTTTACGTGGTGATGGCGGTGATGAGATGACTTCACTTGTGAATGGTGAAATGAATTAGTAGTTATTTTGACCTAAATAAAATAAAATAAAATAATGTAAGTTATCAACGAAAGGTCATTGAATGGTGCCTTACTGTATAATGTTTCCCTTCTGTTTGAAAGTTTTTTCTCTGCATTAAGCTTGTAGCAAATGATCGTAGATTTGGATCTTCGTATGTGCAACATTACGTTTCATTTTAGGACTATCAATATCAGATTTATATTTGAAGCTTAAAATTTTCATTTTAGGATTATACATATCCGTTTTTTGTTTAGTAGCCTGACTAATTTCTTAGACAATGGACTCCTAAAAAGGTTTGTTTAAATGATTGGGGGATCTGGGTATCTATGTAAATAGCTGTCTAATTTCTTAGACAATAGACTCCTAAAACAGTTTGGTTAAATGATTGGGGGATTTGAGCACAATATGTTGAGTCTTAATTTCAATATGATTTTTGTTTAGCAGAATTTAATTTAAGTAAATATTTTTTATAACATTTAATTATAAATTTATGGAAATTTTATACGAAGGATTTGTTGTAGTTAAAATTTTCATATTGAACTATGTTTTGAACTCAATTCAGATTTATGTGTGTTTTTCAATGTCTCATCAAAGATCATCTTAGTTAGTATATGATATTTAAACTTAATTTTCTTTATTTTTATTTCCAAAAGATGACATAAAAATAACAATAATGGGTACAAAAGATTGGAACCCTTCAACCCCGATTTCAATCCCGTTTACCATGATAATCAAGGGCATAGATTTGAAATGGACAAAAAAGAAACAAAGACAAAAATGCTTCGCTAAAGAATAAATTAAATTTAGTGTACAACTTAAAAAGAAAATTAAAACCTAGATACATTAATAAAAGTAGTCAATAAAGTATATAAATTAAAAGCAAATACAAATGTGAATGAACACTTGAGAAAGCTAAAAAGTCACTAATAAGAAATGATAAAGAACAAGATAAAGGAAAGCTTCAAACAATAAAGAGAAACAGAAAAAAAAGAAAAGGTTTAGATGAAATCAAACAAGCTAGGGTTTAAATAAAGGAAGATAAAATAATCTATTTAAGAATGATATAAAAGATCAACATAGCTAATTTAGAATGGATGAAATCAAGATAAATGACAAAGTGAGAAAATAAGAAAAGCATTAAATGATTAATTAAAAGATGAAATCAAGATAAATGACAGTGAGAAAATAAGAAAAACACTAGATGATTAATTAAAAGATAACATACTTAAATAAATTAAATTTAGTGTACAACTTAAAAAGAAAATTAAAACCTAGATACATTAATAAAAGTAGTCAATAAAGTATATAAATTAAAAGCAAATACAAATGTGAATGAACACTTGAGAAAGCTAAAAAGTCACTAATAAGAAATGATAAAGAACAAGATAAAGGAAAGCTTCAAACAATAAAGAGAAACAGAAAAAAAAGAAGAAAAGGTTTAGATGAAATCAAACAAGCTAGGGTTTAAATAAAGGAAGATAAAATAATCTATTTAAGAATGATATAAAAGATCAACATAGCTAATTTAGAATGGATGAAATCAAGATAAATGACAAAGTGAGAAAATAAGAAAAACATTAAATGATTAATTAAAAGATGAAATCAAGATAAATGACAGTGAGAAAATAAGAAAAACACTAGATGATTAATTAAAAGAGAACATACTTAAATAAAACTGGTAAAAATAAGTAAAGTTTGAATATTTAAAAACCCCAATAATAATTATAACGGCAAAGAGGAAATAAATAGATATAAATGTAACATTAGAACCTATACAAAGGTGTTTGGAACAAGAAGTATTAGGTCTTTTCTTTAAGAACATCGAAGTAAAAAGTGCAAAATAGTACAATGGATAATTTATTATGCAATGGGTATAACAATAAAATTAAATAAAATCTATTTATAGTATTTATTTTTAAATTGAATTTGATTATATAAAAAAAAAAATCATCAACATAAAAAGTTTATTACAAATGAATTTAGAAAGTAGTATAGATGAATCATTGTGAATAATTGTGTATTTGTGGTTTTGTTTTTTAACTAGAGAGAATTTTGCTTTTAAATAAATTGAATTGATTTTTTATGCAATTCCAAATAATTTAGATCTAATTTTACAATGGATTTGGAATATTATATTTTCTAAAAAATAAATGATTAATGTTATAATTATTTAAAAAAATTGAATTTATGTTTAATTAGATTTATTTGAAAAAATGGATTGGTTTGTAAGGATTTAAATTTATGGACTCATTATTAATATTGACTTGGAATAGTACTTTAATTCATTTTTGTGGGTTTTTTTCTTTAATATATATAAAATTGTATTAGTAAATAAAAATATCATATAAATCTTATTTATTATGTTCAAAACTATTTTACAATGACATCAAGACATAAAATCTCATTTCATGATTATGTTCATAAAAACTAACGCAATTACAATTTTTTTTTTCTTTAATATATATAAAATTGTATTAGTAAATAAAAATATCATATAAATCTTATTTATTATGCACAAAACTATTTTACAATGACATCAAGACATAAAATCTCATTTCATGTTTATGTTCATAAAAACTAACACAATTACAATTTTAAATAAAAAATATAGTTCACATAATTAATAAAGATATAAAATATATAAATATAAAATAAAACATATCTATATAACTTTGTCAAAAAAAAAACATATTATAAAGTCAGTAATTTTTAATATATATATATATATATTACTTTGTCAAAAAAAAACATTATAAAGTCGGTAATTTTTATTTAGTAAAAGTGAAGTTATTTATTTTTTAAAATATAAATACATCAACAAATTGAAATATATATTAATGTCTACACATAAAACTATTAAAAAATAACATGTAAGTATATAATATTTGTAGACACCTAAAATTGTCCATGCATTTTCATATAGGTCCACACTTGCATATTTCTTCTATTTCCTATTAATTAAATAACTTTATTATTTAATTAAGCTAATTTTCTTCTAAATAATTAAATGATTTTTATTTACTTATTTTCCCTTTAAATATCCATTTTCTTCTAAATAATTAAATAATTTTTATTTAATTATTTTCTCTTTCAATATCCATTTTTATTATTTAATTATTCCTCTTTCATAGGTCCCAATTTCTTCTAATAATTAATTAATCTTATGATTTAATTATTTCCACCTTTCCTCTCCCATAATTAAATAATTTTCACAATTATTTAATTATCTAACACTCATCTCTCCTAAATTAATTTATTTAATTTTCTCACATTTCTTCTTAAATTATTTCCTTAATGTTGGCTAATAAAATTAAATACCTTTATTTAATTTTAGCTCCTTGATCCATGCATTTTCTCTCTCATTAATCCTCCAACCTTGATTAAATTAATTTCTAATTTAATCTTCACCATTGATTTCTTTCAAGCAAAGCATATTAATATATCCCTCATCTAAACCATTTAGATAACACATCTCATTATCTCACCTACATGCTACCATTTTCATTCTAGCACTCTTATCTATCACATTTCTACCATTTTCTATCTAGACCTCAAGCATATATTTATCTATCATATCAAGATTCACACCATATCCTATCAAGATCAAGATCAAGGAAATATCAAGGTTATGCAATCAAAGTATGAGGGCAACAACCTATCAAGAGTCCATGTCCAAGGTGACCTTGTTTCATTTCATGCATACATTATCTTCTATCTCTAAGAAACAATTGAAATTTGATGTTGAATGTAGATTAGATCCAGTGCTTCCTTTGTTATCTATTTTCTGCATCATACATTTTGGTGAAACCAATGTGAACCCCCTAATTGAGGTTTGGCTTAATATTTTGAGATTTTTTTTGGAATTCTAGAGTTGGATCCACTTCACTTGATTTAACTTGCTTTTGGTAAGTTTTGTTAACTTTTTGTTGTAAGTTTAAAGTCGTTTTTGGACAAAACCCTAGTTTTCAAAGATTTCACCATATCTTTCAAACGACCAATTTTTTTTTATGAGTTTTTAGTTGAAGTTTATGGATCATCTAAGAAAGACACATAAGAAAAATTAAGGTCATATCATTATTTTTTGATGATTTATGGTGATTTTATGTTTTTTCATAAGTCTTCATTTCTAGATGCGAATCAACGAATTTTTCAAAAAAGAAAAATCATTTTTGGAAAACTATTGAAATTTTAGTAGGGGTTTGTTCTTTATAGATTTATTTTTTAGCAGAAAATAGTGATAAAAAAATTGAATCTTTGTTAATTAAGGGTTTTCCATAATTTTGCATTTCTGGGTGCAAATCAACAATTTTTTTGGATTTTTTTGCATTTTTGGAAAGCTCTTGAAATTTCAGTAGGGGTCTATTCATTGTATTTTTATTTTTGGTGCCAAAAACATTTCTAAAAATTAGATTTATTTTGATTGGTGAAAAAAAATTGGAATTACAATCTACTGATGAGCATCTTTTTCATATACATCTATTTTGTTGCATCATAAATTATTTTCTAATCTTTTTAGGAGTTTTATTGTCATTATCAAATCCGAGTTCCATTTTTTTGGTTTTAATCCAACCCTCTAATATTAGTGATCAATTATCTTGTTAGGGTTTTGCTTTGTTGTTGGTTTTGTTAATGTACAAAAAAAAAACTCTTGTAAAGGGAAAATTGGATCAAGTGGACAAAAAAATGGAGCTAAAGAATATCCAGTGCACACTTTTCAACTCAAATCTTTATCTTAATCTTTTTTACATCATATTTCAATTTGGATCTGAAAAGAACAAGTGCCTTCTCAAAATTACAATTTCAATTTGGACTTAAAAAGAATGTTTTTGCATTGTTTGGTGATCTTGTTTGTGCTTGGAGGTGTGTATTCTCTTCCCTCACATTTCCATATGATCTTGGGAATCAAAAACACTCTTCAACACTCTCATTTTCACATCACACATTTCAATTTCCAAGGTTAACGAACATCACTTGTGTGATCAATTACATGTGTATGCTTTGTTCTCATATTATCATATGATCTTGGAGATCAAAAACATTATTTGCATCACTTTTGTGTAGCCTTCTTAGGGGGTCTTCCTAGAGAAGTGATCACTCTAGGGGTGACCTCAACTCTAGCATTCTGACAGAGTATAAATAGCAGATGTGAATCAAAAGACAAACCTCTTGGAAGTGAATTTTTCAATCTTGGCTAAGCCCCAAAGAACTTTATACCTTTAGGAAGTGAAGGTGGGGTGTGGGTTAGCCTCTCCTCTTGACTGTTTAGCATTATTCTCCTTTCAAATTCATGTACTTGGGCCTCATGTACCTTCAAGGTATATATAGGACATCCCTAGATCCTTGTGCATCCTAGTTTAAGACCATTGGCCAATCTACCCACTTGAATAATTGCTAGGTTGTTCTTGTGCTTGGAAGTGTCTTTTTATCATAATCATTTGTATTACATATTGCATCAAATCTTGTCTTACGTGTGTGAATATGTATTCAAGATCTAAATCCTAATCAAGCAAGAAAAATCAGAAACCTACCTAAAACCATGGATCAAGATGAGTCTATCATATCCTCCATCTGCCATCTCATACCTCAAGATCTTGTTGAATTTATCCTTGCCAACTACTTTAACCGTCACATAAAATCCATGATCATATGTCCCATAAGTAGATTCTAAGAGATCCTAAACACCATCCAAACCACCATTGAAACTTATACCCAAGTCATGTCACCCTCCATGTCATCCTTTCCCTCCATTGACAAGGGAAACCAAAATATCTTTCATGTTCAACCAACACCCATCCATAACCATAACTCACACACTTCACATCCTAATCAACCCATTGTCAAGTCAAATAGGGCCATCAAAAGATCACCAAATAACACCATCAAAAGACAACCAAAAGTCACCCTCTAAGGAGCACCAAAAGTCACTCTCAAAGGAATACACGAACCCATGCAAAATCCTATTTCACAAAATGTTAGTCCTAGTCTTCTAGTTCCACCCACTTCCACCTCATCCATTTCATGTTTTTCCACCTTCATAGCATCTATACAAAGTTAACCATGTTACTCACTTGACCTTGTTGATCCAAAGCATGACATCATAGATCCCCCTTTATGTCAAGATCAAAGTACTCCCTCTCATAATCCCATTCCTTCTTATGATCCTATTCCATCTCATAACCCCATACCATCTCATGATCCAAGTCTCTCAACTTCATGCCATAATCCTTGTCCATCAACTCTATTGCATGATCATATACCATCTCATAATCCTACCATATCTAACCCATTTGATGATCTTAACATATCCATCTCATATCATGATCCTATCATACCACCTCCATGGCATGATCCTAGTCCATCATAAGAACAAATCTTTCCATCCATTACCTCTCAAGACCCCCAAGGTATAAGCATTTCCCCTACATCACATGATAATCCTAATACTTCACAAGATCTAATTCATGAACCACAAACATATAAATTTGGTTCATCCACCTTTATAAAAGTTGGTTTTCTCTTAGAATACCTCATGTCTTCCACATCCAATGCCCATCAAGATGGCTATTCATCTTGTTTCACAAGCGACAAGTATCCCATTGGTAAGAAGATTCTTTAAAAGATGAATTATCAAGGCAAAGGGTTGGGTCTTCATGAGCAAGGTTTACTTGAATACCCTAATATTAAAATACATTTAAATTCTTATGGCCTTAGCTACATACCTCCTTAAGATGTTGATAACTCTTTCAAACCCAAAAGGCCTCTTTTTATATCAAGACATCCACCTCCTCCATCATCTTTACCATCTATTCTAGGACCTCATCCATCAACCCTTCCATCCATCTTGAGCCCATATGTTCCTGATGCATATCTTTACATTCCCTTTTAAGAACAACAAAGACACATACCCTTGAATTCCTTCCAATGCCTTCAATTTCAAAATTCTCTATTTTCATATAATACATCTATGGCCTCTCCAAGCAATTGGGATATCAAACAAGAAATGCATAAATCTAAGAATCCACAAAAACCTGAAGATCATCATATCTCACTAAAAAAAATGCCAAAACAAAAAAATATGCTCCAAAATCAAAAGCAAAACATATCCAAGAAAATGCAAAAGTCAATTAAGAAAAAATCAAAACACTATAAAGAAAAATCAAAAGTCAAAACAATGCAGGTTCCAAAAAAAGTAGAAGAATCCATGCATTCAAATGAAAAATATAAATTGGTATCACAACTTGCTAATCCAAAAGATTCAATTATTCCACCATCATTCAACCCTCCATCTAAGTATATTCCATCTTATAAGCCAATCATAAGTCTTCCATCATCCTCCAAATCTATTTTAGGTCCTTACATGCCCAAGTTTATTATCCCAACCTCCCCATCTCAATCCTTCAACTTTCACCACCCTTCAAGGTGTGTGCCAATGTTATTTTTTCCTACGTTCCCTCATAATGAATCCATTCCATACTTCCATCCAACCTTCACCCCTCATAATTCCATACCTTTAATCCAATCCTTTGCATGAATTTTTAACCCCGTTCTTCCTACCCCTATCCATTCCATTATCTTTACCAATTTTCCTACCAACATCTTTGAGTGAGAGCATGTTAGCCATGGTCTATAAGAAACATTTAGTCAATGGGGTACTATCTTTCATAAAGAGACACTTGAGTCCTCCATTCATATCCATACACCTTCATTAGCTTCCATTTCCACGAGCTTTTATAGCCATTCGTATCCAATAGCTTTCACATCCATCCATCTACCTTTTCTTGTACACTTGGGGGAAAGTCTTTTCCATTCGTATGATACATTATCCTATTTTCACTTATCCATCATATTACTTCATTTATAATCCATGCAATCCACTTTATCCATCCACCTTTCTTTGATATTGCATAAAGTATTGGGGAAAAATAGCAAGAACAAGTATCTAATGCATGTTTTAGACCATGTGTGTCTTCCATCCTCCATATCACTTGTCCTCCATCTCATGTTCTCTTTCATCTCTATTTATCCTTCCTATCCATGTCATATCCTTATCACTTGTCATACTTATCCTTTGTCATACATCTTAGCATGGGGGCATGTTGTTACTTTGACATGTGATCTTTGGAGTCCTCCATAGGTCTTCTATTTATCCTTTGTCTCTAACCAAAAATATTGGGTTCCTTTGTTATTGGTTTTCTCCACCCACAACATTCAATATCTTAATCCATCTATCTTCATCCCCCATCTAGGGTGTATTCTTACATGTCCTATCATTAACCCATATCTTAGATCTCCATATCATTGATCCATATCCATCCATATCTCCTTTGGTTTTTAGCTTGACTAAGGAATAAGATCTTGTTTATCATTATCATTTACATTATTTATTTATCGTTGCATTATCATTGTTATGAGCAATACATTTAAATAAAGCATAAACTCTTTAATATTGTAAAACACCAGTCTTTAATGAACATCATGAGCAAAAGATTCTTATTAGATCAAGTTAACATCTAACATATCTTGGGCCAAATATTTAGTAATTTATCACAATCAAAACAATCAATCAAATAATCAAACTATTGTGTCTTGACAAATACACCTTTCCTAATCAGACACCTGCCTTGTTCTTTCAAACACTCAAAAAATTGATCATGTCTCTTGGCACAAGGTATTGTGGTTATCTTGTTCAACACGTTGTTTTTTTCCTTATTGATCCTTATCATGTGCATTAACATTTGCATTTTTCATTATCATGATCTTACATATTTATCATTATCATTTTGCATGCATGAGAGTTTGTTCTTTATCTTGAGTCCTGTCTCTTTTTTTTATCATTATCCTTATATTTTTATATCTTTTCTTTTTTGTCACATTCTAAGGAAGCTTGAGGATCTCTACTCCTTGTTGTGTACGAAAGAGGGTGAGGAGTGGGGCATGAGTTCTTGTGTGTGTATCAAGTCAGTCTACCCAATGATGATTACAAAAAGAATAACCAATAACAAAGAGGGATTCATTCCACTCTATGATGAAACAAATGATCAAGTTTCATAGTCTCTCCATTCCATTCATTTCCATAGCCAGCCTTCCATATCCTTTCCTCCCATATTGAATCCATTCATAAGCCATTTATATGTTTTTCTTGCATCCAATCAATGTGTTTCATTCCTTTCTTCTTTGCATACACCTAAGTCACTCATATTTTTGAATCTTGCATATCATAAATCTTTCATGAGATTGACTCAATATTGATCTTTTTAGGTCAATCTCCTAAGGGGGCATCCATAGCTCTTTTTCCTCATTTAGGGCATCTTTCATTTTTTTGATGCCCTAAATTGTCCATGTGCATTTTCAAAGATGGTCCAAGATCCACCTTTCAAAACCTTGGTCTTTTGTCGCCTGCTGAGGAGGAGAAACATCACTCAAGTGCTTTTCTGTCAACCACAGACTCATATGCAGTCCCCCAAACATCTATCATATAATAGATGGTCCTACCCTTTGACGAAAAGATTGGTGGAGTAACATCGTACGTCAACCACACTGGGCTTAGTGTTGTGCCCTACATGACTAGAACTTGTAACCCTACAATCTGGAACTAGCATGCACTACATAGAAACTATGAACTAACAGTGGAGCCAAAGACAATCACACTACTTTGGCCAAAGTATTCTCACTCAGTACTTTGAGTGATGATCATTTTATTCACTTACAATACTTAAGCTCGTTTTGAATTAAGGTCACTATAATCTATGCATAGGTAATCCCTCCAATGAGAAATATTTAACCTTAGAATTAACCTATCCCATTTCCCACAAAATCTATGGTATTTCTACTCACAAATCATATGAACAAGTTCCCTCCCTTCAATGGACAAACAATCCCAAGAGTAACCCACTAGCTATCTAGTATAATTAAATAACTTAGCTATGAGTAAACCTTAAGCTACCCTTGCTTAATCATATCTAGTATATTAATATCTATGATAAAAAATTCCTCCTATCATGGAGTAATTACAAGCACTTCACAAAGCAGCACAAACAACTTATATTTTCCTTTCAAAGCAAATGCTATATTTCCATAATGCAAGTAACTTCAATAGATCAAATAAAGCACTCACGAATCAATCTTTCATAAACAAAGACAAATAAAAGATGTATCCTTATGCCTGAAATACACTTATCCAATTGACTGATTGATGCTCAACCTTCTACAACAACTTCCTAGCTTCACTTTATCATCCCAAGGAAAGACTCCAACTAAAAATAATGTAATATTCTCACAAATAATTCTCAGCTCTCACAAAACAACTCTCAACTCTCACAACGTAATGCAACATAGTAAAATAGTAGAATAATTTTGTAGAATGAGGAATGCACCCCAAATAAGAGCTCTTCCTCTCTATTTATACAACAATAAGCATATTTCACAACCTACTAAAAAGGCATGTAAATTGGCAACAATCTCCATGCTAGTCGACTCACTTCACTTGACAAAAAAGGTGGCAGCAATAAGAGAGTTTACTCAACACAAGAAGCTATAGGTAGACCTCTATGTTTTGATAGTAGCATAAGATTATTTCAATCTATATATGATCAAATGATGACAGTCAATTTGTTTCCAAAATGGACTTCTACAACATTTAGAACTTCATAATATGGCACTAATCAAACAACCTTTCTCCTATTATTCATACATGGCTTAACTCATTGAATCAATCTACTTCCAAAATGTAACACTTGTCCAAGGTTGACTAAGTCTAATTTTGCAGCATACAGATGAATGAAGTGTCGCTTTGCACATATATGGTGCTTTGACCATTTCCTTACCTTACTGCTACTTATCCTATTATCATGTGTTTCACTTTATTTGTTGTTGGTATTTAATCCATCGCTATATGATAAGGCGTCCAAAGTAAATTGCAGTTTACTAAGTCAAAGATTCTATTTACATAGCATTGAATATGTTATATTCTCCATATTAGCTTAACTATTGTGTTATATATTGCATATAATTCGATCTTTACTCAATGCCAATATGTTTAATATTCAGCCTTTAAAATGTTTTGTATATGTTATATACAATCAACTTATGCTCATTTAAATAAATCAGCCTCAAAGCATATCATATGCTAATCAATCTCCAAGCATATAAATATACAATCATATATGTACATATACATATATATGTATATCAACTCACACATATATATGTATATATATATATCTTATGTCAATAAAGTATGTATACATTCGATATACAAATGAATACAAACAAGTTAACACTCTCATAGTAATAACACTCATATTGATTGTGTACATATATATATATATATTTATATATATATTCTTCTATGTATATGTATACGTATGTGTACATATATTAATACATTCATATGGGCATGTCCATTTTCCAAACATACGTGTGTATTGATACATGTATACATATGGATATATGTATATATCATATAAATATATATATAAAAATTTGATTGCAAACCATACTCATACACAATTACTATAGTATTGATAGGTACTTACATGCAATATATCTATACATATACATATACATGTCGTGAGGTCCATTTGATAGTTTCATGCGTGTAAGAAACCCATCCATAAGTGTGCATAGTTATGTCTACCTTTGTACCCTCATGTATGCATTCCTTCTTGTGTATGGTTATCATCAACATGCTTATGTATACATATACATACATTCCACGTGTGTTTAACTTATCAATACAAGCATAGTAATAAAGGGAAGAAATCACAAGCTTAAATAGAGAAACATCACCCAATAATGCACTCAATAGTAATCAAGACCCTTACTAATGTACACACATCAAACTAAGGATGACTTACCAACTCCCAACATAATAACTTGACTCAACCATAATACTGTGAGTGCGTGTAAGCTCAGATAGGCTACGTTACTAGTTACCCAACCAAGATCTCCTAAGTGATACTTCATATTTTCCTAGAAGATTGAACATATACCTACATCCAACTAACACATGCCCACAATAGTCAGCTATTCAACATTGCACATAATACATCTCCATAGTTAGAATATCAATCCAATAACCATCCATTTCACATATATGCATTTCTTCACATATCATTAAATGAGATAACATTCATTCATAATTCATTGATAACAAGGTGCAAGCACAATTTATTCACCTTCAGAATTCAAATTATATTCACATTTACCCTACATAGTAATAGTAAATAATAAATACACAATTGGGGTGTAACATACTCCCCCTTGTGAATCATCATCCCCGATGATTTTATGTAGCAATATAAAACAAACACACAAAAAAACTACTTTTTTCAAGTACACTCAAATGCATCTAAAACATGGGAAAAATTTTGTTGAATCTTAGCATAGTCCTCCCAAGTGGCAGAGTCTTCCACATACTGGTCCCACTAGACTTTGCACTACAGAACCTCCCTGTTATGCAAGTGAAGCTTACATGTTCCAAGCACCTTGATGGGCTCGAGTGTCACCACTCCGGGGTGTAGTACCTATAAAGCATTTCATTCAATCACATGATTATCACCTGGTATATACTTCTATAGGTAGGAAACATGGAAGAAATTATGCATCCTGGCAAGAGCTGGTGGCAACATAATTCGGTAAGCTACCAGATTCACTTCCTCTAGAATCTCGATTTAGGTCCTACATAGCACGGGGCTAACTTGTAAGAAATTCCAAATTTAATGGAAATCTTGTGAGGTTTCATTCTCAACAACACCTTATCACCTACGGAAAAATTATGGGGCACTCTTTTAGCATCAACATAAATTTTTTGTTGGTTGTTAGCTTCAACCAACCTTTGCTTAACAAATTTCACTTTCTCTTCCATTTCAACCAACATCTCTAGCCCAAGACTCACTCTATCCTCAAGTTTATCCCAACTTATAGGATTTCGACACTTTCGACCATATAATGCTTTGAAAGGAGCCATCTTTATCACAAAATGGTAAGAATTGTTTTAAGAAAATTCCACTAAAGGCAAGTAGTCCTCCCACTTGTATTGTTGATCCATGCAATACATTCTAAGTAGGTCTTCCAATACTTGATTCACCCTTTCAGTTTTCCCATCCGTTTTTGGATGATATGCTGAGCTAATATTCAGTTGAGTCCCTAGTGCAAAAAAAAAGGTTTTCCAAAACCTAAAAGTGACTCGTGCATCCCTATCTGAGATAATCTCCTAAGGGTATGAAATGTGCTACTATGGAAAGCTTATCTACAACCATAAGAATGGAATTGTACTTATTTCTTGACATAGGAAATCCTTGCATAAAGTCCATACTTATGACTTGCCACTTCCTCTCTGGTATATCATGTGGGTATAACAAGCCTCCAAGATGATGATGCTCCACTTTCACCCTTTGACATTCAAAACTCCTAGATACAAATTTAGTAGCATCTTGTTTCATCCCCTTCCAAAAATATAATGGCTTCATATCTGCCATCATTTTTGTCACTCCAGGGTGTCCAAAGTACGGTGCTTCATGTACTTTCCAAACTAGATTCCTTAAATCATTTACGTTAGGTACATACATTCTCCCCTTATATCTAAGTACTCCATTAGGTTCAAAATGAAAACCTTTATACCTAGTATCTTGTGGATTGCTAGTGAGTGCTTGCTTGGCTTGCAAGTAGTACTCATCCTCTTTGCATTTCTGCAACACTTGACCTTTAAAGTTGGTTTGAATTGTTACTATTGAAGCAATATGATGTCTTCAACTCAAGGTGTAGACAACCCTATTCTTCTTTTCTTTGATGTAACTAATGTTGAATTCATAATCAACTATTAAATCTAACCATATTCTCTTCCTAACATTCATATTAGGTCGAGTGAATAGATACTTCAACCCGTGATGATCAATTTTCATCTCAAAGGGTTTCCCCAACAAGTAATGCCACCAAATTTGCAATGTGTGAACCACAACTACTAACTCCAAATCATGTGATGCATAATTCTACTTGTAAGGTTTCAAATTTATTGATTCATAAGCAATTACTTGCCCATTTTGCATTAACACACCACCTAAGCCCTCCCCGGATGCATCTTTGATAACAATAAAGTTACCTTTAGGATCTAGTACTTTCAAGATCAGTGTAGTAGTTAATTTCTCTTTTGAGTAGGTCAAAGGATTCTTGACACTTCTCAGTCCATTCAAATTTCTTCCCTTTTCTCTGTAAAGAAGTAATCAGTAAGGCAATATTGGAGAAGTTTGCAACAAACTTTCTATAATACCCTGCTAGACCCATGAAACTCCTTACCACAGACACATTCTTGGGTACTGGGCATTCTAACACTGCCTTAATCTTAGCTAGATCTCCAAAGAGTTCTCTAAGTTGTTGTAGAACCATCTCTAAATGTCTACAAAGATCTTCCTCATCCTTAGAATAAATCAGAATGTCATCTAGAAAAACAAGACAAACTTATCTAGGCAATCCCTAAATACATTATTCATCAGGTTCATAAATGTTGTAGGTGCATTCATTAAACCAAAGGGTAGAATTGTAAACGCATAGTGTTTGTATTTGGTTCTAAATGCAGTCTTAAAGATGTCTTCATCCTTAATTCTCAACTGGTGTTATATAGATCTCAGATCTATCTTAGGGAATACGATAGCTCCCCTCATTTGATCAAAAATATTGTCAATGCATGGAAACAAATACTTTTTATTTACCATAGCTTTGTTAAGCATGCAATAATTGACACACAAACACAAAGTACCATCCTTTTTCACAAAGATGACTGGTGCTCCCCAAGGTGACACACTTGGTCTTATCAACCCTTTTGAAAATAATGCATCTAATTGTTCCTTAATCTCCATTAGCTCAGTTGTTGTTATCCTATATGGCACCTTGAAAATAGGTTGAAACCCTGGAACTATATCTATAAAGAAGTCAAATATCCTTTTCAGTTGCAACCCAAGTAACTCATCTGGAAACATATCCAATTTTTTTCTCAATATAGGATACCTCTCCATATCCGACATTCATGTTTCATCCATTTCACCATATCCCATATCTTGGAATTTTTTTGACCCAAAGTTATCAAGGTTCCCCTCAAGTTCTTCTATCTTGAATGCAAATATTTTACACCCTTTCTTCTTATCCCTTAATAGTTGCATTGCAGAGATTTGACAAATCTTGACCTCTCTAGGTATCCCTTGAAACTTCACTTGGTTACTAAGATCATCTATGCATTCTATAGTTTTAGAATGGAAATCTACCTTAGCCCTATGTATCCATAGCCAATTCATACCTAAGATAACATCGTAGGATCCTAAAGGCATGACATATAGGTTCACTTCTATAGAAAAACAAGGCAGCTCTATCCTAGCTTCGAACAAACATTGTTCCACCTTTTCTCTTGTCTAGTTTGCATACTCTACATCCCAAGACGTTGTCATGTATCCAAACTTTCTAGATAATTTCTTAGCTACTGTAGGTGAAATGAAATTCTCAATTGCACCAGTATCTATAAGTATAGAAATGGATAAGATAAACAAATTACCTAGAGTTTCAATTGGAGTCACTTGATACTTCGCCTGGTGATTTTCCATAGCTGCATGTATCTTTTGTTGAAACATCGCTTGTTGGGTAGGTAGTGGATTACCATAAGATCATGACCTAGAAACCTTATTGGGACATTCTCTAGCATAGTGGTCTCCTCCACATGTAAAAAATCCACTATTTGGTCCTCTCTTCCTTGTGGGTTCTCTAGATTTACTAGCGTTTCCACCAACATTTTTGGTATTCCCACTACTGGAACCATTCCTTTTACGTTCCATTTTTTATTCTTTTCCACCATTACGAGATCCTTTTTCCCCTTTCTTGGGTAAATTTTGCACAACTTCCACCTTCTTTGGATTTGGTTTGTCTTGAACTCCCACAACCTTCTTACAGTTTCTATTTTCCTAGTGGATGGAGATAGCCTTGAGCTTATGCTCCTATTTTACTGCTTTCTCATACACAAGATCCATAGTTGTTGGATTGTGCACATCCACTTCTCCTTTGATATGACTATTAAGTCTCATGATAAAATTTCTTATGTGGAAGCGTTCATCTTTCTAGTACATAGGAACATAACGCAACAAAATGGTAAACTACTCCCAATACTCATTGATCGTCATATCACCTTGTCTCAAACTCTGAAAATATGTGAGTTTCTAGTCAAAATATAGTTGGGGAAACCATCTCTTATGGAAAATATCATCAAATTCACTCCATGTTAGTTTCCATGAGTTAATATTGAGTTCCATATTTTTATTCCTCCACCAGTTAGAGGCTTCTCATGCTAACTAGTATGCGCCCCATGTGGCTTTGGTGACCTCAATATAATTTTGAATCTCAAGATATTTCTCCATTTGGACTAACCAAGCCTCAACTTCGTCTCCGCTGGCACTTCCTTCAAACTTGGGTGGGGTGATTTTCTTCATATCTCTGGAAAGTTCAGAAGCCATTCACTTCTTATTTGTTTCCTTGGATAGAGAAGGTGATTTCTCTCTCTCATGATCATGATTTTGATCATGTTCGTGAGAATATTTTTCTCCCTCATGCTCATTATTGGGAACTTTCTTCTCAACCCTACCCTTTACCCTTTCTTTTTATAGGTTTTCCAACCTTGTTAAGATTTGGTCCAGTCTAGCTTCAACTCCTACTAGTCCTTTCCCAACTTCTTGGCTTCCACCAGGATTGGTTCGTGTCCTCACCATCTTCACAAGAATGAATTTTACCTAAAGGTTCATCCATGTTAGATCTAATCATGTTATCAACTATCTTATGGAAAACATTAAAATGAGCTATCAACCACACATAAATAATTCCACATAAGACTTAAGCACACACTTTCGATAAACACATTATTTTATTTGTTTTTCAAGGATTTCAATATCCTTTGATTACTTGGAGTGACTATTCAGATAGTCGAGTGGAGATTATCCCTCAGATTCACTCTCTAACACATAACTTAATGGAGTATATCCTACAGATTGAGATTGTTGCTCATCTCTTATTTGTTCATAGCTATCCCAGAATGGATGACAACCTTCAAAATTTTCATATGATACATAGTTGCGAGGTACATAACCCTCAAAATCATTACTTGAGGAAATTATAATTACGTCCACCATTGGAAGAACTCTAGGGTCCCTAAAGATAAATGCCAAATTGACACTTCCTTTCGAGCGCATATCCTTGGAAAGTGATAAAGATTTAAACTTCTTTGTTGAGATGAAAGGTAGGTAGTTGTACTTGGCCTCCATCTTCATCTTTATCTTCACATCACTAATCTGAGAAAGTGCATGATTGAAGGTTTTAGTTTCACTTAACTAGATGAAATTTTCATAGTTAATACCCTCACTTGTTCTAACAATGGCTTCTCTTTCCTTCTTGGCCTTGAGGTAGTGCTTGTTTTTGATTACTGGGTTTCTAGCTATTAGCCTGAGATGTACCATCTTGACATAAGAATTTCCAAACATTAGATAATGTTGGACATAAAGTATGATGAGCTCATAGGTTCCAGAGCTAAACCTAGTAGCTCTAATACCACATGTACCATGCCAACCATTCACTGAAGTAATTTTTCTTAAGTTTTCACTTTGTGAGTAAATAAACTATGTAACAAGCCATTGCAATAAGAAAAATCTTTTCTTTATTAAGAACAAATTCAAACATATATGCCATAAAAAAATACAAGGATTCCATTTCAATAATAATAATTTCATAAATTATAATATTCCAAGAATGTGTACAAGTACATACATAGCTCAATCAAGCTTCAAAGCAATAGATATAGATGGTACATGATTCGCCTTTCAAAACCTTGGTCTTCTATCACCTATTGAGGGGGAGAATCATCACTCAAGACATTTTTCCCCAACCATGAACTCATATGCGGTCCCCTACACATATATCATATGATAGATGGCCCTACGCTTCGACGGAGAGATTGGTGGAGTAACATCATATGAAAACCACATTGAGCTTAGTTTTGTGCCCTACATGACAAGAACTTGTAACCCTACAATCTAGAACTAGCATGTACTACATGGACATGGTGAACTGAAAGTGGAACCAAAGGAAATCACACTACTTTGGCCAAAGTGTTCTCACTCAGTACTTTGAGTGACGGTCATTTTATTCACTTACACTACTTAAGCTCATTTTGACTTAAGGACATTATAATATATGCATAGGTGTGAACACCAAACCTCCACATGCTAACATAAGATCAACAAACAAATGTCAAACATGTTAGAAAGCTCAATCTAGTGTTCCCTATGAAATTCTTGGAAGAATAAAGACAAAAACATGATAAAAACTTGAAATAAACCAAACAAGGAAGCATGTAATCAACTAAATTAACCAAACCTCAATCCCATAGGGGGAGTGGTGCTTCTTTGATGTGAAAAGGAAGCCCTTTCCTAATCCCAATTGATAAGCTTGATGATCGAAGTCTGAAAATGATGCTAAGTAATAGAAATGAACTCAAAATGACATGAAGATGGTGATTGCTATGAACTCAAATGCCTATAGTGATAATGCTCAAAGTTGTGGATCCATATTATGAAAGGGATGCCTCTATTTATAGAAGCCAAGGGTTGAAGAATGAGATGATTTGATGGATGTGGGATAAAATGGGAGCCAATGAGAATGTGACACTTGTCACAATTCCATTGGAGGAAGGTGAAGCACATTTTGGGAAATGTGTGAGTGGAGGAGGATGGAAGAGAAGTAAATGAAATTGGTTGAGGATTTGAAAGGTTGTAAGAGTAAGTGAATGAAATTGGCTAAGATTTTGGAGAGTGTAAGAGAATTTATTGCAAATGTAAGAGGATGTGATTGGTTTTTGAAAACCTTTTGAGGGAAATTGAATGAGAGGTTGTTGAGAGGAATATTCTTTGGAATATGCCTTGGTGAGGGAAAATAGAGGAATTAAATAATTAATAGAAATTATTTTCATTGCAACCTGGTTAGATGACCATGGGTTGATTTAACTCTTCAGGAGTTAAAAGATAGATGAATTATTAATGGTGATTAGAAAGGTGATTTAGAATTAATTAATTGGAATGGATTAGGATATTGTGACATTTGATTTGATTGATTTTAATCAAATGAGAGGATTAAAAGGGGATTTAATTAAATAAAATAAAAATTAGTTAGAAGAAGGGTGAATTAATAAATAAATTTAATTATTTGATTAATAGCTGAATTTGCTGAATTTAACTAAATAATGATGATTATTTAATTAAATGATGAATTTGAAGTGATTTAGGAAGAAACGGTGTTAATTTATCATAATCAGATGCATAGTATCAATCAAGACTTTTTCGGTGTCTACATTTTTCCCCTCTTTGAAGCGAAGTACCTACTACGTCGATTCAAAGAATAACACTCCCATGATCAAAATCCATTTTTTCTTTTCGGATGGCTCACTACTGCCCCAGTGGAAGAAATTACGAGCTGCTACACTACCCCCTCAAGAGATCAGGCAAAAATTTCAAAATTAGATCGAGCTCACGAAAAAAGGCTCAACAATGATTCAGGAGTGGAGAACAACCCACAAGATGCAAAATTAAGCTTACGATGATGAAAACATGTCAAAACAGACTTTGTTCGGCAAAAAATAGATTAAATGGGCTCAAAAATCCTAAAAAAACCCAAAAACCCTAAAAGAATTGCATAAATAGAGTATTGATGGTCATTTTCAAATCATTTGCACTATTAGCCTTGAGAAATCTTGACTTTTTTCTTTGAGGTGCTGACGGAATGGTGGCTCATGTGCTTCCCAGACATCAGATAGATCAGGTTCGCGAGTTCCAATGGCCTCAGGATGCAGGACCCTCGGTACGCCTTTTGAAACTTTCCTCATTTTGCGTGATTTTGATGCATTTATTAGGGTCCATTTAGGTTGATCAAAAGTGATCCCCTAGGGTGCCACATTTTCTATGGTCGGTGTTGCTTTTAAACATGCTGACCTGTGCTTGTAGTAGAGTGTCGCGATCCTGGAGGGTCCTAGGGTTGCCGAAAAGATATTGAATCACCTTTATGAGATTGCACTGTGTGACCCTAGAAGAGTCTAGCATCGCCCCTAAATGTCGACTCACCTTTGATATGGAGCACCACTTTTTATTATGGCATCGCTTTTACAAAACAACAGAGTGTCACCTATGCAAAAGTCGAGCCGCCTTTACTTTTTAGGAGATTTTTAATTTTTGAAAGTGTGCTTGGTTGGTGAATTTTGACATCATCAAAATTTTGGTTGTAGGAGGTCTTGCCAATGCTCCACTTGAAGGAGCACATGAGCTGGATTCTGTGTAGAGCAAGACATTTGATGGATGAGGCACTGTTCTTTCTTGGCTCAGTCAGATTTGGCCATGTAGGCCAGATGCCCGAGGTGAGGGCACACCTCACGATGATGATTGCATTAGTGGAGAGATGGCAGAGCGAGACCTCCTCATTCCATTTACTGTCCGATGAGGCCACCGTTACCTTGGAGGACGTATGGAAAATCTTACAGATCCCCGTACATGGTGAGTGCATTATATATGATGTGGAGGCTGAAGGTGATGTGATTTTTTAGCTATTCGACATCGACTAGTACATGACCGACAATGGCCAGATTGAGCTCCATCGATATGAGGGGATTTCCCCTGATTTGACATTGTTTTATGGAGCACTGATCTTAGGAGTCCTTGTTCCCGATAGGAGAGTGAGTGGATGTAGCATTGGATGGGGGGTCATTTGGTCTCACATGATGGAGAAGATGACCGTCTTTGCCTGGGGTCTAGTCATCTTAGCATTGTTATATCATGATATGCACCGGGTCATGTACAACGGGGCCCACAACATTGGAGTAGACATTACACTTCTCCATGTGTGGGCATATGAGCATATAGCCATTTTGAGGCCCACAATTGTGGATGTCCAGAAAAATCGTGATGATCCTACAGTTTACAAGTACAGGGGGATGACCATCCTCCATTATACATCCATTATAGGCATCCCACACTAGAGGTGGGTGATTGATGAGATGATAGTGTTCTAGTGGAGATCATGGCTCCAATTTCATAGATTGCATGACGATGATGCCCATATTTTCTATTGTTAATAGTCTAGATACCTACAAGGATGAGAGTGTGACATGATAGAGCAATACCTTCTGGATAGGGTTTCTCACTAGTTTGGAGAGGTATAGGATGCCCCTGATGATGGAAAAAGAGCTATATTTGTGTGGAGGACTAGAGAGACAACGGAGGTAGAGGATCCCTCCCCAGTAGGCCATCAATGATTTCAGAAAGCTTGTGATGATTTCATGGGTGTATTTTGATGGTCCCACAGATGGGGGCACTACACAGGCTTATGATGCATACTTCCAAGCCCGCACTCCGATCAGATTGACATTACTAGTGGTTCCAACAATGGGCAAAGGATAGGTCAAAGGACCCCAGATTGGACAGGTCCCCCAACAACCAACCTACCAACCACAAGACAGATAGGGTAGAGGTGTAGGGAATGGTTGGCATGATGGAAAACTTCCACCACTAGTGCCACCTATTGGATAGAGGTCACCAATACAACAAAACCAGTAGGAACCATAGTTGCCACCACCAGGTCCCAATCCCAGGGATGGACAGATAGTGCCATTGCAAGCACAAATTCTAGTCCTGAGGGCAACTGCAATAGGCCCAGGCTTAGATTCAGACCCTGATCTAGGAGAGGATTCAGGTACGACAAGAGGTGGCGCATGAGCACTAGATGAGATAGGATGCAGATCTCAGGTTAGCCTTGGAGTACGGACAAAGACAACTAGAGGTAGCAACGTAGAAGGAACAAGGGTAGGCCACAGTCCCAGTTGAGATGTACGAATGAGTGATGCAGGAGGTATCATATTACAAGTTATTATAATATAGGGTTGTGGCATAGGAGTGACATGAGCCATATTTCTCCCATATTAGCCAGGTTGCACCTACTAGGAACCCTCACTTAGGGACATCAGGGAGACCATCAGGGTCTCACCATTAGTTCTGAAGTAGCCATCACGGGGATAGACAGAGCGAGGGTGGCTCAGGGCACTAATAGTGCACTGGACACATTTTTTGATTGTACAACTTGATTTATGATGTGTATACATTCATTGGCTAAGTTTTGATTAGCCTCTTGTATATTCGATGATGATACTATATATTTGATCATGATTGTATCATGACATTCAAATTTTTTGATATATATACATGAGATGACTCGATGCATTTATATGATGTGACGGTTATTTTATTTTATGTGTCATAGATGGATATGATATATATGGATGCATCTAATGTTCATGCTTTATGTTATGATGTTTTATGTTTATGATGTGATGTGATTTTTATCGATGTATGGCATGAATGCACATGGATCTATATGGACGCATCTTTATGTGATGGATGCAAATCTGTATTATGTGATGATATGTGATGGATGCAATGTCATGATATTTCTAACTTCTTTTTTAGTATCTCTTCTATGTACGATGTATGTATGTATGTGTAGACACTTAAAAATGACCTAGGCCTGCAAACTTCATTTTTACCACTTTCGTCCTAGCATAATTATGACATTTAATTATGTCCTTGGTCCACATTCAACTATTGACTAAATAATTCATAATTGTTTAATTAATTCATGTTCTTTTATTCTTCATAATTATTAAATACATCACTAATTGCCTAAATCTTCCCTTAATTAAATAAATTTCATAATTTATTTAATTACCCTTCGTCATTTATTTCTTCCTGATTATTAAGTAAATAAATTTTATTTATTTATTTAATATGTCACTAACTATCATAATTAAATGAATTAAGTAATTTATTTAATTATTAGTCTTATCTGCTAAGTTAAATAATTATCTTTAATTATTTAATTGCCTATATTAATATTCCTCTCATTTTAAATAAATGAAATTATTTAAAATGTCATCACTTTCTTAACTGTCAGTCCATTTTTGTAAATAATCTGAAAAAAGATAATTTATTGTCTCACAAAATCATTATTTTGAATTAATTTAATTCAAAATAGTAACTAATCTTCCAAAAATCAAGTAATCGGGTAGATTCTTGATTTTCCAAGTTTGATCTTCAGTCCAACTCTTATCTTCTTGATTTTTTGAATCTCACAAATCAGGCAGTCTTTATCTTCTTGATTTTCGAAAATCTTTATTTTCTAATTAGTTTATCTCATTTATTCTCCACCGCCGATTTGATTCTCTAGATGACATCTTGACCGCTCACTTAAGGATTTTTCCCTAACCCTGATTAGGGATTGTCAAATTAAATCTTGTCTGCTGATTTTAGGTCTTTGTCAAAGATCAATCTCGTCCGTCCGTTCAAAAGGGCATTTTCTATAAAATGTCATTTTCCTCTCATTTTTGCATTAGACAATATTTTAGACATTAGAGGCACATAAATTAGGCAATATTTTAGACATAGGCATTTCAATTGTATTGTCATAGTCATAGGCATTTAGGCATTTATCAAATCCTTCAAAGCTTGATGTAGGACTTAGACATTTATTTGTAGATTGCTCGCATGTTCGATATGAGGGAAACATGTCAACCAACAAGTTAGAAGGTGTTACAAAAGTGAATCATGGAAGACTCGACGGTTTACATGTATAATTGTTCTTTGTTTTAACTTCCATTGTGTTTTGTAATTACTTTGGGTTTTGTCTTTCGTATTGATTTGATAACTTGAATCTAATCCAAAATAAATCCACAGTTACATTGGTGAACCCGACATTTTGTAGAAAAAATTGTGTTTTCTTGTTTGTTTTCACTGTTTTGTAGGTTACAGCCAAGAAGTCATATGAAATCCCGTCACCATCTTTTGAGCACAGAAAAAGGGCGAATAGAATCGTTTAAAACATTTTCTGGGTTTTGTAGATCTCAATCTCAGCTTTCCAGAACTACAAATGGTTTCAAATTTTGTTAAGATTTGAGAAAGTTATGGCTATTTTAGTGATCACTATTTTTTTAATTTAGCTTTTAAAACTCGTGTTTCTTTTTGCCTATAACGTTTTTTTTGTGCAGAATCGTGGAAAATACTTTATGGGTTTTGAAGGTTTATTTTTCAGCTTTCCATGGATATCTACCACTTAAAATTTAATTAAGTTTTGAGAAAGTTATTGCTGTTTTAATTTGCTGCTATCATTAAATTTATTTATTTATTTTTGGTTACTAATCTTTGTTGGCAACATTTGGCGGTTATTTTTCGTGGGTCAAAGGCAAAAATCTAAACTTCTAACTCATGCTCTTGCAGGTTCGAATGTCAAAAGAATAAACACTAAAACATTGTGTCTGTATTTTTCTTAGATTAGTACACACTTACTTTTAGTGCAATTAAAAAGAACAATGTCTTCTAATTTGCATGACTATGTTTGCAAAATGGTAGGTGAGTATGCTCTCACCTTGTGAAAACTCGGTGATCAGAAAATTAGACCCGTTTTTATCTATTTTTAACCTTCATGACTTGGTATATCGGTGATCCGGTGGATATTTTCAGTGAAAATTGAAGTTTCTTCATTCTCTCCAGAATTTGCACCATAAGAAAGAGCTCAGCGTCCTGATTCCAATGCAACTCGAATGGAGCAAAAAAGAGTCCGTTTGCACAAGTTATGGCCAATCAAACCTTGGGTCAAACTGGTATCAGAGGGTGTCCAGAAGGCGAAAAAAATGGCCGTCTCAAAAATTGATGGAACCAGTGTCATTGCAAAGAGCTCATCAAGATGATTCCAACGGTGTTCATTTCGTCGAAATCTGACATCGTATGCTCAACTTATCAGCAGTCAAAGTTCGTGCAAGGAATGTTGACTTTTGACCATATAGAATGCTGACGTCATCATTTCGTACTATACGGGCAATGAGTGGACCACTAGGAATTTGACATGTGGCATCCACACAGCATTGTACAGAACCAATCAGAGGCGGACACGTGGCATCCGTACGCCACATCATCGGCTTAGTCAACATCCATGGTACAGTCAGCGGTATTTTCCACGTCATCATCCACGTCATTGTAGTTGGTGAATCATGTTTTGCCATGTGGAACCTCCTTGGCATGCCACGTGGCCTCTCTATGTCATGTGGCGGGTGTGAAGTCATTTTTTCCGTCAAAAGGTGGGTAGAGAGTTTCGAACCCGTGACCTCTCATCCATTAAACTCCCGCGCGACCGTTGCTACAACCTGTGAGCTCAACCTAAAAATAGGCTTGAATTGTTTTAACATATGATAGTTGGAGATTTGTTTTAAAAATGGACAGCTGGGAGTCGACCTCCTGACCATCCCGACGCGCAAAATTCTAATAACCAACACATCAACAAACCATTCTTAAATTACATATGGTATCAGTCATTTTGTTAATTGGTTAATGACAGAATGCCTTAAAAATAAAACAAACCCTCCTAGTTTAAATTTAAACAAACAATATTCCTTTTTCAAAAAATAAGTTAAAACCTTCTCAACCAAAATAGCCTGAATAATGCTAAGTTGAAGGGCTTAATTTATATTATGGGATTTTTAAATGATTTTTATGTGTATAAGGGGGTTATGTCAAAGATTTTTATGTAATTTGGAGAGATAAGGTAGATTTGTAAAATCAATTGGTTAGTAACCAATTTGAGCCATTTTTTTTGTATTTAAAGGGGTGAAAGGGAGAGAGTTAGGCTAAGTGTGATTTGAAGTGTTTTTGGAGGAGAATTTTGGCTAGGTGTTTTGTCTAAGCATTTTGGAAGGAATTTTTGGTGAAGCGAGAGGAGGCTATTCTGGAGATTTTGTTCTTCATTCCTGCACTTTGAAAAGTGGCATTGTGCAGATAGGGGTGATTTTGTAACTCATTGTACACTCTTTTCCTGGAGATTAATCGGATCGGTCATTCTCTATTGGAGCCGACCTGGAGACGTAGTCACGTTTGTGGCGAACTCTGTAATCAAACTTTGTTTGCATATCTCTTTCTTTCTCTCACTTTCTTTCATTCTGTTGTTATCACCTTATCATTTTAATTATTGTAATTATTTCCATGAGTTAATTTTTTATTAATTAACTTGGAATAATCATTGTAAAAGTTAAGCATTCAATACTGCATATAGTCTAGATCCTATACAGATCAAGTTGGTATCAGAGCTTAGTTGACTATTATTGCAGTTATTTGTTTTTTTGAATGCTAACGAGATCCAAGATTCAAAAGGGTGAAGGAAAACTCGAAGACTTTGATCTTGAGATCGGGAAGCGTAGAACATTTCCGAAGATGTCTATTTCTAGAATGGAGGTTCCTGAAGAAATCAGTGAGCAGGAATTTCGAAGAGCATTCCTCGAGATGAAGGCTAAGGTGGACATTCTTTTTCAAGAGAGACAAGAGCAGAAAGAATGTGAAGGAGGTTCATCGAAGCAAGAATATCGCAAAGACAAGAAAGGGAAACAACATGAAGATGGTGGCAAGCAACCAGATCCACCCTCTTCTTCTTCTCCTCCCTCTTCTCCTTCTTCTCCATCTTCTCCTCATTCTACTTCTTTTAATCCTTTCAAGAGTGGGAATAAGCCTAAAATTAAATTCGATGTAAAATTTAATTTACCAAAGTATTGTGGTGAACTTAATGCTGAAAAATTGGATGATTGGATTCAACAAGTAGAAGTCTATTGTAGAGTCTAGAACCTATTAGATGATGTTGATAGGATCCAATTAGCTACTCTTCGGTTAGGAGGTACAACTTTAACCTGGTGGGAGAGTAAGACTAAGGCAAAAGTTTCACAGCATGGAGAGTCAGTTTAACTTGGGCAGAGTTTGTTAATGCTCTTAAAAAGAAATTTTATCCCCTAGGACATATGCAGCAGTTAAAGATGGACTGGAAAATGTTTAGGAAAGGGAAAGGTCAAACTGTCCAAGAGTACACCCATGAATTTAGGAAAAAGGCTATTTCTTTGAATGTTCCTTTGTACACCTAGGACACTTTATTGAAGTACATAGGAGGTCTTCATTCCTACCTTAGGCATTCTATTTTGGTTTTGAATCCTAACAACTTGGATGAAGTTTGTGTCCAAGCTACCCATTTAGAGTCAAGGGGTAAAGGATCTTTTATTGATAAGTTTGATAATGATGTAAAGAAATCTTCTAAGGTTGCAGAGACAGGGAAAGGAAAGAAGACAACTACAATTAAGAAGGATGATAAGCTTTCTTGCTCTCATTGTGACAGGAAGGGTCATGATGAAGAACATTGTTGGCAGTTGCATCCTGAACTGAGGCCTAAGTGGGATCAGAAACGTAATCAGAAATAGAAAGGTAAGGAGAAAGCTGCAAATGTTGTTTTGGATCGTGGTTTAGATTCAGATGATGAGACTAAGATAACAACTATGGGTCTAAAAGGTAAAGCTCTTATTTCTGGTGTTTCTGTTGCTAGTTGTGCTTCTACTTCTACAGTTAATGATTTCTTTGAAGATAAGAAAAGGAATGAGTTGTTTCATTTAAGGGTTGTTGCTAAGAACAGTAAAATTGATGCACTCATAGATAGTGGTTCTCAAGTTAACTTGATTTTAGAAAGTATTGTAAAGAACTTGGGATTGGAAACTACACAACATAAGAAACCTTATCCACTAGGTTGGATTTGTGAAAATGATAAGTTGCAAGTAACAAGACAATGCACCTTAAGATTCACAATCACTAGTAAATTTTTGGATGAAGTACAGTTTGATGTGGTTCCACTAGATATCTGTGGGATAGTGCTTGGTAGCCCTTATCTTTATGACAGAAAAGCAATTTTCTACAGGGAAAAGAATCATTATCACTTGTTTAAAGATGGCATACAATATATCGTACATTCTCACAGGATTAAGACTGATCATTCTTTTGCAAACACAGGGAAATTAAAGAGGGTAATTAATGCAAGTAAATAATTAACTCTTATGTCTGTCAGTATAGGTGATTCTAAACTTGAACTTGGAGTAGCTAACTAGGGTCAGATGTTGTAGGATGCACCCGCAGTACAACATCAGGGAATGATAATTGAAAGCATTGATGGCTCCTTGGGTAAAAATGTTCCTGTTGTGAAGGATCGATATGTCGTTGACTTATTCTCTTTCATTTCTGCATTATTTTTCAACTTGATGCTAGTCAATTTTTGTTGGTTAGTGGCTACGACAGTTGATGTAGATGCTTATGGAAGTGATAAAGTTATGTTTATGTTCAACAATGTTGTTGCAATCTTCATTGTGCTTGTGAGCCAGGTAAATAGATGTACAGAGGATACTAGACAAGTGGGGAGGCCAAGTCCTCACTTATTGTCAGAGTAGATGTCACTTTTGGAGGTCCAAAAGGTCTTCAGTGGGGAGGCCTGATCCGGTGGATATTTTCAGTGAAAATTGAAGTTTCTTCGTTCTCTCTAGAATTTGCACCATAAGAAAGAGCTCAGCGTCCTGATTCCAACGCAACTCAAATGGAGCAAAAAGGAGTCCGTTTGCACAAGTTATGGCCAGTCAAACCTTGGGTCAAACTGGTATCAGAGGGCATCCAGAAGGCAAAAAAATGACCATTTCAAAAATTGATGGAACTAGTGTCATTGCAAAGAGCTCGTCAAGATGATTCCAACGATGTTCATTTCATCGAAATCTGACATCGTATGCTCAACTTAACAGCAGTCAAAGTTCGTGCAAGGAATGTTGACTTTTGACCGTACGGAATGCTGACGTCATCATTTCGTACTGTACAGGCAGTGAGTGGACCACTAGGAATATGACACGTGGCATCCACACAACATTGTATAGAACCAAGCAGAGGCGGACACGTGGCATCCATATGCCACATCATCGGCTTAGTCAACATCCATGGTACAGTCATCGGTATTTTCCATGTCATTGTAGTCGGCGAATCACGTTTTTCCATGTGGCACCTCCTCGGCATGCCACATGGCCTCTCTATGTCCTGCGGTGGGTGTGAAGTCATTTTTTCCATCAAAAGGTGGGTAGAGAGTTTCGAACCCGTGACCTCTCATCCGCTAAACTCCCGCGCGACCGTTGCACTACAGCCCGTGAGCTCAACCTAAAAATAGGCTTGAATTGTTTTAACATATGATAGTTGGAGATTTGTTTTAAAAATGGATGGCCGGGAGTTGACCTCTCAACCATCCCGGCATGCAAAATTCTAATAACCAACACATCAACAAACCATTCTTAAATTACATATAGTATCGGTCAATTTTGTTAATTGGTTAATGACCGAATGCCTTAAAAATAAAACAAATCCTCCTAATTTAAATTTAAAAAAACAATATTCCTTTTTCAAAAAATAAGTTAAAACCTTCTCAACCAAAATAGCCTGAATAATGCTAAGTTGAAGAGATTAATTTATATTATGGGATTTTTAAATGATTTTTATGTGTATAAGGGGGTTATGTCAAATATTTTTATGTAATTTGGAGAGATAAGGTAGATTTGTAAAATCAATTGGTTGGTAACCAATTTGAGCCATTTTTTTGTATTTAAAGGGGTGAAAGGGAGAGAGTTAGGCTAAGTGTGATTTGAAGTGTTTTTGGAGGAGAATTTTGGCTAGATGTTTTGTTTAAGCATTTTGGAAGAAATTTCTGGTGAAGTGAGAGGAGGCTATTTTGGAGATTTTGTTCTTCATTCCTGCACTTCGAAAAGTGGCATTGTGCAGATAGGGGTGATTTTGTAACTCATTGTACACTCTTTTCCTGGAGATTAATCGGATCAGTCGTTCTCTATTGGAGCCGACCCAGAGACGTAGTCACGTTTGTGGCGAACTCCATAATCAAACTTTGTTTGCATCTCTCTTTCTTTCTCTCACTTTCTTTCATTCTGTTGTTATCACCTTGTCATTTTAATTATTGTAATTATTTCCATGAGTTAATTTTTTATTAATTAACTTGGAATAATCATTGTAAAAGTTAAGCATTCAATACTGCATATAGTCTAGATCCTATATAAATCAATCGGAGTATCCTCTCCCCTTGCGCTCTCAGGTGATTTTGGGTGTAAGAGAAACGGTTATCAACTCTAGAAATTGGGCCTACCTGGGGATTTCATCACCCCAACACGACTTAAACCGGAAATGGAGCTAAGGCCAAGCTACCCCCGACCGGTATATAAATGTGAATCTTAAGGGAAAACCTAAAATTACGAGTGCGGATGTGTCATACGAACAGAGTAGTACTCCCTTAAACCCTATTGAGCTTAACCTCTTCAAGCTGGAGTGCCACCTAATTGGTGATTAATCTCTTGCCCCCTGTATGGCCACTCAAACGAGGGTCTCAAACTAAAAACCTTTGTGTAGTAAGCCAAAAAAATTCTATTTGTTAGCGCAACACCGGTCAGTGTGAAGGCATCCACACTTTCGCAGTTTGTAGTAGAGGTGATCAATCTGCCATGGGAGTTTCATGGGGGTTGGAAGCTTGGTTGGCCTGAGAAGAGAGTGCACTGTAAGGGGGAGCCCATGCAACCAAGCTTCTGAATTCACACGCTACAGATATGCGGTTGGGGAAACCCACGTGGAATCTAGCGAATATTGTCCTGGCCTAACCTAGGATTGTACTTGTCTTATGTGCACTTGATTACATTCAAAACATTGTGCTTGTCAAGTGTTTTCTAGATTTTCAAACAATATACACAACATTCACAAATCTGAACACAAACAATTGACCTTAGATAACTTAGACTTTTCAACAAAACATCAAAACACAATCTCAGTCCTCATTTTGAACTTAGACTTGGCACTGTCCATCATAGTCCTCATTTGGCATCTAGACTTGGCATTGGTCATTTTCCTTAGTCAACATATTCATTGTCATCTTGGCATTTGGCATCCTTTCTTGACAATTTTATCACCTTGCATTAGTCATTTCCCTTGGAAAAATGTCATTATCACTTTGCATTGAACATCATGACATCCACCACCTTGTCTTCCCTTCACCAACATATTGATAGGCTTGCTAGTAAAGTTGAATACCAATTACTTTGTAGAGGTCAATACCAACAAGCCTTAGACGTTAGGAGACAATTCCTCCAAACTGACAATCAATGTCTTTTGTACAAACAATCCATGAGTCCTAGTCCTCCGTCCATCTACCCTCACTACCAAAATTCACTTAATACCATTCATGACATTAGTTCACAACAAATGTCCACTTATCACCCTTATCCTAACCTTGACAAGGGAAGTCAACTATTAACTAGTCCATTCCAAACCTCCATGTCATATTTTGACCCTTCACCTATTAATCCCATCCAAGTCTACATGCCCTATCAACCATCTATCAACTCATGTCAAGTCCTCACATCATACCATATCGATCCTGTCCAAGTCTCCACGTCCCATTTTAGTCAACTTTACACTAATCCAGCCCAAGACTCCATGGCATATCCGGTCGAAGTCCCCATGTCATATCCGGTCCAAGTCTCCACATCATACCCTTGTCCTTCACATACTAGTCCAATGCAAGTACCCATGTCATATCCTAGTCCTTCACATACTAGTCTAGTCCAAGTCCCCACGTCCTATCCTAGTTCGTCATTCATTAATCCTTTTCAAATCACCCCCTCACAAGCCACATCTAGTCATGAAAATTCTATCATTACTCAAAGTCAAATCGCATTTAATAAACTTGAGGATACATGTCAAGATGAAATCCCAAAGCATGACCTTATAATGTCACCCTCATGTCAAGAACAAGGTAGTCCATCCCATGACCCTATCTCAAAGTCCATTCAAGATGTCCTTCAAAAGAATCATGACATCCAAAACACACCTATCCTTAACAAAAATTCCATTTTCGATTATATCATCTACGACAACCCCATCTTTGACCAAGACCCTATTGTTGACCGAGAAATCCAAAACAATCCACTCCTTGACCTTTACACCATTCATGATCAAACACTTGTTGACCTTGTAAAGGCCTCAACTATTGACACTTCCCACGATGAGACACTTGCCTCCATGGGACACAGACAATATTCCTCCAGAACAAGAATCTTCCACTAGGGACATGCTTGCATATGATCAAGTTATAGCTAAAATCATTGGACTCTATGACACTAAACATAATGATGGCTTCAACATTGCCTTGGAAGCACCAACAAAATCTACTGAACTTGACATGTCACACGATCAAACCAAAGATATCAGTTAGGAATATGTCTAGCATGACAATGAAGCTAAGACACTTTATCAACTAGGGTCATCTATTTGTCAGATCAGGCTTTCTTGTAGACAAAAATATTACAAGTGATAGTGTCCATAGACATCATGATGGGTTAGCATCTTGCTTTCAAAACAATAAACACCCCATCGCAAACAGAATCTTTCAAAGCATACAATATCAAGGTAAAGGAATAGGCATACATGAGCAAGACATTCTAGAACCAATACAACTTCAAAAAAATTATAGACATCAAGGTCTTGGTTATTCCTCAGACAACAAATCAAATGATGTTAGTGGTACCTCCTCGATACTGGGGGAAACCTTGTCAGATACAAATGTCAAAATGGAATCCATGAGAAATCCTTGTCATAAGATTGCTGCCAACACCCCCTCCACCCACACCATGAACCGTCATTCTATCATGAATCAACCTCCCTTTTCGGACCAACAAAAAAAAAAGTCTTACAAGTCAAAATATCAAATCAAATGTCAAAGGCCATTGAATAAAAAAAAAGGACAAGTGGAAAAATGAAATTAAAATGGATCCCAAAGAAAGATGGATCAAACAAAGACACCAAATCAAATACAAAAGTCAATCACAATGTGGAGCCACAAGACAAGAGGAATCCCACATATAACACATGTCCACCTCCTTCAAAATGGTCATCAAACAAGGCATCTAAGAGTGTTGGTTCCAAACACCATCCCTCCAAAATCCGTCATACACCATACCAAGTTTGGAGAATAAAAGGTGATTCATCCAAATGTCCAAACAACCTTTCTACATCTACCATCATCTATCGTAATCCTACATCTCGCCTAAAGTCCAAAAATCCCACGTCACAAATCTATCACATCATGGCAGCAACTCTTTACCACAAGGACTCTCATGGCACTCTATTGCGATGTACATATTTTGATAAGGCCAACTCTAGTATCAAAAGGACCACAATGACATCGATCAGTTGTATACAAGTGCTACGATCCTGACAAGACAACTACTTCAAACAAGACATTATTGGCATATCATGGCACCAATCTCTACATTGGCACCATCAATGGATTCAAAAATGTCAGTGGTTATCTAAAGCATCTAGGCTATCCACAAAATCAGAAATAAAAATAAAAATTTGAAAAATGATAAAAATCGTCACCTTGAGGAAAACCTGGGAAACAGGCGTCTTGGTGACACCAAAAAATCAAAAAGTCAAGAAAATAGTAAAGAGAAAAATTTCATCCAATGGTGAAAACTTGGCAAACAGGCGCCCTGGATAAGTACCATGATGAAAACCTGGCAAATAGGCGTCATGTGTAAAATAAATCGTCTATGTGGAATTTTACACTTGGGGGCAAGTTGTCTCATTTTCCCATGCCTTCCTCATGACATTGACATCCATCTAAGCCCTATCATTTCCATGCATTTTTCCCACTTACCTCAGTCTTGACATAAAATTGGCACACATAAATCATGCATTGGGAAAACTCTTGACATGTCTATCCTTCAATCATACATGATTCACGAAACATCATGTCATTGACTATCATAGTCTTATTGTCCTTATATGACATAGTTCTTCAAAATCATATGACAATTCCCTTAGTTTCATGTCTCTCGTCCTTTACCAAAGCCACCCCCTATCCTTTCATGCTTGTCACCTATCTTGGCTTTCCCTTGTCAAACAGTCTAAGGATAATCGTCATCCCATCTAGTCCTAACCAGGTCATTCCAAATGCAAGGAGTCTAATCCATACAAGCACATTATCCAAAATTTTACTTGACTGCATTCCTGGCCTGACTGTAGACCTCCATACTTTTGTCACATTATCGTCATCGTCCTCACATTGTTTCGGGATGCATCCTTCCCACATCAAACAACGTTGTCATCACATGTCAATTGGTATTCAGCTTGACTAGGGGCACAATCATGTTTTTCCTTGGATTCTCATGTGTAGGCATCAGTCATATGCATTTTTCATGATCCTCTTAAGCAACAAAAAGACAAAAACATCATAAAATGTCTTGAAAAAAGATAAAAACATCATAAAATGTCTTGAAGAAAGACCAAAAACATCATAAAATGTCCTAAAGAAAGACCTAAAAATCATAAAACGTCCTAAAGAAAAATACAAAAAACATCCAAATCAATGTCAAAATCCTAAAAATGGAGTCAAAGTCAGTCATGTCAGTCAGTCCATGTCATCGTCGAACTACGTTGTCTCTGCACATTTGCTACGTAGGCAAGGCCATCAGTCAATGAGTCCCCGAGACATTAGGTCAGTCCTTTTAGGTTTGTCCAAATAAAATCATGGTATTTGTCACAATCGTCACATCGGTCAAATAAGTCAGACATAGCTAAACTTAGACACAAGGCAGTCATTCAAAATGTCAATGTCAAAATTGGTCAAAATCAGACAGCACAGTCCAATCAATCATACAGTCAACATCAGTCAACCTGCTAAAACATATTACTGAAAACAATGTCAGTCTCGTCACTCTTTGGTCCTCTTCAAGATATGTCCTTCTCAGATTTGGACCTCGTCAAAATGTCCTTTGCCTTTTTCAGGATGTGTCCTTCCTAAAAAAAGGTCCTGTCAAACTGTCAAAACCGTCAAATTGGCAGAACTCTTAAACTATCAAAACTGTCAAATTGACAAGAAATCAATCTTTGGCAAACAAACATTGGCAAAAAAAATAAATGGCCGTTAATCTTTCAGGTCTATCTTGTCTTATCTTTTGACTATCTTGGCTATTTTGTCTTATCTTTTTACTGTCTTTTATTTTTAGTCATGTTACTAGCTACCTCGAGGATGTCCCATGAAGGATTTAGATGTGCGATGATGTCTCCTGGCCTATTTTATTTTCTTTGACTACTGTCTGTGGATTGTCTCGACAAAAACACTGGGGCAACTTCGCCTTTAGTATGAGTTAGGACATTCCTTGTCTGTGACTGTCTATTTTTTAAGTGGATGACCTTGCACACCTTGGTCTACGTCATATCATGGTGTTTGTTGTCCATTTGTGTCATTTTTACTGCCCAATGATGATTAAGAGCAATAATAATTAAATTCTTATGCTAAAGTTTTGAAGGATTTGGTCTAGGAACTAACATGCATCTTCTTCTATCTTGTCATCTTCTCTCTCTTATCTCATATAGGCATTGCATCCATATCATCATCCATTTCTTTTGCACTAACATTTCTTTGTCTCTCCATATTCTAGTCTTCTCATCAATTTTGAGAGCACACCCATGTTCTTGGAAACTATCTATCCTCTCGAGGGGGCATACCATAACCCTCCTCGTCATTCTTCCTCATCTTATTTTGCACTGGGGCATATTTTTGACTTATTTTCTTTGTCATAATGCGACATGTTACATTATGACAAAGAGGGGAAAAATGTAGACACTTAAAAATGACTTAGGCCTGCAAGTTTCATTTTTACCACTTTCGTCCTAGCATAATTATGACATTTAATTATGTCCTTGGTCCACATTCAACTATTGATTAAATAATTCATAATTATTGAATTAATTCATGTTCTTTTATTCTTCATGATTATTAAATAAATAAATTTTATTTATTTATTAAATACATCACTAATTGCCTAAATCTTCCCTTAATTAAATAAATTTCATAATTTATTTAATTACCCTTCGTCATTTATTTCTTCCTGATTATTAAGTAAATAAATTTTATTTATTTATTTAATATGTCACTAACTATCATAATTAAATGAATTAAGTTATTTATTTAATTATTAGTCTTATCTGCTAAATTAAATAATTATCTTTAATTATTTAATTTCCTAAATTAATATTCCTCTCATTTTAAATAAATGAAATTATTTAAAATGTCATCACTTTCTTAACTGTCAGTCCATTTTTGTAAATAATCTCAAAAAAGACAATTTATTGTCTCACAAAATCATTATTTTGAATTAATTTAATTCAAAATAGTAACTAATCTTCCAAAAATCAAGTAATCGGGCAGATTCTTGATTTTCCAAATTTGATCTTCAGTCCAACTCTTATCTTCTTGATTTTTTGAATCCCACAAATCAGGCAGTCTTTATCTTCTTGATTTTCGAAAATCTTTATTTTCTAATTAGTTTATCTCATTTATTCTCCACCGCCGATTTGATTCTCTAGATGACATCTTGACCGCTCACTTAAGGATTTTTCCCTAACCTTGATTAGGGATTGTCAAATTAAATCTTGTCCGCTGATTTTAGGTCTTTGTCAAAGATCAATCTCGTCCGTTCGTTCAAAATGGCATTTTCTATAAAATGTCATTTTCCTCTCATTTTTGCATTAGGCAATATTTTAGACATTAGAGGCACATAGATTAGGCAATATTTTAGACATAGGCATTTCAATTGTATTGTCATAGTCATAGGCATTTAAGCATTTATCAAATCCTTCAAAGCTTGGTGTAGGACTTAGACATTTATTTGTAGATTGCTCGCATGTTCGATCTGAGGGCAACATGTCAACCAACAAGTTAGAAGGTGTTACAACAGTGAATCATGGAAGAATCGACGGTTTACAGGTATAATCATTCTTTGTTTTAACTTCCATTGTGTTTTGTAATTACTTTGGGTTTTGTCTTTCGCATTGATTTGATAACTTGAATCTAATCCAAAAATAAATCCACAGTTACAGTATGATGCAAAATGTGATGATTATGATAATGCTTAAATATGATTATGCAATGAATGCTTATGCAAATGGGTGGGTTATGAGATGCTTAAAATAACCAATCTATATTATGATATTTCTTATTATGATTATATGCATAGTATGCTAACTGTTTGTGGATGCAGGATGTATATATAAATGTTTTTATTTCTGAATGTCATGATACTATGTTAATATTAGTGTATGGAGAAGATAGAAGAAAGAGGAATCAACCCTTGAGTTTGAGATGATGCAAAAATATGGTGATGATAATGATGATGATTTCTTATAAGAGATTGGGGACATAAAGAGCTTACTTTCCTTATTTTTGATAACACACATAGATATGATGCATCGAGGTATAAAGAACCAGGATGGCATTGTACCTAGTGTGATGAACTTTGACTCAAAAATCATACAACAGTATCCCTATTCACACATGGCATACAAAACATTATTAGGATGTACTTCAAACATTTGAAACATCTTAGACCAAAATATAGAATGGAAAAACCTTCCTATGTAATAGTCAACAAAATACCTAAAACACCCTCCCTACAAACCCAACAAAATTAGCATGACCAAGGTTATATTACAAGAATATCCAACAAGCATAGTAGACAAAATATAATGATCGATGCCCCATTCATTTATCTATAAATAATTTTGATTAGACATCATCAAGAGGTCATTAGAACGGGCGAAAAATAAGATAAGTCAAAAAGAAAAGATCAAGTAAACAAACAAGCCAATGTTCTTCATACCTCTAGCCAAGACTAAACTATGGTGATGCCTAATGTTGATGTTATCATATGATTGTGAAATAAACTGGATGAAAGGCTATTGATACCAAGAGTTAACCAACTTGTTTACTTACTGACCTAGACTTGAGACCTTGACGTTTGAGTTTTCACTTTCAATTTGCTAAACTAGTTTCTGATTGTTTTGTCAAAGGTTGAAGGTGACAATTGATTTATTGTGAGTGGATGTTTATTGCGGATGAACGTGAAAGAAAATGGATGATTTTGGGTTTTTTGAATGTTTTTAGTATTTTTGCAATGTTTTGAGGTTGTTTTTTGGGATTTTCAAGATGTTTTACAAATGTTTTAATTTTCAAAATTTTCAATGTTTTGTGTTTTATGAGATTTTGACCAAAAACCTAACCTAAGGACCTATCCTAGGGGCCTCGGGGGCTGATCACAGATTAGCCTTTCCTACGTTATACACACAAAGACCACATAGTTGACTTACACAAACTCGTTTATTAATGAGAAATGAACAAATGGATTGCCAATTTATTGTGAAAGACTCCTAAAGGACTGACCTAATGTGTCTTGAGGGTTGATGAAAGATTAGCCTTGCCTACGTTGAAGCTCTGAGACTCGTAGTTCGACTTGATGACTCTGTTTTTGACATTTTCTAACTTTTTGACCTATTTTCGAGAGTTTTGACATGTTTTGGATGTTTTTGGGTTTTTTGATTTTATGAATGTTTTTAGATTTTCTAATTTTCTGAATGTTTTTTGGATTTTCTAATTTTAAGGAAGATTTCAAGAATATACACAAATCCAATACTGTAGAAACTAAAAAATGTCCTAATCGATATCATACATTTAAAACATATTTACTAACTTTATTTCCTCTTTAACCCATCCTCTTTTCACTTAATTGATTTAATTAGCCTGACCAATTAATTAATTTCATCATTTTCATCTATTGACCTAATTAATTTAATCAGGTTCATTTATCTCTTTTCATGCTAACACTTCATCTAATTAAATTAAATAAATCAAAATATTTAATTTAATCTCCCAAGTCATGTTATTTAATTAAATAACCCTAAGTTATTTAATTAAATATCACTTTCATCTCTCCCCCGTTTATTAAATAATCTAATTTAATAAATATCACTTTATTTCTCCAAATCCCCCAATTGTATAAATTAAATCTTGTTTAATTAGCAATTAAACTATTTTTCCTCTAAGGAAAAGGGAATATTCCTTATCCCCTTTTTGCACAATTAAAACTTTGTTTTAATTTGTAAATTCTCCTTTTTTCCTCACCCAAAGGAATATTCTCTCTCCTCCAGTCAACTCACTTGGCTTCTTGAACAAGCTAAACATTTAACCTTTTGAGCAAGTTACCTTTGACCTATGTGAGTAGATCAAAAGTGTGTTTGTTTGAGGCAAGTGTGAGCCTTTGATTAAATCTCATCATGCATTCTCATCCATTGATGAGAATCCACGATCCATGCTTGTCATCCCCTTCATCTTGAATTGTTGATTAAGATTTTTGATCTCAACCATTCATTCCTCATTTGCTCTTCGATAAATAGATCACTATTTGGAGACAAATGGATCCATCTATCAAGTGCAAACTTATGTTGTTGAATTCACTTGCGTCCATACTCTCAATTTACTCACTTGTTAGCTTATTTTAGTTCATTTTCATTGCATAATAGCTTAGAGCATCCATTAATGGCTTCCATGCATCCATCTTAGTTTGTATATGAATTAGGGTTTTCATCTTTTAGCATATCTTTAGCTTAGATTAGCTTAGCAATAGCATAATTAGATCATTTGTAGCATAAAATCATGGTAACATAGCTTGAATTGTGTTCATTTTAAGCATAAACTAGGTTTTCATACATCAATCACAATGGTTTCATCGATTCTCTTCCATAGAATCGACTGAAACATGCTCACTAATCACAGGATTGGGAAAGGGCCGTCATTTCACATCAACATGACACCAATTCCAAAATAGGATAAGTTTCAGATGGGCTAGGTTAGGAATTTTACTATTTTTGTGTAGTTTGTAGATTTCATTTTCAATTAAATACTTAGTTTAAATTTCCATTTTGAATGATCTTGTTTGTAGATGCAGGTATGTTTGGAAAAGTTATGCTTAGATTCATCACGAGTCAAGTGTAATTGACCCTCACTGACATTTCCCACATCTCACATTTTGGCACTAGAAGGAGGGAAAACTAATAATCTAACCATTTTTTTCCTCGAATTTCATTTTATGTTGTTTTGCAGGTTGCAGTGACACTCAAATTACAAACAATGACACTATTTCAATAGCATTGTCATATAGCGATGCCCTGACAATTTGAAATACCGATGCATATTTAATTTATTGATGCCGATTTAAATATGGAGATGCATATTTAATCTAAAGGTATCAAAAAGTTTAAATGGTAACACTCAAACTCACCAGTCTGATGCTTTAAAATTCCAAACTACGACGCTATTGTTAGCAGTGATGCTGAGAAAAATATTGATGCTATCATGGTCACTGGTCCTGCTGCAGAGCAATGCCCATTTTCACTAGAGCAACACCCAAATTTCAAACTACAACGCTATCGTGTTCAACGACGCCCTACCAGGGTATGAAATTTTATGTTTATTTTTTTGACATGTGACTTAATTTCTTGGATTTATCTTATCATTGATGCATGCTTGACTATGTTTTGGTTGTTAGACTAACAGGGTTTTGCAGGTTTTAAAGACATGGAGCGAAAGTGAAGAAACTCTCTCAAATTCTATAATTGTAACATGCATTTGACGCTTTGGGGCAATTATAACCCAATTTCATGCTTTCTACTTTCTGCATTTCCTTTCATGCTTTCTACTTTCTGCCTTAGGAAATGAGCTAGAGTTCAATTTGGTTTAAAATGAACACTTAAAGTTGGAAAAAATTGAACCCTCACATTATCACTTTACTTTGGGTTTAAAATTGAACAAGGAAAACTTCATTTTTCAATTGGTGCTTAAAATGAACTCATCATTGCTTTGAAAGATTAAAATTGATAACCGTTTGCTATGTTTTGTGATTTTCAACATTGTTAGTGGATGCGTATGCAATTCTCTCGTGCCATTTGGTGACCTTGAGAAATAGAAAAATTCTCTAACACTTTGCTAAATCACCCACATCTTTCAATTGGGTTTAAAATTGAACAACCATGCTAGTGTGAGAAAGAGACATTGTGTGTGCTCCCTCCTTGCGCTTTACGTGAACTGGGTGGTCGAACTACAAGTGTACTCCCTCACTTTTTATCTTTAGAGGGTCCTACCTAAGACCAATTCAAAGGTGACTCCAACCATTTTTTCACTCGAGCCAATATATAAATGGATAAGACTAAACTGTCAAGTCCTCATGGTATGTAGGCCTTAGCCATATAGTGTCTTTCAGAACAAGGTACTACTATAAAAAGTATAAGATCTCCTAGTAGGGTTGATTAAAGCCTTTAGTGGCTTGCTAGATGATTGTAAGGAGCCATGTCCCCGATTACCCTTACTACAACCCATTTGTTTAGCAAGCCAAAATCTTAAAATATTTGTTGGTGCAAGAACGATTGTTTTGAAATAGCCCCACCTTGATATTACTTCTTTCCCTAAGGATTTATCCTTAGTGATTTCTAAATATCTTTACATTAATCTCAAACCCATAGTTTTTCCCAAAGACAACATAGGCAATTATGGCTTTAACCTCATGATTTTTACAAAATGGACATTGTGAAAGTTATGATGTTTTTGACATAAACATCTAGTTTGGAAACATAATCAAAGACAAGTATTTTTGGTAAAATAAATTCACTTAAGCAAAGATAAATTGAAAAATGAACCCCACATGACTATTTGGAGACTGATTGCTCCCATTGAACAACTTGATCTTCCAGGTGCTATAATTCAACCAAACTTTGAACTCATAAACAATGAACAAACTGATCTTATTAGCAGTTTGAGAACCATCACTTTTGAAAACAAAGAAACAAACACACAGTGGAGAAACATAGCAACCATTTTAGATGAAGAAGAGGAACATGCCAATATTGAGGCTAGAAGGGCCACATTACCACCACCCACATGACAATAAATATCTTCCTTTCTTCCATAAACTTAAATGATTTTCACATGATCTCATGAAAAATCAGGATCCCTAAGCCAAGGTCTATAGGTCCTCATTTTAGACTTAGGCATCTCACTCCAAAAGCTCTTAAGAAACACCTTCTAGCAGTTCACAAAAATAGAGACAAATTGGTAGCAAACTTTTATAGAAACACTTCGAGGTACAATCCAGAACTATATGCATTCTTTTGGAGTCAACATCTTGATCTTTTCACATGATACCAAATTCCCATAAATGATTCATCAAACGGTCAAAATCCATAGGGGAAAATCTCCAACATTCCATTTCAGACATATGAATCATAGAACAAGGTATGGTCAAAATTGGGCTTCAATATTTTACTGCAATCATTACACTTTGATGAGAAATTTTTATGCCTGAGCTAGGAGAGCCTGAATAGGTTTGAACATTCCCATCCGTCCTCTCATTTGAATCAAAATTAGTTTTCTAGGACTTGAACATTTTGGAATTCTAGCATCATCCTCACTACCTTGATCTTGTTGAAACAAAGGTTCACTTTACTAGATAATCTCACGCAAAGTAAGGATCCCCAAATGAAGGTCAACTAGTCATCACTTTAAGCTTAGAAATTGTAGTGCAAAAGCAATCGACTATCACATTGAGGTACTCTACGAAAACATAAAAAAAATTGTTGATAAAATTTTATGAATGCACACTAAGGAAATATTTGAACATGTACATTTTCTTTATTATCCATAACCCTTTCCTTTTTGAAGATCAACAACTTTTCTAAATCATTGAGTCTTTAGGATTTGAACATTTTAGAGGTCTAGCATCATTCTCACTTGGTCTTATAAAAAAAAATGTTCACTTTAGGTCAACATTGGGTCAAACATTTCACTCACCCCTTCATCAAATTTCATCCTTCACTTCATCTAACTTTGCAAAAATTCAAATACACCAACACTTTGGGACTTAAACATCAAACCAACTGCTAGCTTAGCTAATTTGTATGTGAAATGTATCCTTTTCCATGCACTTAGTTAAGATAGTTATCATCTTTGAACAAGTTTATCTTGAAGGTCACAAGTCTACCCTAAAGATTTCTAGGTTCATTAGCATCCTTTATCCCAACATCAAAACATCAAACTCAAGTCAAAAGTGTTCTCCCAAAATGTTTACAAAGATCACTTCCCGTATCACCTATCTTTTCATCCCACATTATCATCATTTCTCCCAAAAGACTTAGAGCATCCCTTTTACCTAGATTTGAGTCAACTAGAGAGTTCAAACATTAAAAAACTCAACACAACTCTCCCATAGCTAACATAAGATTTATGGTAAAGATGAGATCATAACACAAGAGAATTATGGAGAAAACCAAAGTTACATTTACCTCAAGTGATCCAAATCCTTTAGAATTCGATCCTAGAAGTCATGTTACCCTGTCACAACAACCATCATCTCCTTCAAGACCATATGATATCAAAGACATCATGAATAAACCATTTGAGCTTACCAGGGAGGAACTTCTAGAACATCAAGGCTTTGAAAATGTTGCTCCCATCTCCCCAACATTTGTAGCCCAGAATTTAACATAGAGTTTCACAACTCCATCACAAGGGCTAAATCAAACTTACATACCTAGTCTTGCAACCAGCCTTGCTAAATATTTTGGTCACACCTCACCATTTGAAAGTAGCACACTTGTGGGTACCCTTGAAACTAATCTTCCACCTCCCACCACCACTTGGACACCTACTTTTGGTGCTCCTCCTATTCTTGAAGCTCCAAAACAACTACACACACCGCTTGAAATTAATTATTCCACCACCACTTCGACATTTTGGGGACACCCTTCTTCATCCACACCTATGAGTACCAAAAGTATGCCCAAGTACCTCAAAAACAACAGACAAGGGCATGTAAATACTATATCACACAATCAACCCTCAACACAAGTAGGGACATCTTTATCCAACCATCCAGTGGGTTCACCCATGTCATCTACCCTTTCCACATCATCCACTATCAATCCACCTCAAAACAATCCCTTGGTTACAAGTCTTATCAATCCTAGCAATACCTTGATCACAAATCCTTTGTTTACATATTTTGCACAAGGAAATCCTCAAAACATAGGGAAAGGGAATATTTTCAATCAATGGACTCAAGGTCCTAGTGTGTCATTTCCATTGCAAAATTTAATGACATCATCTTTTCCCATAGTCCCCTTTATAATGCCAAATCAATCAGGACCTCAAACATACATTCCTCCACCTCATCCTACCATATTGCAAGGAATGTTAAACCAAGGGAACCCTCCACCTTTCACCAGCAATCCACTACCCACTCAAAACATAAATATCCATAATCCTTCATCCATTTTAACCATAGGTTTAAAATTTTCATATTTTAGTTGCATTCCCTAGGTGTCATAATCGTCATTTTTAACATAAATTTGTCCTTAGGTTTCATCTTGGAAAACTTTGGATTAGGAAAAATCTCCACACTTTGCAAAAACCATTGTTTTCAAAATTAGGTTATCTTGGGACATAGTCATTATTCCTCTTTTCGGTCATTGTCATTTTTGTGAGAACCTCCAATTCAACAGTCTAGTTAGGCAGGCTCACTTGTCATTTCAACCTTGTCATTTAGTCCCCTTAGAAAGTCCTTTTGATAACCTAAATTGAGACATAAGTCAAGCTTAGAGTGGTTAAGCAAAACCTTTCTCCAAATATTGTCCAAACTTAGTCATCATTTTAAACTTAGACTTTGCATTATCCACCTCTAGTCCTCATTTTGAACCTAGAATTTGTATTAATCATCTTAGTCCTTCGTCAACATTATCATCTTAGTCCTCATTTGACACTTTCACTTTAACAACCTTGTAATTTTGCATCAATTATTTCCTTAGTCATCACCTTGCATTGTCATCCTTTATTCCAAAATACAAAAAGTTTGTCATAACTTGTCATCCTAGTCATCGTTTTTCATTAGCCATTTTCTTTAGGAAACACTGTTGCATTGTCATCCCTTATTATCAAAAATCCAAAAAACATAGTCTTGCATTGTCATCCTTTATCACAAAAATACAAAAAAACATAGGCTAGTATCATCCTTGCATTTAGTCATCATTTTCATTACCCTCATTTAAGCAATTCCCTTTTATGGTGGAAACTAGACTCCAAAGAAAGAAAAGACAAATTGCAAACTTTGGACAAGATTCTAATTCCAATGTCACCAATCACACTTATGACCCAAATTGGACTTTTGATGACCCATTTAGCAACATGAATACTCAACCTCTCATGACCATACCATCCTCATCAAACAACCCCTTTGAACCATTCTCACGTAAGGATGAATATGGACAAATACTTGAGAAAAACCTAGAAGTAGCAGCACAAGATCCAGAAGCGGCCTACTTCGTACAAAAAATGGTCTTATATGAAAAAGACAAATATTTAGCCATATTTTTAAGTCAAGGAGCTAAATTACCTCATGGGTTCGACATTAATACCTTGAGATCGACATCTCCTACCAATAACATCAACACTACACATAACATGTCCAATAGTGGTCAACCTCCAAACACCACAAGGAATACCTTTTCTGATGCTACCTCGCAAAATGTCACAGCGACCATGAGTGCTACCTCCAACATTCCAAAAATCTCCAATTCAATAAACGCTACATCCATTGGAGGAACACAATCCATCATAGTGCCCACAATATCCACAATACCATCACAATCAGCTGGATCCACCTTTGGGTCCTCGACAATGTGGGAAAGTTATTCCAATCCTCTCTTTACCACTATGGTAAATTCCATGGGGGCATCATCAAGCCATACAAATCCTCCATTGACAACTACATCTAGTACCATAAGTACATATTTATCAAATCCTCCCATTGGTACCTCACTTAATCTTTAGGGAGGAAGTAAACAACATATCTTTGTTCAAGGACCATGACAAAATGTTAACGCATCAACGCAGTCTAATGCCATCACCTCCCAAGGAAAAAATATGACCATTCACCTTGTACAAACCCAAAAATTTGGACAAGGCAGTCAAAACACACAACCTATGGCATCATTCACACATAAAAATAATCATGGTCGCCATACTCCCCAAATATTGACCCAAATGGCTGGGGGACACATCTTGACATACTCATCCCATATTCATACCCACCAACATGTCCCCAATCCAAACTTTCAATACCAACAACGCGCAAATCAGAACACATCATACATGTCACAACAACATGTACCTCAACAACACACCAATATCCACTCACAACAAATGGGGACCTATGGTTTACCAATCAATCTGATGTATGGGGCCACAAATGACCCTATAATTGATGCCTTGCAAGCAAAACTAATGGGTCTAGACAAGACCATAGAAAACATACAAATATTCGGCCATAAATTAGAAGTGTCATATGATTTATCCGTATATCCCTTTGACATGAACTTATACATGCCACCATTTCCTCCGGGATATGTGTTACCAAATTTTACCAAATACAGAGGTAAGACAAACCCTATCCAACATGTTCGAGAATTCACAACCAAATGTATGGACGTCACATATGAACCAACATACTTGATGAGACTCTTTTCTAAAAGTCTTGCAGGTCTCGCCCTTGAATGGTTCTCCACTCAAAAGGATATCCAAACATGGGATGAACTTAAATGCAAATTCATAAAAAACTACTCATACAACATTGACATGGACACCTCTATTACTAGCTTATGCAATCTCACACAAGAGGACGCTGGTGAAACGTTCATCCCACTCTTCCAAAAATGGAGAAATCTAGCTATTCATTGTCACATCGACATACTCAAAAAGGAAAAGGTGGACATGTTCATTCAAACACTTCTAGGACCCTTAAAATATGGATTGCAAATGCATTGTTGCACAACCTTCATGGACCTAGTCGAAAAAGGTGTCCAGATTGAGAATGCCCGTATTACAAAGGGAGAGCTAAAATACTATCCTAAAAACACAAATGAAAATCCTCCCATTGACAAAAATAAGTATTGGGTGAAAACTAAACATGTTACCAATGACGACGTTGTTGATGCCAAGGCTATAAACACTATGGGTCCTGTACTAGCTCTAAAAGGGGTTCAATTGCAAAATAGGCCAACGATGATACTAACACCCCCCACCAATGCCACCCCAAACAACCAAAATGGTCAAAATAGTCACAATCAAGGACAATACCGTTAAATAAGATAATTCCCCAAGGGTCACGCATACACTCCCTTGGGTGAGCCCATGGAGGAAGTCCTCAAGAAATTCCTTGAGAATGGTCTCATTACACTTGAAGAACCAAATCCGTATGACCCAGGACAATTTAAACCATCATGGTGGGATGATAATGCTTTATGTGAGTACCACCGGGCTAAAGGACATAAGACATTGTCCTGTCAACAACTCAAAAATATTGTGCAAGACCTTATCGAGCGTTAAATAATTGAATGACCATACCATTCATAAGAACCCATTGCAAGACCATGGCTCTAATAATTCTTCCACGTCAGGTCCTAAGACAAACAATAATCAAGTGAATTATGCTCATGCCAAGTATGACTATTCCAGTGGACCTACTATAAACAATGTTTGAACTGACGATGAATACATCAACACCATCACAGTCAAATGAGAACATCAATGCAATGCCACTACTCGAAGTGGTAAGATCACCATAGCTAGTCCACCTCCTACTAGGCAACCTAAGATCACCATACCTGGTCCATCTCCTAGGTAGTCACAACCCACCTCGACCACAAAGCAGTGGCAACCTAAGAGTCAATTTAACCTTAACGACTAGCTTGGAAAAACTCTCGCATAGATTTCCATACTTGAGCTGCTTCACATCTCTCCCACGCATAGGGCTATACTGGATAAAACCATGCAAGAGTCGTTAGTCCCTAAGTATATTGATGTCAACCAATTTGAGACCATGGTGGGATACCTCAATACACCTCATCATGTCACATTTTCTAATCAAGATTACTCGTCACCCAAGACCAACCATAATGACACATTACATATCAAAAATTTCATCCTTAAGCACAAGGTTAAAAGAGTTTTAGTAGATGGTGGAGTAGGATTGAACATATGCTCCTTGAAACTAGTTAAGGCTCTAGGATTTTCTGATGCATGCATGGACCCTACAAAGAGTATAGTCATAAAAGCATATGATGATGAAGAAAATTTTTCACGAGGCATTATTTCTCTTCCTATCAGAGTGGGAGCAGTCATTGTGGATACAACTTGCCAGGTCCTGGATCTAGAATTACCTTACAACATCTTGCTCGGCCGCCCATGGATTCATTCCCTAAAATCTGTTCCCTCCACATATCACCAATGCTTAAAATTCCCATTTGACGGCACACAAATCACTATATATGGAGACCCCGACCCTTTTCAATATTTACCAACCTAAGGGGTATTTCTGAAAACTGAGTGCCCACAAACCGAGAAGCTCCTAGCTCCTCTTCTTCTAAATACATTGATCCATCCACACTCGCATCATCATCCACGACCACTCCATCTGCGTCTTCCACCATGCCACCATCTTCCACACTTCCCAAGGATGAATCCAATGTCAAGATCTAGGACCTAGGCTATGGAGAATTCAAACTGAAAATGACACACAACATCACAACAATACCCAAGTCTCTGAAGGTCTATGGTCAACCATATTTCAGAATGGAACCCAAACAAATTTTTAAAGTTCCACAAAAAATGGTTTTCATAAAATGGGGAGACATGAGTAACAAGGACCTTGCCTATATTACAGGATGGCTCTATAAAGAAATGGCCGACCTACCCCCATTACCAGTTAAGAAATATGGCAAGGGATATGACATGATGAAGGCTAAGGGCTACGGTGGAACTAGTGGCTTAGGCAAAAATAAAACTGGATGAAGAGAGCCCATAGAATCTTTCAAAATACCAAAGTATCTTGGATTAGGGTATGGATTGCCCGACAATGATGACCGACATACCAATGGAATTTTGAGTGTGTGCATGCTTCAGAAAGTGTAGAGACTATTAAGGAATCCTTTACTGAAACCGACTCCCAAGAGTGGGAATTTGGCTCCCAATGATCCTTAAGTGACTGTTGCCTCAATGATTTGTTCATTGAAAATGGAGAGCTTACCTCTGAACAAAAAAATTGGCAAACATTTAAAATCAATCAGGCACCAAATAGTCATAGTCCCATTTACCTTCCCCATGACATACAACCCCCACCATCTGAATCTAATAACCATCATTCAGATCCATCTAAATTACCACATGACACTAACATTCATGACTCTGATTCCTTCACCCCATACTTTGACAACGAATATGAAACAAGTGAAGGGGAATATTGGATAGAGTCAAATGTGGAATTGGATGACGATAATTTCATCTACAATATCTCTAAATCCGTCTGCATTCTTTCCACATCCTCCCCTCAATTCACCAATGCTAATGATGGCATTTCCCTAGTCTATCCACAATTAATCGATTCAGACCAACAAGGCCCACCAGTCCTGGAAACCTTTTAGAATGATGAGGCTATTGCAGAATTTATGGGATTACATGAGGGGATACCCAGTGGTGATCACAAGGTAGGATTTCCATTGACCTAGATTGTGCAGCCTACTTCGGTGAGACTGCTCCATCCTCCAGTCGCAAAATTAAAAATAAGAATAAAGAAAAAAATGAAACATCTTTAGGTGAAAACCGAAAGGCACCTTCTGACGATAAAAAAGTAAAAACAAAGGACATATCTATGGGTGAAAACCTCTCTGAGGTGCCCAAAGATGGAGGACTAGACTTTCTTCCCATAACCGAAGAGAAATCAGCTATGCTCATAGGGGAAGACAACATATCAACAAAAGAAGATCCCAAAATGGTCCTCTTTGCTACATCCTTGATTGAAGAAGAGAGACCAAAATTTTAGAAATTCTTTGCAGAACGTAAAGTCAACTTTGCATGGTCCTATGCTGACATGCCGAGACTAGACCAAGAACTGGTTTTGCACCATCTGCCACTATTACCAAATGCCAAACCAGTTAAATAGAAGTTACACAAAATGCATCCTTAGGTCGCTCTATTGGTCAAGGCTGAGTTGAAGAAAATTATAGATGCTAGGTTCATATGGTCTATTGATTATGCTGAATGGATATCTAACCTTGTGCCAATAACAAAGCCAAATGGAATGATCCAAGTTTGCAAAAATTTAAAAGACTTAAGCAAGGCATACCCAAAAGATGACTTTCCTTTGCCAAACATTGATATCATAGTCGACCTCACGGCAGGATACGAGATGCTGTCCCTCATGGACGGTTTCTCAGGTTATAATCAGATTTGTATTGCCCCCGAAGATCAACATAAAATAACATTCACTTTCCCTTGGGGTACATACTACTGGAATGTCATGCTGTTTGGTACTAAAAATGCAGGCACCACATATAAGAGGGATATGACCACAATATTTCATGACATGATGTGTAAAATAATGGAAGATTATGTAAATGACCTTTTGGCTAAATCAGTAACAATAAAAGATCATCTAAAGGTGTTATACACAATTTTCAAGAGACTAGAAGAATACAAAGTCCGACTGAATCCTAAGAAATGTGTCTTTGGCATAACATCTGGAAAAACCTTGGGATACATAGTTTCTCAAAGAGGTATTGAAGTTGATCCAACAAAAGTCAAAGCCATCATGGACATACCTCCTCCTAGAGGAATAAGCAAACTCAGGACATTGCAAGGAAGGGTACAATCTATCCGGCACTTTATAACACAATTGGCCGACAAGTGTCAACCATTCCAATATCTTCTGCGCAATGGCATCCCCTTTGTGTGGACAGATAAATGCCAAGAAGCCTTTCAGCAAATAAAAGACTACTTACTGTCACTGCAAATCCTCAGGCTGCCCATTCATAGAAAACTTTTGATCTTATACATCTTTGCGACTACTTCAACATTGGGGGCATTACTAGCACATAACAAACAAGAAGAAAAGGAAAGGTCCATATATTATATCAGTCTAACACTGGTCGGGTATGAACTGAATTACAGATCAATTGAACGTGTTTGTCTAGCAGTTGTCTTTGCATCACAGAAGCTAAGAAATTATATGTTGAGCCATTAGACATAGTTGGTAGCAAAGATTGACCCCCTCAAATATCTATTGAGTCTTGCAGCATTAACAGGACGTTTGGAAAAATGGGTCATGATTCTAAGTGAATATGACATTCAGTATGTAGAAAGAAAAGCGATCAAAGGACAAGTGATTGCAGACCAATTGTAAGATGCGTCTATACAAAGTGATCACCCCTTAGTGGAAGATTTCCCAGATGATTCAATATTCCATACAGAACCAAAGTCACCCTGGAGGCTATACTTTGACAGATCGCATACTAATCATGGCTCGGGGCAGGGATATTGTTTATCACCCCTCAAGGAGATTCCATTCCCAAGTCTTTCTGCATAGCTTTCCCATGCACAAATAACATGGGGGAATATGAGGCACTGGTTACGAGACTTAGAATGGCAATAAAATGGAAAATTAGAGCACTGCATGTCTATGAGGATTCTCAGTTAGTCATCAACCAAGTTAATGATGACTATGACACAAAAGATGAGAAGCTAATTCCCTACAAACTAATGGTTGACGACTTCCAGACATACTTTCACATGGTGACTTTTGAACAAGTTCTGAGAACAAAAAACAAAGTGATAGATGCCATGGCTACAATAGGCTCTCTCCTCAACATTCCAAGCAATATGCCTCAACTAGAATTCTTGATAGAACAACTATTGGTCACCGCCTATGATATTCCAGAATCGGAGATGGTCTGTGAGCTTGTTGGTCCCGATTCTCCCTGGTACCAAGACATCCATGACTACCTTAAGTCTCAAAACCTCCCCCTAATCTGTCCAATAACCAGAGGACGTCCTTTATCTAAAAATCCCCAAGATATGCCATCGTCAGTGACACCCTTTACCGCTATAGCTTTGATGACACCCTCCTTAGATGTCTCGACACCAATGAAGCACACACAACCTTACGAGAAGTACATGAGGGTATATGCGGGTCTCATTTGAGTGGTCCTACTCTGGCCAAGAAGATAACGAGACTTGGGTAATATTGGCCGACCATTGAGAAAGATGCACTAGAATAAGTTAGGACTTGTCGCCAATGCTAGATTCATAGTGATTTGATTCACACTCTAGCACAAGAACTTTGCCCGATCACGTCTCCTTGGCCCTTCACACAATGGGGAATCAACCTTGTGGGCAAGATCCATTCTACCTTGTCCAATGGCCACAAATTCATCATAATCGCCAATGAGTACTTTATGAAGTGGATCGAAGCCATCCCCCTGACTGACATAACTAGCAAACAAATCTCGAAATTCATTCTTAACTATATCATTTGGCGGTATGGCCTTCCACAATCCATCATCATTGACAATGGACGTCCGTTCAAAAACCAAGATGTTTGTGAGTTATGTGAGCGATTTCATATCCAACATCATTTTTCCTCTCCATATTACCTGCAAGGAAATGGTCAAGCCGAGGTGTCAAATAAAACCATTGTTAAAATCCTTAAAAATACTGTCAATGACCTGGTCGTGACTGGCATATTCAACTCAACCTTGCTCTGTGGGCCTACCACACCAACATTCTTATGCCTATGGGATCCACTCCATTTTCCCTGGTCTTTGGAGCTAAGGCCATCTTGCCCATTGAGGTTGAAATTCCTTCCTTACGAGTCTCCCTGAAGGGTCTGACCGATGATGAGGAGTATAGATAGTTGCGTGTACACGAGCTAGAGATGTTAGAGGAAAGAAGGCATAATTCCTTGAACCATCTGTAGGAATATCATAACCGTCTTTGTCGCAGTTACAACAAGAGAATCATGGTCAGGAAGTTTGACATTGGTGACCTAGTCCTCATGCAGAACCCTAAGAATCAGACTGACAGAGAAAAACCTGGCAAATTCGAACCAAATTGGCTAGGTCCCTACGTCATCATATCCTCCTTTGGTTTTGGAGCTTATCAACTTGCAACTCTAGATGGAGAACAACTAAAAAAACCTATCAATAGTCTACATCTCTGAAAGTTCTATGCATAGCATCATAAAGTTGAGTTGAAAACTTTAAAAATACAAAAAAATAATAATTAAAAAATGATAAAAAAATTGTTGCCTTGATGAAAACTTGGCAAATAGGCATCTTGGCGGCACCAAAGAAATGAAAAAATGACAAAAATAGTAAAGAGAAATAATTTGTCCAATAGTGAAAACCTGGAAAACAGGTGCTTCAGATAAGTACCATTGTGAAAACTTGGCAAACATGTGCCATGCGTAGTCAATCATTGCTCGACCATCTACTGTCACTTTATTTGTCTTAGGCCTATGATGGAACATGTTGTCCGTCACCACCATGACCTATGCCATGACATCATACCCTACCTCTCATGGTTGACAAACGATTGACATCAAGTCCTGCATACTATCCATGTAGCATTGCATGCCTATCCTTTTCATGTCCTTTAAAATTGGCTAAGACTTAGACTTGACTATGGGCAAAAATTTTATTATGTGACTGCAGTGGGTATCACGCATGGTCTGGGCAATTGTAAAAGTCTTGAAAAAAGATTAAAAAATCACAAAAAAGTCCTAAAAAGACCAAAACATCACAAAAAGTCCTTAAAAAAGACAAAAACATCATAAAAAGTCCCTAAAAAAGACAAAAACATCATAAAAAGTCTTGAAAAAAAACACAAAAACGTCGCAAAATGTCCTCAAGAAAGACCAAAAACATCATAAAATGTCTTGAAGAAATACCTAAAAATAAAAAAACATCCTGAAGAAACCACAACAAACGTCAAACTATCTTGAAAATGCAAAACTAGAGTCATTTCTTGTCAAGTCTGTCAAATCAGTCGGTCTTTGTCATTTGTCTGAACTACGTTGTCTTTATGCATTTGCTATGTAGGCAAGATTCATTTTCGAGTCGCCGAGACATTAGGTCAGTCCTTTTAGGTTTTCCAAAATAACATCATGATGCAATCTTTGGTCATCAAGACAAAGTTATTGGTCATGTCAAACTACGAGGTCTCTGAGTGTATGATGTAGGCAAGGCCATCTATCGATGAGCCCCCAAGGTTGCACTAGGTCAATCCATTAGGGTTCATGACACTACATTGGCACACATGTCAAAATTTCTTCAAGTAAAAAAATTCATTTCAAAACAAGCAAAACTCTTGAAAAAAACTCTGGAAATTCCTTAATAAACATGACAATCACATCAGCATGTCAAAAATTGATATATAGTCAACACAAGTCAATTAAGTCAACTTCAATTAAATTTGGTCAAAACAAGTTATAGTATCATAACTAGTCAAACTGTCAACTCTTGGTTATCGTTTAGATGTGTCCTTCTGAAGAGAAAACTCTGTTATTTATGCCTTAGGATGTGTCCTTCCTAGGCATCGTCATTGTCATCCGATTTTTTTTTAGGGATCATCTTGACATTTAAGGATCACTCCTCTTGACATCAATGTATTCTTTATATGTGTCTTTATGAAGAACAACCTCTATCATTTATGCCTTAGGATGTGTCCTTCCGAGGCATCGGCACTACCACCTGACATTTTGAAGGATCCTCTTGACATCTAAGGATCACTCCTGTCAACATCAATGCATTCTTCAGATGTGTCCTTCTGAAGAAAAACCTCTGTCATTTATGCCTTAGGATGTGTCCTGCCTAGGCATCATCACTGTCATTGGCATTTCGAGGGATCCCTTTTGAAATTTAGGGATCAATCCTCTTGACATCAACATTATTCAAGATGTGTCCTTCCTGAATTTGGCAATCTTTGGCATTTCGTCATCTTGGCATCGTCAAAACCTTGACACCTTAGCATCTAGAAATTATCAAACCTGACATCTTGACATTAAAACACTTGGCATCTAGACACACTTGGAAAACGCTTGGCACTTGTCTTTTGCTTTTTCATCATGTTACTAGTTTTTCAGCGAGATTCTGACAATAGGATTTAGAGAAGCAACGACGTATCATGACATTTGTCTTGTCTTTTGATACTCATGTTACTAGTTTCTCAGCGATGTCTTGACTACGGGATTTAGAAAAACAACGACGTATCATGATAATGGATTTATTTTGTCCTTTTGGCAATCATGTTGCTAGTTTCACGAGGATGTCCTGGAAACATGATTTAGAGAAGCAACGACGTTTCATGACTTGTCTTTAAAATCTTTATTTGTCTTTTTATGCTCGTGGTTGGTTATGACAAAAAGACTGGGGCAATCACACTCTTAGTATGATTCATGATCATCCTTGTGTGCAATTGTTTGTCTCATGTGATGCTATGACCTTGCACACCTTGATTTATGTCATATCATGGTGTTTGTTAGCCATTACAATAATCCGCCCAATGATGATTAAGAGCAATAAATATTAAAGTCCTATGGTAATATGTTGAAGGATTTGGTCTAGGAACTAACATGCATCTTCTTCTATCTTGTTATCTTCTCTTGCCCATCTCATATAGGCATTGCATCCATATCATCATCCATATCTTTTGCTCTAACATTTCTTTGTCTTTTCATATTCTAGTCTTCTCATCAATTTTGAGAGCACACCTATGTTCTTGGAACCCATCTGTCCTCTCGAGGGGGCATACAACTACCCTCCTCGTTGTCCTTCCTCATCTTATTTTGCACTAGGGCATATTTTTGACTTATTTTCTTTGTCACAATGCGACAAGAAACATTATGACAAAGAGGGGCAAAATGTAGACACTTAAAAATGACCTAGGCCTACAAGCTCTATTTTACCACTTTCGTCCTAACATAATTATGACATTTAATTATGTCCCTAGTCCACATTCGACTATTAATTAAATAATTAATAATTATTTAATTAATTCATATTTCTTTTATTCTTCATGATTATTAAATAAATAAATTTTATTTATTTATTTGATACGTCACTAATGCTCTATTATCTTCTCACAATTAAATAAATTTCTTAATTTATTTAATTCCTTGTCTTCTTGATTATTAAAGAAATGAATTTTATTTATTTATTTAACATGTCACTAATTCTCATAATTAAATGAATTTATTAATTTAATTAATTATCGGTCATAATCCTCTAAATTAAATAATTATCTTTAATTATTTAATTACCTAATTTAACATTTCTCTCATTTTAAATAAATAAATTATTTAAAATGATATCATTTCATTAACTATCACTTCATTTTAGTAAATAATCTGAAAGAGATTATTTATTGTCACACAAAATCCTTATTTCGAATTAATTTAATTCAAAAAGGTAATCTTCCAAAAATCAAGTAATTGAGCAAATTCTTTATTTTCCAAATCTGCTTTTCAGTTCAACCTTTATCCTCTTGATTCTTCAAATTTTACAAATCATGTAATCTTTATCTTCTTGATTTTCGAAGATCTTTGTCTTTTTGACAAATTATCACATTTATTCAGTATAGCCTTATGCGTGGGAGAGATGCGAAGCAACTCAAGTATGGAAATATGTGTGAGAGTTTTTCCAAGCTAGTGGATAAGGTTAAACTGACTCTTAGGTTGCCACTACTTTGTGGTTGAGGCGGGTTGTGACTGCCTAGGAGATGGACCAAGTATGGTGATCTTAGGTTTCTTAGCAGGAGGCAGACCAACTATGGTGATCTTGCCACTTCGAGTAGTGGCATTGGATTGAGGTGCTCATTTGAATGTGATGGTGTTGATGTATTCATCATCAGTTCAAACATTGTTTATAGTAGGTCCACTGGAATATTCATACTTGGTGCGGGCGTAATTGGCTTTATTATTGTTTGTCTTAGGACTTGACATGGAAGCGATATTAGAGCCATGGTCTTGCAATGGTTTCTTATGAATGGTATGGTTGACATTTGATGGAAATTGTGGCCCACCTAATTCAATTATTCGACTCTCGATAAGTTCTTGCACAATATTTTTGAGTTTTCGACAGGACGATGTCTTATGTCCTTTAGTCTGGTGGTACTCATAAAAAGAATTATCGTCCCACCATGACAGTTTAAATTTTCTTGGGTCATACGGCTTGGTTCTTCAAGTGCGATGAGACCATTCTGAAGGAATTTATTGAGGACTTCCTGCATGGGCTCACCTAATGGAGTGTATGTGTGACCCTTGGGGAATTGTCTTATCTGACGGTATTGTCCTTGATTGTGACTATTTTGACCATTTTAGTTGTTTGGGGTGGCATTGGTTGGGGGTGTTAGTATCGGCGTTGGCTTGTTTTGCAGTTGAACCCCTTTCAAAGCTAGTACAGGACCCATAGTGTTTACAACCTTGGCATCAACAATGCTGTCATTGGTAACATGTTTATTTTTGACCCAATACTTATTTTTGTCAGTGGAAGGATTTGCGTTTGTGTTTTTAGGATTGTATTTTAGCTCTCCCTTTGTAATAAGGGCTTCCTCAATCTGGACACCTTTTTTGACTAGGTCTGTGAATGGTGTGCAACAATGCACTTGCAATCCATATTTTAAGGGTCCTAGAAGTGTTTGAATGAACATGTCCACCTTTTCCTTTTCGGGTATGTCGATGTGACAACAACTAGAAGTGTATGACTAAATGCAAGGATGATACTAGCCTATGTTTTTTTGTATTTTTGTGATAAAGGATGACAATGCAAGACTATGTTTTTTGGATTTTTGATAATAAGGGATGACAATGCAACAATGTTTCCTAAATAAAATGGCTAATGCAAAATGATGACTAAGATGATAAGTTATGACAAATTTTTCTATTTTGGAATAAAGGATGACAATGCAAGGTGATGAATAAGGAAATAATTGATGCAAAATGACAAGGTTTTCAAAGTGAAAGTGTCAAATGAGGACTAAGATGATAATGCTAACGAAGGACTAAGATGATTAATACAAATTCTAGGTTCAAAATGAGGACTAGAGGTGGACAATGAAAAGTCTAAGTTTAAAATGATGACTAAGTTTGGACAATATTTGGAGAAAGGTTTTGCTTAACCACTCTAAGCTTGACTTATGTCTCAATTTAGATTATCAAAAGAACTTTCTAAGGGGACTAAATGACAAGGTCGAAATGACTAGTGAGCCTCCCTAACTAGACTGTTGAGTTGGAGGTTTTTACAAAAATGACAATGATCGAAAAGAGGAATAATGACTATGTCCCAAGATAACCTAATTTTGAAAACAATAGTTTTTGCAAAGTGTGAAGGTTTGGCCTAATCCAAAATTTTCCAAGATGAAACCTAAGAACAAATTTATGTTAAAAATGATGATTATGACACCTAGGGAATGCAACTAAAATATGGAAATTTTAAACCTATGGTTAAAGTGCAAGCTAATGAATGTAAATGATGGACGTTTTGAGCAATATGAATTTTGGTTTCTGAAAGAGACCTTTGAAAAAGATGTTTTGATAATAGGCTAAAGTGTCTAGACTTGAATTCTGGTCTGAGACAGTGTTTGGTTTTCTGTCAGGTGATTGCGTCATTACAGGCAGCAAATGCGTTGCAATTATCAAATGTAGATCTATAAACAACAAATGTGGTTCAGGATTGCAAATGCGGCTTTACAGATTTCAATTGCAGTGCAGTATTGCATATGTAGTTTTATAGAAGGAAAATGCATTTCAAGACAGGCAAATGCAGTGTTTAGAGCATCAAATGCATTTTATTAGAGCAGATGTGTTGCGAAGTCTAGCAAATATGGTGCAACAGGGCACTTGCAGTTTAATAGATGCGTTACAGACTGTAAAAAGTCAAATTTTTGATATTTGTGGTCAAAAACTTAAATTGTTTAAAGTTTGACTGTTTGTTTCGAGATGTTTGAGTGTTGTTTGTTTCATTTCAGTAACCAAAAAACACTTGGAAAGCACAATATTTTGAAAAGTAATCAAACACATAAGAGAACAAGTACAATCCTATGGTTAAGCCAGGATAGTATTCACTAAACTCCACATGGGTTTCCCTAGCCGCATATCAGTAGCGTGTGAATCCAGAAGCTTGGCTACACGGGCTCCCCCTTACAATGCACTCTCTTCTTAGGCCAACCAAGCTTCCAACCCCCATGAAACTCCCACGGTAGATTGATCACCTCTACTAAAGATTGTGAAGACGTGGAAGGCTTTACATCGACCGGTGTTGTACTAGAAAATAGAAGGTTTTGGGCTTACTACACAAGATTTTTTAATTCGAGACCCCCGTTTGAGTGGCCATACATGGGGCACAAGATTAGTCTCCATTTAGGAGGCACTCCAGCCTGAAGAGGTTAAGCTCAACAGGGTTTTGGGGAGTACTACTTGGTCCGTATAACACATCCGCACTTGTAATTTTAGGTTTTCCCTTAAGATTCACATTTATATACTGGTCGGGGGTAACTTGGCTTTATCTCCATTTCCAGTTTGAGTCACGTTGGGGTGAAGAAATCCCTAGGTAAGCCCAATTTCTAGATGCAATAATCATTTCTCTTACACCCAAGATTGCATGACTGCGCAAGGGGAGAGGATACTTCGGTTATTGCATCAGGGTTACATAGAAATAAGGTGGGCCTGGCTTTCTGATCACCTAGTTTGCATAGGGTGAGAGCATATTTTCCTACCACTTTCAAACACAATTAGACAATATTGCAAGCATGTTCATTTTAAGTGCACCAAAAATAAAATGTGTTTTAATCTAAAAATCACAAGCACAATGTTTTGGGAATGAATCTTGGACACTCGAACCTGCAAAATCACACGTTAGGAGTATTAGAAAAATTCTTGGGCCCATGAAATGTAACCGCCACATGCTACAAACAAATATTAGTAACACGAAAAACCTATTCTAGGTAGAATGTCGAAAAGAAAACCAGAATTAAAAACAAAAAAAGAACTGAAAACAGAAAAACTCGAATGCCAAAAGGAAGAAAAAGTTACCAGGAAAATGGGTCACAACAGAGCGAATGCATCACTCTATGCAACAAATGCATCACAGTTTTTAGCTCTCAAAAATGCAGGAAAAGATACCTTAAGAGGTTGCCAATCTCTTGACACGTTTTAGGGTAACAGACAAGATTGAAAGAATTCAACCTTCTACTCTTCAGGGGTTGCTAAACCTAGGTGGGTGTACCTTACTAAATGAAGTAGACTTTATGTATTTATGATTATCTTTCTTACAGTGATTTGTCCACAAATGGAAAATAGAAGTGAACAAATGTAATCAAACTTTATAGCAATAGAAATCTTAATCTAAATCCAAAAATGCTTAATTAACAGATATAAAGAGAACAAATGAATCTTAATGATGAAACTGCAGATACCAGTGCCTTATTGGGTAGGCGGAGTCAAGTGAAATCAAGATGAGCAGCACTCTCTAGAGAAGACTCAAATTATCTGGCATATATTTTGTTTACAACTTGTATAAATATGCAATACTGTAACTACTAAGCTCTACTTTAACAATCCAAATGAATCTCTCTGATTACTGTGATCAATTAAAAGGATTTAATCTTTGCTTGAAAGAACCAACTAATTAATCACACAAATACAACAAATGTGCATTGATAAACTGAACATAAACTTGTTATGTCAATTTAAACAACCAGAAAGCATCAATCTTGGAGACAACTTAGCAGTATTTTTATTGAATTCAACAGACAATTGACACCAGAAAAATGTAGCAACATCAACTGATTTTCATAAATACCTCCATTTTGAAAACATGCATCAATAGTCTTTGATCTGAGAATTTTATTCTACTGTATCTACTTGCTGTGTATCAAATATCTAATAACTGATGATCCTTTTACAATTACCAAAATGCCTATTTATACACCAACATCAAGAAAATAAACCATATTGAAATTCCATGTCGGCCTTCCACAGAATTCGGGTTCCTTTCATGTCAGCCTGCAACATTAATTTAGCAATTTATATGTCGGCCTCAGTATTTGAATTTCTATTTTTCATCAGTGAAATAGTCGGTGAGACAAACCAATAGTTATGCTGAAGGAAATTCAATCGTTAATCGCTCAGCTTGGTGTTATTCGCCTTCACCGTGACTTGTCTGAGTCAGGGAGATGTCCTGTAGACAAGCCTTTGTTTCACCAAAAACCCCCTATTCATCTTGCATGTCGCTATGACCTTCAACTATCGGGAGACATAATATAGAATTCTCCTTGTTATACTGAGAGCCCCGAGCTCACACTTGTTCGTGAGGACAACATAATTCTCACACTGACATAATTCCCATGCACACTATCGGCGAGACATATCAATGTCGGGGAGACCTCTTGTAGAAAGATTTGGGTCACACCGAAATTCTTTATCCATTCTGAGTCACCGAGACAAAAGCACACTCTCGCTGACAAGGTCCTTCATTGTTTTCCATCGACGACACCGAAGGTCACTCGCCGAGACCTCTTATCGAGAACCTTAACTCATACCGATGTCATATCCCATTATGTTGTCGATCGGCGAGACACAACAAACCTCTCACCGAAAGCGATTTGAAAGAAACCCTTTATGCTCCATCAGTGAGACATATACACATCGCTGAGACCTTTCATCGATAGCTCCAAATTTTACCAAAAATTCTCCATACATGTCGGTCGACGAGACATAAAGTGCTCGGTGAAACAACATGCCGAAGACCAAACTCCTGCCAAAAAAACCTTTTGCACAAGTCAGTGAGACACCATGGAATCGTTATGACATTTCACCGAAGCCTTTAACTTATGCTGATAAATCAATTCTTCCACTTCCGGTAGATGAGACAACAAGGCTTCGTTATAACCTCACACCGAAAACAACAAGTTTGGCTGAAGTGAATCCTTAATGTGTTTGTCGGTTGGTGTAACAATTCAAACTCACCAAGACCACATGCCGAAAGCTTTAACTCTTACTGATACATGCATCCTTCCGCCATCAATCGGTGAGACAATGTGAAGTTGCTATGACTTACTCCAAAGAAAAAGTCTCTCACCGACGAGCCTCATGTGTAATATAGACGAAACCAAAGGTCACTCGCCAAGACGTTACCCTGAAGAAAATCTCCTGCCGATATGTATATGCATCCGCCACCATTTGGCAAGACTAGGAGAGTTCACCAAGATGCTTCATCGAAGGAAAAACTCTCACCGATGGATCTCCATATACCAGTCGGTGAGACATAAGGCACTCGGTAAGACCTCATTTTGATGGTATAAATTATGCTGATAGGAACCTTTTCTGTCGCCGAAACAACATGAATGTCTTACCGATAGCCACGAGTAGGTGAATGTCGATCGTTGTAACAATGAACAAGTCCTACCGATCATCTGCACCAAACATATGTTAACAAAAAAGCATCACGGGTCAGGGATACCAAGATAGACTTATGTCGATATGGACCACAACGTGAAAAATGCATGACCTGATGGAAACTATGGGACCATATGGCAAAATATGGGTGAAATATACATGTAAAATCATCAAATTTTTATAGCTCCAACAACGGTCCTTCATTTTGGTCTGATAGGAAAATGTGTCTCGTATATCAAATGCATCGTTTTAAACTATGAGTGCATCTCGGTATATCAAATGTGGCTTTCTGGACTTTGTATGTGGCATATTAGATCGTTTGCATTGTTTTAGCCCTCTAATGTGTCGTGACATATCAGATGCAGCTCGGGAAAACTCAAATGTGTTGTTCCTTACCTATACCTACAAAAACAACAAAAAACAAAAAAAAACCGTATGGAAACTACAAAAAACAAATGCATCAGGTTCACCAATGTATCAATGGGTTAATTTCAGGTATGTTAGAAGATTAATAAATCAAATCAAAACCCAAAGAAACTATGGAACACATTGAAATATTAAACAAATTAAAACAGTTATACTAGATATTCATTGCTTCCATGATTCACCTCCACAACACCTTCTAGCTTGCAGCAATTGTGATTGTGGCCCTCAGATTTATGTATGTGAGCAAATGACTATGACAATGTCCTATGCACGTTTTGAAAGATTTAAATGACAAAAGATTATGCCTATGACAAATGACTGTAAAAAATAATCAAATTTAATAAACTAAGTGCAAAGTAAATTCTAAGCATGAATGTTGGAATAACGAAGTCGTGTGTGTGTGTGTGTGAGTCCAAAATGTGAGAAAAAATGACATTTTATAGAAAACACAATTTTGGACAAACAAACGAGATTAAAAGATGAAAAAGCCTAAAATTAGTGGATGAGATTTCATGTGACAATCCCTAATTAGGGTTAGCGAAAAATCATTAAATGAGTGGTCAAGATGTCATTTGATAAAATCAAATCGACAGTCGAGAATAAATGTGATAATTAGTCAAAAAGACAAAGATCTTCAAAAATCAAGAAGATAAAGATTACGTGATTTGTAAGATTCAAAAAATCAAGAGGATAAAGGTTGAACTGAAAAGAAGATTTGGAAAATCAAGAATTTGCTCAATTACTTGATTTTTGGAAGAAGATTACCTTTTTGAATTAAATTAATTCAAAATAAGGATTTTGTGTGACAATAAATAAGCTTTTTCATATTATTTACTAAAATGAAGTGACAGTTAATGAAATGAGATCATTTTAAATAATTAATTTATTTAAAATGAGAGAAATGTTAAATTAGGTAATTAAATAATTAAAGATAATTATTTAATTTAGAGGATTATGACTAGGGTAACTCCATATGGAGATGGTGCTGCGTAGTGGTTTGGCACAAGCTAGGGCCTGCGTGCCCTAGCTTGTCCTGGTTGTTGTGTCCCTACTCTGTGTTTGTACAGGTTCCTTTACATTCTGGGGGGAGGGTTTGTTGTTTACTGGGGTGCGCTGGTCAGATAGGGGAGTTCAACCTTTGGTGGCTTGTGGGTGGGCATTTTTCTGCATTTTCCTATGCTGGTGTGTGCTCTGTAGGTGGTGTGCTGCAAACTGAGACTGTGGGGCTCCTGCCCCATCTCTCTCTCTCTCTTTTGGTGGGGTTTGTGCCCTTCGGTTCATGGAGAATCATGCTATTGCTTTTTCTCAAGTATCCTCTGGGGATTTGGAGATGGTAGAGTCGTCTTCTTCATTGCATGTCAATGTTAAGGACCAGACAAGTATACCCCAATCTGGGGAAGGGGTCTCCTCTTCAAAAGGGATGTTTTGAATTAAAAAAGTAAATAGATGTTTGGAGAGATCCAATGATTGACTAGTTTTGGTTATTCAACTGGAGCAAGTTTCGGAGGATGTTGAATATTGATGCAATCATGCCCTTATTTGCAAATTTTTGGGCCTTCATCTTTCTTTACCTGTGTTGGATTCCTGGGCACGTAGGGTTTGGAACCTAGAAGGTGATATGGAGATTATTTTGGAAGCTAATAACTATTTTCTAGTTATCTTTTCAAGCATGTCGGATAGGAATAGGGCTTTTGAAGGAGGCCCTTATTTCTTTAACCAGGTGGGGCTCTTCATCAGGCCTTGGCACATGGGCTTCAACTCTGCTGAAGAGATCTACTCGCGGGTACCTGTGTGGGTTCGTTTTCTGAGACTTCCTTTGGAATTCTGGGGGGAAGATATTCTTCACTCAATCTCATTGCTTCTTGGAAAACCTGTGGGATTGGCTAAACAAAATAAAGACCGTAAGGTAATTTCTTTTGCTCGTATTTGTGTAGAAGTTTATTTAAATAATCCATTACCAGATTCTATGGAAATTCACATGGGATCATCTTCTTGGATCCAACAACTGGATTACGAGACCCTACCTTTTAGATGTAGAATTTGTCATGAATATGGTCATTTACACCGCAAATGTCCTAGAAATAAATCTCCCCCCTTGGCTGCCTTTGGACATCCTAGGGGGGACAAGGGGAAGGCTCCTTTGTCTAATGAACCTATAGATAATGAGGGTTTTATTGCGGTTAAGTCCTGTAACAAAGGTAAGGGAAAGAAGAGAACCTAGATGGATAGACAAAATGATGGCACTTTTAACAAGTTTGATGTTCTTGATGACTTGGTCCAAGAGGAAGGTATTCCAGTTGAGCTCTCTTCTAGGGCTAAGGGTCTGCATGAGGTTCAGGATGAGGATGTAAAGGACGATCATATTTTATCTCCAGGGGACCATCAGGTTGAATAGATGGCTATGGTTTTGCCTTCTCAGGTTTAGGATATCAGGTATCTCTAGGGGTCACAGGCTCCGAAGGGCTTAGTTGTGGTGGCTCCTAACCCCCTTGCTCCCAAGGGGACCTCAGATTCTGTGAAGGGTAACAAAGCTCCTCCTATTTTAGGTTTACAACATAAATCCTTTAAAAAGGGGCCTCTAGATAAACCATCAAGGAGTGGAAGGAAGACTGATCAAGAGAAGGTCAAGATTATGGGTGATACTTTGGTTGAGTCTGGGTTTGTGAAACCCATTGATTCCCACTTCTCCCATCCCCATAAATGATTTTTTTATCATGGAATGTAAGGGGGTTGAACAACATCCCTAGACAAAAGGCTATTCGTAGATTAATTGAATCTCAATCTCCTGATGTGGTCTTTATTCAAGAAACTAAGCTTTTAGTGGATGGTTTGGCTAATTGTGCTTCGTGTATCTAGCCCCAGAGCTATTGGAAAGGGGTGGGTGCTTTGAACAACTCAAGGGGGTTGGCTTGCTTCTGGAACTTGAGGAAAGTTTCCCCCTTATGGTGGATTTCTAGTCGGTCTTCCATTTCTCTGGTTGCCTCTAGTTTTGAGATTGGAGAAAGATGTCTTTTATCCAATATTTATGCTCCTACTAATCTTTCAGGTAAGTCACATCTTTGGGTTCACATCAGATTAATCTGGGCCTTGGACCTGTTTCTCCCATGGATTATGGCTGGTGACTTTAATGCTGTTACTTGCTTGGATGAAAAATGAGGTGGGTTAGCCAGGCTGGACCCTTCTACAAATCTGTTCAGGGATATGATTGGCTCCTTGAATCTCATTGATGTGAAGCCAACCAATGGTGTCTTTACATGGAATAATAGGAGATGTGGTGTTGAGGCTATCTTAGAAAGGCTTGATAGATTTTTGGTTTCCTGCTATTGGATGAACAATAGGTGGACCACCAGTTCAGAAATTCTTGATTGGAGGGGCTCTAATCACTGGCCTATCAAGCTCTCTGTTACCGCTTATGGATTCACCAAAAATACTTCTTTCAAATTTCAGTTGATGTGGTTAAGAGATCAGTATCTTCATGATCTTATGTTGGATTGGTGGTATGAGGGGATGCCTGCCCATGGGACAACCATGTTTACTTTTAGTAAGAGGCTTCAACATGTGAAGTACAGTCTTAAGAGATGGAATAAACTATGTTTTGGGAACCTACATGCTCAGAAGTTGGCTGCTCAGTTCAAGTTGGATAACATAACTCGTCAGATTCAGGATCAAGGGTTGACCTCTGATCTAAGCAAAGCTGAGTCCTTGGCTCTTAAGGGTTTAGAAGAGTGGGAGCTTCGGGAGGAGATCTTCTGGAAGTAGAAATCTCGTGTTGATTGGCTTTAGGAGGGGGATAGGAACACTGCATTCTTTCATAATTCGATTAAGGCTCAGAGGCAGGGGAATTCTATCTTCTCTCTTGTTTTTCCTGAAGGGGCTCAACTCTCTTCCTATGTTGATATTTCCAGGGAAGCGGTCAATTATTTTTCAAATCTATTTTCTAGGGAGGATCTTGTTGCTAGGGATGAAGAGAGGGCCATCTTGGATTGTATTCCCCACCTGGTCTTTGCTGAGATGAGTGGGGCTCTCTTATGTCCTATCTTGTTGCCTGAATTGGAGAAAGTGGTGTTTAATATGAAAAAAGGTAAGGCTCCTGGCCCAAATGGGTTCTAGATTGAGTTCTTTCAGGAATTTTGGGAAATAATAAAGTTTAATCTCCTCGAGGTTGTTCATGAATCACATAGGAACAAACAAATACTCAAGTCCATGAATTCTAATTTCTTGGCTCTCATACCTAAGAAGGAGGGGGCTAATCAACTAGTTCAATTCAGGCCTATTGCGTTATGTAATGTTGTTTACAAGATCATCACCAAATTGATTGCTAAGAGACTCAAACCACTCCTCGGTACTTTGATCTCAGCTGAGCAGGGTGGTTTTGTTGAAGGAAGACAAATTCTGGATGGTGTTGTGATAGTAATGGAAGCTATTCATTCTATGGCTACCTCTAAGGAGAAGACTATGTTTATTAAACTTGACATGGCTAAAGCTTATGATCGGGTGAGCTGGGAGTTCTTACACAAAATTCTCTTGGATTTTAGCTTCAATGAGAAGTGGGTGAATTGGGTTCTTAGTTGTGTGACTTCGTCCTCCTTCTCAGTTCTCATTAATGTGGAACCTTTAGATCTATTTAGTGCTTCTTGGGAACTTCGGCAAGGGGACCCTTTATCTCCTTATTTATTCATTATCATGGCGGAGGGTCTTGGAAGATTTATTAAATCTCAGGTGAGGCAGGGTCTTATCCAAGGTTGGAGCTGGAACAATAATCTTCCTTCCTACTCTCATCTTCAATTTGTGGATGATACTGGGTTGATGGGCATGGCTAGAATTAGTGAAGAAGTGAACTTCAGGAGCGCTTTAGACATCTATTTGAAGGCTTCAGGTCAAGGTATTAATGATGATAAATCCTCCATTTATTTCTTTAATACCCCTTGGCTTATTCAGAGCAGGATTGCTAGGATCCTTAGATTTCAAATCAGTTCCCTTCCCTTGATGTACCTTGGGATCCATTTGGCTTTGGGATCTCAACGTAGAGATTACTGGCAGGGGATTTTGGATAAATTTTGAAGTAAGGTTAGTCATTGGACCTATAGATGGTTATCTTCTGTTGGGAGAGTGGTTCTCCTAAAGACTGTGGTGCAGTCTCTCCCCATTTATAGGTGTTGTATGCAGGTTCCCCCTTCCACCTTTGTGAGGGAATTTGATGCTCTATCTCGATAATTTCTTTGGTTAGGCAGCCTTCTTTCCTTGAAGTGGAGTTTAGTCAAGTGGGAGTCTATCTGCAGGCCAAAGCATGCTGGGGGCCTTGGTTTTAGATCTATGGCTCTTGCTGTCACAACCTTGGCTACCAAGCTGTACTGGAGGTGGTGCAACAATTAGGATCAGGATTGGGCCAATATTCTTTCCCAAAAGTATCTTCTTGGGGCTAATTTCCTTGATGTGCCGTGACTTTCTTTGCTGAGTAAAGGTTCTTGTATTTGGGATACCCTTAAGAAGGGAGCTCAAATGATTAAGGAGGGTCTCTTCTGGATCTATAATAGAGGCTTTGATGCTCTGTTTTGGTAGGACTCTTGGGATGGCCACCCTCCCATTCTTTCTAGCTTCCCTTAGCTTCAGCCTCTTTGCCATATTTTTTTTGATGTTGGATGGATTAAGGTGGAGCATTTTAAAATTGTCAAGCGTATAGGTCAGGCGGTGCTAGCTTGCTAGAAGGACCCGCAAGAGTGGCTTTTAGGTAGTTCTGATGAGGATCATGTTATTCTTACTAGAGTTTTGGAGGGAATGCTCTGTAGTTCCCTTAATGAGAGGGACATTTTGGCATGGAGTCCTAGTCCAAAAGGTAAATTTCTTTTTCTCAAGGCTATGCTATGCTTGACAAGAACTTACATGGTCCAACTGAGGTGCACTGGTGGAAGAAGGTGTGGGACAACTTTTCTTGGCCCAAATGTAATTTTTTCTTATGGTTGGTTGCTCAGAAGAAGTGCCTCACTTGGGAGAATCTTCGCAAGCAAGGTTTTTAGGGACCTTCTATGTGCTTCCTTTGTTCGCACAGTGAGGAATGTACCTCCCACTTGTTCTTTCTTTGCCCTTTTTCAAGAGAGATATGGCACAAATGGTGGGAGGCTTGGCATCATGGTTGTATTCATGTTACCTCCCTAATTGAATTCTGGGAGAGTTTGGGCAGGCCTCTAGCGAAGAATTCTTTCTTGCAAGTGGCCTAGTCTATTGGGCCTATTTTCATTCTCTGGAACCTTTGGCTAGAAAGGAACCATAGAGTTTTTTGTGGCTCCAAATTGGGAAGTTTTCAATTGTGGAAGAAGATAATTAGCAGGCTTTAGGAGACTATTTCTGCTAAGTGTGATATGTTTGAAAATACTGACCCTGGTGATCTTGCTATTTTGCAGAATTTGAACCTGGGGGATAGTAGAATGGGATGCATTGCCAGAAAAAGACCCCGTCATGGCAGGAAACGGGTTTGTCAAGATGGGAAGTGGACACCTCCCTCGGTTGGGGTCCTAAAGATTAATACTAATGGTTCTTCTCGTGGGAACCCTGGTCATGCTAGTGTTGGGGGTATAGGTAGAGGCAATGATGGTGGTGTGGTTTTTCTCTTTTCTATTTACAAGGGTCAGCACTCAAATAATCTGATGGAGGCCCTTGCTATTAAGATTGCAGTTGAGTGTGGATGCTCTTTAGGATAGCGGAGGATCATCTGTGAGTCAGATTCTTAGATTATTGTGGATATACTGAACAACCAGTGTCTGGATGATGTGAGTTGGAAATTGGCCTCTATGGTCAGACAGATTCTAAGTCTATGCAGTTCCTTGGATTCGGTCTCCTTCTGTCATATTCCTAGAGAATGGAACAGAGTGGTTGATTGTCTGGCGAAGTGGGCCTATGAGAATGTGGATGGCTAGGATATTAGTGGAAGGGATGAGTTACCTTCTGATTATCTTGGGACCCTGGAGAGGTTATTAGTGGATGACATGAATATGTAGTATTATTGTTGGTTGTTCTAGTGGTGGTCTTGATTTGGTGGGCCTTTGGCCTTTGCTCTCTACTTGGGATTTGATTGAATAAATTTTTTACCCCTTTCTTTAAAAAAAAAAAAGAGGATTATGACCGATAATTAAATTAATTAATAAATTCTTAATTATGCGAATTAGTGACATATTAAATAAATAAATAAAATTCATTTATTTAATAATCAGGAAGACATAAGGAATTAAATAAATTAAGAAATTTATTTAATTGTAAGAAGATAATAGAGCATTAGTGATGTATTAAATACATAAATAAAATTTATTTATTTGATAATCATGAAGAATAAAAGAAATATAAATTAATTAAATAATTATGAATTATTTAATTAAAAGTCGAATGTGAACCAAGGACATAATTAAATGTCATAATTATGCTAGGACGAAAGTGGTAAAATAGACCTTCTAGGCCTAGGTCATTTTTAAGTGTCTACAAATGTCTCAACAACCACCTGATCCCACATTGCAAGCACATACCTTAGCTCTACAACAAGCCTATCAAAAATCCGTACAACAACAACAACAAAAACAAGCACAACAAGTAGCCTTAGCACAACAACAACATCAAGCTCAACAAGTAGCTTTAGCACAACAACAACAAGAAGTAGCCTTAACACAACAAAAACATCAAGCTTAGCAAGCATACTTAGCATGACAACAAGCGGCCATTGCACAAAAAGCACAACAAGTAGCATTAGCATCACAACAACAACAAGCAAAACAAGTAGCTTTATTAGCACACCAACAACAACATGCCCAACAACAAGCCTTAGTGGTGCAACAACAACAACAAGCTCAAAAGCAAGCCTTACTAGCTGAATAGTACATCCAACAATAGTAATTGCAAGGTTCCTATTATCCTCATTTGAGCATCATAGATCCAAATGCATCAGGAAAGTACTCATCACTTTCGCAAAATCTCACACCTTCATACGCCCCACATAACTTATTTGTCATCCCACCATATGTTCCTCCACCCAATCCACAAGACGATCTAGCATCACAATTGAACACACTCTCACAAGACATGAAAGACTGTTGCATGGCCAAGACAAAGAATCCTCATACACAGAGCTTGTGTCCTTACCCATTTGATTGAAATGTAGCAATAATACCATTCCCTCTTGGTTTTGAAATCCCAAAGTTTGACAAATACAGAGGGAGAGGAAGTCCTATTGACCATATCAAATAATTTAACGTCATGTGCATGGAGGTGGCTTACAATGATTCATATATAATGTGTCTCTTCCCTTGAAGTTTAATAGGTAATGCTATGGATTGGTTTTCTCATTTTCCTCTTGGTATCAACACATTTCAAGAAATCACTGATAAATTCATCGATCACTTCTCTTTCAATCTTGACATGGACGCCAGTTTAGAAGAGTTGTATACTCTTAAACAAAATCAAGGAGAAACCTTTGCTAATTTCTTACAATGATGGAGAGAAAGAGCTAGTAAAAGCGAGTGGCCTCTCCCTGATGAACAACAAGTGGGAATCATTATAGCTAACATGGATCCAAATCTATCATTCCACTTGAAAATGCAATGTATCACATTGTATGATGAGCTTGTTCCTAGAGCCCTTAACATTTAAAGAGCCCTAATCTCACAAGGAAATACTCAGGCTTACAAATACAATCATCCTTCAACTAGTTCAAATGAGAAACCTCGTGTATCCAGGCTAAAAAAAAAATGTAACAAACGACGTTGTAGTAGACACTAAGGTCATACTAAGTGATCCTAGACCCAAAAACAATCAAGTTGCTAACATCCAACCCACTGTGCAAAAAATGGTACCACCTTAGAAAAATTAGATTAGTAACACCAACATGCAACAGAGGAAAATTGGTAACAAGAATAACTATCCCAAATGCAAGTACACATAGTTATTGGAACCCATCGAGATGACCATGAAGAAATTGGTAGAGTCAAATCTAATAACACTTCCTAACTTTGAAAACTACCAAGAACCACAAGAGAAGCCATCTTGGTACAACGAGCGTGATCTCTATGAATTTCATAAAATCAAAGGACATTAAATAGGAAACTACATGAAACTCAAGAATATCATCCAAGATCTCATAGAGAACGATACCATATTTATTGAGGTACCAGCTGGGAACCAGGATCTCAAGATATACAAGACCCCTATGCCAGATCATAAGAAAGCAAACAACAATGGAAAAGATAAGGATTACACCAATGTACAACATACATGTTCCAATGTAGTTGCCTCCTATGATAACACTATCACCATTGTCACCATCAAAGGAGCTAGTACAAAATGTGGAGTCACCACACAACATGGAAAAATAACTGTTCAAGGAGTTGTCCCATCTCAATCTAGGACACAACCTACTTTTCCCACATCTAATCCTAGCAAGTACAATCTTCTAGATCAATTTAAACAAACCCCTGCACAAATATCAATCTTAGAACTCTTAAGGTTATCCCCTGCACATAGGGAAATACTAGAAAAATCCTTTTATGAGTCATCCATTCTTGAGAACATTGATACCGACCATTTTGAAGCTATGGTAGGGAATATTGCGAACCATCTTCTCACCTTCTCCAAGAAAGATTTATCGTCACAACCATCTCATAATCATGCTTTACACCTTAAGGTTTTCATTCATAAAAAAAAGGTCAAAATATTCTTGGTAGATGGAGGTGCTGGTCTAAAAATTTGTACCCTATAGTTGATCAAGAATCTAGGCTATTCAGAAGATACTATTGAGAAGACAAAGAGTACCACTATCAGGGCATATGATGACCAAGAACAGGTATCATAAGGAATCACTACACTTCTAATCCAAGTGGGACCTCTTATTGCAAAAACTACATGTCAGGTACTTGATCTTGATCTTCCCTATAACATACTACTTGGAAAACCTTGGATCCATACTTTGAAAGCTATAGCCTCAACCTATCATCAGTGTGTGAAGTTTCCTTTTGACAATAGAGAAATCACTATCCATGGAGATCCTGGGCCTTTCTACTACTGCAAAAGTCTTGAGGAAAAGTTCTATAAGATCCTACAAATACCCAAAAATGATGAAGGACCTACACCATCAAGCTCATTTATTGACTCATCATCCCTAGCCTCTACCTTAGCATCAAAAATTCCCATCATGAAAAATATACCTGACATCAAAGCAGTGATCCAAGGTGATGGTTGTGAAACTACAAACTATTGAAAGACACCTTTGTCTTAGGATAGTTACCTATTTCTCCTCAAACTCATGGGAAACCTACATCTAGCACCAAGGAACCAAAAAAAATCAAGATGGAGGCTACTACCTTCACCAAGTGGGGAGATTTGAATCAAGAAGATGTCAATGAGCAAGATATCTCTAAACTTCTCTATCAAGATGAATGACTTGTTCCTGTTCTTCCCATGAAAATGACAACAAAGGCCTACAACTAATGTAAAGCATGGGTTATAACAAGAATGAGAAGCTAGGGTCGAATGACAATGGTTTACTAGAACCCATCGTTCCTGAGAAATGAATAAAGAATCTTGGCTTAGGTTGTACTACTAGCAAGGTCACACTTATTGGAGAAGGTATTTCTGCTAAACACATTATTGGCAAAGGCTTCCTCTTGGTAACCTACATTGCATGATACAACCTTAGATGACTTTTCCCTTGATGTTGCTAACCTATTTGAGAACAACACCCTCTTTATGATATCCATAACATCCTTTGTCTCAAATGACCAACCAACTGAAATATGCCTAGTATACCCACAACTCACTGACATGGACCAACAAGGACCACTAATTCTAGATTTATTCAAAATGATGAAGTAATCTTAGAATTCATAGGACTCCAAGACAACTTATCATGGGTAGATGACAAAGCAGGCTTCGACATAGAGCTCAATACAGGGGCATACTATGGGGAGATGATTGAATCCTTTAGTCGCAAAATAAATGAAATGCAAATAACATGTAGATCTTTGAGTGAAAACCACTCAATGACACTCTTTGGTCCAAAAATAGTAAAAAAAAGGATGCATCCAACAGTAAAAACATCTCTGAGGCACCCAAGGATGAGTGATTCAATCTCCCCCTTGTTGTGCAGTTTTGTACACACGCCCCACTTGGGGTGGGGACCCTTTCTTTTGGTGTCTTTGACCTTTGGTTTTATTGGATTTATCATTTTGGGGTCTTGACATGTTGGTCTTGCTTGCTTGGACCTTTCCTTGAGGTTGGAATTGATTTAAATTAAGTTTTTGGCCAAATCCGGATTTTCACCTGGATCCGAGATTTTCCGTCTCTGGCAGATTTTCCCGGGCTCTGGTTCCTTGTCTGTTTCTGGCAGGATTCTCCGATTCCGGGTTTCTGCCTGACTTCGGGATTGTCCGGTCCTGTCGGATTTTCCCGGATTCTGCCAAAATCCTGGTCTTCCTCATTTCCCCGGTTTCTGCATTTCCGCAGAATCCGTGTTTCTGCGCATTCTGGAATTTTTTGAAATTTCGTGTTGAGCTCGGGTTTCCAGACTTGTCAGAAACGTCTCATCATGCATTAATGGTGAAGGTACCTTTGCTCAATCGGGTATAAGGTCGAATTTAGGGCGTTTTCAGTCTCATTCTGACTTCATTGCTTCCTTGATTTGCTCTGGTGATCTAGAATTTCCATTTGGAGCTTTGAGAATCGATCTTGGTTTGATTGCGCGGGGATTGCTTGAGTTCTGGTGCCCGTATTTTCATTGCTTGAACGTGTTTACCACGTGGTCGACTTTCTAGGCCCGAGTTCCATTCGCTTTGATCCATGGTATGTATTCATTGCCCTTTCCGTTTGCTTGCATGATGATTGAGGGTTTCTTGCCTTGGGTATCGCTGGAATTGGGTCGGCCTTTGATATGATTTTGATTTTGGTATTTATAGAGTCGGAGTCTGTCCCGTTTTATTTTGAAACCCCAGTTTTCTTGCCTTGCAAACTCCATTCGTCCATGAGACGACATATTTATCCTTTAGACGGGATTCTGGGTCAGAGTGTTTGATTGTTTTGGGAACGAAATGCGTTTTCGTGCGAATTAGGGTTTCCTTTGGTGTCCGGCCCAGAACGTGGGTTTTTATTGTGCTTGACTGGCTTTGCCCTGTATCATGTTGGCCTCCCGTCTTATTCAAATTAGAAGGCTTTAGGTAAATCTTTAACCGATATTTTAAAACCTTAAATCTTGTTCTGGTTTTAATGGCGGATGGTTTGATCATTCAGATTAGGGCATCTTTATTTTCATGTGGAGATTCATTCTTTGCGTGCTTTCTAGGGGTCTAAATCCTTTGCATCCTGAGTCTTGTTGCTTGTCATCGGTATTGTGATCATTCGAGATCGGGTAGGGATGATCCCATGATCATTCGAGTTTTGGTTTGCATTCGTCATTTTTTTGGGTTTCCGAGGTCGTCGCGGAATTTCCTCACTCCCGGATTTTCCCGGTTTGGGCTTATTCCACGGGCTGGGGTTATTTCCAGTACATTTAAGCTGTCCGCGAAAATCCGTCCCATCCGGATTTTTCCGGATTTCCTGTCTGGCTCCGTTCTTTTGATATTTCGATGATAGGATTAACGGAATGAGTGTCTAATGTTTATTTCTTGTTGCCAATAAATGCATTTGATGATTATCCTTTGATTTCCCATGCACATTAATAATTTATTCGACTAATGATGCTTCAGTAACAGGAATCCGTCTGGGTCAGATTTCTCCAAAATTTTGCCCCGACAGTATTTTCCCGGACTGCATGATTTTCCCGGACCGTCTGATTTCTCCAGATCTTGATGGATTAGTAGTTAGCAATTGATTTTGATGGATTTATATGATTTGTGCTAACCCTTTGAACTGGATTATGAATAATAATTGGGTTCTAATGATGATTTTTGGATGTGTAGGCCGAATCAAGTAAAGCTGTTGCTGGGAAGTCCAAAGCCGGTGCAGGGGCAGCCTCAATCTCTGAGACAGAATGTTTGAGATTGGATATGAAGAGCGAGCTCCCAGAAAGAAAGGGTGTCCTCTGTGTGGGCCGAGGTATCTGACACGAATGTTGGTGCCTGGCGCTATGAGGAGTTCAAACAAAGAACGACTGAAAAGGATCAGTCAGCTTTGAGACTGGGAATGATGAACTCCCGACTAGTGCATGTGGCCAGGTTTCCTCCAGTGGTTCAATGCTATGAGTTGATTTTGGAATGTGCCAGATAGTACAATTTCGATACCCAGATGGTGATTAGCACTGAGGGACGAGTCTTAGCCAACTTCAGTCCGGCTTCCATTGCAAGAACCTTCAGTATGCCAGATCTTCCTTCGGTCTGTGCATTGAACCTTGACACTGCTAAGACCTATTATGAGAATGAGCCAATCAAAGCTCAGCAGATCATCAACTCATGGCTGGAGAAGCTGAAATCTCACCACTCCAAGTTGCCCAAACAGCTGCACAGGGTAAAATTCAGGTTGGACGTGTATGATGCCATCACACTGTTGAGCAGGGTGGCAGGACTAAGAACTACAGGGGTATTGGAGAATTGGATGGTCCATGTGATCACCAAGATGAGCCAGGGGACAAACTATCACTGGGCAGGACTCATTAGTGCAGAGATTGACAAACAACTGAGAAATGTCCTGGAGGCGAAGAAGTTCAATATGTCTTCTTACATCATGTACGTGCTGGCCATATCCTACCCATACAAGGGTTTGACTCCGAGGGGAACCATTGGACAAGACATCATCTATGAAGTTTATCCAGAGCTGCATCTAGGACATAAAGATTATAGGAGGGAAAATGATGCATTCACTATGCACATTACTCGGACACTTCAAAATGCAGAACATATCAGATTATCCGATGGAGCTAGGGGCTTGATCAAGAACTACGGAGCATGGTTTATCCAATTCCCTACATTCACCTACCTCTGGGTTGATGGATGCCCAGTTGCCCCTTACAGGTTGCCCAGGTATCCCACTGACCATATTGTGCTGCTAGAAGTTGTAAGGCAGATTTGTGAGTTTGATGCAGTTGTGAAGAGGGAGAAGCATAAGACAGGATTTGGAGGAGACTTCCCTCTTGGGATTGGTGTGGGGGAAATGTGCCCATCTATTCAATCAGCTCACACTGCAGGTGAGGAGTTAGCAGCTTATGGATTTTCTTTCCATTCGAAGAGAATGAACTTCGACATAACTGGAGAGGCACAGAAGAGGGCTACCCGGGAATATAGGCATAAGGAGGACCTAGAAGACTACTGGGTCAATCTCAGGGATGACCTTGATGCAAGGAGAGGAGATATTCCCGGCTGCCAGTTGAGGCCATCAGACAATACAATGTTAAGCTGATTCTGGATCAGCTGGATGATGATGGAAAGTTGGTTCAAGACCATGTCTACGAGCCAATAAAGGACAGGTCAGTTGCAGACATAGATTGGAGTGAGCCCGAGGTGACAGAATTGGAGGACCTGATGGATCCTGTGTTGAGATTCACCTTCTCTTGGGTCAAGCATAAAGTCTGGGAGTTGGAGAATGCTAAAGTAGCTTGCACCTTTGATTTGATGGGGAATCTCAACCCCATGTCAACTTCTGAGGAGTCCGAGGAAGAAGACCCCAAAGGGAAATTAGCAAAGACCTCACCATTCAAGATTAAAGTCAGAGGTCCAAAGGGGGTTGAGCCTGCAACAAAGAGGAAACCGATTGGCAAACACAGGTGGAAGACCCTGACAATCAGTAAGTCCTCGGATGAGGAAGAAACAAAGAAGGCTGAAGAGGAGGATGCTCCTCCACTGCCCAAGAAGGCAAGAACCACAAGGACAACAAAGAAGAAGGACCAGACCACTTCGGAGGATGAGCCTCCAATTGTGGATGTGGAGAGCTCCGGAGGGGAGAAAACCAAGGTATACACCAGAAAATCAAGAACTCCTTCTCCCAAGGATGTAGCAAAGTAGGACTCTCCTCCAGCACAACCAGTTGATGAGTAGGACAAGCCTATTTCTCCTTCGCCAAATGCACCAGAACCGGAGAATCCGGAGGAGTGGGGAATTAGCGAGGAAGCCGAGCAGTTTAAGGAGGGAACATTATACAGTGAAGCGGCCGAGCTCGAGCTAGAAACAGAGGAAAGGCACACTTCTCCACTGGTATAGTACGAGGATTCTCCGGAGAGTGATAAAGAACGCAGATCACCTGAGCTGGAGGAAAACATACTGCTAGGACTCCATCACTAGTGCTTCCGGAACTGGGACTTAGAGAGGCTGACCAGGGCGAGCAGAGTCCGGAGAAATAAGATGACAAAGCGACAACTGAGGAGGAGGTCAAGGTGACAGCCGCGGAGGAAGTGAAAGTGATAGAGGATCTGGGGGAAACTAGAACAAAAGGAATCCGGACGGACCCTGTAGCTCCGAACTGGTTGGAGAAGGAGATTGCTCGGAAGAAACGGGTAATTGTGGAGGATACTTCGTTAGATTGGGATGAAATGCTGTCCCAAATTGGCAAGGGAAAGAAAAAGAAAGCTGCTAAGGTAATTTCCCGGGTGGAAAGGGATGAAGCACATAACAGGGTAGTTCACATCGCCACCCCTGTAGCAGAGAAGACAAGAGATGATATAACAGGCCAGGACTACAATGTCCAAACTATTAACCTTGGGCCAGCCTCCCTAGAGCAAGATATTGAGGAGTTTGAGGGGTCGAGTGCCACAATTGTTGACCGACTGAAGAAGGATACCCAATCCAAACGGGAATTGAAGAGAGAAAATGAAAGGTTGAGGAAATGTCTAGAAGAGGTAATGAGGCCTCTACAGTCTCTCCATCCATCCTCTTCTCAGACTCCGGGTTTTCTGCCTAAGGAGACAATCTCCAGAATTGAAAAGATGAAGGCCTCCGCCCAAGCTGCCACTGATTGGTTGATGGATGTCCAGGCAAGGGGGGATGATGCTATCAAAGGGATTTTGTCTGTGGGCAAGGATGCAGTCCGGGCAAAGGAACTGTTGGAGCATATTTTGTCTCAAGATAAGAATGACATAGACCTCCTGCTGCAGAAATCAAGGACTATCCTGGGACATGGAAAGGAGCAGTTGGCCAAGGATGGAATCCTTCCTTCCTCCAGGTTGGATGAACCATGGGAGTGGTTTGAGGCATTGCTGGTCAGACAAGGGGGTCTAAAGAAGATGCAAAAATGCAAGAAGTCCATTGATGGCGATCTTACAGCAGTTTATGATGGATGCATTGCCTTCTTCGAGGTGATGACAGGGAGGAAGAAAATAGCTCCCAAATATTTGAGCTTAGATCAACTGAAGGAATGGTGGCATGAGGTTTATGCCCCGAAATCTGATGGAACTGTCACCTCCCATTTGCTTGATGATGTAGCTACATACTTGGCGGTGATAGACAGGTACATGGCCAAGAGGGAGGACTGGAATAAGATTGTTGAACGGTCCAAGGAGGGGATAGATTCTATTAAATGCCGACTCAGGGTCTTACCATCGCCACCTATTGCTGAGTTGGATAGAATATTCTCGAGTGTTCAAGGGACGTTAGTGCAGGAGAAAGGAAAAGGGAGTGGCAGTTAATGCTTAAGTTTGAGATTTGTGCTTCCCTATTATCATAGGGCATGCATTGGACCGGACTTCCTTGGGGACTGTGCCTTGGCCGACTTGGATGATGGCATTAAATGTGTGCCTTAGTTTATTTTCCTGGGCTGACCTGTTTTGGCGGTTTTGTTTATTTTGTAAAATGTTTGGCTAGGCCGACATGTTTGGGGGGGGGAATTTGATATTAATAGGCATTATTGCCTCATTGTAAGGGTTAGACATTGGATATAGACATAGCAAGGTAGTAATAGAGCAAGAGATATAGTTAGAGTATTTGAAGTTTCTTGAAGCAAACACTATATTCAGAACAGTTGAATTGTTGCAGTATTTTCTGGTGATTAATACAATTGAAGACATTGTGGTTATTCCTGGTGAAATCATTTGTGTTATCTCATCTTGCATGGTTCCTTTGTTCTATCTTTTAAATTGCTTGAAGATTTAGGGTTCAGAATTCAGAAATGAATTAGTTTCAGTTGGACAAATGATGTTTGTGATTTCATATTTGGAATGTTTGTAGCTATCTCAGGTCTATACTCCCAGCAACTATCTGATTGTAGTAGGCTGGTAAAGTCAACCTGGACCGTATATTTGATGTGCCTGAGTTCGGTTATGGATGCAAGTCTATGATTTGAAAATCTATATTCCTCAGAAGATTGCACTGTTCTTACAACATTGCTTTGTGGGTCGAGTAAGAATTGGTTATTTGAGATAGGTCCATTTCACATATATGTCACTTACATTGCTTGTCCTTGCAATAGTTTAGATTTTATTATTTCCTTGTACCCTTATCTTTTGCTGTTTCTTTATTATTCGGTTAGATTTAGGATTCAAGATCGTCATACTGTCAGATCTGATAAATTGAAAGGATACAGTTTGCTTGTAGTAAGGTCCGATTGTGATTACCAGCATTTCACATTTTATCTGAGTTGTTTCATGCATTGTTATGACCTAACACCCGAGAGACCTTGGGGTGATTTTCAGTGATTCGTTCTTGAAAATAACCTTTCAAGAGAGATAGGATACCATATTCTGTCTGAGTTGTTGCTGTGCAGAAAACACCATCAACACCCCTTAGTGCATTGCATCTAGAGAAGTTAGCGGTACTAGTAGAAAAGGCTACTCTAGTCAATGTCGAAACAAAAGAAGCACCCAAAATCACTTTTTATGCTGAATCCTTGTTGGATGAAGAATAGAAGAACCTAAAAATGTTCCTAAAAGAGAAAAGAGCTAACTTTTCATGGTCATACATAGATATGTCAGGCCTTGATCTAGAAGTGGTTGTACATCACTTAGCAGTCTATCTCGATGCCAAACTAGTTAAGCAAAAATTAAGGAAGATGCACCCTCATATAGCACTCTTAGTTAAACTAGAACTACAAAAGCTTCTTGAAGTTGGATTCATCTGACCCATAGATTATCCTAAGTGTGTCTCAAACCTGGTACCAATTTCAAAACCCACTGGGGGCATCAGAATATGCACTGATTATAGAGATTTGAACAAGGCATTCCCAATGGATGATTTCCCTCTTCCCAACATTGATCTCATTATGGATCTAACAATAGGGCATGAAATATTGTTGCTCATGGATTGCTTTTCAGGCTACAATCAAATCATAATCATCAAGGAGGATTAACATAAAACTTCCTTTCTTGTCCATGGGGAACCTACTGCTGGAATACGATGCCATTTGGGTTAAAGAATGTGGGAGCAACCTATCAAAGAGCAATGAACCTTATCTTTCTCGACATGATCCAAAAAATAGTTGAAGATTATGTGGATGATATTTTTGAAAAATCAAAGAGGAGAAGTGAGCACATATAAGTTTTAGGACCTATCTTTGATAGGCTTGAAGAATACAAGGTATGACTGAATCCAAAAAAGTGTGTTCGGGGTCACATCAGGGAAACTTCTTGGACTTATTGTTTCACAAAGAGGGATAGAAATCAATCCAATAAAGGTAAAAGCCATCCTAGACATGGAACCACCACAAAAATTGAAATAGATGAGAGGATTACAAGGAATATTGTAGTCCATCAGAAGGTTCATAACCCAGCTATCAGATAAGATTCATCCCTTTTCACATCTTCTCCATAAAGCGATAACTCACAAGTGGGATGAAAAATGTGATAAAGATTTCTAGAAAATCAAAGACTACTTATTAACACCTCCATTGCTGATGCCACCAATACCAAACAAGCCACTGATCCTGTACATCTCAGCAACACCAATAGCACTAGGAGCTCTTTTAGCACAACATGATGAAAAAAGAAAGGAAAGAGCCATATACTACATCAACAAAACCTTGGTAGGCTATGAAATGAACTATTCACCCATTGATAAAGCATACCTAGTAGTAGTTTTCACTTCACAAAAGTTCAGGCACTACATGTTGTCACATCAAATCAAGCTCATCACGAAGATTGATCCATTAAAATATATGTTATCCAAAGCAACCCTCATAGGACGAATGGCTAAATGGGTAATGATCTTGACAGAGTTTGACATAGAGTATGTGGAGTGCAAGGAAATCAAAGGACAAGTGATCATAGACCAGCTAGCAGAAGTACCTGTCTATGATGAGAAACCTTTAATATTTGAGTTCCCTGATGAATCAATGTTCCTTATTAATCTCACCGCTCAGTGGAAGATGTACTTTGATGGATCATTCACTCAATATGGATCAAGAGCATACATTATTTTCATCACCCAAGGTGATTGCATCCTAAAGTCATACATGCTATCATTTCCATGTACAAATAACATTGTTGAAGATGAATCCTTGATCACAAGTCTCAGGATAGGAGTTTAGTGGTAGATACAAGAGATGAAAGTCTATGGAGACTCACAACTAGTTACCAACCAAGTTAATGATGACTATCAAACTAAAGTTGACAAGCTCGCTCCTTACAAGAAGATGGTGGAGAATCTCAAAGATATTTTTATAGACATAACTTTTGAGAAAATTCCTCGCATGAACAATAGAGCAGTAGATGCCATGGCAACAATTAGATCATTGCTAGACACACCGAACAATATTCTCCAATGTGAATTCTTCGTAGAATGGATTCTTGTACCAAGTTTTAAAATCCATGAATCTAAATTCACGTGTGTCATTGTTGGTCCTGGATTCCCATGGTACCATGATATATTTACTTACCTTAACAGAGGAACCCTTCCATCATATATCACCCTGAACCTTAAAAAGTCCTTCATTAAAAATGCATCCTGATTCTTGATCCTAGGTAATACCCTTTACCATCGAAGCATCGAAGGGACATTACTACGATGTATTAACCAAGAGGAAGCCTTAACTGCTTTAATGGAAGTACATGATGGCATATGTGGGTCCCATTCTAGCAGTATGACATTGTCTAAACTGTTGAGGATGGGTTACTATTGGACAACCATGGAAAAAGAAGCTCATCAGTATGTGCGAAAATGCATCTAGTGTCAACAACATGGGTATCTGATTCATACTCCAGCTCAAGAATTGCATCCAATGATTACATCGTGGCCCTTTTCACAATGGGGACTTGACCTCATAGGAAAAATCAATCCAACCTCATCCAACGGCCATAAGTTTATCATAACCACCACTAAGTACTTTACTAAGTGGGTTGAAGTCATTCCTATGACCTACATAACAAGGAAACAAATAGCCAAGTTTATCCTAAATTACCTAATTTTACGTTATGGTGTTCAATAAACCCTCATCTTAGACAATGGAACCCCTTTCAAGAATCAAGATGTAAAGGATTTGTGCCAAATATTCAATATCCAACACCGATTCTCTACCCTATACTATCCCCAAGGCAATGGCCAAGTAGAAGCAACAAACAAAACTATCCTAAAAATCCTAACGAAAAAAATTAATGAAGTTGGTTGTGTAGACACGTAAAATGTACTGATTGACATTGGAAATCTGATCCTGACCACTAACATCATTTCATCCTGAATCATCCTTCAGTCTAACCATTTAATCAAATGCCTTTATTTGATTAAATTTATCAATATTCCTCTCTTAATAAAATAAATCAGTTATCTAATTAAGTCATCCTTTCTCGATAATTAAATTAACCATTTTGATCTAATTATCCTATTTAATTAAATATCTAAAGTCTATCTATTAAATGAAATAAATTAAAACCTTATTTAGTTTAATCTATCATCGTCTCTTTTAATTAAATAAATAAAAAATCCTTATTTAATTAATCCTTTGTCATATTCTTCTCATATTTGATTTAAATAAATCCACAAATTTAAGTCAAATAGGTCACATCATTTAATCCCTTCATTAAATTAATTAACCTTGATTAATTTAATCTCTTCTCATGTCCCATCCTCCATCTTTTACCACTTGCACATGAAAATAGAGTTATTTGATTTATTAAATCTCTATTTTCTTCAACAAGGCATCTTTTAAGGAATATTCCCCAAATTTGAATTCAAAATCCAAGTGGACTGTCCTTCCAACAAGGAATTTACTCCTCTTACAAAGTCCTTTTTCCTTGAGCCAAGTGGGATTCAATGCACCTTCTTTTCCTCTTACATGTCATTTCAACAAATTCAAAATTCAAATATATGCATTTATTGACACATTCTTCAAAACTTGCACATCCTCCATCCACTCACATGTTGAAAAGTGGCACTTTTCCATTGGCTAATTATTAGTCCCACATTGCTCCATTTTGGACATCTCCTCAACTTGGCATCCTATAAATAAGAGGCTAATCTCCTCATTTTATCATCCACACTTTGAGTAAACTTACTATGCTCAAATATTTAGCAATCTTCATCCATATTTTCAAATTTGTAGCTAGGTTTTGCAGATTTTTGTTTTGAAACACTCATCATTCTTCATCAAAGTGGATCACAATCTTCATCAAATCATCAAAGCTAGCATTGGAGTTGGGAAAGGGCCAATTTTCACATCAAATTGGCACCAATTCCCCCATGGGATCAAGAGTTTGCATTGTCTTCAATAGGATTTAGCTTACTTTCTTGTTCTTTCATTTCATTCTTGCTTTATTTCCTATTTAGACTTTGCTAATGGATTTCATGGGGAATCCTTGTTCTTACTTGCATATGATCTCCTAATGTGTTTGTTTATTGTGTTTTGTAGGTATTTGGATTGGGGTTCGACAGGTTGTGACTGACATCTGCAGCTAAATCCCACTCTTTGGGCTTATTGAACCAATATCTACATGCCTACAGGTGCAAGCCCTTTCTCTTTGGTCTATGGATCAAAATCCATCTTGCTTATCGAGGTTGAGCTCCCATCATTTTGAGTGTCACTACAAAATCTGATAACTAAGGAAGAATACAAAGTGTCTCGATTGAATGAACTAGAATTCCTGGATGAATGTCATTGTATCAAAACCGGCTAAAACAAAGCTATAACAAGAGAATCAAATGTTCATCATTCTAGGTAGGCGATCCTGTCTTAAAGAAAAATCAAAAGAATCTTTCAAATCAAGACAACAATCAAAATTTTGAGCCTAACTGGTTGGGCCCCCTTGTCATCATAACAAGTTATGGATCAGGAGCATAGCAACTGTCAACCCTTGAAGGTGAACCCTTGTAGGAGCCAACTAACAACTTGCATCTCAAAATTTTTTATGCCTAATCTTGAAGGGTGTAAATTAGAAAATACAAAAAAATCAAAAAATGATCAAAATCCAAAAAAATGAGAAAAATAATTGAAAAAGTAAGGAAAAAAATTGTCCTCTAGTGAAAAGCACTTCAGTGGCGCTTTGTGCAAGTACCTTGGTGAAAATTGGAAAATGGCCACCTTGAATAAATAAAGCATGTCCATCTATTCTTTGGCTCTTTTGGTGCTATCATTCTTTGCATCACCATTCATCCCCCATCTATGTCCTTATCATGGCTTGTCATTGTAGGTATTATGAACCCTTTCAACACTACTTGGCATATTACCAAGGTCAGTCTATCCTGCCTTTATCGAAGTAGGCTAACATGTCACACTGGGGGAATTTCATTATGGATCACAATCAGGTTCTTGTATATCTTGAGGTCATGGGACATCTTATCAGAAAACACCAAAAACATTCATAAAATCTTATCCATAAAATCCAAAAACATTTGCAAAATCCTATATAGTTAAAATCCAAAAAAAATTAGAAAATTGTAAAGGAAAAATCCAAAACATCCAAAAAACAACAAAATCCCTAAAAAGTTCTAATATTGAATATCCAAAAAATAGAGTCCTCTTGTTGAACTATGTCATCTTTGAGCTTGAACATAGGCAAGACCGTCATTGATGAGCCCCCGAGACACCCTAGGTCAGTCCTTTAGTAGTCCATCATAATAAACTGTCATACGTCACTTATGTATATCTTTATCTTGTAAATGGGTCAAGTCAGTCAAACTACGTGGTCTCTATATGTATAACATAGGCAAGGCTAATCTATGATCAACCCCCAAAGCCCCTAGAATAGGTCTCTTAGGTTAGGATCTTAGTCGAAACTCAAAAATTCTCAAAAAATCCAAAAAACATCCAAATAATTCTCAGAAAACCCCTTAGACATTTGTAAAACCCTTGAAAATCCAAAAACATCCAAATATTTCACAAAACAAAAACATTCGAAATGGAAAACACAAAAACAATAGAAAACATTCAAAAGACATAAAAAGCCTCAAAACATTCAGAAAACCCTAAACAACCTCAAAAAATTCAAAAATCCTAAACATCCACATAAAACATCCAAAAAGACCAAAAACAACCTCATGAAATATTCTAGAAAATCCAAAACCATCCATCCCATATCGCTTTCACCCATAATAAATGATCATCACCTTGAACCTTTGGCGAAACAAGTAGAAAGCAAGTATAGCAAGTGGTAAAGTGTGAACTTAAAAGTCAAAATCTAAAGTCTAAATAATAGGTAAATGCATCAATGAAGTTTATAGCAATGAATCATCTTAGCATCATCTTCCTAACATCAAACAACTCTCTAATCAACATGTCCTAGGATGTATTCTTCTTGTGATGGACATCAGTATCAGATATCACTTTAAGCTAAACTTAAACTAGGTAGGAGCTATAGAGAACACTGACTATTTTTCTTTGATCTTTTCTTATGATTTATCTTATATGACCCATTCTGAGGACCTCTCGATGATGTCTAACAAAAATATTTATAGAGAAAGGAATGGGGCATCAATCATTATCTTTCATTTTCTGTGCTTGTGGATACTCTTGTAAAATAATCTCAGCGCATACTTGCTTAGTTGTGTATAGGAAGGTCGTTTAGAGTATGTTGTTGACTATTGTGTATGCTTTGGTCCAATATATTCTAAGCTTCTAACTTGCATTCCAATGACGTTTTCGTATGTCAAGGTGTGAAAAAGAACTATCCTATCTACTTGTCGAGTCAAAGTCCATTACACTAAATACAACGTCGTCCTAGTTATCAATACCTTGATGCATTGTATCTATGTGTTATATCAAACAATAAAGAATGACATAAAATCCCAATCTCGAAGTGTGAGCATCTCATCCTACATTTCATCATGCATTTTGCATTGTCTCATCACCATCTCTAATAAAGTCTTGATGGATCAAAGACTTGTTGGATCTTTTGAAGCAATCATCATCATCGATGGTTATTCATTCTTTATTCTTCTATCTTCTCTTTGCATTAACCTGGTATCATGACAGTCAACAAAAATGTCATCAATGCATCCACTCTGCATCCACAAACCATCAGCATACATGCATCTCATAGCATAAAAATAAAAAATCCATCCACATAATCATTGCATATCACATCATACATTCTACATTATCATTTGAGTTGTGATGAATAATATAGATTTGTTATTCTAAGAATCTTAAATCATTGCATATCATAAACATTTGCATTCATACATCTATAACCATACATCATAATCATTACATGCATAGAAAATATACAAAAATAAATACATTCACATCATTTGCATTCATAAACATCAACATAATCATCCATCCATATCATATCGTGAAAAGATAATGAAAAAGAACATCACATTGCATCCATTCATATCATGATCATCGCATATCATATAGGCATAAATAAAGTGCATCCATACATTATCAAATATATCATATCATCCATATCATGAAATAAAGTGAATGCATAATAGCATAATTCATTCGTATCCATATCATATATATATATATATCAAAAAATTTGTCATGGTACAAAATCTGGATCAGTGTATGAAAATTGATCAAAAGTATGATATCCACGAGGCTATCAAAAGGGAGCCCATGAATGTATCAATGATAAAGAATGGGGAAAAAATAAAAAAGTGTCTATACATCAAAAAGCTAGCCCTGATGGATGCTACCCTCTCCAGCCTGCCTCTCAGGATGATCCTCTACTCAAGGATGTGCATCACTATGCTATAAAAAATATAGCTATCGGAGAGGCAATGGAACATCTCGATGGTAATGCTACCTGTAATATGCAGCCTTTGTAACAATCTCTCTATATAAATTTGTGACACTGTCTGACCATGATTCGTCACCATCATAGTCTCAATCTACTGGCATCGGGCAACCTCTTGATCTCTCTCAGCGATCACAATATGTACTATCTGCAATGTCTGATATTCCTTCACTATGACTGCAACCACCTGCTGTCGAGCCTAGTCTCACTCAACAGTAATGACTAAAACCTACTGGCTGGCCTGATCCAACTCACTCGTCAATGTCTGCACCTACTACTGTAGCTGCTAAATCTATGCATCTCGCGCATCTGGTGGTGGTGGTCCTGGCTATGGCTGTACCTGTGGCTGCACCTAAGGCTGTTATCCAACTAGAGGATCCCCTAGAACCTATCCATCCTAGCTGTCCTGGCCTCCCTATCCCCTGCCTCTAGCTCCCCTGCCTCTCAGTCTCCCTCTAGGAGGAGCACCTGTTGGATCTGTCAAATGTCTGGGTGGGAAAAACCACACATCATATGCCAGAGTTGTTTGATCTACTGGTTGTCCCTAATCATATGCCCAAGACTAGGCCACCAATTTTTTGAAACTCTCAATGGCCTATGAAGCAAGAATGGTTGGTCCCCATGTGGGAACCTCTCTGGCCAATCTTGCCAAAATGGCCCTATATGCATCGTCAGGTTTTTCTTGTACATCCCAAAACTGACGAGCTACCCTATCAGGAAGGTACCTCTCAATCATCGTGTGCTCTTGACCTTGAATATAACAGGTCTGTTTGACAAAATATAACTACTGAATGTCATCAAACCATGGTGGCATATGAAGCCATGGGCGCTAGCGAAAAACTATCATGTCCTCTATAACCTGTCTCCAATATGAGAGCCTAATCTATCTAGTGTGCTTGAGAGTAATGGCACCTCTTTATCTCCAAATGATAGGATCATCTGACTCCACATCTTCCATTTGAACAATTGGTTGTAGCATGAAAATGTGCTCCCGTGCCCAAATGTGTAGTAGAGTCACCCCTGTACCAATGGTTTTTCCATCACAATAGATAAATTCATGCAAATCATGATACAAGGAGGCTAGCATCACAGACCCCCACACAAAAAAGAGTTCTCTTGTATAGCATATGGTACCACGCCAAACCCCATCCTGGGCTAAATCCTCTGCTACATCTATCTGGAGCCACCAAACCTAAAATGATGGTTGCGATGATCAATCTAAAGGTTAGCACACGACCTTTGTATGTCTCCAAATCAATTCGAGATGTAACCAAGGAAATCTGATCCATCTCCATCACCTCAAGGTACACATCGAATCCAATATCAAAATTGTAAATCACGCAATCACCATGAATGGGCAAACATAGAATCTGCCACACATCCTCCAAAGCAACCATCACCTCACCTATCAGAAGGTGGAAGGACGAGGTATTACTATGCCACTTCTCACATAGAGCTATCATCATCACCGGATGTGTCCTAATCACAGACACATATGCAATGCGCCACAAACCAATCTCGCCTAGGTGCTCTTGGCACAACTTTAAAAAATCACCTAATCTCTCCAATATAATGGACCTGTGCTACCTCAACATCAATGGTGGGAAGACCTCTTACATCCATGAAATGCACGACATTAAGAAATCATCAAAATTTGAAGTTATTTGAAATTTCTAGCTCAACAATCACAATAGTGTCACCAGATAAGCTAACGTCGTGATTTGGTTTTTGGTCTAACCTAACCCTAATTTCTAAATTGGTAGGTGCATCACCAAATAAGCCTGTGTCACCATTTAAAATTAGAAACCCTAATTTTAAATTGAGAAAAGTGTCACTATATAAATATGCTTTGCTATAATTGATTTGGGCATCACCAATTTTAGTTTGGGTTTCGCTATATAGCAACACTGCCAAAATCTAAACTTTAAAGCATAATATATGCATCAAAAACTCAAATTTCAAATCAGGTTTCAAATCATATATCGGTGGTCTTATGCTAGAAAGCTACTGGAACTCTCAAACTCGATTGGACATGTGCCCAGGAAACTCTTGGCGCGCCATTTCATCAAAGGGTCAGAGCTCAAAATCGCAAGAATTCCTTAAGGTGTGAATGCAAAAATGAATTGAAAATTACCCTTCTTGGCCTACTTAAGCTAGAAAATTAGGGTTTTTGCCCTAATTTAACCTTGAAAATGGGGTTTATTATTATTTTCACCAAATTTTCCAATCTAGACCTAATTTTGCATCATAATTTTCATTTTTGGCATGATTCTTGCATCTCAGAGCCTTTCTTAAACCCTGGGGAAGCCTTTCATCTTTGTCAAGAAATCAACCTAAAAATCAAAATTTCTTCTCGATTTCTTGAGGGGGCAAGGAGTCAGCTTAATCCTTCTGATGGGGCATCTAAAAAATTAGAATTTTTTTTTTTTCTAATTTAGGCAGCATTTTTTATCCGGAAAGTATTATTCTTTGAACCAAAGCAGTAGGCACCTCGCTTCAAAGAGGGGAAAAATTTAGACACTTAAAAATGCCAATAAATATCATACATTTAAAAAAAAATTACTAACATCATTTCCTCTTTAACCCATCCTCTTTTGGCTTAATTGATTTAATTAGCCTAGCTAATTAATTAATTGCATCATTTTCATCTATTGGCCTAATTAATTTAATCAGGTTAATTTATCTCTTTTCATGCTAACACTTCATCTAATTAAATTAAATAAATAAAAATATTTAATTTAATCTCCTAAGTCATCTTATTTAATTAAATAATCCTAAGTTATTTAATTAAATATCACTTTATTCCTCCAAATCCTCTAATTGTATAAATTAAATCTTGTTTAATTAGCAATTAAACTAATTTTCCTCTAAGCAAAAGGGAATATTCCTTATCCCCTTTTTGCCCAATTAAAACTTTGTTTTAATTTGTAAATTCCCCTTTTTTCCTCACCCAAAGGAATATTCTCTCTCCTCCAATCAAGTCACTTGGCTTCTTGAACAAGCTAAATCTTTAACCTTTTGAGTAAGTTACCTTTGACCTGTGTGAGCAGGTCAAAAGTTTGTTTTTTTGAGGCAAGTGTGAGATTTTGATTAAATCTCATCATGTATTCTCATCTGTTGATGAAAATCCATGATCCATGCCTCTCATCCCCTTCATCTTGAACCGTTGATTAAGATTTTTTATCTCAACCATTCATTCCTCATTTTCTCTCCTATAAATAGATCACTATTTGGAGACAAATGGATCCATCTATCAATTACAAACTTATGTTGTTGAATTCACTTGCATCCATACTCTCAATTTATTCACTTGTTAGCTTATTTTAGTTCATTTTCATTGCATAATATCTTAGAGCATCCATTAATTTCTTCCATGCATCCACCTTAGTTTGTATATGAATTATATTTTTCATCTTTTAGCATATCTTTAGCTTAGATTAGCTTAGCAATAGTATAATTAGATCATTTGTAGCATAAAATCATAGTAACTTAGCTTGCATCATGTTCATTTTTATCATAAACTAGGTTTTCATACATCAATCACAATGGTTTCATTGATTCTCTTCCATAGAATCAACTGAAATAGGCTCACTAATCACGAGATTGGGAAAGGGTCATCGTTTCACATCAACATGACACCAATTCCAAAAAATGATAAAATTTAGATGGGCTAGGTTAGGAATTTAATTGTTTTTGTGTAGTTTGTAGATTTCAATTTCAATTAAATGCTTCGTTTAGTTTTCCATTTTGAATGATCTTGTTTGTAGATGTAGGTATGTTTGGCGAAGTTATGCCTTGATTCATCTTGAGTCAAGTGTAATTGATCCTCACGAACATTTCCCAAGTCTCATAGATCCAATGTAGGTATAAGAATATGCCCCCACTGTGATGCAATAAACTACTCTGATATAGGCAGGGAAAACTAACCTTAGGAATGTGCCGAGTAGTTCTAAGGTGGAACATGATGTGGACATGGATGAGTGAAATGGAATGCAATGCGTGAATGCGATGGAAAGTGATGGTAGGAAATGCAAAACAAGCCAATGAATTGATGGTGGATGAAAAGTGCTTTATTTACACAAGGTGCCTATTTTCCAGGTTTCCACCAAGGTACTTTCCCAAAGTGCCTCCTAAGTGGTTTTCACTAGAGGATGATTTTTTTCTTTACTGTTTTCAATCCTTTTTCTGATTTTTTGCTTTTTTTGGATTTATACCTTGCAAGTTTAGGCATAAAACTTTTTGAGATGGGAGCTATTGATGGGATCCTACAAAGGATCACCTTCGGGCATAGACAACTTATATACTCCTGATTTATAACTTGTCATTATGATGAAGGGTCCCAACCAGTTGGATTCAAACTTTCCTTTGCTATCTAGATTTGGAACATTCTTCAAATTTTCTTTCAATACTAGCTCTCCAACTTGAAATGACCGACTTTTGATCCTCTTATTATAGCTCCTTTTGAGACGGTTCTGATAGGCCTGTAGGTGGTTCAAAGCATCCATGCTTTGCTCATCCAATAGTTCTAGCTCGTTCAATCATGACACTTGATATTCTTCATTAGTAATGATATTCTTAAGGATGTGAGCTCAATTTCAATGGGAAGGATGGATTTTGATCCGTAAACCAGGGAGAAATGGGTTGCACCTGTAGGTGTGTGGATACTCATTTGGTAGGCCCATGAGGTGGGATGCAATTGTAGGTGCCAATCTTGACCAACTTCATTGACTATCTTCTTGAGGATTTTTAAGATGGTTTTATTAGAAGCCTCAGCTTGGCTGTTACCTTGGGGGTAGTATGGGATGTGGAAGCAATGTTGGATATTGAATTTTTGGCATAGTTCTTGAATATCCTAGTTTTTGAAAGGAGTCCCATTATCTAAGATAAGGGATTGTGGAACACTGTAACAAAAAATGAGGTAGTTCAGGATGAATTTGGAAATCTACTTTGCTATGATGTAGGTCATTGGGATGGCCTCTACCCACTTTGTGAAATACTTAGTAGCAGTGATAATGAACTTGTGTCCATTAGATGAGGTGGGAGTGATTTTACGAATTAGATCAAGCCCCCATTGTGAAAAGGGCCAAGGTGTTATAATTGGTTGGAGCTCCTGAGCTGGCACATGGATGAGGTCTCCATCCTGTTGATATTGAAAATATCTTCAAACATAGTCATGAGCTTCCTTCTCCATTGTAGCCAAATAATACCTAGTCCTCAGTAGTTTCTTGGCCAAGGTCATGCCACTAGAATGCGAACCACAAATACCATTGTGTACCTCAATTAAAGAAGTCAAAGCTTCCCCAGGGTTAAGGCATCATAAAAGGGTTCCTTCGATACTTCTATGGTAAAGGGTATCACCTAAGATAACAAAATGGTATGACTTCTCAATAAAGGTTCTTTGGAGGTTTGGGGTGATGTCGGTAGGGAGGACTCCTATTTTTAGGTAGGTGTATATATCATGGTACCAAGGATCATTGGAGCCAATTGTTTCACATATGAACTTAGAATCTGGTACCTCAAAAGCTAGTACAAGAAGTTGCTCTACCAGGAATTCATGTTTATGGAAATTGCATGGGATATCCAGTAATGATTCGATTGTTACCATAGCATTAGCTACTTTGCTGTTTTCCCTTGGTATTTGCTCAAATGTGATGTCGATGAAGAATTACTTGAGGCTCTCTACCAATTTCTTATACTAGGTAAGCTTGTCATCCTTTGTTTGGTATTCATCATTGAACTAGTTGATAATCAGTTGAGAGTCCCCATAGACCTTAAGGGCCATGATTTGCCACTGTATTGCGATTTGGAGTCCTATGACTAGAGCCTCATACTTGACAATATTGTTGGTGCAAGGAAAAGAAAACTTATAGGACTTCGACATGCAATCTCCTTGTGGTGTGATGAAGAAGACTTCCACTCATAACCCATGTTGTGTGTAAGACCCATCAAAATATACTTTCCAATGATTTGTTGCACTCAGATTAAATATTGAATCATCAGGAAATTCTGATACCAATGGGTTTTCTAAATATATAGGTGCTTCTACTAGCTGATCTGCAATTACCTATCCCTTGACGACTTTTCATTCTACATACCCAATGTCATATTCTATTAAGATCATAACCCACTTAGCCATTCATCTTGTGAATGTTGCTTTAGAAAGTAGATACTTGAGAGGATCTATTTTGGCGATGAGCTTTATTTGATGACCAAGCATGTAGCGTTTGAATTTTTGTGTGGCAAACACTACTACGAGGCAAGATTTTTCAATGAATGTGTAATTTAACTCGTGTCCCACCATGGTTCTACTAATACAGTAAATATCTCTTTCCTTCCTTGTTTCATCATGTTGAGTTAAGAGAGCTCCAAGTGTTGTTGTTGCTGATATGTAGAGTATCAATGGTTTGTTTTGGATTGGCAGCATGAGAACTAGTGGCATTAGCAAGTATTCTTTGATTTTATTGAATGTATGATCACACTTCTCATCCCATTTGTATGCTACCCCCTTGTGGAGTAGATGAGAATATGGGATAGCCTTATCTACTAACTGTACTATGAATCGGCAAATGGTTTGGAGTCTTCCCTATAGAGCCCTTAACTATTTCAGTGTTCTTGGTGCTTCCATTTCAAGAATTGCTTTGAATTTTGTAGGGCCTATCTCGGTTTCCCTCATTGATATAATATACCCTAGAAGTTTCCTTGATTGCACACTAAAGACACATTTCTTAGGATTGAGTCTAACCTTGTATTCTTCTAGTCTATAAAAAATAGAGCCTAGTGCCGCAATGTGGTCTCGATGCTTCCTTGATTTGGATAATATGTCCTCCACCTAATCCTCTACAGATTTGTGAATCATGTCATGGAAAACAAGTGTCATAGCGCTTTGGTATGTAGCTCTAGTGTTCTTTAACCCAAATGACATCATGTTCTAGCAGTAATTCCCCCATGGACAAGTGAAAGTTGTCTTATGTTGATCATCCTTAGCTATCATAATCTCATTGTACCCTGAAAATTTGTCCATCAATGATAGCATCTCAAGCCCTACTATTAGATCAATAATCATGTCTATATTTGAAAGAGGAAAATCATTTTTAGGGCACACTTTGTTTAGGTCTCTGAAGTCAGTGCAGAGACAGATGCCCCCAGTGGAATTAAAAATAGGTACAAGGTTTGAAACCCATTTTGGATAATCAATTGGTCATATGAAACCAGTGTTAAGGAGTTTCTGCAATTCAAGTTTGACTAGTAATGCGATCTACAGATGCATCTTTCTCAACTTCTATCTTACTAGTTTTTCCCCTGGATAGATGACTAGATGAACCACAACCTCAAGATCAAGACCGAGCATGTCAGCATAGGTCTGTGAAAAATTTTCATTTTTTTTCCTCTCAGAAATGTAGCTAGAATTTATTGTTCCTCGGTCAAAATTGATTCTACATAGAAAGTGATGTGTGGTGTTTCTTCTATTCCTAGTTCAACTAGGTTGCACTTTTCTACCAACACTAATAATTTTTCCTGATGGATAACACTAAGGGGAAGATTGAATACCTCATTCTTTGGTGCCTCAGAGAGGTTTTCACCATAAGATATGTCCTTTTTTTAAAACTATTTTCGGGTCAGAAAGTGTCACAGTGTGGTTTTCACTTAAAGACCTGAATATTACTCTTATATTTTCTATTTTGCAACTAAGAGATTCAATCATTTCCCCATAGTATGCATGTGTGTCCAACTCAATATCAAACCCTGATTTATGATCTCCATATGGTAGAGTATCCCATAGTCTCATGAATTCTGAGAGAGCCTCATCATTTTTGAATGTGTCTAAGATCAATGGTCCTCATTGGTCACAGTCTATCAGTTGGAGGTAGACAAGCTTTAATTCAATGGTTTGGTTACTCGGCTCGAAATAAATGGTAGTGATCATAAAAAAGGAGGAATCCTCAAATAACATGGGTAGGTCAGTGATGGGATCCTCGTTACACACATTAGTTATATCGAAGGTATAGTTATCTAGAGGTAGACCTATGGATACCGGTAACTGAGGAGGAGCCTTGAATTTTTTAAAAGGGATACTTTTTCCAAGAATGGTTATTTTTCTAGGGGTACATCCAAGGCCAAGATTCTTCATGCGCTTCTCAGGAATAATAGGTTCTAATAGGCCATTGTCGTTTTTCCCGAGCTTCTCATTTTTGTTGTAGCCCCATCCATTTTTTAATTGAAGACCTTTATTGCTTTCCTCCATGGGGAGATTAAGTACAAGTCTTTCATCTTGATACAATATGCTTGATACATCTTTCTCATCTACCATCTCTTTACTTAGGTCACCCCATTTTCTGAAGGTGGTAGGTTCTACTTTGAAGGTCTAAGATGTGTCGATTGGTTGTGGCTTGCCATAGGATCTAGGAGACTAAGGTAACCCTCCTATCATGAAGGAACTCTCCATTTTATAGTCTCCACAACCATTATCTTGGGTAATAACCTTAATATCGGGGATGTATGGAATGGAGGGTGTCTTTGTCTCAGAAGTGGAGGCTAGGGTAGATGGGTCTATATATGGAGATGTAGGTCCCTCATCATTCTTTGGAACTTGGGGGATCTTATAATACTAGGCCTCCAAATTTTTGTAATAATAGAATGGTTCGGGATCACCATGGACCGTGACTTCTTGGTTTTGATAAGGGAACTTAACACATTGATGGAATGTGGATGCGATAGTTTGCATTCCATGGATCCATGGGAATCCTAGGAGGATATTGTAAGGGATTTCAAGGTCAAGGACCTGGCAAGTAGTCTCCATGATTGCTAGCCCTACTTCAATAGGGAGTTGAATGGTGCCTTGAGACACCCTTTCTTAATCATCATATGCCCTAATAGTGATACCTTTACCTTTCTCAATGAAATCTTTAGAGAATCCCAAATTATTTATTAGCTTGAGAGTATAAATATTCAAACCCTCACCTCCATCCACCAAGAATCATTTGAATTTGTTCTTATGGACTAAGACTTCAAGATGGAGTGTGCATTATGAGAGGATTGGGTTGGAAGATCTTGGTCAAAGAATGTTAGGAGATGTAGTGTAGTGATATGTCTGACCATAGATTGGAACTAGTCTACATCAAGATCTGTTGGGATGGAGGATGTAGCTAATTCCTTTTCTAGGATTTTCCTATGTGCAGGTGAGATTTTTAGTAACTCCATGATGGAGGTCTGGGCATGGGTCCTTTTCAATTGATCTAGGACATTATAACCATTAGGGATTGACTTTGGATTGGTGATGGGTGTCTTGGGTGGTTGTGATAGTCTTGGAATGGTAATTCTACCACCATGTGTGGTGACTCCATAGTCAACTCTATATCCTTTGATATTGACAACCGTGACCCATTCATCCAAGGATGCAACAACATGGTCATAAACATGGTTCACATTATTATACTTTTCCTTACCATTGTTGTTTCCTTTATTGTGATCGGGCATTAGATTCGTGTATATTTTAAGATCTTGATTTCCTATAGGTTGTTCAATGGTTATGGTCTTGTCATCAATGAGATCTTAGATCAGATTCTTGAGTCTCATGCAACTGGCGGTCATATGTCCTTTTATTTTGTGAAAATAATAGAGATGTTTTTTTGTTATACCATAGTGGTTTAACCTGAGGCTCTCGATAATTTTCATAAATAGGGATTTTGATGAGATTTTCTTGCACCAGCTGTTGCATGACAGATTCAATTGGTTCCCCAAGTGGTGTTTATTATCATTTATGGGGATATCTATCCTTTGGGGGTGGTCCCCCTTTAGTATTCAGATTGTTGACTACTTGATTGCTGGGTTGTTGTGATGACAGGTTAGCTTGTGTGTTGTTTTGGGTATTGAATTATGGTTGTTGGTATGATTGTTGTTGTATATTTTACCTTGGGGCACTAATAATAACTTTGGCATCAATGACACCATCATTAGTGACATTCTTGTTCTTTTCCCATGTGCAAGGTTTGTCATTATAAGTTGTTGATGGTCGATTATCTTGATATGTGGGTATCCCCCCTTGTGCTATAAGGGATCTTTCTATGTTGAGCACCTTGGAGATCAATTAGTCATAGATTGTTATGCGTTGCATTTTCAAATCAAAAGAAAAGGTCCCTTCAAGGTTGGAGATGATAGTCCCAATTTGTTGTTCTTCTGGCATAGCCCACTTTCTCTTGTTAGCCTTGGATCACCATCGTTGCAAGAAGGATGTGAATTTTTCTCCTTTGGCTTGTTTTAGGTTGGACAATTCTTCCAAGCTCACATCCATGCCTATGTTAAATGAGTAATTTTGTATAAATAAGTCCACAATTTCTTGAAAATTTTTAATTCAAGGGGGAAGGCAAGAGAACCATTCCATTGCTTGACTACCCAAACTTCAAGGGACGAGTTGCATTAGATAAGAATCTTCGTATGCAACTTCCATACAGTGTACATGGAATTCCCTGATGTGATCTTTAGGATTTCTAGTCCCACGATATTTGTCAAATTTAGGTATCTCAAATCCTTATGGGAATGGAACCATTGCAATGCTTCTATCAAATGGATAGGGACACAAATTCCCTTGTGATTTTTTTGTCTTCCCTGATTGTATGTCTATCACTTGTTGTGAGAGAAGTTTAATTTGTGCAAAAAAATCATTTTGTGGATTTGGTGGTTGGATGAATGTGTTTTGGGGTGGTATTGTTGCTGGAGTGAGTGGTGGGTTGACTTGCATGTTCATGGGAGGTTGTTGTAAGTTTTGTTGTGCTAACAATGCTTGTTGGTATGCCTGCAATTGTTGATATTGTGCCAACATTGCTTGTTGTTGGGCTTGTAGTTGAGTTGCTTGTTGTCATTTTTCGTATTGTTGCAAAGCTTGCTCATAATCCTGTTGCTGTAACAAGGCTTGTGCTTGGATTTGTTGCACTTGGTATTGAGCCTGTTCCTAAATTTGAGCTTCTTGAGAGGCTTGTGCAGCTTGGGAAGTCTGTGTGGCTTATGAAACTTGTGCATCTTGTTGCTATTGCAATAAGGCTTATGCTTGCATTTGGGCAGCCTGTTATGCTTGTTGTGTAGCTTTTTATGCCTGTGCTAGTTGTGTGGCTTGTTGCATAGCTTGTGTGGCTTGTTGTACAACTTGTGTGGCTTGTTGAGCTTGGAATTGTTGGAGTGCCTTTTGATAGGCTTGTTGGGCTACTTGTAGTGTGATGCTGTATTGATTTTCCATGTTTGGATTTGGTGGTGGAGGTGGAGGATTTGGAATGGTGTTGGATGGTGTGATGAGATTTTTTTGAGGTGGTTGGGGAGGTGCTTGTTGAGTGATGACAAGAGGTTATGTGGTAGATGGTATGGTTGAGGTGCTAGGTCCTTGGGAGAAAATGTTTTGGAGAGTTTGACGTGTTGTAGATTGAGTGGTGATTGGTTGAGATGTTTGGATTGGTGCCACTTGGTTTTGCGATATCAGTGGCATGCTCAGAGGATTTGGTATGATCGATGTGTTAATTTGATTCACAATTGGTGGATTTATTTCACTTGATTGGTTTTGGATTGGTAAAGGGGGTTTCCCTAAACCTTGATTTGGTGTGGAAGTTGATGTCAAAAGAGGAAATGATGGGAATATTGGAGGTTTGTTTCCTTTCAAAAGTGATGATGATTCATCAAAGGTCCCACCTTTTCCAAATAAACCCACTTGTCCTTGTGATATCATGGGGAGAGAGAATTGTGTATCAAGAGAATATGTTGGTGATGCGGCGAAGGTGGATGAATTGTTGGTGTCATGGAAAATGAGTGAGACATATAGATGTTTTGGGTCTTGTGGGACGTTGTTTGGCATACCCAAGATGGTGTTTGCATCCAAGTTTTCATTGTTTACAAGGGGGTGTGTTTGAAGGGCTTGGAGCAATGAACCCCCCTTTGTGATCATGGGTTGACTTGGAGCATGAGATGATGTTGGTTGTGGGATGGGTTGAATGATGTTTTGGAAGGATGGTGTGAATGGTACCTATGGAATAGTCCCAAGAGGTTGTTCCACAATAGTGGTCACATCATAATCAAAAGGGAGTTTAGCCCCTTCATTTTCTAATGTTAACATGTATTGTAAAGGATTGAGTCTCATCATTGTGTTGACAATCTTGTGGTTTTCATGATTTTGGACTAGCTCCATGATTTCATCTTGAGATATCCCTTGGTAATTGCTGGTGACATCCTCCACTTGGAAACCTCCATCTTGAAGATCTTGTGGTAGTTGAGGAAGGTTAAGTGGGGGTTGTTAGATCCTATGGGGTTGAATTCATATGCAGTTTGACTCAAGTCACTTGAAGTGGATGTTTCTTTGTTTTCCTCCATGTTTTTCTTGTGTTGAGATCTTGTTTGGACCATAAAATAAGGATCAAATTTTAGAAATATGGGAGGTACACCTCTAACTCCTTAGGTTGGTCTAAAATTTAGGTACAGAAAATAAAATCTAGGATGTTAAGGATCAAATGATGAATGATATGGGTGTTTGAACTTTTAAGACCCTTGGAGGAATACTAGACTTTTAGGACTTTTGGATTTGGTTTGGATTTGATTTGATTTGGATAATGGAATTATAAGCCCCAAGATGTTGGATGTTATCTTGGACTAAATTTGTCCACAAGGATGATAATTTAACTAAGTGTATGAGGAAGGATTCATCCACACATACTTAGCCGGGTGCTATCATAATAGTGGTTTACAATTCTTGAGAGGAACGAATTTTAGCTGAAATCACATATTTTTAGAAAATATAATGATTTAAGCCTTAAAAAGTTCCATTTTAAGGATTCCAATTGAAGAGGGTTTGATCAAATCACCTTAGATCAAACCCCCTTGGATAGAACCTCGCTAGTTTTAAACCATACCTATAAATGCGTCTCCTTTACACCTATCAAAATGCTGATAAAAAATCACTTTTGATTTAGATTTTGGGGATCAAATGAATTCATTTAAAATTTATTTAAAATGATTATGGTATTCCTTAGAACAATCTATCCAATGAATATAATTTTAATATGTTTGGTTTTGTTATGTATTTGTTTTTTAAGTTTTATTAAACATAGGTTTTTCATCGAAAATGAATTTCTTTGTTCTTCACATGTGGAAAAATACAATATTATCAAAAAAAAAATTGAAAAATATTAGTGCACCAGATATTGAAGTCCTTGATCCAACAAAAAATTAAATTAAATTTTGACATATACAAAAAGTTACGTGTTATACAAAAGATGTCCAATTGTAATTGCTTTGACTTTGAAACTTGATTAAGGAAAAAAATTCAATAAAAAATATCTAACCAAATGGAAGCACTAGATATCAGAGTTAAAAATCTAAATTTGAAAGAATTAGAATTTTATCCTTCATGGAAAAAAAGTTATGCGTTATATGGTTTGCGTCACTTTTTAAAAATGTTGTTTTCTGAAAAAATTCTATTTTCGTGGGAGATGGAAAAAGAAGTGAAATTTGATTGCAAAAATTTTGAAAAAAATATTTTTAGAATCTACAGACAAAATTTGATGAGACTCCAGTTTGTACCATCTTCAAATTCCTCACAGTTTAGCCACTATAGGTGCCCGAATGTGAAGATTTAGTTAAAAATAATAATTTCAGTGTCCAGTTTGACCAAAAATTGTAAGCCACTATTATGGGATCACCCAGCCAAACAAAGTGATTTTGATTTTGATTTGAAGGATTTTTCCAAAAGTCTAATATGAATTATTTTTCCAAGGTTCTAAAGGTTGTTTGTGAGATGGTATTTGATTGATTTTTTGGGATGAATGAAAGTGTTGATTTGACCCTAGATGATCCTAGAGAGACTTTTGTTTACAAGACCTAGGTATAGAAGAACATGCTATAATTCTGAAACTTTCAACCCTACAAAGTGAGATACTTAAAACCTTGGAAGAGGGCCAAATTTTGACAATAATAGAATGAATACAAATTTGGGTTTTCTTTTGAAGCACGTTTGTAAAATTTATAGACTAATCTATCTCTGACTTCATAAAGTGTTGAAAGACGTTTCTTGAGGTCCTTTGGACTAAGACACTTGATAGACTTTGGTTTTCAGATTTTGATCTTGCGAGAAATCATTTGAACAAACACATGTGTGTGGTTAAATTGTCTTTTATCTTTGCCTAATGGATTATTTTTACCACATCAACACTTCTGGCTTAGATTTCAAAATAAATGTCTATTTCTCAACTCCTTTTCATTCTACAAGGTCCATTATGTGAAAATCAAAGAATCAAAGGCATAGTTTCCCTAGGTTGACTTTGGAGAGAACAAATTGAGATATGTGCCCAAATATTTAGAAGCCCCTGAGGATAGAATCCCTAGGGATAAGCAGAAATATGTGGAATCTTCAAAGGTATTTTCTCTTTCCAAAGGGTTTGAAATTTTGATGACTTTATTGAATGTTGGTTTCAATTTTTTTAGATCGAAGCAAAGTATTTAACTGACTCACAAATTACACAAGCCCTAGGATAGAAAAGACAATATTTGTTGAGTCCCTAATTGGATTTCTCCAAACACTAAGACAAAGTGAACAACTAGAGATTTGGTGGCACTGGATCCCTCCATGGCATACACTTCTTGGGACCACCAAATCTCAAAATCCTTAAAATATAAAGATTAAAAGGATTTATTCTGTTTCTACTTTGAATAGTACAAATGCATGGCAGCTTTAAAACAACCGTTCTTGCACCAACAAATAGTAAGGATTTTGGCTTCTATATAAATTGGTTCTTAGTCAGGGTAATCGGGGACATGGCACCTTGTGAGTGTCCAACAAGCCACTAAAGGATTTAATCAATCCTACTAGGGGCTCTTATACTTTTTATTAGTAGTACCTCATTTTGAAAGACACTATACTGCTAAGGCCTACATACCATGAGGACTTGATAGTTTAGTATTATCCATTTATATACTAGCCCGAGTGAAAAACTAGTTGGAGTCGCCTTTGAATTGTTCTTAGGAAGGCCCCTCTAAAGGTAACAAAAGTGAGGGAGTACACTTGTAGTTCGACCACCCAGTTCGCATATGGTGCAGGAGTATCTAAGCCCTTAATGTCAATGTGAAGGTTTTGGTATGTTGGTCATTAGGTGAGTCTAGGTGGTTTGGAGTAAATAGGGTCCATTTAATGCTAAATAAGGTCTAGAAAGACCATATGATATGTAATTGGGTGTGTTTTGAGTCATTTGTATTTAGGAGTCAAAAGTTTCAAATTGTAAATTATTAGGAATATGAAGGGACATAAGAATTTGAAAGGTAGTTATGAACGTTGGGTAGTTGGATTTTGGAGGGAATATGTATTTAAAGCCTCTCCAAGGCTCGAAGATTGATTGATAAAGTTGTATTGATATTCCCATTGAAATAACAACGTTCAATTATGTAATTTTACTATTTTCCTAAAAAAACTTGTGACTGAACGGTCCCGTACTACCAGTAATTGCTTTGATAATCATTGTAATCTGTGAAAGTGTGTATTAGCTTTCTTTTGCAACAATTTTGAGAGTCTATTATTGAGATTTGAAGAACTTTTTGATTTTCTGAAGCAGCTTGTTAAAACCCAGTTAAGGGTCTGTTTGGTACTAAAATGAAAAATTGAGTCATTCTACCTACTGTCAAATTTGTGATTCATTGGAATGACTTCTCCTATGTTAGATTAGATGTCTTTATAGTTTTGAGAGTTAGTGGAGTCAAGTTATTGCTTTGGGATGATGCCCTAGGGCTGGGTAGAGCATTTTTCCATATGAAAATGGTGTGTCAATGAAGGGTTTTGATAAAATAGTGAGGTATATGTCTATGTGATGGTTTTGTGATCTTGTACAAAGTATTTAGGAAGTTTTTGGATGCTTCTTTTGCGTCTGATAAGCCTGGGTGGATGGATTTTCAACAAACCCTAGTGTTTTGGCATGAGAATGGAGGGTTTCTTGGAACAATGGTCTAGAGGTCAGGTATCTGAGAAAATATTGAGGAATCTATTGTTTTGAGGCACAATTTATGACTATGAATTGGGTTTGAGTGGTTATTGGGAGTTTGGGAAGTTCTTCCTTTGGAAAATAGGGTTGATCTAATAGCCTAAAATAGGGATGGTGCATTGGATCTCTATGTTGTTACAAAGAATTCAATTGAAACCTTTTGGGAATGTTGAGTTGGATATGTGGTAAGTCTTAATTGTGGTTTTTTAGGTCTTTGTATGACCTTCTCAAAAATATTGTGTAAAGTTGAGTTTGGAGGGATACAAGCCTCTTGTTGAGTGTTTTGGGAAAGTTGGTTGTTTTGTGTTGAAGGGAAGGTTTCCTTGATTGAGTTAGGTCATTTTGAGTTGGAAAGAGAGATATCACCACCTTTCTTACATCCGCGTAAAGCGCAAGGAAGGAACACACACAATGTCTCTTTCTCACACTAGCATGATTTGTTCAATTTTAAACCCAGACTTGAAATGTGTAGTTAATCTTTTAGACACCCAATTCCACTAGAATGATTTTGATTCTCAAGATCACCATGAAACGAGAGAGAAGTGCATATGCATTTGAAAGACACAAGTTGCAAAAAATATTATAAGACAAAGCAAACACAAGTTAATTTTAAATCCTCAAAGCAATGATGAATTATTTTTAGAGCACCAAAACTAAGTATGAAGTTGATTGTTCAATTTTAACCCAAAATACAAATGCTAGTAAGTTTCTAATGTTCAATTTTAACCAACTTTGACAAATCTTGAGTTGTAAATTTAATGCCCAAAATAAATCTAGTTGGTCCTAGAACAGGAAATAAAATGTTGAAATAGAACACCTAAGCTATTACATAGAGCATTAAAAAATGCTTCTAGGCTTCCAACTCTGTTTTCCTCCCTTTTCTACAAAGGTGATGCTCTACAACAAAAGTGACACTTTCTAATTAGAAAATGTAACACTTCAAGCAAATGCGATGCTCTGGTGAATTCAAAGGTAGCACTCTATAGAAGGTAGAGAGCGTGAATGCAGCGTGATTTCAAAAGTGACCCTTTGTGGAGTAGAATTAAGACAAAAGACAGAGAAGGAAAAAATGACATTGAAGCATATGTGGCATGACAAAGGAAAGCAAGTGCGGTGTGACAAAGCAAAAGCAATGCTGCAAGACAAAATGACGCTCTGGGGCTCACAAATGAACAAAGGCGGTGTCACATTCTCATGTCTACAAAAACTGGAAAGATTAAGCAAAAAATAATAAGTTAAGATGGTTAGTCCTCCTTTTAGTGCCAAAATGTGAACACCAAACTTGCACATGCTAACATAAGATCAACAAACAATTGTCAAACATGTTAGAAAGCTCAATCTAGTGTTACCTATGAAATTCTTGGAAGAATAAAGATGAAAGCATGATAAAAATTTGAAATAATCCAAACAAGGAAGCATGTAATCAACTAAATTAACCAAACCTCAATCCCATAGGGGGAGTGGTACTTCTTTGATGTGAAAAAGAAGCCATTTCCCAATCCCAATTGATAAGTTTGATGATCCAAGTGTGAAAATGATGCTAAGTAATGGAAATGAACTCAAAATGACATGAAGATGGTGATTGCTATGAACTCAAATTCCTATAGTGATAATGCTCAAAGTTGTGGATCCATATTATGAAAATTATGCCTCTATTGATAGAATCCAAGAGTTGAAGAATGAGAGGATTTGATGGATGTGAGATAAAATGGGAGACAATGAGAATGTGACACTTGTCACAATTCCATTGGAGGAAGGTGGAGCACATTTTGGGAAATGTGTGAGTGGCAGAGGATGGAAGAGAAGTAAATAAAACTGGTTGAGGGTTTGAAAGGTTGTAAGAGGAATTGAATGAAATTGGTTGAGATTTGAGAGGATGTAAGAGAATTTATTGCAAATGTAAGAGGATGTGATAGGTTTTTGAAAACCTTTGGAGGGAAATTTAATGAGAGGTTGTTGAGAGGAATATTTTTTGGAATATTCCTTGGTGAGGGAAAATAGAGGAATTAAATAATTAATAAAAATTATTTTCATGTGCAACCTAGTTAGCTAACCATGGGTTGATTTAACTCTTGAGGAGTTAAAAGCTAGAGGAATTATTAATAATGATTAGAAAGGTGATTTAGGATTAATTAATATAGAATTAATTAATTGGAATGAATTAGGAGATTGTGACATTTGATTTGATTGATTTTAATCAAATGGGAGGATTAAAAGGGGATTTAATTGAACGATTTGATTTAATTAAATAAAATGAAAATTAGTTAGAAGGGTGAATTAATCAATAAATTTAATTATTTGATTAATAGTTGAATTTTTTTAATTTAACTAAATAATGCTAATTATTTAATTAAATGATGAATTTGAAGTGATTTAGGAAGAAATGGTGTTAATTTATCATAATTATATGCATAATATCAATCAAGACTTTTTCAGTGTCTACAATAGGTAATCCCTATAATGGGAAATCTTTAACCTTAGAATTAACTTATCATATTTCCCATAAACTCTATGGTATTTCTACTCACAAAGCATATGAAAAAGTTCCCTCCCTTCAATGGAGAAACAATCGCAAGAGTAATGCACTTAGCTATCTAGTATAATTAAATAACTTAGCTATGAGTAACCCTTAAGCTACCCTTGCTTAATCATATCTAGTATATTAATACCTATGACAAAAAATTCCTCCTATCATGGAGTAATTACAAGCACTTCACAAAAGAGCATAAACAACTTCTATTTTCCTTTCAAACCAAATGCTATATTTCCATAATGTAAGTAACTTCAATAGATCAAATAAAGCACTCAAGAATCAATCTTTCATAAACAAAGACAAATAAAGGAAGATGTATACTCATGCCTGAAATATGCTTATCCAATTGAATAATTGATGCTCAACCTTCTATAACAACTTCCTAGCTTCACTGTATCATCCCAAGGCAAGACTCTAACTCAAAATAATGTAATATTCTCACAAATAATTCCCAGCTCTCACAAAACAACTCTTAGCTCTCATAGAATAATACAGTAGAGTAAAATTGTAGAATAAGTTTGTAGAATGAGGAATGTGTCTCAAATGAGAGCTCTATCTCTCTATTTATACAACAATAAGGAGATTTCACAGCCTACAAAAAAGGCATGTAAATTGACAACAATCTCCATGCTATTCAACTCACTTCACTTGACAAAAAGGTGGAAGAAATAAGAGATTTTACTCAGCACAAGAAGCTATGGGTAGACCTCTATGTTTTGATAGCAACATAAGACTATTTCAATCTACACATGATCAAATGGTGATAGTCAATTTGTTTCCTAAATGGACTTCTATAGCATTTAGAACTTCATAATATGGCACCAAGAAAGCAACCTTCTTCCTATTATTTAGGCATGATTAACTCATTGAATTAGTCTACTTCCAAAATGTAACACTTGCCCAAGGTCAACTAATTCGAAGTTTGCAGCATATTGTGGAATGAAGTGTCGTTTTGCACATATATGGTGCTTTGACCATTTCCTTACCTTGTTGTTACTTATCCTATTATCATGTGTTTCACTTTATTTGTTGTTGGTATTTAATCCATCTCTATATGATAAGGCATCTAAAGTAAATTGCAGTCTACTAAGTCAAAGATGCTATTTACATAGCATTGACTATGTTATATTCTCCATATCGGCTTAACTGTTATGTTATAAATTGCATATAATTAAATCTTTACTCAATGCCAATATGTTTAATAGTCGACCTTTAAAATTCTTTGTATATGTTATATACAATTAGCTTATGCTCATTTAAATAAACCAACCTCAAAGCATATCATATGCTAATCGATCTTCAAGCATATAATTATATATAAATATATTTAATCATATATGTACATATACATATACATATATGTGTAAATCAACTCTCTCACACACACATTATATATATGTATATGTATATATATGTTATTATATATATATATATATCTTATGTCAATAAAGTATGTATACATTCGATATACAAATGAATACAAATAAGTTAACACTCTCATAGTAATAACAATCATATCGACTATGTACATATATATATATATTCCTCTATGTACATGTATAGATATATGTACAAATATTAATACATTCGTATGGACATGTTCGTTTTCCAAACATACGTGTGTATTGATACATGTATACATATGGATATATGTATATATCATATATACATATACATACACATTCGATTGCACACCATACTCATACACAATGTAGACAATAAAAACTATTTTAATTAACCTCATTCCTCTAAGTTCATATTTCTTCTTATCCATATAATTAAATATTTTTAATTATTTAATTATTCTAAACTATTCTCTAAGGTTAATTAATTGACAACTTTTTAAATAATTATCTTTAATTATTCAATCTCCGATATTCTTCATTTAAATTGAATAAATATGTTTATTTATTTAATTAACTAATTTCTAAATTCTTTCAAAATTAAATAAATATTTTTATTTATTTATTTAATTATTCATGTGAGTGCAAATAAATAAATTTTATTTATTTATTAAACTTACATTCTTTTTTCAATCTTTCCATATTTTTCTGCTTTCATCTTTCTTCAATTTTGAAATCTAAATCTTTCCTAAATCATTAACTTTCCTTCATTTTGGGGACTTCATCTTCATCCACCAGTCAACTCGATCTTCAAAATAGAAACTTAATGTGCACAATTATCTATTAATAAAATCAATTAATTCATAATTATCTCTTCAATCTTCAAAATATAAACTTTATGTGCACAATTATCTATTAATAAAATCAATGAATTCATAATTATCTCTTCAATCTTCAAAATGGAAATTTCTATTTTGTAGTTGAGTTGACTCTACCGATTTTTTAGTTATCTCATGTCTCCATCCTCATCCTCATCTCTTATTTGATTTTTCCTTGAAAAGCCTATAAATAAGATCATTTTTTCATCATTTGGGATCTCACATCTTATGCAAATCAACTCTATCAAAATCTATTATCAATCAAAGCAATCATCAATCATATTGTTATGCTACTAAAATTTAGCATCCAATCCAAAGATGAAGCAACATCACATCATTTATTTTTGAGTTTTGCAATAGGATCGATAAATTAGAGATTTAAATTTGATTTCTTTATTAAATTTTTCATGTTGTTTTAATTTCTTATTTTCTGATTTCAATGCATACACATTGGTGAACTTGACGTGAACACTAACCTTTATTGCCTAACCTTGTTGTCTGTGAGTTTTTAGTATTTTCTATCTTGCAGGTTACAAAAAATTTATGAGGCTGTTAAAATCAGAATTTTTAAAGGATTTTTGAGGATAAGTAGATATCACCATTCTGTCCAGAAGGGTCGTTCCATAAATTCTCATATATTAAATGTCATATTTTGGTGCCGGATAACATTTTAAGCTTAAAAACACATTTTTTGGACACTTTCTTTGCTAATCTATACATTTGTACGGATTGTCAATTTTTGACTGTCATTTTATTGTTGCATGTCTTAAATTAAATTAATTTTATTTCATTTTCTGATTAGAAAATTAATTAACAAAGATTTAATTACTTGGTCAAATTGCATGTTCTTCATTTTCATAGTTTTTGAAAATACTAACTTTCTATGAAACAAACAAAACTTTCAAATCACTAATTAGATTATCAAGTTCTTGTAGGGGTTGAAAGCTGGTTATGAGGTGTAGACTATGAAGTAGATCATTTTTTTTTTCAAATCAGAAATCAGGTTGTGGAAAAAAATTTGAAGAAAATTATTGCTGAAGAGTACTAACAAGTGGGTTTTGCATATTTTTAAATAGTTTAAGATTCACATTTCAATTGGTGCATAAAATTAACTCACATTTACATTTGATGCATCTAAAATGAATCCTACAATCTTCACATTTACATTTGGTGCTCTAAAATGAATCCTACAATCTTCACATTTACATTTGGTGCTCTAAATTGAATCCTACAATCTTCACATTTCAATTTGGTGCATCTAAAATGAACCCTACAATATTCACATTTCATTTTGGTGTTTAAAATTGAACCTACAATCTTCATTTTCCTTTGGTGCATTAAAATTGAACAACACAACTTGCACATTTCAATTTGGGCTTAACAATTTACAACAACTTGCACATTTCAATTTGGGCATAACAATTTACAACAACTTGCACATTTCGATTTGGGCTTAATGATTTACAACTTGCATATTTCAATTGGTGCTTTAAAATTGACCACACATTTCAATCCTTGGTGGAATTAAAAATAATTGTTTGCTGGGATTGGGAAGTTATTGGTGTGTATGCTCTTCTCTCACACGCTTGCGTGATCTTGAGAATTAGAAACACCAATTTTTCCATTTCTTATTAGTTCCTTGCTTGTTTTGTGTGTCTTTTCAAACATTTGGTATGAAGGATTAAAATTAAAAATTCATATTTTTATTTGGTTAATTAAAGAACAAGTGTCTTTTAATCTTGAAAGAGTGTGTGTATGCTCTTCTCTTACACGCTTGTGTGATCTTGAGAATCAGAAACACCACTTTTTATTCTTTCATTTTAGGGGGCATGTCTAGGGATTTCATCACCCTAGAGGATGACCTCAACTCCAGTGTTCTGGTGGAGTATAAATAATGAGGGTGAATCGAAAGACATGCCTCTTAGAAGTTGTTAGTCTATCATTTGAGCTAAGCCCCCAAGAACTTTATACCTTGTGTAGTACCCCTCCACAATTCTCCTTTCAGGTTGTTTGATTAGTTTTGGTCGGGTGGTTTGAACTAAATAGAAGATAACATAATAAATAAATAAAAGGTGGTTAAGTTGAGTTATAGATTTAATTGTAAAATGAAAATAATCGGGTGTTTAATTATTGTTACATATTTTTCACCTTAGCTCAAATGGAGGAGCTGGCTGATTGTTTTCAACAATAAGTGGAATTACAGATTGGATTTTAAACGTTGTTTCTCATTACATTATGCATTGAATATCAGTTATGCATTTTTGAAATTATGGATTTGCGGAGTGCCATTCAGATGTTGCAGATTTAAAAGAGATACAAAATTGAGTACATGTGCAAAATAGCATTTCAGATGCTTTTATTCATTTCAAAAGAACTCATATTTTTACAAGGCTTCATTTGATTTCACAATCAGAATAATATTACAACATTGCATAAACGCATTTTCTTTTCAACTGAAAAGAAAAAATTGAAATCAAGGACCCACACAAGCCGTGGATATAACTATAACTATTCCAGTACATTTCTAATAGTACAATGCACTACTAAAGATGCGAAAGGAGAACATATAAGCAACAACATAGTCATCATTTCTTGTTATCGACGCTTGATGTTGAATGGTGCACCTCGCCATCTCGAGCTTCATCGACCTGTAAGAGGAAAGGAGGGGTGTCAGTGGCTCCGACTATGACATAACTCATATGATGCACCTACAATAGTACAGTATACTATGAGCAATGCATTGAAATAATCAGAAGAAAATCAAATGTAGTATGAAGAAGTGAACTGAAGGAGAAGTATCAACATCATAATCAACATGTTCTATTTTTTATGCTAACGTTGTTTGCTTCCTTGTGCAGGTATAGGTAAAGTCATGGAGCTGAACATTTCTTGAAGACCAAGCATGTGGAGTAAAACACGATCCCACAAGGGTAGAGCCCGACATGTTGCCCGATGCATTAAATGGGCTGATTGTGAAAGATATTTCATCATACACATCAAACAAGTGAAGCACAACTAAAAGGGTAAAGTAGAGTTATCCATCAAGTAACGAAACCAAATGTGCATTCAGAATGATCAACATTTCTTTCTGAAGGTTATAGGTGAACAGTGAGTTTAGTTCACTTAAGGAATTTAACAGAATGCATTTACATCAGAAATTGCTGAAATACTTCATTTTCTGTGCTGATTATAATCATATGTCATGTGAGTTTCAATTCATTATTTCTCTTTTGGATAGTGAACAAGCATACATATGCCTTTAATGATTTGTTCTAATTTTCATCATCAAAGAGAACAGTTTCTAAGAGCATTTTTTGTAGTGAAATATAAGATTGCATGAAGAGTACCATGTTGCTCATGAATACAACTATAGATAGTGCACCTGAGTGTTAAACAAATTTATAGTTCTGAGTTGACTGGTGAAGAAATACTGCATTATCAATGGTAATAATAAAGTGGTCTTTTCAGGAAGATAACAGAGGGGCAAGGTTTTTTCTTTCCAAAATGATTCTGAGTTACCAGTTATACATTTGAATTGGTGTTTAAAAGTGGTTCATACTGATGCAATGTTTCAATTCAAAAGAAAAATGGAAAAGCCTCTATAGAATTCAAATATGGAAAATGAAAGTTGTTATGTTAGAGTTTAATACTGATTATCAAAAGAGACAGCAAAAGCAGTGAACTCATTTTGATTGCAATGGTGCCTCAAACGGGATCGTGTGTCAATGATTAGTCAAGGACAACAATCAAATGTGATGTTCTTTCATTTTGTTTTTAGTGAATTACAAGTGTCAAGTAAGACATCGCTTGTAATTGGTCAAGCCATGAATTAAATATAACAAATATGTAGGATGTCGATCATTTCTAGATTACTCAGTCAAGGTCTTGATAGAATAGTGAGGTAAAGTTTCTGTCATATCTACAAGATGAGCACAGAATGCAGTAGGGGTCATAATGGAATGTTCATATTCGAGCTTAATACACATATGAAGTTTTGAATACAAAATAGATCTTTCAGATTTTTAGTACTTGGAGGGTACTCTCAGTAAGTGAATATTGGATTTTCATTTTTAAAGGTTAGTCTATAGTTCTATGTTGATAACAGTTCTGTAATTGAGCTCAAGTATTATTACTATCAAGAAGGTTACATAAATACAAAATGTCACTGGTTATAGTCAAGATCCTGAAAGAAGTGCAAGCATGTAGACAGCCTATCACCATTTCTAGCAAGTATGAGAGGTCAAATCAGGTCAGAAATTAAATACAAGTTTTGGCTTTGAAAAATTCCAAACAACCATGAAATTGTCTTGCTTCAGAAGTGTGGGTAAATCACTGTTTGTTCTAGCTCAAGCCATATAGATAGAAGAATAATAGTTACTTCATAGTCTCAAATACTTTCAGAACACAGAAAATGCATTTTTCTTCAAAAATTTTGAATCCTACATGAGGGTTTCCTTTCGAAGAGTACAAAAGTATGATAATTTATGGTACCCACATGTGAATTTTCATTCTAGGTATAGAAAACATGATAATCTACAATACCCATATGGGTTCTATTTTAAACAACCTTAAATACAAAATATGAAAATATTTGTATTGATTCGAGCCTCAAAGTAGAAGGAATGTAGTTTTCATTCGATTTTCACAATGCCCACAAAAGAGATAGCAGGGAAAAGTAATGAAACACAATGTCATGATAAATCGAGCTCAGGGAAGAAGGAAAATACAATTTTCCTTAAGGATTTCAATTACCCACTTTCAATTTTGTTTTCAAAATACAGGAAATACAATAACCACGACAACCCATGTCAGGATTTCGCAATTTAATGATGAAATCACAGTCTTGTCCAAATTTCATAATGCCCACAAGCAAATATACTTTCAGAAAGGAATGAAGAGGGGTTTGTTGTTCTGGGTCGAGCTAAAATTCAAAACAAATTGCTTTCTATAGTGCTCTTTTGGCATGGCTTGTACATGGCCAAAGGAATCATGAAATAAAGAGAGCTTTTAGAGTTTCTACAGAACAAGGAAAATTACCAGTTTAAATTTCTAATAGAGTCAAGAGTCGCGGCCATAGTTTTCTCTTTAGTTTCTTAATACAGGAATTCAAGTTTCCAAGTGATGGCCGAGCTCTCACTAGTGAATAGACTGCTACAATGATAGAGTTGAGCACAAGAGAACAATAATATGATGACATTAGAGTATGTTAGCCACAGCTTTGAGGCCGAAATGAGTAGAATACAAAGCCATAAAGTCCAAGAACACAAGCTTACCTCTGCACAGTGAAGGAGAATAGAAATACAAGTCAAACTTTCATGAATGGACTGTGGGAGTCGAGCTCGAATCCATAATGGTATGGATAAGTCAAAAAGAATAGAAGATCATAAACAAAATTATGTAGACCGTGCCCTTAGGGCTTTTTGATACTCGAGATAATGAAGTGGAAAAGTTGTTTCACCATGAAAAAAGACTTACCCACTAGAGATTTAGTCAACTGGAAAGCAGAGGAGGATTTCTATGCACACAGGCTCGAATCCAACACCATCATAGCAGTGTTGATCATGCAGACAGAAGTTCTTTCTTTCCAAAGTCACGGGTGCAAAATGGTGATAATTAGGGTTTGACCCTATTTTGCTCAAATCTCTAATTCGAGCATTATGAAGTTTCCAGAATTTTCATTCAAAATGCACATGTCAAATATCAAATGGTGGCCTAACTCATAATGTTTCCTTTATGATTTATCAAAAGCTAAGTTCAAGTCAAATATCAAATGGTGGCTGAACTCATAATGTTTCCTTAATGATTTATCAAAACCCAAGTTCAAGTCAATATCAAATGGAGGCCGAAATTCTATGCTAGAGAGATGTCTTAAGTATTTAAGGCTTATTGTTTTGCCTTAGAGGTATGGGTTTATGTCTTAGGGTTTCATTTTAAATGAAGAGGAAATTAAGAGAAATTTATGAATGCCTTGTGCTTAATGCCTTTTTTAGGGTTTCTCATTTTAATTGGTTTTATGAGAAATCAATGAGAAGTGTGGATAAGAAGAGCATTGTATAGTATGTTTTTATGATTTTTTGGGAAAAAATCAATTATTGTAATAGAGAAATAAGGGTGACTGTTTCTTTTTGCAAAATATTTCCAATCTTTGAGTTGCAAAAGTAGACAAAATTGAAAAAATCTGCATCTTGTAAAGCAGAAGCATAAAAGCGATATGTTATAAATTGCTTTATGTTTTCTTACTATTTTTAGCAGATCTTTGATTGACTTTCCTCTTGGTCGAATTCCAGACTTATCTTGGAGAGATAAGGTGTTTTTTTAACTTTTAAATTAGGATTTGCCTATTTTTAGGGGCTTGACAGTGTAATCATAAAAGCTTTGTGCTTTTTTCTGCTTTAAAGCAGTTTTTGAGTTTGTTTGAGGCCTTTTTTCCTTGAGCTTTTTCTGAGCTCGGATTAGGGTTTCCTTGAGAGTTCTTTGGATGGATTTAGTCTTTCAACTCTCCATTCTAAATAGTTCAGATGAGAGTTTCTTGCCCTTACTCATTTCAGGGAGCTTGTAAACCTTTTGATACCCAGTTTGAGCAGATTGACACTCTACCAGTTTTAATAGAGCAGCAAGTTCTCCTTCTCATTTTTTGTCTCAAATTCTGTAATAGCAATCTGATGTACTTGTGTTTTCAAATTGAAATCCTTTTATGTCTTGCTGTTATAGGTCGTGTTTCAGAATTACATGTTTCAGGTTGTATGTTGTATTTGTTTTCTAGATCTTCATGCGAATCACTGATGGGATGTGTGCCAATGAGATTGTGAGAATTACTACAATAGAGAAGTTATTATGAGTGGTTAGGTCTGAATTTTTATAGGTTTGGTGAATCATCTTTTAGAAATAGGTTTTTATGTTCAACTATTCTTCATCCCTTTCCTCAGAAACTATTTTAGAGTAGAATTCATCATTCGGAGAACCAGCTCACTCTGGAGATTCCTCTTTCACGTAAGATCACCCACATCTGAAAGAGGTTTCCATGTTTCAATATTTTGCTGAATATTGCATTTAGCAGGGTGCAAAACTATTGATAACAATTATATTACTTCATAAATGGCTTATAGTTATTCACGGATTTCAATATCTTGTTGCTTAATAGTAACTTTGAGTTTTTTTTTTCCAAAATAGCATTGATTTCACCTTATTATTTTTGCAATACTTTTTATTAGCTTACTTTCCCTTCTATTAAAGAGGTCACTTAAATTAGAAATGTTTTTTGGAGATGATTGGAGCACGACGCTTTATGAGGGAAAACCGTTTCTTGGTTGTTGGAAGGATTGGTTCCTCTTTTCACTCTTGGGGTTTTTTTAGATCGAGAGTATATATTTTTTTGGGGAAAGGTCTCACACTATGTGTGGGAAGGGATGATGATTAGTATTCTGGGATTATGCTAAGTGAAAATTGTATGAATTCGTAGATGTGAAAATACCTTTCTCAACCTTCGATGAGCCTTGTTATCTATTTTGTGGAAATTCTTCTCGCATGCATGGGAGATTAGGGTATCATTGCACCTTGAATACACGACCATGCATAGTTTTGGTGTTTCTCTATATCGGCCTCCTCGGGAGCACAACTCAAAACCGATACGTTTTCTAAATGAAGGACTCTTTCATAAGTGAATGAAATGGATTTCTTTGTGAGTGAAAATATCTTCTTTCGTAGATAAACGATTCCTCTATTGCACAAACGTTTCTCATGTAATCCTTAAGGGTTAGTTCAAAAAATCTGTTCCAAATCTGATCTTGTAGTAATGTTTCCTTCTAGATGAGCATTAGATTTTTCCAGCTACGTGTCTAGTGTATACTCATTGATATCTAGTGCAAAATTTTGTTTGATATTCGATTTTCAATTTTATGTCATGTTTTGGGGATTTCAACTTTTGGATTTGATCTAGATGACCCGTTCTTTAACTAGAAAAGAGCTATCTCAGTCAAACATTCCACAAGAAAGCGACTGCTAAATAAATCAATGCCATTGCACAATACAAATTTAGATAAGGGTATTGTGTACTCTCTTTCCATTCCTTCATGAACACTACCTATTTCACTAATTTGCGAGCCTTTCCACACGCGTCCCAGCTAGAACGGTTGCTTGAAAGTTCTTTAGTTTCTTTTTTTATTTTACAGCCAATTCGTGCATCCTATTATTCTCCCACTCCATGAGATGAAATCTCTAGAGGCTTTTTGTCAATGGTTCAAATGGAGGTGTTTAGGGTTTGAAAATAGCATGGGTTTTCTAGCTCATTCGATGGCCAATTTTAATATTTGGAAAACTTAGGTCACTCAAGATAAGGAAACATAGGTTATGATTAGATTTATTCACAAGACATTTTCCCTCATGATTTGGTGAAAATTCCTCTATCCTTCATGCTTTGATGAACATCCTTACCCTGTTTTGAAGCTTCCATTTTTGCACAGCGAAGATGCTTTAAATGCCATGGGTTTAGTTTACATTTGTCAATTGCATTTGCTTGAAAGTTTCTTAAACCTCTTCTACAAAATTCATTTCATGCTTAACCTGTAATCATTATACTCCTTGAGGTGACGTCGCTTTGAGATACTTTTCACATGCATTGTCTTTGCTTCTACTTTATGCATCATAAGGCTATTGTGAAATAGTTTGAGAACTATCTATGCTTCCATATTTTGTATGCATGTATATCAGGGCACATTCCTCCTTTATGCTTTATTGGAAGTGCATACCTTGTTCCAAACCTCTCAATCGAGCTCGATAGGGATCTACTGCGTTAGCTAAGACAATTTCCATTTGAAAGAAAGTAAGATATGTTTATAACAATTGAGGATGTATACATCTTTGTTTCAATCTTAAGGAAAAATTATCAAATAGAGTCTTTTATACAAGAGTTATTTACCGTAACATGAGTTGACAATTATTTTATTTTCAGATTTAGTGACATACTGTCAAATAGTCCATGTGCATTGTATGTGCTTATACATTTTGTATGTTGGCCTGCCTGCACGCTTGTTATAGTGCAAGCCTAATTTTTTTAGATTGTTTCATTTAGCATCACCACTATTCTCCGCAAGAACATTGATCCCGTGTTTCACATCTCTTGAGGAATTTTGTCAATAAATCTCATGACATCACTATGCATGCTTGTCCACCAGCCCGTGACCCCTTAGTGCAAGCCTATTTTCCTAATTTTAATATCACCCATCATATATCTGTCTCTCGACACAACATAGTATCTTACTTCTATTATGGGCTTCCAGTGAAGAATATGTTAATTTGTTGTTTTTTTTCCTCCCCATTTTCTTCCATTCACAAATATCTTAGCCATGTGCTTTTGGTTCCAAGCAAGGTTGGTAGAATGGTTATGAGACTTACTTGAATCATAATTATTTGGGTCCTTTTTGTATTTATTTGTTTTCACCATAATCGGCTATTTCATTCTTGTCGAATGCTTGCAATGGTCAAATATAGATATTCTATGTTTGAGCAATGTTTAGTTATATTTATATAGTTATACATGGTGTATTTTTATGTATAGTTCAGTTTGTGTATTTAGTTAAATAGTCTTATTTGTAAATTAGTCTTATGTTTATAGATAGTTTTTCTTTTGTTTATGTGTATGTAATCATAATTCAATTAACTTGTTTATCTATTTCTAATCATTAACCCAATCTTTATTAATAATCGAATGACATAAATTTAGCTTAGATATTTAATCCTAGTCATGTCTATGGGTGGAAGGGTGTCCTCATAAATATGATCCTGATCCACTTAAATACAATATATATATAAATTAAAAAAATCTCAAAATCATCTATAAGTCAAATCTAAACCCTTGTGGAGTTATGTCAAAGTGATAGAATAATTGAATAATGGGTGAATTAAATAGACTAATCACTTCTATAGATATCCAGAAGAAGAATTACATGACACCTTATGAATCTTGTTAGGAATATTTTCATTATCACATAAAATATTCATATAGGTTCTTGATAGTGAATAGAACTTTCAACATAAAAATATAGAATAGAAATAGTATCATGGTATATTGTTTAAGAGGATTCTACCTGACAAGATATTATTATTCACTCAATCAAGTTAGGGTAGTAGGAATTACTTATGTTCAATAAATAGAAGGAATTATTTAAAATATTGAATTAGATTATCTTTTGAATGTTGATTACCTTTATAATCATTTGATGGGTTACTTGTTATTATATGTTGATTACATGGATGTATCGTCTATTTGTGTGCATGTATTGAGTAATGTTTTGCTTAAATAAATGTATTCAAGGGTATAATGTATTTTCTAAATGATTTTGTTGGATTTTTTGTTGAGTTGATTTGGAATTGAATATTGTGGTTGGCTTTGATTTTGAGAAGCCTTTGACCATTGAGTTGTTTATTGAATCAGTTGTTTGCTATTTTCATTTGTGGTGGTTGATCTTGTTTAAGTTGTTTATTAGCCAAATTGAAGGTTTGTTGGGTTATTAGTTGTATGGTATCATGTGAGGAGAAAATTGAGGTCTCCCTTGGATGCCCAATTGGTTATTTTTATGACTGATTTTTGTATTTGTCTAAGTTGATATTGCTTATTATGGTTTGGTTTTTGTTTTGGATATCATGTTATTGTTGTCATGTTGATGGGGGGAAACAATGTGTTTTGGATTTGTTAGACTTCCAGAGGATTGGGGAAAAGAGGTTTCTTAAGTTTAGCTATACATGTTGGTTCTTAGTGAACTAATGATCTTATAATTGATTTTGATAATGTGGGTTTTAGCCTTGCACTTGGAAGTTGTTTCATTATGAATATTTTTTGTAGGATGGTGTATTCCTCACTTTATGTGATTATTCATGTGGTTTTATATGTTGTGCATGTTGGCTTACCTAGTTAGTGACTTTTGGGTTTTGTTGTTAGTAGGGGGAGTGGCTTTCAATGGGGGCTGGTACCTAGAAGTGGTGCTAGGGTAACTCATTGGAAGTTTCTTAATCAAGTGAAAACACTAATAATTAATTAGGGGGTTTGGGTAGTATCTCACATTGATAAAATATAATGGATGCCTCTCTCATGGCTCAAGTGCTCGTTTAGGCTAGAGATGAGATGGGAAGGCCTGGAATTGCAAAACCATCTGCCTTGTCTTCATGAAAGGTATGATGGTTCCGCATAGTTTGTATGGGGGTCCAATGACCAGTAGAGGTTTCCAGGGTAACCCAGGATGGGGGTTGGTAGCTTGCGATGGTTACGCCAAAGTAACCCATACAAACTATGTCATGACACTATTCCCTTTAGCAACCTTGCTTGCCTTATTGGTTGTTTTCCCCTATTGTTCTTGTGCCTCTGGAAGAGGTTGTACTTTATGTTTATTGAAGCACTAATGTACCATTGTAGTATTTGTAAAGATGTAAACTCTTGTAATAAATGTGGTGTATATATGTTCTTGGTGTTATCATGTGTTCTCATACATATGTCTTTCATTTATGTGGATAACTAGTTTATGTTAGATCATTGCAAGTAATGCTTACCCGAGAGGACATAGTCAAATGATGTTCATGTATAGTTTCAATATTAGTGTTGTATGTTAAATTTTTATTGTATGTTAGTTTATTTTAATTTTTTTTTCTATAATGGTTAGTTTAAGTTGTCCTTTGGGGTTTGCATGGTGGGGCGTTACACCTTGGGGAAGTGAAGGAGAAGGGTGGGTTACCCTCTTCTCTAGGTTGTTTGACTTTATTGCACTTTCAAATTCATGGATTAGATCTCACATGCCCTTGTAGAATATAGAAGATTCCATCAACTTATCCAACCAAGCAATTCCATTGTCCATCCTAATCCAAACTCGCTACCATGTCTTCAATTTACCTTGATATGTGTCAAACAAGTTGAATACCAATTAATACACAATGGTGAATACCAACAAGCCATAGAATTCAAAAGACAACACATAAATTCTCCATACCAATCAACCACAACCCATAGTAAACTACCCACATACCCATATTACCATCAATCCATAAGCTCTAGTCTTCCATCCATCTACCCTCACTATCAAGAGTCACTTAACATAATCCATACCATTGATCCCCAACAAGCGTCCATTAATTACCCTTATCCTAACCTTGAAAAGGGGAACCAAACTTCCATTAATCCATTCCAATCCACTCCATCCCAATCCATTACTCCATCCAATAAAAATACATTTAGTCATGCAAATTATATCATTGTCCAAAATCAAATTCCATTACCTACACCTTTGGGTATATGTCAAAAGGAAAATCCAAATCACGACATCATAACTTCATCCTTGTTTCAAGATCAAGGTATTTCTTATGATCCCATTCCATCCCATGATCCTATCCTTAAATATATTCAAGAAATCCTTCCAGATAACCCTAGCATCCAAGATAAACCTATCTTTGATCAAGATCCTATCTTTGATAAAGACCCTATATTTGATCAATATCCTACCATTGATCAAGAAATCCAAAATGATCCCCTTTCATGTCAAGATCAAGCCATCCCTTCCATAACCCCACACGATCCCCTTTCATATCAAGAGAAAAGTATTCCTTCCATGCCATCTCATGATCCCTCTTTAAATCAAGATCAAAGTCCATTTTCTACCCCATCTAATGATACCCCTCTCAATCAAGATCAAAGTATCTCTCCATCCCCCTTTCATGATTCCCTTCCATCCAATCCATTACATGATCCTAACGCAATTTAGGATCAAATAATCTCTTCATCTCCATGTCATGATCCCCTTCCATCTTATAACCAAGAGAAAAATATTCCATCCACCCCATGCCATAATCCTACCCCAAGTCAAGATCAAAGTTTCCCTCCATCTCCATCTCACAATCCAAGTATTCCTTCATCTCCATGTCATGGTCCTAATACTCCACAAGATCCCACCAACTTCATTAATTTGGTTCCTCCACACTTATCAATTAGGTTCCTCCACTTTCATCCAAGTTGGTTTCCTCTAAGAACCTATTATTCCTTCCATACCATAACCTCCTCAAAATAGACTTGCATCTTGTTTTCAAAACAACAAGTATCCCATGTGAAAAAAATATTTTTCAAAAAATGCATTATCAAGGCAAAGGGTTGGGCGTACATAAGCAAGGCATATTAGAACCCATCCAAATACAAGAAAACAGAAAATATCATGGCCTTGGATACCAAGCTCAAAACGTTGGTACTCCTTCCATCTAAATCCAAATGTACACATTACCCATCCTCAAAATCTATCTTGGGCCCTTATATTCCAAATCACAACCCCTCTTCTGTTCCATCCATTTTGGGTCTTTATGTCCCAAAAAAATTTCCTTCATCCCCTCCATCTATCTTGGTTCCTTACATTCCCACACCTAACATTTCTATTCCAAAATCACATTATCCTCTATATCCATCACCTCATATCCCTAATATATATCTACAAAGGAATACACCCTTGAAACCCTTCCAACATCCTACCTACATCAACCCTTTCATAAGACTTCTATATCATTCCTCTCCATCCACCAATCTCATTGCTCTTGGAAGCAATTTGGATGTCAAATATCAAATGAATAAAGCCAAAAATCCACAAAAATATAAGGATCATCATGTCCCATCAAAAATACATGTAAAAGAAACAAAAACTATGATTTAAAATTAAAAAATTTAAATCCCAAAGGCCACAAAGGCCCATGAAGCAAAAATCAAGTAAAAAACCATGTGGATTCCAAAAATACTCATAGAATCAATGCATCCCAAAGAAAAATAAAAATTGGTATCCAAACTTGCTTATCCAAAAGCTCCATCCAATCCTAAATCCTTCACCCCATCTAATAATCCTTCATCACCTCCATCCATTTTGGGTCCTTATATCCCAAAATCTACATCCACTCCGTCTAAATCTCCAAATTCAAAACCCACTCCCCTTTCACAACTCCACCACCCTTCAAGGTGTGTGCCAATGTTTATTTTTTCAACATTTCCATCCACTCATCTACAAGCCTTCCATCAACCCATCCATTATCTAACATCCATTCCTTCTATCCCTCTTATCCAATCCTTTGCATAAATACATATCCCTCACCATCTCCATTTCATCCCCCTTACCATCATTCTACCAATGTCTATGAGCATACCTCCAATTGTCCATGATCTAATGGAACACATGTTCAAGGGATACCATCCATGGAAATATATTCTTGAGTCCTTCCTCCATCTCTCTATCATGCATCCACCATCTTCCAAATCCACTTATCCATATCCATATCCTTCTCCATCCATCCATTTCCTAAAAAATTTAAAAAAAGAGAAAAAAAAATGAAAAAATGAAAAAAAAAGGTAAAGAGAAATCATTCATCCAATGGTGAAAATCACTTCTTGTGGTGCCTTGGATAGTTATCTTGATGAGAAATTGGAAAACAGGCATCATGTGTAATCCATTACCCTCTTGTACTCTACAGTTGGGGGAAAGTTTCATCCATGCTATCCTATGTACCACACCCCACTTTATCCCTCATTTCCTATCCATTATCCTATTTAAATCAATCCCCCCTTTTGCTTCCTTTTATCTTGACAAGGCTAAGGATATTCATATACATCATGCATTATAACCTTCCATCCTTTTTTTCCTATCCATATCATTCCATATCCCTCATCCTATCCAAATCCATCTTCCCTTCCCATATTTGATCTTGATGAAGAGCCTAGGGGTCAAATATCAATGAATCCATATCCTTTCCATCCATCTTCCATACCTACCTGATCTTGATAAGGATTAGGGCACAAACATAATTCATGCTTTGGAAAAATCTCAACATGACAATCCTTTGTCCATGCATAGTAAAATATCATTTCATTGCCTATATAATGCTATCCAAACCCATATCTTGGAGAAAACAAGTTATTCCTATGCAATATAGTCCTTGGAGATCATATCCTAAATCCTCCATTCAATAATCCGCATGTATCCTATCCTTTACCAAGGAAATCCATTATCCTTTCATACCTATCACAAGGCTTGGTTTTCCCTTTTCATTGGTTTCAATATTGCAATCTACCTATCCAACATACCTCCACTATCCCATCCATTCCATCAAAAAACACAAGAAAACATCAAACATAGACATGTGCTTCCAAACAACCAAACAACACACTTGAAAAATATTCTTTTTAATGTAAAATCTTAGAGATTGACATCAACCTAGATAACATGCAATTAAAACAATCCTTTTCCATCATGAAAATTTGCTTATTATCCATCAATTATCTTATACATGATGTCTCGTTCTCAAAACCAGACACTTGTATTATACAAGATGTTTTCTTCTTGAAACTAGACATGATCAAAATCCATACTTTAGTAGTACTTGTGCCTTGGAAAAAGATAGTATTGTTGCGTGTCTATTGATCATTGCTTGTCTTTTTCTTTGGTTTATCTTTTTGATATTTTGATCTTTCTTTGGATTTATCTTTTGACCCATGCTATTCCTATTGAAGTTCACCACAACCATTTCATATATATTGGAATATGGCTTGGAGAGATTGTTTTTGGCTTCTTGTGTTGTCATTGATGGCAACTGGAGTTAGCAGTATGGTACATTGTGTAGTAATTGCTCCTACCGGCAAGTGAAGTAAGTGACTATAATCTACAGGAAGAAAGTATGAAGAACAATACATCCAATTGACATACTCCACCAGATCACTATTTTTTGGTGTGGATCCCTAGGGAAGCTTGTTTAGCATGTATGCTATCCTATTGGAAAGTTTTTTGGTGTTTCATTAGTCAGAGTACGAGTTACGAGATTTGAAAGAATGATTTATTACTTATTTTCTTATTTTGGCTGACCTAATGTATATGTTGTGTTGTGGATGTATAAGAAGTATGTCTTTAACTAATTCTTATGTTTTGAATATTGGTTTGGGTCCCTACTATAGTCTAGCTGACCTGTGAGGGTACGCATCAAATCTAATTAATGATTTGGCTGACATAAGCAAGAATATTATATTATGTTTTGAAGCTGACATATAATGAATTCCTGATTAGCGGGTATATAAAGAAGATCCAACAATCATTTTTTGTGGTGGTGAATGTAGAGAAGAGTGTGTTTGTGAGAGAAAGTGTAGAAAAGCTATATGGGCTAACTTCAAAAGATCTATTGGGCGAATTTTATAGAAGGGTTTTTCTAGCAAGAGCAAAGTAGAGTAGAGTAGATAAGAGAAGAAGTGTGATATGGATAAAAGATCCAAAATCTGAGTTTGTGCCTAATTGGAACTGATTTCAAGCATTTGTAGATGCTATACTCTCAGTTCAACATTTGTTGTAATAACAAATATATTTTGTAAGACAGCGAGCCTTCACTTTTGAGCAGTGAGCTCTAGGTCGTGTGCCTGAATGCAAGTGCATTCCCCTTTTATTATACTTTTAATAGATTATAATTTGTGGATTAATCTCCACCATGGATTTTCCCTTAACAGGGTTTCCATGTAAAAATCCAAGTGTTATTGTGTTGTTTAATGTGTATACATGTTTCCTTTTGTTTATATGTTGCGGTTGTTATTGAGGGTTTAATTATTGTTGTTGATAGTTTAAGATCTGATTTGAAAATCAAATATTGTGGAACACTGATTAACCCCCCCTCTCAGTGTTCCTAGTGTCCAACAATTGGTATTAGAGTTGGTTCCTCTTCTGAAGTTTAACAACTTGAGGTAGATCTTGAATTAAAATGGATGTTGGTGGTCTTCAATAACAACATATGGTGGCACTTGCTGATCTTAATAAATCCAAAGTAAAGGTCATGGAACTAAAAGAAAATCTTGTGGCTACTGAAAAATTCATCCAATCACTAAAGGATAAGATAAATGAGTTAAGGAAAAAGAGGAAGGAACTATGTAATCAATTGAAGCAAAAAGAAAGCAAAGGTCCAGATGATGTCCATATGAATCAAACCCTAAGGGAAATAATAGAAGAATGTGAAAAACTTGCTAAGGACAATACAAATCAAAAGCTTGAAATGGAATTTGTGGCGATGAAGTTTACCAAAGAGATTGAAGAAATAAAAAATAATGAGGAGAATCTGGCCCAGTCCCTAAAAGAAAAATCTAAAGAATGCAACAAAATTAATAGTGGATTCATTCGGTTGGAAATTGAACTATAAAAATTTAGAAACAATGAACAAGAGCTTGAGAGACAGGTAGTTATCCTCGGAAATGAGCTTTCTACAACAAATGAATTCAAGGAGAAATTAAGGATAAGCTTTGCTAAGCTTGATGAGATAACCAAAGGAAAAAAGGAAACAAATGATAAACGAGGTCTTGGCTATGAGAAGGGTGAGAGCTCTGGATCCGAACAAAAGAATCCTGATAAGAAGAAAAAAGGAAAATTACATCTGGTAAGGTAACCCAATGCTCAAAAATTTAATAGATATTGCTTTGTTTGTAATAAATTTGGTCATATGGCTTCTCAGTGTAGAAGAAAAATAAACTTTAGAACCCCATCATTTTTTGGTCAGTGTTTTAAATGCAAGAAGTTTGGGCATAAGTCATTAGAATGCAAGAGTATTTCTGTCAGTGCAAGTAACATTAATTGCTATACCTATGGAAGATTTGGACATATTTCCAATCAATGTAGATCAAGAGGAAGTCAATGGAATGGATGGTATAGACAGAAAAATCCGGTATGCTACAATTGCAACAAACTTGGGCACATTGCAAGATTCTGTAAGAACAAAAAATGAATAAAAGAGGTTAAGTTTATTAAGGGAGAAATTCATAGAAAGACAACAAAGGAAAGGAAAAAATATTTGTAGAAGAGATGAGAGATCAAATGAAGAAGACGTGGGTAAAGAAAAGTGAATCTGATGAAGGTAATAAGGTTATACCAAAAGCTCCCTTCGGTAATTCTTTCAGCAATTGATTTCAAGCTTGAAGCCTTGGGGGAGTTTTACAAGAAAATATTTTGTTCCCTTGAGTATAGTTGGCTCCAAATCATTGGATGTTGTCAGCAGTTGTGTTATTCTTTGAAAAATGTATATGTGATCATTTGTTGTGCTGGATGAAATTTTGGAAGTCCAAAGTCGGATTCTTCATTTGTTGTCTGAATTTTTAGTGTAACTGGAAATTCTAGGGAAATTCATTTAAAGTGACAGGAAGCTAAGTAGGTAAAGTTATAAAAGGGAATTTAGAACCCTAATTTGTCACCATGCGCCAAAGGAGAATAATTAGAGAACCTTTTTTTGCAAAAATTTGAAGGAGTAAAAACCAATCTAGCGGTGAATTCTCCAGGTATATCTGTTGCTCGTCAACTTCATAGTGTTTTGGTAATCGATAGAACTGTGCTTGGTATGAAAAATGAAGCAAATTAAAGGATCAAGAATTTTGGATGAATATAGTTGTCAAAAGATCAGGGATATAAGAAATTCGTTGTCTGTCGTCGAATTGAAAAGGCTTGGAGGAGCAAAACAGAAGAATTTGGATATCTAGAATGAATTCCCTCATTTTGTCAATCCGGAAGTGATTCGGTTTATCTTGAAAAAATTGGATGGTGATATCCTTACTCTGGTTAAACCCTATTAGATTTCTAAGGATGTAATTAGAAATTTAATAGGTTTTTGCGAAGTTGGTGATGTTCCGAAAAAGAAATTGATTCAAAATATTGAGGTCAAAGCCCTAACTGGAATAATGGGAGATCAGAGGGCTCTGGTAATTGATAAAATCATAGATCCTTTAATGAGGTATATTACTCATGGAATTTCATATAAAATCTTCTTCAGAAATCGTGAAGGTTCAACCTCGGCGGGTGTAGTATATATTGCTCACAAAATGATAATAGAAGGAGAAGACTTTGACCTATGTGGTTTGATGAAGGATCAATTAATGGAGAATTTTCAATTTTCAAAGGATATAGGCTACTCTTTTAGGTTTGGCACTCTAGCTATGTGCATTATGATGTATTTCTTGAATTGCCTACCTTTGAATGACAATGTGGTATGGAAAGAAAATATATTAGTCTACAAGCAAATTTTTCAACATTTCAACTTGTTTGAAAATGGTGAAAGATTTCATGAGAAATTCTTCAAGAATTTTTTAGAAAGGTTTGGTGCAAGTGTTCTTCCTCTTCTGTTAAAGATATTTGAAGTTGAATCATCTTATGATAAGGCAGAGAAAAGGCAGAAGAGAGAGAGAACTGGTTGGTGTCACTCCTCTAGAACCCAAGTCAACAAAAGCTTAGGAAAAAGGAAAAGAAAAAATTATTGTGGATGTAGTCGATAAAGACTATGAGGGATATACTCCAAGAGAAGAACCAAAACTAGTTGAACCGGTTGTGGAAATTGCAGAAGATAGTGATGATGAAGGTGCTCTATTTAAAGCAAAAATATTGCAGATTATTCATGATGAAGATGGTATGCAAAAGATAACTGATATATGGTTGAATGAACCATCTTATGAGCAAGATTTCATTGAAAACACTCTAGGAAGATACTTTGTTGATAACAACATCTAATTGAAGAGTCTGTAGAATTAACTTCTAGATGAACTGATCTAATGTATCCAAGAGGCTATGGCCTTTGTGCCTCTAGACATAAAAGAGGAAGAAATAATCTCTCATTTGAAGATGCAATTTAGACTATCTATTTCTAAAATGAAGAATAAAATGAATGAGCTAAGACAGTGCATTGAATCAGCTAACAAGATCTTCAATTACTATCTTAGGTGGCCCTATGTGGTTGGCAAGTATAAAGACAAATTGGAGGAAATTGAAAATGAGCTTGTAAGAATAGGTCAAGATTATAGTATGTTTTTGGACAAGGATGGAGAAATTAAGAAGAAGACTCATGTTCTGTAGGTTGAGCATGCAAAAGTTCACTCTAATAGAAGTACTCTTCTAGATTCTCTCTGGAAAGTGAAAGATCATATCGAATGTAGATTAGAGAAAATGATTGAAATTCTAAAGGAAGCAGAAAAATTGAATGATTCCTTCACCATTCCTGAATCCTTCACCATTCCTAAATCCCTTATTTAGATTATCAATAAGACATTAGAGAATAATAACTTGATTATAGCTATTAGGATTGCAGTTGACTCTTGGAATAAAGCTCTTCTAGAAATGAAAGCTAAGTATAAAATAATCTTTTGATTTATGCAGTAGTTTTCATATTTTTGATCAAAACTCTCAATTTTGCTAAAGGAGAGAGATTACTAAAATTTTGAAGGAAAGAAGTGTAGAGAAAGTAGTGGAAGCTTTGTCATTTATGTCAAAGGGGGAGAGAATGCAATGAAAAATGCCTTGACATCCTGAGGGGAAGCAATAATTTTCGTTTTGATAAGTTTATGAGTTTTGACACTTAGTCAATTTTCGCTAAGTGTTGCCATCAATACCAAAGGAGGAGATTGTTGGTATATGGCTTGGAGAGAATTCTTTTGGCTTCTTGTGTTGTCATTTATGGCAATTAGAGTCAACAGTATGGTCCACTGTGCAGTAATTGCTCCTACCGGCAAGTGACGTAAGTGACTGTAATCTACCGACAAAAAGTATGAAGAACAGGACATCCGGTTGACATACTCCACCAAATCACTATTTTGTGGTGTGGATCCCCAGGGAAGCTTTTTAGCATGTATTCTATCCTATTGGAAAGTTTTGTGGTGTTTCAGTAGTCGGAGTATGAGTTAAGAGATTCAAAAGAATGATTTATTACTTATTTTCTTATTTTGGTTGACCTGATGTATAAGTTGTGTCATGGATTATAAGAAGTATGTGTTTAACTAATTCTTATATTTAAATTTTTGTTTGGGACCCTACTATAGTCTAGCCAACCCATGAGGGTATGCATCAACTCTAGTTAATGATTTGGCCAACATAAGCAAGAATATTATATTTTGTTTTGAAGCCGACATATAATGAATTCTTGATTAGCGAGTATATAAAGAAGATTTGAAAATCATTTTTGTGGTGGTGAATGTAGAGAAGAGTGTGTTTGTGTGAAAAAGTGCAAAAAAGTTATATGGGAAAACTTCAGAAGATTTTTTGAGCAAATTTTATAGAAGGGTTTTTGTAGCAAGAGTAGAGCAGAGAAGAGCAGAAGTGCGATCTGGATAAAAGATCTGGAATCTAAGTTTGTGCCTAATTGGAACTGATTCCAAGAATTCGTAGATGCTATACTCTCAGTTCAACATTTGTTGTAATACAAAATATATTTTGTAAGGTAGTGAGCCTTCAATTTTGAGCAGTGAGCTCTAGGCAGTGTGCCTGAATGCAAGTGCATTCCCCTTTTATTATACTTTTAGTAGAGTATACTTTGTGGATTAATCTCCACCGGGTTTTTTCCCTTAATAGGGTTTCCACGTAATTATCCAGGTATTATGGTGTTGTTTAATGTGTATGCATGTTTCCTTCTATTTATATGTTGTGGTTGTTATTGAGGGTTTAATTATTGTTGTTGATAGTTTAAGATCTGATTTGAAAATCAAATATTGTGGAACATTGATTCACCCCCCCTCTCAGTGTTCCTAGTGTCCAACAATTGGTATCAGAGCGGGTTCCTCTTCTGAAGTTTAACAACTTTATAGATCTTGAATTACAATGGGCGTTGGTGGTCTTCAACAACAACTTATGGTGACACTTGATGATCTTGATCAATCCAAAGTAGAGGTCATGGAACTAAAAGCAAATCTTATGGCTGTCAAAAAATTCATCCAATCACTGAAGGATAAGATAAATGAGTCAAGGGAAAAGAGAAAGGAACTATGTGATCAATTGAGGAAAAAATCAAGCAAAGGTCTGGATGATGTCCATCTGAATCAAACCCTCAGGGAAATAACAAAAGAATGTGAAAAAATTGCTAAGGATAATACAACTCTAAAGCTTGAAATGGAATATGTGGTGATGAATTTTACCAAAGAAATTGAAGAAAGAAAAAAGAATGAGGAGAATATGCCCTAGTCCCTAAAAGAAAAATTTGAAGAATGCAACATAATTAATAGTGGATTCATTCAATTGGAAATTGAACTGCAACAATCCAGAAACAATGAGCAAGAGCTTGAGAGATAGGTAGTTATCCTCAGAAATGAGCTTGCTACAACAAATGAATTCAAGGAGAAATTCAATATAAGCTTTGCAAAGCTTGATGAGATAACCAAAGGACAAAAGGAGACAAATGATAAATGAGGTCTTAGCTATGAGAAGGGTGAGAGCTCTAGATACGAACAGAAAAATCTTGATAAGAAGAACAAAGGAAAAAGACATCTGGTAAGGCAACCCAATACGTCGAAGGTAAAGTTATAAAAGGGAATTCAGAACCCTAATTTTTCACCATGCACCGAAGGAGAATAATTGGAGAACCTTTTTCTATGAAAATTCAAAGGAGTAAAAACCAATTTAGCGGTGAATTCTCCAGGTATATCTATTGCTTGTCAATTTCATATTGTTTTGGTAATCGATAGAACCATGCTTGGTATGGAAAATGAAGAAAATTCAAGGATCAGTAATTTTGGATGAATATAGAAGTCAAAAGATTAGGGATATAAGAAATTCATTATCTGCCATCGAATTGAAAAGGCTTGGAGGAGTGAAAAACAAGAATTTGGATATCTGGAATGAATTCCCTCATTCTGTCAATGCGGAAGTGATTCGCTTTATCTTGAAAAAATTGGATGGTGATATCCTTACTCTGGATAAACCCTATCAGATTTCTAAGGATGTAATAAAAAATTTAACAGGTTTTATTGAAGTTGGTGATGTTCTAAAAAATAAATCAATTTGAAATATTGAGTTCGAAGCCCCAACTGGGATAATGGGAGATCAGAGGGCTCTGGTAATTTCTACAATCAAAGACCCTTTAACAAGGTATATTACTCATGGAATTTCATATAAAATATTCTTCAGAAATCGAGAAGGTTCAACCTCGGCAGGTGCAGTATATATTGCTCACAAAATGATAATAGAAGGAGAAGACTTTGACCTATGTGGTTTGATGATCAATTAATGGAGAATTTTCAATTTTCAAAGGATATAGGCTACTCTTTTAGGTTTGGAACTATAGCTATATGCATTATGATGTATTTCCTAAATTTCCTTCCTTTGAATGACAATGTGGTATGGAAAGAAAATATACCAGGCTGCAAGCAAATTTTTGAACATTTCAACTCATTTGAAAATGGTCAAAGAGTTTATGAGAACTTCTTCAAGAATTTGTTAGAAAGGTTTGGTGCAAGTGTTATTCCTCTTCCGGTAAAGATAGCTGAAGTTGGATCATCTTCCAGTAAGGTAGAGAAAAGGAAGAAGAGAGAGAGAGAGAGAGAGAACTAGTTGGTGTCACTCCTCTGGCACCCAAGTCAAAAAAAGCTAAGGAAAAAGGAAAAGAATAGATGATTGTGGATGTAGTCAATGAAGACTCTGAGGGAATATTCCAAGAGAAGAACCAAAACTAGTTGAACCGGTTGTGGAAATTGCAGAAGATAGTGATGATGAAGGTGCTATGTTTAAAGAAAAAATATTGTAGATTATTCAAGATGAAGATGGTATGCAAAAGATAATTGATATATGGTTGAATGGACCATCTTCTGAGTAGGATGTCACTGAAAACACTCTAGGAAGATACTTTGTTGATAACAACATTGAATTGGAGATTCTGTAGAATGAACTTCCAGATGAGCTTATCTAATGTATCTAAGAGGCTATGGCCTCCGTGCCTCTGGACAACAAAAAGGAAGAAATAATATCTTATTTGAAGATGCAGTTTAGACTATCTTTTTCTAAACTGAAGAAGAAAATGAATGAGCTAAGATAGTGCATTAAATCAACTATCAAGATCTTCAATTATTGTCTTAGGTGGCCCCATGTGGTTGGAAAGTATAAGGACAAATTGGAGGAAATTGAAAATGAGCTTGTCATAATAGGTCAAGATTACAGTATGTTTTTGGACAAGGATGAAGAAATTAAGAAGAAGATTCATGTTCTATAGGTTGAGCATGCAAAAGTTCACTCTGCCAGAAGTACTCTTATGGATGCTTTATGGAAATTGAAAGATCATACCAAATGCAAATTAGAGCAAATGATTGAAATTCTAAAGGAATGAGAAAATTTGAATGATGCCTTCACCATTCCTAAATCCCTTGTTTAGATTATCAATAAGACATCAGAGAATAACAACTTGATTATGGTTATTGGGATTGTAGTAGACTCTTTGAAGAAATCTCGTCCAAAAATGAAAGCTAAGTATAAATTAATCTTCTGATTTGTGCAACAGTTTTCCAATTTTTTATCAAAACTCTCAGTTTTGCTAAAGGGGAGAGAAGAGTAAAATTTTGAAGGAAAGAAGTGTAGCGAAAGTAGAGGAATATTTATCATTGATGTCAAAGTGGGAGACAATTCAATGAAAAATGCCTTGACATCCTGAGGGGAAGTAGTAATTTTGGTTTTGATAAGTTTCTAACTTTTGAAACTTAGTCATTTTTCGCTAAGTGTTGCCATCAATGCCAAAGGAGGAGATTGTTGGGATATGGCTTGGAGAGATTTTTTTTGGCTTCTTGTGTTGTCATTGATGGAAACTGGAGTCACTAGTATGGTTCATTGTGCAGTAATTTCTCCTACCGACAAGTGAAGTAAGTGACTGTAATCTACTAGAAGAAAGTATGAAGAACAAGACATCCGGTTGACATACTCCACCAGATCACTATTTTGTGGTGTGGATCCCTAGGGAAGATTTTTTAACATGTATGCTACCCTATTGGAAATTTTTGTGGTGTTTCATTAGTCAGAGTACAAGTTAAGAGATTTGGAAGAATGATTTATTACTTATTTTCTTATTTTGGTCGAGCTAATGTATATGTTGTGTCGTGGATGTATAAGAAGCATGTGTTTAACTAATTTTTATGTTTTGAATTTTGGTTTGGGTCCCTACTATAGTCTAGCTGACATGTGAGGATACACATCAACTCTAATTAATGATTTGGCCAAAATAAGCAAGAATATTATATTCTGTTTTGAAGCCGACATACAATGAATTACTAATTAGCGGGTATATAAAGAAGATCCGAAAATCATTTTTGTGGTGGTGAATGTAGAGAAGAGTGTGTTTGTGCAAAAAGTATAGAAAATATATATGGGATAACTTTAGAATATCTATTAAGAAAATTTTACATAAGGGTTTCTGTAGCAAGAGCAAAGTAGAGCATAGCAGAGAAGAGAAAATGTGGGAACTGGATAAAAGATCCAGAATCTGAGTGTGTACCTAATTGGAACTGATTCCAAGCATTCGTAGATGCTATACTCTCAGTTCAACACTTGTTGTAATACCAAATATATTTTGCAAGGAAATGAGCCTTCACTTTTGAGTAGTAAACTCTAGGCAGTGTTCCTAAATGCAAGTGCATTCCCCTTTTATAATACTTTTAACAAAGTATACTTTGTGGATTAATCTCCACCCTAGTTTTTCCCTTAATAGGGTTTCCACATAAAAATCCAGGTGTTATGGTGTTTTTTAATGTGTATACATGTTTCCTTCTATTTATATGTTGTGATTGTTATTGAGGGTTTAATTATTATTGTTGATAGTTTAAGATCTGATTTTAAAATCAAATATTGTGGAACATCGATTCACCCCCCCTCTCAGTGTTCCTAGTGTCCAATAATTGGTATTAGAGTCAGTTCCTCTTCTACAGTTTAACAACTTCAGGTAGATATTGAATTACAATGGATGCTGGTGGTCTTCAATAATAGCTTATGGTGGCACTTGATGATCTCGATCAATCCAAAGTAGAGGTCATGGAACTAAAAGAAAATCTTGTGGCTATTGAAAAATTCATCCAATCACTAAAGAATAATATAAATGAGTCAAGGGAAAAGAGGAAGGAACTATGCGTTTAATTGAAGAAAAAAGAAAGAAAAGGTTCAGATGATGTCCATTTGAATCAAACCCTAAGGGAAATAATAGAAGAATGTGAAAAAATTGCTAAGGACAATACAACTCTAAAGCTTGAAATGGAATCTATGGCGATGAAGTTTACCAAAGAGATTGAAGAAAGAAAAAAGAATGAGGAGAATATGGCCCAGTCCCTGAAAGAAAAAATTGAAGAATGTAACAAAATTAATAGTGGATTCATTCAATTGGAAATTGAACTGAAACAATCCAGAAATAATGAACAATATCTTGAGAGATAAGTAGTTATCCTCAGAAATGAGCTTTCTACAACAAATGAATTCAAGGAGAAATTCAAGATAAAATGTACTAAGATTGATGAGATAACCAAAGGACAAAAGGAGACAAATGATAAATGAGGTCTTGGCTATGAGAAGGGTGAGAGCTCTAGATCTGAACCGAAGAATCCTAATAAGAAGAAAAAAGGAAGAAGACATCCGGTAAGGCAACCCAATGCTCAGAAATTTAATGGATATTGCTTTGATTGTAATTAATTTGGTCATATGGCTTCTCAGTGTAGAAGAAAATTAAACTTTAGCACCCCATCATTTTTTGGTCAGAGTTTTAAATGCAATAAGTTTGGGCATAAGTCATTAGAATGCAGAAGTATGTCTGTCAGTGCAAGTAACATTAATTGCTATACCTGTGGAAGATTTGGACATATTGCTAATCAATGCAGATCAAGAGGAAATTAGTGGAATGGATGGTATAGACAGAAAAATCTAGTATGCTACAATTGCAACAAACTTGGGAACATTGCAAGATTCTGTAGGAACATAAAAATGAATAAAAGAGGTTTGGTTTATCTAGGGAGAAATTCACAAAAATACAACAAAGGAAAGAAAAAAGCATCTGTAGAAGAGATAAGAGATCAGATGAAGAAGATGTGGGTAAAGAAAATTGAATCTAATGAAGGTAATATGGTTGTACTGGAAGCTCCCTCCGGTAATTCTTTCATCAATTGATATCAGGCCTGAGGTCTAGGGGGAGTTTTACAAGAAAATATTTTTCTCCCCTGAGTATAGTTGGCTCTGAATTGTTGGATGTCGTTAGCAGTTGTGTTATTCTTTGACAAATGTATCTGTGATCATTTGTTGTGTTGGATGAAATGTTGGAAGTCCGAAGTCAGATTCTTCATTTGTTGTCTGATTTTTCAGTGTAACTGGAACTTCTAGGGCAACACATTTAAAGCGACAGGAAGTTAAGTAGGAAAAGTTATAAAAGGGCATTCAAAACCCTAATTTGTCACCATGTGCCGAAGGAGAATAATTGGAGAACCTTTTTCAGGGAAAATTGAAAGGAGTAAAAACCAATCTAGCGGTGAATTCTCCAGGTATATTTGTTGCTCATAAATTTCATAGTGCTTTGGTAATCAATAGAACCATGCTTGGTATGAAAAATAAAGAAAATTCAAGGATTAGTAATTTTGGATGAATATAGTAGTCAAAAGATCAAGGATATAAGAAATTCGTTGTCTGTCATCGAATTGAAAAGGCTTTGAGGTAGAAACACAAGAATTTGGATATCAGGAATGAATTCCCTCATTTTGTCAATGCAGAAGTGATTTGGTTTATCTTGAACAAATTGGATGGTGATATCCTTACTCTGGATAAACCCTATCAGATTTATAAGGATGTAATTAGAAATTTAACAGGTTTTTGTAAGTTGGTGATGTTCCAAAAATGAAATCAATTCAAAATATTGAGGTCGAAGCCCTAATTGGAATAACGGGAGATCAAAGCGCTCTAGGATCAATTAAATGAGAATGTTGAATTGTCAAAGGATATAGGCTACTCTTTTAGGTTTGGAACTCTAGCTATATGCATTAAGATGTATTTCCTGAATTTCTTGCCTTTTAATGACAATGTGGTATGGAAAGAAAATATACTAGTCTACAAGCAAAATTTTGAACATTTCAACTCATTTGAAAATGGTCAAATAGTTTATGAGAACTTCTTCAAGAAGTTTTCAGAAAGGTTTGGTGCAAGTGTTATTCCTCTTCTGGTAAAGATAGCTGAAGTTGGATCATCTTTTGGTAAGGCAAAGAAAAGGTAGAAGAGAGAGAGAGAGAACTAGTTGGTGTCACTCCTCCAGAACCCACATCAACAAAAGCTAAGGCAAAAGGAAAAGAAAAAATTATTGTGGATGTAGTCAATGAATACTCTAAGGGATATACTCCAAGAGGAGAACCAAAACTGGTTGAAACGGTTGTGGAAATTGGAGAAGATAGTGATGATGAAGGTGCTATGTTTAAAGCAAAAATATTGCAGATTATATAGGATGAAGATGGTATGCAAAAGATAACCAATATATGGTTGAATGGACCATCTTATGAGTAGGATGTCATTGAAAACACTCTAGGAAGATACTTTGTTGATAACAAAATTGAATTGGAGAGTCTACAGAATGAACTTCTAGATGAGCTGATCCAATGTATCCAGGAGGCTATGGCCTCTGTGCCTCTGGAAAAAAAGAGGAAGAAATAATCTCTCATTTAAAGATGCAGTTTAGACTATCTCTTTCTAAATTGAAGAATAAAATGAATGAGCTAAGAAAGTGCATTGAATCAACTATCAAGATCTTCAATTAGTGTCTTAGGTGGCCCCATGTGGTTGTCAAGTATAAGGACAAATTGGAAGAAATTGAAAATGAGCTTGTCAGAATAGGTCAAGATTACAGTATGTTTTTGGACAAGGACAAAGAAATTAAGAAGAAGATTCATGTTCTGCAGGTTGAGCATGCAAAATTTCACTCTGCTAGAAATACTCTTATGGATGCTTTCTAGAAAGTGAAAGATCATACCGAATGCAGATTAGAGCAAATCATTGAAATTCTAAAGGAAGGAGAAAAGTTGAATGATGCCTTCACCATTCCTGAATCCGTTGTTCAGATTATCAATAAGACATAAGAGAATAACAACTTGATTATATCTATTGGGATTGCAGTGGACTCTTGGAAGAAATTTCTTTTGGAAATGAAAGCTAAGTATAAAATAATCTTCTGATTTGTGCAACAGTTTTCCAATTTTTTTTATCAAAACTCTCAATTTTTCTAAAGGGTAGAGATTAGTAGAATTTTGAAGGAAAGAAGTGTAGTGAAAGTAGTGGAATCTTTATCATTGATGTCAAAGGGGGAGAGACTGCAATGAAAAATTCCTTGACATCCTGAGGGGAATCAGTAATTTTGGTTTTGATAAGTTTATGAGTTTTGACACTTAGTCATTTTTCGCTAAGTGTTACCATCAATGCCAAAGGGGGAGATTGTTGGCATATGGCTTGGAAAGATTTTTTTTGGCTTCTTGTGTTGTCATTGATGGCAACTAGAGTCAACAATATGGCCCATTGTGCAATAATTGCTCCTACCAACAAGTGAAGTAAGTGACTGTAATATACTGGCATAAAGTATGAAGAACAAGACATCCGGTTGATAGACTCCACTGGATCACTATTTTTTGGTGTGGATCCCCAAGGAATATTTTTTAGCATGTATGCTATCCTATTAGAAATTTTTGTGGTGTTTGATTAGTCAGAGTACAAGTTAAGAGATTTAGAAGAATGATTTATTACTTATTTTCTTATTTTGGCCAACCTAATGTATATTTTGTGTCGTGGATGTATAAGAAGCATTTTTTTAATGAATTCTTATGTTTTGAATTTTGGTTTGGGTCCCTACTATAGTCTATCTGACCTGTGATGGTATGCATCAACTCTAATTAATAATTTGGCCAACATAAGCAATAATATTATATTTTTTTTTAAGTCGACATACAATGAATTCCTGATTAGTGGGTATATAAAGAAGATCCAAAAATCATTTTTGTGGTGGTGAATATAGAGAAGAGTGTGTTTGTGTGAAAAAAGTGCAGAAAAGCTATATGGGATAACTTCAGAAGATCTGTTGAGGGAGTTTTACAGAAGGTTTTCTATAGCAAGAGCAGAGCAGAGAAGAGCAGAAGTGCAATCAAGATAAAAGATCTAGAATCTGAGTGTGTGCCTAATTGGAATTGATTCCAAGCATTCATAGATGCTATACTCTCAGTTCAACATTTGTTGTAATACCAAACATTTTTTAAGGCAGCGAGCCTTCACTTTTGAGCAGTGAGCTCTAGGCAGTGTTCCTGAATGCAAGTGCATTCCCCTTTTATTATACTTTTAATAGAGTATACTTTGTGGATTAATCTCCATTGTGGTTTTTCCCTTAACAGGGTTTCCATGTAAAAATCTAGGTGTTATGGTGTTGTTTAATGTGTATACATGTTTCCTTCTATTTATATGTTGTGGTTTTTATTGAGGGTTTAATTATTGTTGTTGATAGTTTAAGATCTGATTTGAAAATCAAATATTGTGGAACACTAATTCACCCCCCCTCTCAGTGTTCCTAGTGTCTAACAATATCATGGTGTGCTTTGACATGACATAAATTGGGGCAAGGTCTATTGTTTCTATGTTTCGTGTCTAATGGTTGTCTCATCACAGATCCACCAAGAGTTTTATACGCCTTGTGAGTGTTGGGGCATCCTATTGTTTCCTTGAGAGTCAGTCCATGCATTGGATACATTGTCACCTTGGTCTTCTATACCCTAGTGCATAACATCCATTACTATATCCAAAAAAATTTGCTAATCTCAAAGTTAGCATAACACATCATCATCATCACTATATTCATAATCATTTTCTTGCATCCATATTTTAATCTTTTTCATCCATCAGTTTCCATATTTCATATAACATTTCCTTCTTCGTTTATTCTTTCGAGAGATCACCCATGCAATTAATGAACAAGTAATCTCTCGAGAGGGCATTAATCATCTCAATCATCTCATTTTTTCTAATTTTCTATTTCTCATGTGACTAGGGAATATCATCGCCTTCTTCATCTCTACTAATTTTTCTTCTTAGCTACATTTATTTTCTTTGAAACAATGTCACTTTGAACATTGATTCAAATAGGAGCAAAATGTAGACAATAAAAATTGTCCTAATTAACCTCATTCCTCTAAGTTCATATTTCTTCTTATCCATATAATTAAATTTTTAATTATTTAATTATTCTTAAATATTCTCTAAGGTTAATTAATTATTTAATTAATTGATAACTTTTAAATAATTATCTTTTATTATTTAATCTCCAATATTCTTCATTTAAATTAAATAAATATGTTCATTTAATAAACTAATTTCTAAATTCTTCCAAAATTAAATAAATATTTTTATTTATTTATTTAACTATTCATGTGAGTGCAAATAAATAAATTTTATTTATTTATCAAACTCATTCTTTTTTCAATCTTTCCATCTTTTTTTCTTTCATCTTTCTTCAATTTTGAAATCTAAATCGTTTCCTAAATTATTAACTTTCCTTCATTTTGGAAACTTCATCTTCATCCACCAATCAACTCAATCGTCAAAATTGAAACTTTATGTGCACAATTATCTATTAACAAAATCAATTAATTCATAATTATCTCTTCAATATTCAAAATAAAAACTTTATGTGCAAAATTATCTATTAATAAAATCAATTAATTCATAATTATCTCTTCAATCTTCAAAATGGAAATTTCTATTTTGTAGCTGAGTTGACTCTATTGATTTTTCAGTTATCTCATGTATTCATCCTCTTCCTCATCTCTTATTTGATTTTCCCTTGGAAAGTCTATAAATAAGAACATTTCTTCATCATTTGGGATCTCACATCTTATGCAAATCAACTTTGTCGAAATATATTATCAATCAAATCAATCATCAATCATATTGTTATGTTGTTGAAATTTTGCATCCACATCCAAAGATGAAGTAACATCACATCCCTTCTTTTTGAGGTTTGCGATGGGATCAGTAAATTAGAGATTTAAATTTGATTTCTTTATTTATGTTTTCATGTTGTTTTAATTTCTTATTTATTATTTCAATCCATACAAACAATTCCTATCGTATTGATCGGTGCTTACGTTTGATATATCTATACATATACATGTACATGTCATAAGGTCCATTTGATAGTTCCAAGCGCATAAGCAACATGTCCATAAGTGTGCATAGGTACGTCTACCTATGTACCCTCATGTACATGTTCCTTCCTATATATGGTCTATCATCGACATTCTTATGTATACATATACATACATTCCATGTGTGTTTAACTTATCAATACAAGCATAGTAAAAAAGGGAAGAACTCCCAAGCTCAAATAGATAAACATCACCCAATAATGCACTCAATAGTAATCAAGACCCTTACAAATGTATACACATCAAACTAAGGATGACTTACCAACTCCCAACATAATAACTTGACTCAACCATACTACTGCGAGTGTGTAAGTTTAGATAAGTTACGTTACTGGTTACCCAACCAAGATCTTCTCCTAAGTGATACTTCCCCTCCGCCTAGAGGATTGAACATATATCTGCATCCAACCAAAACATGCCCATGGTAGTTAGTTGTTCAAAAAAATATGCATTACACATAATACATCTCCATAGTTAGAATATCAATTCAATAACCATCCATTTCACATATATGCATTTCTTCACATATCATTAAATGAGATAACATTCATTCATAATTCATTGATAACAAGGTGCAAGAACAATTTATTCACCTTTAGAATTCAAATTACATTCACATTTACCCTACATAGTAATAGTAAATAGTAAATACACAATTGGGGTGTAACAAATGAAATATAAAAAATTAACTAAAAACTAAAATTTATGTGTCCATGTATGCATGTAGAAAATCTAGGCTCTAATTTTTGTTTGCACCATAGTAACATCACTTGTCACCCTTTCCATTACACTAGTTGAATTATCTAGAATGGTGAATTTTAATTTACATCAAATTTTCTTTTTGGTCTTTTGTTTATACAACCATCATAGTTATAATCTATTGACACATTATAAATAATATTTCTTACACTATTTTATAGACGAGTAAGTGCATGGAAATGGAGGATAATTTAGTTGACAAACTTAAGATTTTAGACAAAATGCATAAATATTATTGCTTAAATTAGATGTATATTATGTTTTACAATAATTAATACAAACATAATACACTCACATTATGCCTACATTGATTTTACAAAATATGACACATACACATTTTTAATGCCCTAAATTCATTTTTTATAATCCTACCCATTCAGACTTGGATTTCCAAGCCTAAGGGTTGGAAATCCCTTTGGGCTCCTAAATTTTTATTTACCATATAAAAAATAATTTGATCCTTAACCTCATTAGTTTTGTTGAGAAAATGTGTCTCAACCTTACAATTACATAAGGTATTGTTCATCTAACGACGACTGAGGGGGGGGTAGATTACCCCCCACACGAGGGGTCTGAGGGGATCATCCCCCTGGCTGGGGGTCCATGGGGCAGCATCCCCATAATCCAAATTTTATATACACTTTATTATTGTAAATTTGGACCGTTCATCATTATGTCTCATATCCGACGACTGATATTTAATTAGCTTGACTTTCCCTAGAAAGCAACCCTATTTTATGAGGGTGTTGTAATACGGCTATGTATTGTAATGTATTCTAAGAGTCTGATAGAGGTTGTGTTTCCTTTGGATCTCTGAGTGGTGATACTTCTATGAGAAGCTTGCTCTACAAGTATATTGTAATCTTTGTGAGTTTTGAATAATATATTGGAAAAATTTTGGAGTGTGGTTTTTTTCTCCTGAAATGGTTTTCCCCATGTAAATCATTGTGTCGTGGTATGCATGATATTTATTTCTATTTCTATTTAAGTTTTTGTAACTATTAAAGATATGTAAAATTTTTGCATTATTCTCCTCTCAAGATTAGTGTAGGAAGTTGTTGCACTACCTTAGCTTCCTTACAAGTGGTATTAGAGCCTAATCACCTTTGGTTTCAGTTGTGGGTTGTTGGGTTTTTTGAACTAATCCATATTTGAGTGGGAGCTTGTGTAGAAGACACTTTGTGATCTTTTTGTAGGAATTTTTAGATGGAAAGTTCATCAAGGAGAATAGAGGTGGATAAATTTTTTGGAAATAGTTTTGAAATGTGGAAGTTGAAGATGCAGGATCTGTTGATAGATCAAGATCTGTGGGATGTTGTTGATGAGAATGTTTCAAGGCCAGTAGATCCTACTCAAGCTACTTAATATGATGATCAATTTGGTCAAAGGCATTAAAAATTTGTTGGCATATCGGTGAGACACTAACAACGTCTCCCCGATGCCACAAAGTCTTCACTATCGATATCGTCATAGACTCCAATAGTCGGCAAGATGATATAGCAAACGCCACGAGTCATACCAAATCCATCGACATCCATTGCATTCCTATCGGTAAGAGTTTCTCCATCGGAAAAATGTTTTACTGAGCTTCACAAGTCACATCGATTTCAACTTTTCCATCGGCAAGACTTTTCCATTTGCCAAGAGGTATCACTGAGTCTCCTCAAGTTTCACCGAAGCACCTGACAGTTGGCAAGACATTCATCTTTCAACAAGACTTCACTTCGAGTAAATGTGTCTTACCAAGTCGGCAAGACATTTTGCTCTAGCCAAGACCTCCTATCGAGTCTTCATGTTGTTTTGAAGCATCCACTAGTCGGCAAGACTCATCGCTTTTGCCAGGACTTCATACCGAGGTCCTAAGTCATATCGAGTGCCCCAATCACCATTCGGAAAAACTTTTTTCTTTTGCCAAGACCTCACGTCGAGCACCCATGTCTTACCGAGTCAGCAATACATTTGACCTTCGCCAAGAGGTTTCACCAAGATCTCTTATGTTACTCTGAAGCCATACAACTATCGATGAGACTCTCCATTGGTCACCAAGACTTCATACCAAAGTATTTGAGTCACCGTGAAGACCCCAAGTGTATCCCTGTCGGTGAGACCTTCCATTGTCACTAGGACTTCTCCCCGAGACCCTTGTGTTACCCCGATAGCCATATGCTATGAGTGAGACATTCTCTAGTCGGTGGGACTTCTCCCCGAGACCCTTGTGTTTCCCCAATAGCCATATGCTATCAGTGAGACTTTCTCTAGTCGCTGGGACTTCTCCCAAAGACCCTTGTGTTTCCTCGATGCCCGATAAGAGAATTCTGTCAGCTAGAGGTCTCCACTCGACAAAAGGTCACACCGAACACAAAAGGTCACAGTGATAGACTTGTCGGAAAGACATCAACTCTGTCTCGATGACATGAACATTTCAAGAGAATTCAGAACAACTAGTCATCCAGACATGATTAATGTCACTACAACTTTTCCCTTCAAGAGTTCCATGTCAGTATGGATTGAGGCACATATTCCAACAATCTCCCACTTGACGAAGACCTTACTGACAACTCCAGAGCATAATAAAACTACTAAAATTGATGGGCTAAGAGGCCCATCGAACTGGCACACCACCTGTATTTGTCTGTGCTCACAGGCTTTGTCAATGCATCTGCAACATTCTCCAGAGCATCCACTTTCTCCAAAGAGATCTTCCCATCCTCCACCATATCCCATACAAAATGATACTGTACATCTTTATGTTTCGTCCTAGCATGGAAAGTAGGATTTTTCGCCAAACATATAGCACTCTGACTATCACAGTAAATTGTAATTTTTCCTGCATTAAAACTAATGTTAGAACACAAACGTTTTAACCAGATCACTTCTTTACAGGAATGTGTAGCTGCCATGTATTCTGCCTCTGTAGTGGACAAAGTGACTATAGCCTATCACTTGCTCATCCAACTCACTGCAGCACCATTCATCATGAAAACATATCCACTGGTGAATCTTCTGCTGTCAATGTCCCCTGCCCAATCAGAATCCACATAACCTCGAATACTGAGAGTCCTCTATGATTCAACCAAGTTACCATGGTAACACAAAGCATAGTCTAAAGTTCCCTTCAGATATCTAAACACTCTCTTCACAGCATCCCAATGTGTCCTTCCAGGATTAGCCATAAACTGACTAAGTACTCCCACTGCTTGGGCAATGTCTGGCCTTGTATAGACCATTGCATACATAAGGCTGCCAACCGCACTAGCATATGGTACACTAGTCATGTCCTCCATCTCAGTAGGATATTTTGGACAGTCTTCAACAGATAGCTTCGTTCCCTGCGTAACTAGAACAACTAGCTGCTTGCAATCAGTCATACAAAATATCTCTAGAAAAGTCACGATATACTTACTCTGATTGAGCCAAATTTTTCTATTCTTCCTATCCCTGGTTATTTTCATTCCCAGAATATACCTTGCTACACAAAGATCTTTCATTTTGAACTTTGCAGACAACTGAGACTTAAGATCAGAAATCATTAGCTTACTATTGCCTATGAACAACATATCATCAACATAGAGAGCAATAATAAGAACTTGATCACTTTCAGCTTTGTAATACACACAGTGATCAGATTTTGATCTTACAAATCCCAATGACAACACAAACATGTCAAACTTTTGGTATCACATTCTAGGAGACATTTTTAACCCATATAGAGATTTCTTCAACTTTCAAACCAGTCTTTCTTTACCTTTTTCCACAAAGTGCTCTGGCTGGGACATATAAATTTCTTCTTCAAGATCACCATGAAGAAACACTATCTTCACATCCATCTATTCAATCTCTAAGCCATACGCTGATGTAAGTGACAAAATAAATCTAATAGATACCAGCTTAGCTACAAGAGAAAAGATTTCTCCATAATCAATTCCCTCTACCTAGGAATAACCTTTTGCAACCAGCCTCGCTTTATATTTTTCTACACTACCTTCCAGATCAATTTTTTTTAAAAAACCCATTTGCAGCCCACAGCTTTTCTGCCTTTAGGCAATGGCACCAAACTCCAGGTATCATTCTTTTCTAATGATGCCATTTCTTCATTCATGGCTTCCAACCAAGAGTTTGAATCAGACATTTTAAATGCCTCTTTCACAGTCCTAGGTTCATTAGTGCTAGAAATTAAAGCATAGGCACAAGTAGACTCTATCAAAGAAAACCCATACCTATCAGGTTGCTTTCTTTCATGAGTTGAACTCCTCACATGCTGAGGCTGAGGTGGTTCTTCATCTTCTTCAAAACTTTCAGAGCTACTTGAGTTTTCCTCAGTATTAGGTACATTTTGATTTTTCAATTCCTCTTTATCTGGTGTCGGAGGAATTTCTACTACATCCTTTTCATTTTCTAATTTCTTCTCTGACTGTGGATCCAGTGTAGAAGGCTTAAGCTCACGAAAGATAAAACTTCTACTATACAAAACCTTCTCAGTCTCAGGATTCCAAAGCTTGTATCCTTTTATGCCAGCACTATAGCCAATAAAAATACACTTTACAACTTTCTTTTCCAACTTAGATATTTTTTCAAATGGCACATATGCATATGCCTCACAGCCAAAGACACAAATATGTCTCAAAGAGGGCTTCTTTCCAAACCATGCTTCCAAAGGCATCTTCTCAACAAGAGAAAATTTAGGAGAACGATTTACCAAGTAACATGTTGTAGAGACTGCTTCAGCCCATAACTTCTCCTCCAAGCCAGCACTGCTCAGCATACTTCGTGCTCTTTCCATTACTGTCATGTTGAACATTTTAACAACTCCATTTTGCTGTGGAGTGTAAGGTGTAGTCTTATGTCTTTTAATCCCATGATCTATACAGTACCTTTTGAATTCATCTGAACAAAACTCACCACCATTGTCAGTCCTTAAACATTTTATTTTCCTACCAATCTAATTTTCAACAAGGTTTTTAAATTCCTTAAACCAACTGAACACTTCTGATTTAATTCTCAGAATATATACAAATGCTCTTCTTGAATAATCATCAATAAACGACACATAGTATCTTGATTTAGATAAAGAAGAAACATTCACTGGACCAAACACATCAGAATGTATATAATCAAGCAAACCAGAAGATTTGTGAGGACTGGAATAAAATGAAACACGGTGTTGTTTACCATATATGCAATGTTCACAAAATTCAAGCTCAAGGTTACAATCTTCAAGCCCTTCTACCAGGTTTTTATTTTTCAAGGTTTTTAAACCTTTCTCACCAATGTGGCCTAGCCTATGATGCCAAAGCATAGTCTTTTCTGCCAGAAGTTTAACCTCCATGGAGTTTACACCATCAAGAACATTTTCATTCTTTTCCCCATGAGTAGCTTTTAGTGACTTTGTAGAGACACTATTGCATTGAATAGCTTGTGCATCCAACTTGTACAAGGTACCAATTCGAGCACCCCTAGCCAACACCATAGAGCCTCTAGTCATCTTGCATCCATTTCTAGAGAATGTGACATGCACTCCAATATCATTAAGCTTACTTATAGAAAATAGATTTCAATCCAAACCTGGTATATGCATCACATCATTGATTCCCTTCACTCTTCCATCAGGGAATTGAATTCTGACTCTTCCATGACCAAAAGTTTACAAAGATGAATCACTTGTTAAATACACCTTTCCACCATCATAGTTTTCATACTTTGTGAACTAGTCTCTATGAGATGTCACGTGGAAGGATGCTCCAGAATCAATCAGCCAGACATCATCTGATGCCTGTGTAGCCAAAGCTGCAATGAAGGTGTTTGCATCACTCTGAGAAGAATCATTTCCAGAAGAGTTCTTCTTCTTTTTCTCCTCCTTGTGATCCTTTCGGACATGACCAGGTTGCCCACAATTCTAGTATTTCACCTTGGACTTCTTGCCAGGAGACTTTGATCTCCCTACTGATTTCGATATGGATTTCTTGTCCTTCTTTCCTTTCTCCTTCGATCTGCCTCTAACAGCCAGAGCCTCCTTTTCCATCTCAGAAGATTTTCTTCTCATCTCTTCTAACAACAAAGAAGCAACAACATCTTCCATCTTGAAAGTGGATGTCATACTCCCAATAGCCATCACCAGGTGATCCCAAGAATCTGGCAAAGAACATAGCAGTAGCATGCAACAATCTTCATCTTCAATCTTCACACCAATAGATGTTAACTAAGTAATCAGCATGTTGAATGCATTCAAATGATCAGCAACTGATCCTCCCTCCTACATTCTCAAAGAGTACAACTTCTTCCTAAGGAACAATTTGTTCACCAAGGACTTGCCTTTATAAGTAGATGCCAGTATTTTCCATAAGGAAGATGTAGTCTTTTCTTCATGCACGTTCAGAAGAACAGAGTCTAGAAAACAGAGCCTTATCATCCCCTTAGACTTTATATCTGCAAGATCTCAATCCTCTTGCTTCATGCCTTCAGGCATCGTTCCAGACACAGCAAGCCACAAATCACGATCCACTAGCAAATCTTCCATTTTGAGTTTCCACAACTCAAAATTGCTACCATTGAATTTCTCTATTTCCATCTTCCTAGATGTGCTCGCCATATTAATCTATAATTAAATTATCAAACCTCTACCAAACTCCCACTGAAAAAGAATTGACACAAAAAACCCAACCCTCTCACAAGGATAACACAACTGGCCAGGCTATGATACCACTTGTAAGGAAAGCAGAGGTGTGGAAGCAACTTTCCTAACATCAAAACCATAGGGAAGTAAGCATACAATACTTTTAATTTCCAAATTACAATCTAATTAAGACACACATGAACGATTTACAGAAACAAAGAAGATACTCAAAGATAATGAACAACAGATTTACATGAGAAACCCTTTCAGGAAAAAATCCACCACACCAAGATGAATCTCTTTGTATTACAGTAACAACAATTACATACAATGTAGAGATACAACTATCTGGTATCAGTTCACAGTAGCTTCATTCACTATTCAATCTCTTACAAAAATGCTCTCAACAATCCGATTCATTTCAAACTCAGAAACGATTCCTTAAATCTTATCACATTCTATTTTTTGTGTCTTCTGTTCATCCTTATCTGTCATTGCCCCATCATAGAAAGTTTCCTCTTGAGCATTGATTTTTCCCTACATGCAGTTCAGCTCTAGCATCACAACTGTTGTAAAAATCTAACTACCATCCATATGAAATTTGCTTCCTCTGATTGGTTCATGAGGCTCCACATAGGATGATCAATTTGGTCAAAGTCGTTCAAACTTTGTTGGCATATTGGTAAGATACTAACAGTGTCTCCCCGATGCCACAAAGTCTTCACTATCAATATCGTCATAGACTCCAATAGTCAGCAAGACGATATAGTGAACGCCATGAGTCATACTGAATCCATCGACATCCATTGCATTCCTATCGGCAAGAGTTTCTCCATCGGCAAGACGTTTTACCGAGCTTCACAAGTCACATTGATTTCAACTTTTCCATCGGAAAGAATTTTCCATTTGCTAAGAGTTATCACCGAGTCTCCTCAAGTTTCACCGAAGCACCTGACAGTCGGCAAGACATTCGACTTTCACCAAGACTTCACTCCAAGAAAACATGTCTTACTAGTCGGCAAGACTTTTGTCTTTCACCGAGACCTCATGTCGAGCACCCATGTCTTACCAAGTCGGCAAGACATTTGACCTTCACCAAGAGGTTTCACCGAGATCTGTTATGTTACTCTGAATCCATACAACTATCGACAAGACTCTCCATTGGTTGCCAAGACTTCATATTGAAGTCTTTGAGTCACTGCGAAGACCCCAAGTGTATCCCTATCGGTGAGACCTTCCATTGTCACTGGGACTTCTCCCCGAGACCCTTGTGTTACCCCGATAGCCATATGCTATCGGTGAGACATTCTCCAGTCGGTGGGACTTCTCCATGAGATACTTGTGTTTTCCCGATAGCCATATGCTATCGGTGAGACTTTCTCCAGTTGCTGGGACTTCTCCCTGAGACCCTTGTGTTTCCCTAATGCCCGATAAGAGCATTCTGTCGGCCAGAGGTCTCCACTCAAAAAAAGGTCACACTGAACACAGGTCACAACGATAGACTTGTCAGCAAGACATCAACTCTATCTTAGCAACATGAACATTTCAAGAGAATTCAGAACAGCTAGTCGGCCATACATGATTAATGTCATAGTGAATTTTCCCTTTAGGAGTTCCATGTCAGTATGGATTGAGGCACGCATTCCAACAATTGGGAGTACTTCTATTACATTGATGACTAAAGATGTGGTGGTTTCTTTACTTTCTGAAGAGATGAGGAGGAAGGTATTCATCAGTGAAAAAGAGGCCCTGAATGTTCATGGAAGATATAAGGAAAAAGGAAAGAAGAATGAGAAGCATGACAAATCTGGAGATCTAAGTCTCCTAGAAAGTCCAAAGTTATTTATTGGTACTGCAGTAAGCCTGGACATGTTTGTAAGGATTGCAAAGAAGAAAAGGAGAAGAAAAAGGAGCAATTTGATTATGATTCTAAGTCTGAGAAAAAAGATGTTGATGTATTCATTACAACTTTTGCAACTCATGTAGGTAATGATGCATGGTTAATTGACTCAGGTGCATCTTTCCATATGACCTTTAATAAAGATTGTTTTTATGAATATGAATAATTTGATGGAGGTAAGGTGTACTTGGGTGATGATTCTCATTTATATATTGTTGGCCATGGTAAAGTTAAAATAAGGTTTCCTAATGGTAGAATAAAAAGGATTAATGGTGTGTCGCATATCCCTAGTTTAGCATGAAATTTTTTATTTGTGAGAAAATTGATAGATGGAGGTGTGAAGGTAGTATTTTCTTATGCAGGATGCAAGATGGTTAGAGGTGCTATGGTGATTGATAGAGGTTTCAAATATGGCACATTGTATAAGGTTGATGCATGCACTATTGAGTGAAATAGTGCTTCTATGAAAAGCAAGTCTATGGAAGAAGTGGGGGTTTCACCTTTAGATGATGGTCATGGATTTTGGGTACCCAAGGGTGCTCTTTATTCTGAATCAAAGTTACCTATAGAAAAGACTATATTGTGGCACCAGAGACTTGGCCACATTGGAGAAAAGGGTCTAAGGACCTTGAAAAATAAAAACCTTGTTGAAGGTTTTTCTAATTGTAATATTGAATTTGATTTTTGTGAGCATTGCATTCATGGAAAACAAAGCCATGTTCAATTTTACTCGATTTCTCATAAATCTTGTGGTGTATTGGATCTTATTCATTTTGATGTGTTTGATTATGTAGATTTTCTTTCAATTGGTAAATCCACATGTTATGTTTCATTTATTTATGATTACAGTAGAAGGACATGGGTATATTTTTTAAAGAGTAAATATGAAGTTTTTAGATGATTTAAAAAATTTAAAGCAATGGTTGAGTTGTAGACTAAAATTAAAATAAAATGTTTGAGGATTGATAATGGTGGTGATTTTTTCTCTAATGATTTTGATAGATTTTGTAAAGATACAATATTCATAGACAAAAGACAACTCCATATTCTCCACAAAAAAATGCAGTTATAGAAAGAATGGACATGACACTAATGGAGAAGGCTATGAGTATGTTGAGTGGTGCTAGTCTATAACAAAGGTTTTGTGCTGAAGTTGTTTCAACTACTTGTTACTTGATTAATAGGTCTCCTACTTCAGATCTTGTTGATAAGACGCCTATAGAGGCATGGTCGGCTCACACGCCTTCATTAAGACATCTTAGATTTTTTGGTTGTGAGGAATATGCACATGTGCCAAAGGAGAAGCAAACAAAGTTGGAGAAAAAGGCTTTGAAATGTTGTGAAATGTATTTTCATCAGATACAGTTATGCTGTGAAAGGATACAAGCTTTGGGATCCTATTGCACATAAGGTAATACATAGTAGAAGTGTTATTTTTAGAGAAACTCATCCTTCTTCTGTTACATTGCAGCCAAAACAAAGTAAATAGGAAGATGTGATTCAATTTCCTTCTACACCTAAGAAAGTTGAATTGAGGCCCATGGATAGACAAGTTGAGGAGATCTCATCTAGCTCTGAATCTTCAGAAGAGGAAGAACCTCCAACTCAAGTTGTTCATAGGTCTACAAGGCACAAACAACCACCTGAAAGGTATTCACCTGATGATTGGAGATGTATTTTTTCTTTGAATACTAACATGGATGAACCTAGATTAGTAGAAGAGTCATTAGGTATGAATGATGCAGAATCCTGGAAGATTGCTATGGATGAAGAAATGACAACTTTGAAAAAGAATGATACACGGGATCTTGTACCATTGCTTTAAGGACAAAAACATGTTGGTTGCAAATAGGTGTTCAAGAAAAAGACTGGTTCAGATGGAAGTATTGATAAATACAAAGAAAGGTTGGTTGGAAGAGGTTACTCTCAAGTTGAGGGTATTGATTATGGTGAGATATTTTCTCCTGTTGAAAAAATGAAATCCATTTGATTTTTGCTTTCTACTGCTACTCCTTATGATTTAGAGGTTGAGAAAATGGATGTGAAAATTGCTTTCCTTCATGGTGACTTGGAGGAGGATATTATATGACACAACCAGAGCACTATGTGGTGAAAGGTAAAAGTAATTTAGTTTGAAAATTGAAGAAATCTTTGTATGGCTTAAAATAGAGTCCTAGGATGTGGTACCAAAAATTTGATACATATGTGTTGAGTTTGGGATTTGAGTGTTCTAAATTAGATCATTGTGTTTATTATAAAACTAATAGTAATTGTTTCCTATTCATTGCATTATATGTTGATGATATGTTATTTATTGGTAGAGGGAAAAGTGTGATTTCAGAACTAAAATCTCAACTTGCTGCTAAATTTGAAATGAAAGATCTTGATGTAGCTAAACATGTTCTTGGGATGGAAATTAAAAGAGATGGAGTGAAAAAAAAAGCTATGTCTTGGTCAAAGTAAGTATGTCAACTCAATTTTATAGAGGTTCGATATGCAGGATTGTAGACCATTGTGTGTTCCTATTTTAGTTGGAACAAAGTTATCTATTTTAGATTGTCCAAAATATCCATCAAAGATGGAAGACATGAGAAGAGTTCCTTACCAAAGTGCAGTTGGAAGTTTGATGTATGCTATGGTTTGTACTAGACCATACATTTACTAGTAATGGGATTCTTTCCAGATATATGTCTAATCTTGGTAGAGTTCATTGGGATGTAGTTAAAAGAGTTTTCAGATATTTGAATGGTACCTCATATTATTCCTTATGTTATCATAGTAATATGAACGGAGATGATATTTCCCTTGATATTCATGGTTATGTGGATTCAGACTGGATAGGTGATGTTGATAGCAAAAGATCCACAAGTGCTTATGTGTTTACTTTATTTGGTGGTGTAATTAGTTGGATGAGTAAGCGACAAGTTGTGGTTGCTTTGTCCACTACTGAAGCTGAGTATATGGAAACTACTCATGCTTGTAAAGAAGCCATTTGGCTTAAGAGACTATGCTCAAATATTAGAATAAAACAAGGTGCAATGACCATTTATTGTGACAATCAGAGTGTGATATGTCTAGCCAGGAACTCAACATTTCATGCCAGGACCAAGTGCATTGATGTGCATTATCATTTTTTTATAGATATGTTCAAAGATGGTAGGATGAAGGTGGTTAAGGTAGAGACTTTGATGAATGTTGTTGATTATTTAACTAATCTTGTGAACATAGAGAAGTTTAGATGGTGTTAAAAGAATATGGGCCTTTCAACCCCTAGTAATTAAGAGATGATGATGACACCCTTATGTTTTCCTTATAATGTGTTTGACAAGTGGGAGATTTTTTGAAAAAATATGTCTCAACCTTGCAATTACATAAGGTACTATTGATACATAAATTATTGTTCATCTAATGATGACAGTGGGGGGGGGGCATGTTGGGGGATCATCCCCCCAGCTGGGGATCCAGGGGGCAGCGCCCTAGGAAGCCAAATTTTATATACACTTTATTATTGTAAATTTGGATTGTTCATCATTATGTCTCATATTTGAGAATCAATATTTTATTAGTTCAAATTTCCATAGAAGGAAACCCTATTTTATGAGAGTTTTGTATTATGGTTGTGTATTGCAATGTGTTCTGGGAGTCTAATAGCAGTTGTGTTTCCTTTAGATCTTTGAGTGGTGATACTTCTACGTGGATCTTGTTCTACAAGTATATTGTAATCTTTGTGATTTTTCAATAATATATTAGGTGGCTTTTGGAGTGTGGGGTTTTTCTCTCGAAAGGGTTTTCCCCACGTAAATCACTATGTCATTGTATTCATTACATTTATGTCTATTTATGTTTAAGTTTCTATAACTGTTAAAGATATGTAAAAGTCTTGCATTATTCTCCTCTCAAGATTAGTGTAGGAAGTTGTTCCACTACCTTAGCTTCCTTACAAGTTTTATATGTTTTTTCAATTCTAGGTTTCCACGTATATCTGGTGTTCTTTGTGTGAATTTGTGCATCTGTGTTGCTTAGTGGTTAAAGAAACCGATACTTGTTTCTTTGATGTTTTTGAGGTTCGTGTTTGGAGAAGTTACTAATGACAATTAATGTTGAATTAAAGAGTTTTTGCATATATTGATTCACCCTTTCTCTTAGTATATTGTGTGTCCTTCACCCACAAACGTAGTTAACATAAAAAATAAAAATAAAGTCTTTGTAAGTGGATGGAATCCAACATCTTGTCCTCAATGACGTCATTTTCCTTTTGCAAAATTTTCTAAGTAAAATTCTCTTTTCTGATGCATTTGTCTAGTTCACTTTTATTCTTCCACATAATTCATTTTGTGAACATTTCCCATCCATTTGAACTTCCACTTCCAAAGTTTTTCTTGTTCATATGCCTTATCCCCGCAAACCTATTCCATCCCATTTTCTCACATTTTTACCATGCTAATGTCATCCCACATTGATTGCATCATCATGAAGTCACCTCATCCAAGCCTCATAGTCCATAAATAACATCAAGCTGACATCACCCTTGGTGATGCCATTTGTAAAAGTTACATCTGAACCAATTTTTTTACTATAGTTGGTGGGTTCACTTAGTTTTTCTCTTAGATTTATTTGAAGGCTTTTTTCTCACAAGTCTTAGTCCTATGGAGGTTTTTTAGGTTTAAATTCATTGTAAAAGTTTTGGAGGCATTTGGATGTAATCAAATGGCTATCAATTCTCCACATAAGCCAATTTTAACATCTATATAGGGCTCAAATTTCCTTAAAATTTAAATGAATAGTGGAAAATTTTGTGTGACTCATCTCCCACCCTCTCCACCTACTCACATTCATGGTACCATGTTTCCCAACTACCAAAATTAATTATATATGTTCTTTGTTGATATGTAATGTTCATTTTGGGTAGGAGTATGATCTAGATCATGCATTTTAAACTCCTATAGTATGAAATGATTAGGTTTATGCCCTACTACCATTACTATCAGCACAATTTTGGTTATTTTAAAGGGGGTTGGTTACAATTTGGTTCTCAAGATATCAAAAAATATTATAGGACATCCATTAATGCCACATTCTAGTTTATTGAGGTACCATACACATTTGGAATAAAGGAATGGTATTGTAATGATATTTTGTTGTAGAATGTCTCCATGACTCTTTGTATGTATTTAGGAGGATTTCCTAGTCACATCTAGGGATTTTCCCTTATCACATGTGTTGGCATGAATGCAATGTTGAGTTAAATCAATGTAGAAGCATTTTGAAAACATTGTAAAGCTTGTAATGATCTTTCTCACTTTATATATGAATATATGTAGTTGTGTATGGATTACTAAGTATGATTTGTATAAAGTTTTCATATTCATTGGTGTATGTATAGTTTCATGTTCTTTATCCCTATTTTTTCTCTTCTTTATTATGTGACTCTATTGCCCAATTTATAGGCACTGATATGGAACCATACTCCAATCTTACACCATCAAATAAAAAAAATCAATAGTGTAGTGTAGTTGGTCCTTCTTATGCACCCATGCCTATTGATATAACAATGGAATCATTCTCAAGGGAACATTCAATATATATATTCTATGCGGGTCATTCTTGCATAGTCATATCATCTATATAAGGGTTTTATTCAACTAGATGTTCTTAACCTAGTGACAATATTTAGGGTTAAGATTACATTTGGGTTTGGTTGTACATTTTTTTAATTTCAATTCCTATTAAGGCATACTACTAGGAACACTCTTCTGAGTCTAAGTTGAGATCAAAGTGTAAGATAGATAACATTATCTCATATAGTTGGTCATTAGTCTTCCATAGTCTGTTGATGAGCTAAATTCACTTGCATGATAACAACCCTAGCCTTTTGAGTGATATTTTTCTCTAGGAAGTGGATCAACATTTTTGAGACTCAACATGTATCTTCTCTATATTTTTTTCTTATTTTATCTTGATTGTTGAGTATAGCTCACTTCTTTCAAGACTGCAAAAAAATTATAATAACTAATGTATATCTAACAATAAATAAAATGAACAACCAATTATTATATGTGGAGACTACACAATAAAAAATGGCTCAATATTATAGATAATTATCATCTTGATTATCATAAAATATCATTAAAATTGGTATATTTATTTATAGAAGATAACAACATATATGTATAAATAATTCTAGTGGAAAATCCAATAGAGTGATGATCATCAATTTCAATGTATTATTCTCTAAATTGTTATCGTCTTGCATTTAACATATGTATGAATAATCCTCCTAAAATATAAATAGTTGATGCAAAATTAAAATATTAACCTCTACAAGTATATAGTTCGAACCACTTACATTTGATCATTTGTGTAGACATAGACTAAAAAAAATGTGACATCTTCACCTAGTACAATTTCCAAGAGTAATACCCATTATCATGCCTAGATAATTAACCTTATAAAGAAACCAATTAAACTTCCAATGCACCATATTAATCAAATAATTGAAAAACATTTACATCAAGTTACAATACATGGTCAAAATTTTGCTGCATTTAGTAACACATCACTAGGGATGCATATGAATAATGACTATGTGGAACCAACGAATGGGCACAATATTAAGATGTAACTTTTCTCTTGAATAAATGTATGTAAATTTGGAACCATCCAAACAATATAGAAAATTTTTTGGTGACCACATAGAACATCCCAAAAACTCCTAAGAATCAAAATACACACATATACATGGTAGTAAAACCCTATACATAGAACACGTCAAGAATTGCATATTCCAAACATGTTTTAGATGGTGCAAGATTAAACAATTCTTGAGATGTTCCTACATCACAAAAAATTTATCAAGCCTAGTGTGGGTAGGATGTAGTAAAGTTTCCATTAAGTCCTAATATTTCATAGGATCTAACTCTTGTATCCTAGTATCTTTTGTTAACTTATTACCAAAATCACACCAAGTCTTATTAGTAATCTCGTCTTCTATAAAATAATTTTTTTGATAATGGTTTGGTATAATTTGACAAAGAGACAATAAACATGTCTTTTTCTTACAATTCATAAAAGTAAAAAATAGTGAAGAAAACCCCAAATTTGTCATATTTAATTGTGAGGCTAACTACTTCATTCTAGTAATAAAATTTAAATTTTCTATTAGAATAAGATCATACACATATAGAATGTGTTCAATAATGATAATATTTCAATTAGTCTTCTTAACATTAAATTGGGATATTTGACAAAGTTTTTGAAATCAAACTCCTTAACATATCAACAATTTTTCTCATTCCAAACATGAGGCACTTTCTTCAAGCCATGTAAAGACATTCAATTAAAAAATAAAATGTTTCTATCATTTCTTCACAAATTCAAGAAGTTGCACTATGAAGATATATTCCTTTAAATCACCATACAAGAGCACACAATTTACATTAAATTGACGTGTTTCTCATTTATATTTTGGTGTAATTATAAGAACTAGACCTATCATAATTAACCTTGTGATTAAAAACCAAACATATATTGTAGTCAATTCCCTTAGTCTATGAGCAGCCCTTGAATAAAAGTCTAACTTTGTATTTCAAAACCTCCCTCTCAATTAAACTTGGTCCTAGAGATCCACTTGCAATCAACACCTTTATTTTCGTTCATTACCTAACACAACTCCCAAGTTTTCTTCTTCATAAGAGAACCATATATTTATCTTATAGTGCTAACTCCTAATGCAAATTATTGTTGGCTTTGATGTAATTATTTGAACCATATAAATATTTTCCCTTAACAATAAAATAATTCTTGGAAAATTGATATATTATTCTCCCAATATGTAAAATATCTACCTCTATAGAAACATCATGAAGGTTCTATTGCACCCAAAGAGGTATTTTTTTTCTATTGATAAAGGCTTATGTACTCTCTAATGTAGTATCTCCCCCATCAAATACCACCTCCCAACAAATGATAATATTTTTATTCATTAAATAACATACTCTCTAATCTATTTAAATTATATTATTTCACCAAAAAAATGTGTGACTCTTTACATATAGTATATTCTTATACTCTTCAATAACATGTGCATAAGCAGGACACCCAAATACATTAACGTGATACAAGAAAGGGTTCATTCAACTTAATTTATCCTTAATATTAACCTCCTTCATGTACTTTTTTGAAACTTGATTAATAATTTAACAATTATAATTTATAAATTTGACTTGATAATCCTTAATCAATATCATAGATTCCAACATATTTGGCCATCTTTGTGAGCCTATAAATATTCCTCAACTACCCCATTCTATTATGGGGTATAAGGAACTACCAACTCTCTCGTAACTCTAATTTTCTTGAAATTTTTTTTGAACAAAGTGTTTACATATTATATATCATTCTTTGTGTGTAAATTATTGATCCTTTTACAAAACTAGTTCTCTAATTTTATTTTCAAGACCTCAAATGTAGAATTAACCCCACCCTTACTTAAATATTCCTATTAAATTCATAAATTAAGACTAAAATATACTTCGAACCAACATGCAAAATTATATGTTTTCGTGTAATTAAATCACTATGCACCAACTATGGTTTCTTTAGTGCTCTTTATACATTTTTTTTATCAAAATGATTCCTATGATGCTTACTATACATGCACACTTACACAAAATGACATGCAGAACAATATGTACCATATTATGCATCTTCAATAAATCAATTCTTTAGTATTTGATGTGTTTGAACCTCTCATACCATAAATAGCTAACATCATCTTCTAAGATAATCAATTTTCAATTATCTCAAGACTATAAAATATGTAAAAGATACACCAATATTCTTTTGAAGTACCAATTGTAAAATAAGAGAATTTATTCTTGTAGACACTTATAATTGTCCTAAATAGTATTATGCATTTGAATCTGATTATTAACATAATTTCATCCTAAATCACCTCTAACTAACTATTTAATTAAATAATATATATTGTTTAATTAAATTCATCATTTTCTCTTATTAATCAAATAATTAATTTTATTGGATTAATTAACCTCTTTCTTACTAATTCTCATCCCATTTAATTAAATAATGCAAATCATTTAATTAAAACCCCTATGTCTTCTCATTTGATTAAATACATCTAATTATTTAATTAAAATGTCATCTTCTTCTAAAACCCCCAACCCACCTAAGATTAATTAATTCTAGATTAATTAAGCTTAAACCACCTATTAATCTTCATTAGCCAATCCTCTAGCTTTGAACTCCATCCTATTTAAATAAACCTATGGTTTATTAACACCACTTCCACAAGTAATCAAATTTTACAAATTAATTAAATGACTATTTTCCTCACAAAAGGATATTCTCATGGAATATTCCTCTATTTTTGGCTTTCCCTCCCAAACTATTAAAATATCTTACAAAGGATTTTAATACCTCTTACAAAGGCATTTAATGGATCTTACAAGCCATGTTGTCTCTTACAAAGGCATTTACTTCTCTTAGTCCTTACATCCTCACCCACATTCCTTAAATTCTTCCAACCATATGCCTTAACTCCCTCTTACATCTCTCTTCCAAAGATGTGTACACACTTGTGTGGGCACATATCCCCATTTCTTCTCTTGTCACAAGACTAATGATCCTCCATTTAGTCCCATATTGCTTAGTTTTCACCCTTCTTCTAACCATTGCTTCTTATAAATAGAAGGCACTTCTATTGGAAATGGATCCATATTTTCATGCAAGCTTAGTATACACATTTTTCACCCACATCTATATGCATTTTCATCTTTTTAACTTGAATCCATTATCTTATTGCATCAAAATCTTTAAGCTTATACGACAGGGGATTGGGAAAGGGCCATATTCCACATCAATTTGGCACCAATCCCCCTATGGGATGAGGTTTGGAGTACTTAGATAGGAGTTCATGCTTATATTTTATGTTGTTTCATGCTTTTATATAGTTTATCTTCATTTTGTTGTATGTTCAAGTATTTCATAGGGAATGCGATTTTACCTACTAATATGACTAATTCTTGTGTGGTTTTTTCATGTTTAGCCTAGGTCTATCTCACATTCAAATTTTGGTGCTAGAAGGAGGGCTTGAAACATTAAATTTGATGCTTTTGTTAATTTTTTTCCATGATTTATAGGTTTCTAGGATGTAGCAACACACATGATCTGAATAGAGTGACACATCTATGTTTTGGCAATGCCTTTGATAATTAAAACGACGTGTTTGCTTACAACAACACTATTCTATTTTTAAAACTACTTTGTGTTTTTAAATATAGCAATGCACCTTGGTCTTCAAATGCCTTTTTTTCTATTAATTATAGCGATGCAAATGATTTACTGACGTATTTGTGCTTTCTATTTTCTATAGAGTGACACATTTATTTTCACCAAAGCAACGCCATTGCTTACAATGACACATTTTTGCTCTCTATTTTCTGATAGAATGAAGCCATTGTTCACTAGAGCAATGCTATTATTTTCAACGATGCTCTTGATAGAGGAGTAGAAAAAATTAATTTGTTTGATGAAAAAGAATTTAATGATCATTGTCATAGTGATTTAAGACACATGCTTTAGGACACCAGCTTTCAATTGGGCTCTAAAATTAACCATTGCAATGTTGTTTTCAAAGTTGGCTTAAAATTGAACCCTTCACTTACTAGTTATTGCAATTTTGGTTAAAATTGAACAAAAAACTTCACATCTAGTTTTGTTCTTAAAAATAATTCATCATTTCTTTGAGGAATTAAAAATAACTAGTGACTTATGTGAGTGATCTTGCTTGTGTGGAATTTTAAGTGCATATCCTCTCCCCTTGCACCTTGTGTGATCTTGGGTGAAGAGAAACACTTTAAAGGACACAAGAATTTATTTTTTTGAGTCACCCTTAAGAGATAACCTGCTAGGGGATACAACCCCCAATAGAGAACTCCTAGCGATTCTTGCAAGCATGTTTACTAGCGAGATTTAATAAAGTTTGCAAAATTGTAATGAAAGTAGCTTCAATCCGGGGTGACAACATGTTGTACCTAATCCATCTTTGATAGCGAAAGGGAATGGTTGAAGAGCCTTAAGTAGCTAGTAGATGGTAGTGTCAATATGGTGTTCATGGTATTTTCATTAAGAACCTTGTTGTAGTTTCCATCCTTTTTTTTCGAAGCATTCCTTGATAATGGTACATTGGAATTTTCTTCCAAGAAGTTACTTACCAAGTCTAATTTTTTATTGAGGCATAGAGTTTAATAGTTCATTCTTAACATACCTCTACACTCCTCCATAAATTGTATGTAAAATCATCCCTTTAGGTCATGAGGTAAGCCCATTATCAAAGATACATACCTTTCTAGGTTGTGAAGATTGTCTTTTGTGATCTATCAAAACACACTGCGTGGTTCCAAAACAACAAAAAAAAACATTGAGAAATCATTAAAATTTAAAAACCTTTGGACTTAGTGTAAATACCTTTGAAAATTCCTCTATTACTGTTTGTCTCTAAGCATTTATTCTTTAGAGGCTTCTAAATAGTTGGACTTATATCTCAAATTCACACAATTACAAAGTCAACATAGGAAAACTATGGCCTTGGCTTCTTGATTTTCACATAATGGATTTTGTGGGATGAAAGTTTCTTAGAAAGATATTTTAGTTTGAAATTTAAGCAAGACATTGAATATAGTAAAAATTACTTCATTAATCCAAGATTAAATCAAATGAACACCCCACATTGATGTATGTTCAAACATTGACTCCAAGGAAACAAAGTCAAACAAAGAAAGTGTGTGGTCAAACATTGTATCAAAAGGTCTTACCATTCAAACATTGAGTTCTTAGGTTGAAGATGATGAATCAATCTTATGGTCCTACCAAGGAAACAAACAATCTTTTGGGTTGAAACACTCTTAGGGAAAAGCATGTCCTTCGCTATCTTGGTCTTGTCAAAAAAGCCCCTTTTAGGTTCATTTAGGATCAAACTAATAATTTCATCCATCCCAAAACATTTATCATTTCCATCCCACAAACAACTTTAGAGCTTTGGAAACATCAACATTCTAGACTTGGGTAAATAATTAAATCAAATCAAATCACTTGTTTAGCTAGGTGTGTGGGAATGCATCCTTTTCCATACATCTAGTTAAATTAGCAATCCTTTAAACAATTTTATCCTAAATATCACATGTCCATATTAGGATCCAAAATTTTATTATCAAATCAAAACATAAAAATCAAACCCTAAGTCTAGTATTGACCAAAGTTCATAAATTTCAACACCCATATCACTCACCCCTTCATCTTTCACATCACCATTGATCCTAAAATACCCTAGGGTTTGTTTTCTGTACCTAAATTTGGATCAACCAAAGAAGTCAAACAATACCAAATCCATCACATATACTCCTAAAAATTGATCCCCAAATAAATGGTCCAAACAAGATCACAACAAAAGAAGAACATGGAGAAAAACAAAGAAACATCTACCATGGATGACCTAAGAAAAATTTTATTTGACCCAAGAGCATCTACAAACCCTCTACAAAATCAACCTCAACCACCTCATGATTCTCAAGAGGGAAGATGTCAAGTAGAGTATGTTACAAACAATTTCCAGGAAATTACTCATGATGAGTTGCTTGAACCAATACAAGATCCAAATACCCACCATATTTTCAACACCGTAATGAGATTAAACTCCACCCAATAGATGTTGGAGTTGGCAAAAGAAAGAGATAAACTCCCTTCTACATTCAATTTGATCACCATCATTGAACAACCTTTGGGAACCATTCTCCAAACATCTCTTACACCATCATTCCCAAACATGATCTAATCCATTTCCCAACCATCATCATCACATGCACCAAGTCAACCCATGACTACAAAGGGGAGTTCATTACTTCAAGCACTTCAAGGGAACCCACTTGTCAATAACCAAAACTAAGAAGCTAACACAATCTTGGGTATCACAAACACCAATTTCCCCTATACCATAGAAAATGGGATCTTGGAATTTTTTATGGTCATTTAGGTCTTTTTCCTATGATGCTTGGCTTATTTTTCTTAGATTTAATGTTATAGTGTAACTTAAACATTCACATTAGGTTTTGAATATTCAAATTATGATGTTTTGTGAAGGTGTTGTGAAATTTTGTAACACATTTCTACACTTTTATAGACTCTTCTTATTATAATTCATCTAAATATTCCCTTTTTATCCCTTACCAAGTCCTAATTCAAAGTGTTGTAAAGTATTGTAACAAGATTTCACGCTTTTCTAGGCTTGTCACAACTAATTACACCTTTCTTATGCTTTACTTGGCCCCTTTATGCACTTATAGCCCTTAATTAAGTGTGTTTTTGAATAAAAACCCAATAAATAACATTAAAAAAAACTTAATTCCTAACACCCACTTGCAAGCCTAGAGTGGGACCCATTCACCATGGGTGGCGAATGAGTCCCTCTTGGCACAAAATTCAAAAATAGATCCAAATTTCTTTCGAGTTTTTATTCATTAAGACCTTATGTCAACCTGTGATGTTGTATTCTTGGGTAATTACGGAATAAGTGTGTATAAATAAGTGTTTTTCCATCCATTTTATTCATCTCATCCACTCATTCAACATCAATTAGCATTCTTGCATTCAAAGCATCATTACATCATTGAATTAAGCATCTTGGAGCAGCCATTGACATATCTTCAAATTTCAACTATAAGGTTTTGGTGAGTTTAGGAAATTTGCATTTTGTTTATTCATCATTCCTTTCTTGTTTTCATTTCATTTCTTTAACAAGGGTTTGACTACCAAAGTGGGATTTGACCAAGGCAAATCCCTATACTCTAACCCTTAACCATTTTTCCCATTTTTGCATGTGTGTTTGCAGGTCTTGTAGGAAGATTTGTCAAAGAAATAGGCATTGAAAAGTGGTCAAAAAATCATCAAAGTGATTCAAGTCAACTAAACCCTAATTCAAGCTTGGAGACCACATTTAGTCCATTTTCTATAGATTTGACTCCGTCAACCTGATAAGAAGACAAGTGCAGATTTGGACCCATAGAATTGATCCTTGAATTTGTAGAATTTTGGAGGACTGATTCGCCATTAGTGGCGAATGAGTCCCACCTTTAGGATAGAAAAGTTGATTTCATCATAATTCAGTTCCCAACAGTTAGAAACCTATTCTGGCTAAGTTTACTAGCAGAAGGATTGATTCGCCATCAGTGGCGAATGAGTCCCACTAGTCATAAACAGTGATTTCTATAAGATTCAAGAATCTTCCAGCATCAACATTCCATCTGTAGGTGCACTTTGTTCAGTCTCATTCAATTCTGATTTCGTTTGTTTATGTTTCTAATTCATTTATACATATCATAATGTGTTTTCAAACACTTCATATTTCATTAGTTTTGCATAAATAATCAATCAATTTTAGCATTTTTGTACATCTAGATCATTGCATTTAGGCTTAATTCTATCTTGCATACATTAGTTTGAGTGAACCACCTCAATTTTTGGGTCTATCTCTCTCCTTTTAGGTGAAAAACCCTAAGAGTGCAAGAGAAGTACATAGCCAACACAAAAAAATGATGGTTCATCCCCCAAGACCCTCAACATCCATATGTACCACTCATGTTCCATGACACAACTTCAACATCCACTTTTCATGCCACACCAATCTATACGCAAGATACACAAGGTTATGTTTTTAATGTTCCACAAGGTCAAGTGGATCTATTTGGACAAGTGGGCATCCTAGATGCTTCATGTTCACTCATACAATGGAAAACATCACAAATGTATCCAAAAGTCCCTATCATAACTCCATCACACACATTGATCCAAAGTCTAGAAAAAAAAAATCACTTCATGAAAAACATTGACCCACAATCAAATCAATCAACTCAATCCACCCAACACAACAAATCATATCAGTTCATCCATCACACCCAATCCAAATCCAAACATGCCACTAACATTGTAACACCAAGTGGCCTCATATCAAATATTCCAACCTTTAATCACACCATTAACACAAAATCAAACAACATCCCAAGAATACACTCTTGTGTCCCAAAATTAAATCTCACAAGGGTTGAACACATTAAATCCAAATCAACCATCTATCACCCAACCTATCATCACAAAACAACCACCCCAACAAGCCCTCAACACACCATCTCATACCATTCACCAAAATTCACCACCTCCACCTCAAAATCTAAATGTGGAAAATCAATATAACTTCACATTGCAAGTAGCACAACAAGCCTACCAAAAATCAATGCAACAACTACAAGCACAAGCACAAGCACAAGCCTTGCTACAACAAAAAAAAATACAAGCACAAAAAGTGCAAAAATCCTTGCAACAACAACAAGCACAACAAGCACAAGCCCAAGCATTGTAGTAGTAGTAAGAAAAAGTGCAAGCACAAAACCAATCACAACAGCAAGCACAAGCACAAGCCTTGCAACAACAAGCCTATCAACAAGCCCTACAACAACATCAAGCACAACAACAAGAGTTGATAATGCAACAACAACAAGCGTTGTTGGCACAACAACAATAGGCATATCAACAAGTGTCTCTTGTGCAAAAATAAGGTTTCCAACAACCCAACATAAACATGCAACAAAACACCTTGAATCTCAACACGCAAGGAGCATATGCCACCCCACCACCCTCACCATTCAAAAAATTCAACCCCCCATATACACTACATAACACATTCAACTCATCAACCATGCCACCTCAAAACATGTATGTTCCACCACCTAATCCATAAGACGATCTTTCCTCACAAGTAAAAATGCTCTCACAACAAATAGAAGAAATTCAAGCGAGAAAGAAAAAAAGATCATACGTCCAACGTGACTTGTGCCCCTATCCCTTTGATAGGAACATTTCCATGGTCCCATTCTTGTCAAGATTTGAGATACCAAAGATTAACAAATATAAAGGAAAAGGAAATCCTAAGGACCACATCAAAGAGTTCTATGTTTCATGCATGGAAGTAGCTTACAAAGATTCCTAACTAATGTGGTTTTTTCTACAAAGCTTTCTTGACCCTGTAATTGACTAGTTCTCCCATTTACCTCATGAAATACAAAAATTCCAAGACATCATAAATCTATTCATAGATCACTTCTCATTCAATCTAGATATGGATGTAAGCTTGGAGGATTTTTCTGACCTAAAACAAGCTAGAGGAGAATCATTTGCAAAATTTCTATAATGATGGAGGTATAGAGCCAGGAAAAGAAAATGGTTTATGCCTAAAGAACAAAAAATAGGAACAATTATTGCTAACCTTGAAGGAGAATTTTCCTTCCAATTAAAAATGCAATGTGTCACAACGTATGATCAACTTATCCCTAAGGCTATCAACATTTAGAGAGACTTCATGGCACAAGGGCACATTCCAATGTACAAGGATAATCAACCATCAACTAGCTATAACGAAAAATACCCACACTTGGGCTAAGGACAAAAATGTTACCAATGATGGCTTTATTGATGCCAAAGTTTTTATCAGTGTTTCAAAACAAAACAAACACCAACCAAAATACCCATAACCCAACACATACCAACCACAACCCAACATGCAAAAGCCAACCTATCAATAAAATGCACCTCAACCAAACACACCACAACAACAAAAAAGCAATCAAATGGTCAACAACACAAATGCTCAAAGAGGACCACCCCCAAGGAACAATTTCCCACAAAAACATAAATATACACCATTGGGGGAACCTATCGATGCCATCATACAAAAATTAGTACAATCAAACCTCATCACTCCCTATGTATCTAAATTACCAAGAGCCTCAAGTTAAAATACCATGGTATAACAAGAATCACCTTTGTGATTTCCACAACATCAAGGGACATACAACAACTAGTTGCGTGAAACTAAAGAAACTCATTCAAGACCTCATTGATAATGGGGATATAACTGTTGATCAACAAGTAGGGAACCAAGACTTAAATATATACATCTATCTGATGCCCAACCATAATAGGGGAAAAGACAATGGAAAAGGAACAAAATATACAAATGTAAACCATGTCTACAATAATGTTGTAGCATCATTAGATGAGTTCATATCCATCATCAATATCAAAGTTCTTAACACAGAGTGTGGAGTCACCACACATATGTTGAATACATTAAATATTAAGAGTGGGGGTGAATCATTATTCTACTAACATGATTAATTACTAACCCTCCAATTATCAATCCACATCTAGCTGCAAAAGTAAACCAAAACATAAAAGGAATCATAACACATTGACACCAATATTTTTACGTGGAAAACCCAAAATGGAAAAAACCACGATGATGATTAGCTCACAATATATTATAACTGGTTACAAAATATTATAGGGCTCATTGCCAGGACACACTATCCTTGAAAGGCTCATAGCCTGAAGTAAATACAAAATGGCTTATCACCAAGATACAAAGAGTTTGGCTCACTACCAAATGATGAATTGAGTAAGTACACCTTCAAAGTGTAGAGATCAGTTCTAGTTAAGCTTTGGAATACTAAAAAAAATTCTTTGGTCACAGGCATACAACAATTGTTAAAACCTTTTTACTACAACACTTGTTGCATCACTGTATACCATACCATTTCTTCTTCTATCTCTTCTCCATCCTCATCACACACACACACACACACATATATATATATATAGCTTCATCTTTATACATCAATTAGGTTGGCCTAGACCTAATAAGAAACACTTTAAACATTTATAAGATAAGCAATTCATAACCCTATCATCTAAAAGAATGTCAAACTTTTGTCACTTAGATAACCCAACCAGATCAACCAAAATTGTTGAAAGCTTGTTCATAGCTATAACTCACACTCCTGAGCAACATATCAAAAGCTCATAGAATTTCCTTTTACTGAGAGGATTTCCAGATCAAAATACTAGATCAACATAGACACAGTTTACTTATCCAGTTACCAAACAATGTTGGCATCAATGACAACAAACCTGGAGGTCCCCTTCTTTATTCTTCCAACATTCCCCCCTTTTGTCATTGATGGCAACATGTGCCAAAAAAAATGATACCTACTTTAAAAAAAAAGTATTGTGCAGCACTAACGTACTCAACTCCCCCTATCATATATACTAGAACACCAAAACATAACATAACATTATTTATATAGACTCTTCTCCTCTTCTCCTCTTTGAAATCAAGGATAAAGGACTAGGAAAATATTAAAAAAAATTCAAATCAGGAATTGGGGGCACCCTGTAACTCCTTGAGAATCACTTCCCAAGCTGGCTTTCCATCATCCTAGACTCCTTTTCCCCTGGAAAGAGTTTTGTGCAGAGATTCTAATTCCACCAGGAATTATTCTCCTTCTTCTAGAGTGGATGGAACAACGTTCATCTTCTCAATTTTTTTTGCTTCCATCAACGCATTTGACATAGAAAAATGTCTAGACATAACTAGGTCCCCAAGCTGGGCATAACATCTCATAGCATCTTCTTTTTGCCTCTACAAGATGAAAAATTTTCTTTGAAGATCTGCAATAGAAACCCATCCAATATAGTTTCTATCATCTGCAACCTTATAATCTCCAGAGGCATCTACAAGTTGAGACTCAATCAAGTCCATTAAGTCCTTGATACCTTGACTGACTTCAAGAAACTTCATGCAATAGAAAAATAGTAGCTAGGCTTCCTCATCACATTCTCTTACTTATTTCAAAGTTTGCAAAGCCCTATCACGTGTAATTGTGCACTTGTCTTGCATAAATAATAGTCTTTTCTCTTGCAGACTTAACTCCACTTCTTTTGTAGTTTGTACCTTGAGGTTAGACATGTACTCTTTGACTGAATCAACTATAAGCTTTAAATTTTAAATTGTAGCTAAAGAGTTGGGGTATGAGCAGGATCATTATGGAAAAAACAGGCCCTTAAGTGGCAAAAAATTCAGAAAAATCAGAGTTAGGAATCTTGACGTAAAAATTTGAATAAGTTATCTATATTATTTAAAAAATATGTAAGAATAGAATCTGTAGCAAATTTAATGTAGTTTATAAACTACTAGGTTTATTTAAAAAAGAAATATATTTGGTGAAAATTTGAAATTTCAATGCAGTAGTACTTAAATTTTAGGGAAAAAATAAGTAGGTGTCTATCTGACCACCCTAACCACAATAAAATGATAATATTTTGTTATAATATTTTAGATATAAGTAGAGGACTCATGTCCCGATGTGATGCATATTTTTTTGTGTTTTTTTCCAAGTAAATAATTAATTATGAATTTTTTATTACAACTTTTAAAAAATATAAAACTTGTATATCCGACCACCTTAACTTGGTAAAAATTCATGAAATTCATTTTTTTTTAATGCTATAGTATGTGAAGCATAGAAGAATGTGACCGTTTTGGATTCAAAAATGTGATACCGTTTCAAAGCTATAGATGTTTTTCAATCAACCTATCAATCGTGACTTTAGTCATAATTCAAATAGAAAATGAATAATAATTATTTATTAAATTCAAAGTAAAGCATAATTTATATTGGTGGAAAGTTGAGAATCTCCTTTAAAAACCCTTTTTGTTTCATCAATTTTGGGTAAAAAAAAGTCGTCAGCCACATACCCTACACATACCCATCATATCGCCACTTTTTGGCTCATGATGATCCTGCACATACCCAGTTATCAATTGTCACACCAAGAGTTGTCTCTTGTAAAGCTTTAATAGCTTCATTTATCAACTCATTTCCCTTTTGATATGACTCTGCAACTTCCTGTGTGACAGAGTTGAGAAAAGTGCCACTTAGTTTTATTCTGCCACCTAGTGTAATCTTGGTCAAGTCCACATAACCTAGAAGTGACGATAACTTAAATAGCTAGGATGGAACACATGTTGAAGTGCAGTTTTTCTTGAAATAATACCTTTAAGATTACTTTTGGATGATTCTTCATATCACTTTGACAACTCAGAACCTTTGGGAATTTATCCTTTGCTCTTCTTAGTTGGATTGGCTTTCTTTTCTTCCTCTTTCTTATTTTCTTATTCATTTTCTTCTTCTTCTTCTTTTTCCTTTTCTTTTTCTTCTTCTTCTCCGAATGAATTTCCAAAGGATTTTTCTCTGTTTTCTTTCCTCCTTTTATCCTCATCATCCTTGTCATTATTCTTCTTTTTGTCCTTACTCCCTTCACTTTGAACTTTGTTTTTCTCATCCCTATTTCCAATAGATTCTTGATGTTCTTCTTGCTTATCACTAGAATGATCTTTATGTTGATCATCAAACCTTTTTCTAGTAGTCTCTTTTGTGTCATTCAGAGGGGAAAGAGTCTTTGAATCACCATGTATCTCACTAACAGTCTCCAAGAATTGATTATCCATCACTTCTATAGCATTAATATGCATTTGTGCTTGAGTTGTGTGGGACAAAGAGCCAGTTCTTATCGCATAACTCTTTGCCAGTTCTCTAATTACTTCCTATGTTGCTTGTCTCACTTTTTCCATATTATCTTGCTCCTTAGTCATTAACATATTAATTCTCTACTTGACTCTAAATAGAGTAGATCATTCCTTTAATAGATTGACAGATTCTTCTTCAAAAAGAGATGAAACACAAGAATTTATAGCATCACTTCTCATCTTATATTTAGCACTCACAACCTCTTGCCTTCTATGTACTAGTGCTTTCCAAAATTTTTTAGTTACTTTGGATTGTATGGTCTCCATACTTACATTAAAAATAACTATATACTGAATAAATGCATTTATGATGGTTTCCTTCCCTTCATCATTAACCTTATCAAATAACTTAGCAGTTGACATGAGATCATTGTCAATCAAATTATTTACTAGGGCTCCTAGATCTAGAGATGATTGATCACTTACCAGAGGAGATCTAGGAATGTCCTCCACAGGATCAAATGAGCCTTCTTCATTATTCTTTTTATGTACTTGGATTTGGTAAGTATCATCCTCTTCCTCTGTCTCCTCATTCATGGAGATATCAAATCTGGTTTTGGCTTCTTCATAGGAGGTACTACTCCTTTTGTTTCTTTTCAAATAATGCTCTTCTATGCCAAGTTTTATTTCTTCCTGAACAACATCACTCAAATTTTCTTTCCTTTTGGCCTTTTTTTTTACTTTTCTTCTTCCTGAAGCAACAAATGGTGCAGTAGGAGGTATGACCTTTCTCTTAGATGCCCAGGTACTAGGACCGGATGGGGCAACACCATCAACTGATGCATGGGGAATTTGTTCTTTCATTTTTCCCTTCTCAATATTAGTAGTATTGGAAGTGGCAGTACTGAAGATATTCTTCCTAATTTTTTGGGTCCAAAGGGATGTTCAACAAATTTATCTTTTCTTTCATCAAGGGCCTCTTTTAGCTGTTTTATATCATCCTTAGAGAAATTTTGTCCTTGGAAGAAAGCTTCAAATTTCTTTCTTCTTTTAGATGTGGTAGCCTCTAAATGTACTTTAGTAGATTTCTCCTCATATGTTCTATGCCTAGGTAGAGAGGGGTCCTTATGAATTTTCAACAGAAACTCAATGTACCTCTCCACCACTTGTTCATCAGTCTCATATCCTAGTGGTTTAATCCATCAAATTTTGGGTTCAAAAACCTCTATAATGCATTCATTTGTAGTTACAAGGAATGTTATCTCCTCATACTTCTTCACTAGACTCCTTGGAATCTGATATCTTTCATGCATCTCATTCTGAAATACTACAAAGAAAGTAGTCAAGGAATTTTTTTGTGCCCTAAAATCTCCTAGACTATGCAAATGATCAAAAATTTAATGAGCAACCGGCTTGTTTCCATCCCATATTATGCCTTTTCTTCCCAGTAACTCACTCAATAAATAAAACTAAAAACTAAAAACTAAAGTGCCAAATTTAAAGGGATGCTTCTTTTCCTTGGTCATACTTAGGTTCTCCATAAGTTGCAGCTAAGCAACTCACAAGGATCAAA
>VDFB02105785.1:41404265-41425654 GCA_007258455.2 Sequoia sempervirens
CTTTTGTATCCATCAAACGGGCCATCAAGGAAGCTCTTGTCCTTAAATCTCCAGATTTTGCAAAACCTTTTTAGATATTTTCATTCGCCTCAATGCACACTATTGCTTGTGTTATGTTACAAAAGAATGAGAATGGTTATGAACATGCTATGTCTTTCTTCAGTAAGTCATTACAGGGGTCTGAATTAAAGTATGATATAATGGAAAAATAGGCATTTGCATTAGTGAAAGCTATAAAAACTTTCAGGCCATATCTTGTTGGAGCAAAGGTGGTTGCTTACGTCCCTCATGCAGCTATCAAAAATATTCTGACATAGTCTGAAGTAACAGGAAAAAGATGCAGATGGATTAACAAAATCCAAGAGTTTGACATGGAGATACAAATTACTAAACTGGTAAGAGGTCAAGGCTTGGCTAAGTTAATGGCAGAAGCGAACGTTGAAGCAAATCAAATTTGCAATGTAGAAGAAGAGACTACAATTGCGAGAATTGAGCATACTTCATGGTATGCAGATATCATGCATTACCTTAAATACATGAAGTGTCTAGAGGGATTGACTGACAGCCAGAAAAGAACCCTGAAGTTGTAGGCATCTAAGTATGTCTTCATGGATGGAGATATGTTTTGGAAGAATAGGGATGGTATACTATTGTTATGTCTGGATGAATCACAAGCTAGGCATATCTTAAGTGAAATGCATGAAGGGGATTCTGGAGGACATTACTCAGCAAAGACAACTGCGCATAAAATTCTCAGGGAAGGTTATTACTGGCCAAAGGTTTTAATGACTCTTTTACATATGTAAGAAAATGTGAGGCCTGCCAGAAATTCTCTGGAAAACTGAAGTATCAGGGAGCTTTGCCACTTCGACCCTTGCAAATTGATGCCCCTTTTCATCAATGGGGAATTGATTTCATTGGAGAGATACAACAAAAATTGAGTGTAGGACATAAATGGATACTGGTGGCCACTGATTATTTTACCAAATGGGTAGAAGTAGTCCCAACTAAACAGGCTACAAGTAAATGTGTAAAAAGTTTCTTAATGGATAACATCATTACCAGATTTGGTACACCACTAAGGTTGATCATGGATAATGGGATGTGTTTCAGATCAGATGAATTCAAAAAAATTTGTAGCACATATGGTATTACCATTTCTTAGGCAGCCCCTTACCATCCACAAGCTAATAGTCAAGCAGAGTCTAGTAATAAGAGTCTTCTGAAGATTATAAGGAGGATGTTAGGTCAGAACAAGAAAGCTTGGGATTCAAAATTAAAACTGGTTGTGTGGGCTGATAGGATTACTGTAAAAAAGGCAATTAGAAAATCCCCATTTGAATTGGCGAATGGAACACAAGCCAGGATACCTTTACAGAATTTGTTACTAGTCTACAAGTTTGTCCTTCAAGAAGATTTGGATATTCCAGAACCTATGGAGAAAAGAATGGAGAAGCTAGCTGAACTTGATGAAATAAGGAGAGTTTCCCAAAACCAAAACATGAAGTATCTATTTGATAAAAAGGAAAAAGATAGAAAATTTGAAGAAAATGATTTGGTACTGATGTGGAACGCTAGGTGTCAGGAAAAGGGAAAGCATGGGAAATTTGAAGCCTTGTGGTTGGGACCTTTTGTGGTTGTTGGAAAGAAAGGTGAAGATCAGGAATTGCCTATACATGGCCAATTTCTGAAGTATTTTTTCTCTTCAACAATATAGAGGATTAAAGGTTGCCAGTCCATGGACAATCCTTAACAATCCTCTCAAAATTTTATCTTCCATGCACAGTAGTCTAGGAAATAAAAGGAACAGGAATTGCTAGTACATCAACAACCCTGATTTTCCTTCTTTCAAAATAAATCTTTTCCATGTATAGTAGTGTAGGGTCATATTCATTTCCATTCATTCCATCTTGCTCACTTGATCCATCACCTTGATTTTGCTCAGCTCACCCAGAAATCTGGATCCTTACAATGATCTCACAATCATTCATCCCCAAACGGAGCCACTATTACAACTGTGAAATTTTGAGAATTTTCCAGTCAATTGCATTCAGGAGTTTCCAAAATAAGTCTGCATCATAAGCATAAAATTCCTTCTTCATAATGTTTTTGCCCATATTTTTTCATATGATCCATTTGAATCCATCTAGTCCTTGATATTTCATTGTATTACCCATATCGGCAAGACAGAGTGAAGGTCTCCCTGACCTATAATATTTTTTCACTAATGTATACTTGTTGCAGACTATCGGCAGGACACATCTATTGTTTCGGCGACAGAAAGGTCATATCGGCAAGAGAGTTGTTATCAGAATGATTCATAACGAACTCATATATGTCTCACCGACTGATGTATTGGCCAAACAAAATATTATCAAAATGATGTCTTACCAAAAGCATCGGGTCTTGCCGATAAGGCGTAAAGGGATTCCATTAGAAAACTATCGAGAGGAAGTTATGTAGTCTTGCCGACTCAAAAGTCACACCGAAAGAGATATGCATCAGCGAGAGAAGAGGTCATTGGCGTGAGTTCCGTCGAATGTGAAAGTTACACCGATAAAATACTTCGGGGAGAGTCTCACCGAATGGAACATGTTGGAGAAAAAGGTTCGGCAAGACAATTCATATCGGTATGAGTCTTTCTGAGTTTTAAAAAGTCACGATGAGGTGTGGTTTCATCGGCGAGAATGTCATTATGTCTCAGCGACCAGAAAGCTACTACATGGTGCATATTGAGAAGACACAATGAAGTCTATGAAACATCTCCCCGACTCAGAATTGTCACAGCAATATACAAAACTGAAGCGATAGCCATCAGTGTGATTCCAAATGTCGATGAGACCACTGGATGTCTTGGCGAAAGGTTTAATGAACGTTGCAAAAGGATATCGCCCCAGATTTGAAAATTTCTCACCAACAAGACATTCGATGCGACAGTGTATGTTTCAAATAAGTCTTCATTCGTGCTTTAGCTGACACATTAATGGAGCAACGGGATATAACAAGGAAAATTCAATCAAACACATTAGTGTTGAATTGATAGCAGAAGAGTCAACAGGGTGAACAGAGAACCAAAACATCTTTCAGCCTAAGGAGCTCGAGCAGGATACTGTAAGTGATTGCATCTTAGCTTTCCAAACTTTAACTTCTGTAATTTTGAAGAATGGAGTCCCCTAGCTCTGGAAAAGTTAAAAGTAGAAAACTTGGTGAGAGTGGTCAAACAAAGGGGAAGAAATAGAAAATTGAAGCAGAACATGAGGGAATAGAGCGAAGACTGAATCAGGACCTCATTGACCAATTTCCTAGCTCTGGGCCTAAAGCCAGAAGATCTGCAAAACTTAGGGTAGAACTTGACAAACTAGATGATAAATGCAAATTTATTGGAGACGTTTGGACTCAAATAAGGGGATATGAATTTTTCAATTTCCATTATCATAGAACAAACCATTTTGAACTAGTTTTCAATCCATGGAAGCTGAATGTAGGAAAACTGGTGTGCCCTAACGTCTTTGTAAATGCAGAATTGATAAAATTGTTGGCTGATTATTATGACCTGAAACACAAAGCTATATGTGACCCATCTGGAAAGCCACAGATACATTTTTCAAAGGAGGTAATAAGTGAGGTTTTCAATTTGGAAGGGTTTTGCAATGAGGAGATCATATACGAAGAATTGGAGAGGGAATTCTCGAGAATGAATACGATTTGTAAGGGTTGGAGGCTACCAATCCACAGGGTTAAACAAGGCAGCAAACTAGTTCCTCTGTAGGATAGTGAAGGGCCCCCTTATCATGTGGACTTGTTTGAACCCTATATGAAATACACCTACTTCTCTGTCTGTCAGGTATTGGGAATGGATGCCCAAAATCTATGTCAATTGTGCCAATGATTATCACAGCAAATATCTAGTATCACAATTCTAGGCCTTTTGACTATGCCTCGTACATTTTTTAGGGGCTTGATTCAGGATTGATGGCTATCAAAGGTGGATCTTCTACCTTTCATCTCAGGAATTATTCATTGCTGATGCATCTGGTACTTTATTTTGGATAAGAGTTGGGAGTATGGCCTCCGGAGATGAGAATTTCCCAGTATCATAAAGATTGTGAAACATTACTAGTTCAATTATGGACTGTGGTTTGGGATAGCAGGTTTTCCAATGCTAGTTTCATTCATCTTGAAGAATATTTTGTGAAAACATTGTACAAATTGTATAACCATCCTTTTAATTATTCATTATCTGATGAGATAAAGAGATTTCTTTGGCCAAAATATTTCAATGGGCCAATTGATCATAATTCAGGAGATCGATATTGCTTGGAGGGAGCTACCATGATCAGAGTTTATGGGTTTGAGGATGCCCTTTTTATTTTACCAAAAATGATTCCAAACAAAATTGCATACTTGGAGATTGTCAGACAAATGGATTACTATAGTGTTATGAATTTCAGCTCTTTTGGGAAGCAGGCCTTTCTGCCTAGTACATTGTGCTTTGGTGATTTCACTGTGTTGGCCAAGGAAGGATACAATTTGATCCTTGATAAATTATTGCATTATAACATGAAGAGAGGACCACTCAGAAAAAATTTTGATCCAGAGGGATATATTAATTCTTCTAAAATGAAGATAAACTTTGGAGGGTATCAACATGTGCCCTATCCCTTTGATGATATGATCCAGAATTTAGATGAAGAAGAAGCAGAGATAGTGGTTGAAAGGTATAATCAAGGATTGCAGGATGCAGAGTTGTTGTCTTCTGGAGAAGAGGCATCCAAGGATAATATGCCACAGAATCAACCAAGTAAAGTATCCAGGTTGAGGACTCAGCATTATGTTTTCCCAACCAGAGAATTGAGTGTTGAAGAGAGTGGTAAAGCTGATGTAATGAATATTGAGTATAGATCATTTGTTTCAGATGATGAGTTCATAAATTCCCCATAATTCAAAGCATTTTTGTATAAACAGAAGGGAAAGGAAATAAGAGAGAAGGTTGACGATGTTACCATAGGAAATGAAGAGCAATTGTTGAACCAATTGAGAAAATGTGTGGATGAGGAGATGACGGGTATGACCCCTGAAAAGGGGAGGAAAATGTTGGAAAATTTTGGTGTCATGATCTTTCCTAGGCTAGATCTCAATTCTGCACTTGTATTTGATAGTTTCTTAAAGGACAATAATGCTACACACAAGCTTTACAAAGAAAAAGTAACAGAAGTGTATGCAGGATCCAAGTACAATATTGATGAAGGATCATTGATTATTTGGGCCTTGTACCCACCCCACAAGAAGTCAGTAGTTATTGATACAAAAATGGCATTTGGACATGTCATGAATCTAAAGGTTGGAGAAGCTGATCCTGTGGCTAATGCAGAAATTGGAGTTAATATTGCAAAACTGAACAAAGCACAAATTCAGATGTTGATAAAGGAAAGGGAAATGTACAAACTAAATAACGAAAGGATGCTGAGAGAAAATGACTGATTAAAGGATTTAGTAGGTGTTACTATGAAGACACCCAAGATGCTTACTCAAGGTGAAAGTTCTCAGTCAAAGGATCATTGGGAGGGATCAAGTGCTTACTCCCAAGGAAAACATGATGCACTTGTGGCAATAATCAAGAAGAGGCAAGATGGTTTAACATCTTGGTTGAGTAAGCTCTGGGGAAAGTATTCTCACACACTTGCTGCATTGAAGGAGCATGAAAGGATGAATGAATGAATTATGGAGAAGTTTTAGGAAGTGAGCCAGAGAGATGCTGCTAATAGTGTAGCAATTGAAAATGCTAATCATTTTATAAATAGGCATCAAAACTTCCATGATGAATTGCAAGGAGATGCGCAGGGATTGATAGATGTTGCTATGAAAACATCGACCACACTCTCTGATGATAGAGGGAAACTAAAAGAAGCTGCCAAATGGAAAAGTGAGAATGAATCGATGTTGTGCGAAATCCTGAAGATCACTACTGCTGAAAGCACAACGTTAGATGAGGAGAACAAGCAGAATGAAAAGATGATACGGATGGAGATTTCAATCTGGAATGCAATTGGAGATGCAAATACACATTAGCGTTGGGATTATTTGGATCATCTAGCTAAGATTCATGTGTGGGTAAATAGAACTTAATCATCTTTTAATCTTTTTGTTATGTAAACATATGACATTTCCGAAAGGATGCATCCTTTCGTGTATTTGATGTATAAGTATTTGTTTTGGAAATGAGATAGACATAAGTAGAATAGGATAGAAGATAGATAGCAAAATACAGGAGAACGCAATGTTTCACAAATATGAGACTATGATGCATGCTTGAAATTATGGAGATATCAATGAGAATCATTTAATATGCTAGCATATTTCTGGTGTCAATTGTTTGTTGTGCTTATCAAAAGTATTATTTAAGTTGTCTCCAAGATTGATGTTGTCTGGTTATTTAAATTAACATAACAAGTTTATGTTTGTTTTATTAGTACAAATTTGTTGTATCTATGTGATTGGTTGATCAGTTCTTTCAAGGAAGGATTAAATCCTTTTAATTAATCACAATAATCAGGGAAAATTCATCTGGATCAGTAAGAAGAACTTAATAATCACAGTCTTGCATGTTTATACAAGTGATAAGCAAAACATATGCCAAACAATTTGAGTGTTCTCCAAAAAGAAGTCGCTCATTTAAGATTTCATTTGACTCCGCATACCCAATAAGGCACAAGTCTCTACTTTCTTTTCATTACTTAGTTTCATTCATATTTTTTACATCTGTTAACTGAACATATTAGGATTTAGTCTTGAATATTGCTATACAATTTATACCAAATTTAGTTTTATTTGTCCACCTCCATCTGCCATTGTGGGCAAATCACTTTGAAGAGATAAGCATAAAGCCAAGTTTGCTTCACTCATATAGGTTTACCCGCCTAAGTCCAGCAAAACCTGAAGATTAGAAGGTCTAAGCCATTTGACCTTGTCTATTACCCTAAAATGTATCAAGATATTGGCAGCCTCTTGAGTTATCCTTACCTGCATTTTTGAGAGCTAACAGGATCAATGAGGAGCGGATTGCGAGTATAGAGGAAAGAATTAGGAAGATCAGTAATCATTTGCATATTGTTGTTCGAATCAGTAATCAATCTCTAAAAACTAGTGCTAAGGTCTTGTCAATTTTAAATGATAAAGCTATTAAGTGGACTAGTCAGCCTTTGGATTTGGGCGAACATAAGTCAACCATTGTTGAGGTTAACTGCATGAACTTGGAGGATAAGATTGAGGATAATGGCCCAGTGAGGTGAAGAATTTGGAGGCTAGTCCTTGCCTGCACACGAGGAGCAAGACAGAGAAAAGGGCAGCCATTATGTTCGAGGATCTCCAGGATGTGGTCGAGATGTAGGATAGGGTCATTGCTGAAAATATGGACTTGGCCAATGTTCTTGATAAAATGTTATATTTTTTTGCTGTTGTTTTTGGTTGTTCAACCTAAGTGCTAATGTTATGTTGTAGGGTTGTTGACGGGTTCTCTTGCTTTATCTTTTGTTAGCATTTTTCTTTTTTGTGGGTTGTGTGTTTTACTATTTCTTTCTTTTTAGCGGCTTTTCTCCATTGTAAAGGGTTTCAGGGCCCCTTCAAAACCTGCTTTTCCTAATAAAAAACAAAATTTCAAAATATATATATGTGTGTGTGTGTGTGTGTAAACATTGAATTCCACAAACTTCAAACAATGAACAACATTAGTATCATTAGTCCATTTAAAGCAAGTAAAACTAGCATTTCTATGAGATATTTAATCATGTTAAATATGCAACCAAGGAAATAAGAAAAAGCTAAATAAAAGCATATGAAAACATGAATCATACCTATCCCATAGTGGATTGGTGCTACTTTGATGTGGAAAGTGGCGCTTTCCCAACCCTTGATAAGTTTAATGATGGATGTGCCTTGAAGATGTGATGAGATGTGATGAAATGCTAACTTGGATGAGTTGTGGATTCAAATGCCTAATATTGTGGATAATGGGTTTGCATAAACTTGTGAATGAACTTGTGCATAAGATTGTGGATCCCAAATCAATAGAGAGGTTCTCTATTTATAGGAAAGAATGACGGAGAAATAGGAAATAGGAAGAATGTGGGATAAAGCATGAGCCAATGGCATTGTACCACTTGTCAACATGTTAGTGGAGAGAGGTGGAGCACATTTTGGTCAATGTGCATAATAAATGATATTAGGTGGAATTTGAATTTGATGAAATGACATGTTGGAGGGAGATGAAAGAAGAGTTAATGCCACTTGGCTCAAGAAAAAGGACATGTGAGAGGCTTTAAATGCCTTGTTGGATGGACAAGTCCTTTTGGGAGGAAGATTTGAAATTGATGGATTATTCCAAAGAGATGCATTTTTGAATGAAAATAGATGAATTTATAAATCAATTAAATTGATTTACTTGTGCAAGTTGCAAAATCTAGAAGATTTGATGGATTAGAGTTAGGATTAATCATGATTTGATTAACTTAGATGGAGATTAGTTGATTTGACACTTTGACTTAGATTTTTAGATTTATTTAAATCAAAATGAGAGGAAAATGAATATTATATTTAATTAAATAAAGTTTAATTTTTTTAATTAAAAAAGGATGATGTTAGACTTAAATTAAATAAAGGCTAGTTTATTTAATTTAAAGGAGATGAAATATGATTTAATCAAATAAAGTGATTTATTTAATTAAAAGAGGAACATTAGGATTAATTAAACAAAATGATTTATTTAATTAATAGAAGATAATGATTTAATCAAATAAAAATTATTTGATTAAATAGTTAGTAAAGGAGATGATTCAGGATGAACTGGTGTTAGTAAATCAAGATCAAGTGCACGAGATCAATCAGTATAATTTATGTGTCTACAATATGTATTTGTATATGTATATGTATATGTATATACAAATGAAATGGTCATACTTGTGACAATCTACAACGAAATGGTATGTTCTAAATAGTCATAGTATGTTTCCACATCATTCTTGCTAACTTGAACTTTTACAAACCAATTATCTCTAGTAGATAGATGCAAATGCTAACCAACATGATATATACTAATTTTGCATAAAATTTAGATCTAACACTTCAAGAGCATTTCAAATTTATTGATAATCACAATCCTTGAAATAATGTGATATTTTGTGCCTAGGAGAAGACAAAAGGGAAGACATCACTAATTATATTCGTAAGTGATCCTAATGACACAATGTACTCTATTCTATTGTAATCAAGGGTTAATAGGTGATGATATCATCAAAAAATTCCTTTACATTGGATAGCATGTTCAATTGCATTACATAACTAATATGCAAGTGAAAACTAGCATTCTTAGATTTTGTCAAGATGTCAAGGAATGTGGAAAAATGTAAAAAGAGCTCAAAGTGAATGTCAAAAATGGCTTAATGGAGAAAATAAATATGACAATGTGCTTCAATTGATCATTAAGAATTGTCATTGGTGTTAAATTAACAATTGTAAATACGACCAAGATATGAGAGATGACACAGTTAGAAAGATGTATTATGTGAAAAACAAACTTAGGAAGCACAATGTGACTAGACACCCACATACAAAATGAAATTAATGATTCGACTAGGAGGTCAAGTGGAGTAAGCAAAGACAAAAAAAATTGAAAGATTATTATGAGTTTGAGCTACAATTTGCAATGAAGATATATTGAAAGATAGATGTGTAACTGTTATGTGTTAAACCAAGAGAATATTACATTAAGGAGAGAAGTGGATCAATTCAGGGGTAGGATTTTAGCAATGTTACTACTAATGACTACTTAGCCTAATTTCCCAAAGTCTCAACTTCATCAATCATGGATCCTCCATGTATTAGGACTTCATTGAGTCTCTCTAACTAAACCCACTTCTCTGTTGTTTATTAGTCCTATCACTTTTAGAAGTCAAATCTTTCCAATATAGTAACTACCACCATATAAACCACTCAATCCATAATTTTCCCCCCACAATTCTTTTAAAGTCATCAAGGGTGATGAATAACCTTAAAAGATAGAAAAGATGTGGGTCATCACTTTCATTATAGCATATATTGCATATAGACCATAAATAATAAATGAAATGAAACAAAGTCAATAGTCAAAATTATTGTTTTGCATGATGTGCAAAGAGTTGGATTCATCTCTATTTTTTCATGGATAGTTGTCAAGGGTAGTTGCTAACAGTGGTGTTTGCTATAAACAATCATCTCAACAATTGACAAACTAGCATATGTGTGTTGTTTCTTTAGGATATGAGTGTATTTTGTAATGGTGGTGGTGGTTACAAACTTTCATGTCTACTCTTGACAAACCAGTATTTATTTGTGTTGTCTTGGATGCTTCATAGAATCTCCATGCATGTCCATCATGCAAGTAGTTAGGCCTAACTTGTAGCAAATAGATTTTACTTCAAGGTCAATAATGAGAAGAGTACTTTCTTTGTTGTGTTAGATATGTTGATGTGGTGTTTACATGATTAGTATTATGCATGCATATTTACTCACAAATTCATCTACTAGAATACATATATATGAATGAAGTGCTAATTCCCATAGTTTCTTTCCATATTCTAATAATTTTGAAGTTGATTAAAGACTTGATATTTAGCATTGTAGATAACACAAATTACTGCTGTAGACAACACTTTTAATTGTTGTTTGATCTTATCAAATAAACTACTTATGCAAAAAGAAAAATTATTAGAACAATGAACACCAACACCAATAATTGCTCATAAATAGTCATTGGTGATTCCATCACCACTAGTCTAGCTTCATTGTTTTCTATTGTTGATGACCTATAAAGAAGATGTAGCAACTACCCTATTACACTACCCAACCTCTAACATCAATGCTAGTATTGATCATTATCTATTGTAGATGTTAATGGCACCCACTATTAAGATACTAAAAATCCCACACATCAAAAAGCATTCAATAGTATTTATGAGATGCTTCCCAACAACATTCAAAATCCCTTACTTTGAAAAGAATTCAATAATATTTCTAAAATGCTTCCCAACAAGAGAATCAAACTTTGACACAAACACAATGATTTCCTTCCCCAATATCAAAGGCCTATTTCTCAATATTGTTGCTAAATAATTGTGTCCATAACTATTAGAATGTTAAAAAACAAAAAGAGGAAACTCTTGTAGGGACCACCCCCATTCTCTTTAGTAAAGACTACAAATGTATGAAAATGCATATGGAGAATGATTTTGTTTGTGATTTGTTGATCCATAAGTGCATCAAAGTGGATCAATTTTAGGTGGAGAATAAGGCTAAGGCTACAAGTTCACCTACAACAACTAATATGACACCTATAGCAAGGCTACAAGTCACATGTAGCTACTTGCAAAGATGTAGTGGGGATGCATGATCACTTGCAACATATGCTACAAGAATCTAGATTGTTAGCATGGCATTACAACATTAAGAGTGGTAGGTTTCACTCTAGGTCATCTTTTCTTCCAAAATCCAACAAGAACACATATAGTAGCTTGATAGTATTGCTTGTGTTGTGAGGATAGATTGCTACTTGCAGCAATATTGCAAATTTTCTAGGACAATCATGGTAGTCGATTGAGCAATCAGTATAGTCTAGTAGGGATGAAATGCTATGTAGAGGTGTAGTTGGCAGCAAAGAGTTCGAGGTAGCAAAAGAGAGGAGTCCAAGGGATAAGTTTGGTGGCATTTTATCCTTTGTATCACATGCAATTGATCCTCCTTTGATGGCATGTTTCTCTTCTAATGTGGTATGCAACTACCAATTTCCTTTGGCATTAAATTTTGGCAATGTCCAATATTCCTTCCCACATGCATAATTGTTTTCCTTCAAGCTAAGTGTGGATTTAATTCTTTTACAACCATTTATTTTCCATCTAGCAAGTGCATGTCTATTACCACCATCATTGGCAGCCAACATACAGTTGCAATGTTTTTCCCTTTGCAAAGTCATGTATGTATACTTGATGGGAATATTACTTCCTTGGGTTGCTTGTTACTATTATGGGCAATACTAGTATTAGGGCAATGGGAAGTTAGTGGGGCAATGTATAAGACAAAAAGGTGGAAGATGAAGAGATAATAGATGAAGACGAGAGGAAGAAAAATAGACTTCCTAGATAAAATGGCATGAGGAACCATTGAGAGGATGTTGATTGCAGGATATATTTAATTACGTGACTGGACAAGAGTGTTAGGAATCATGCAAAGTTAGGTACATCTTTCAAAGCCATAAATGGTTGATTTTTTCTTCTCATGGTTCATAGATTATCAAAGCATTGGGAAAACGTAGGTGATGGCATGCCTTGCTAATCTCAGAGTGAATCAAACTCACAGAGACTTCAAGTCCAAACAAACTCTCACAAAGGAAGTTTGGGATAAAAATGAAAAACAACATATTAGAACATTCATCACTCACAACTGTTGGTATGTGGCGACTGATCATGCTATACTGTATAGCCCATGGTATACTGTACACCCTGGCCCCCTGCCCTCGCCGGGGTTCAGGGCCGGGCCGGGCCCCGGGCGGGGGTTCGGGGGCGGCAGCCCTCGAGAAAAAAAAATTTGCCATTTTTTTCGCGTCATCAGCGAAAAAGGAAAAATCTCTGAAAAAGAAAGAAAACCGACATTGTAAAACCCTAATTCTAGAAGCTTCTAAAAGCTTGTTAAAAGGGGTTGGGATGGGGGTTACCGTATGAAAAAAATGCGATTATTCGTGAGATTGTAATAGGTTTTGCACTGGATAATAAAAGTATTGGATGGCTGCGGTTTGGTGGATGTAGCCCAGATTGGGTGAACCACGTTAAATTCTCTGTGTTATGATTTATTCGTGTATGTTTTTGGTTTCTCTGTTTGTATTTAAATCTGCATTTAATTGTTAGATATCGCCATCTCTAACCCTAACATTGGTATCAGAGCAAGTTGTGTTTCAATTATCGATGCATGTAGGAAGATCTCACGGTTGAGTGGGAGTCTCACGGTTGAGTGGGAGCAATGGCGGATGAGGGTAAGAAGGTTGAGAAGTTTAATGGGCAGAACTATCAGTTATGGAAGATGCAGATGGAGGACTATCTCTATCAGAAGGATTTATGGCGGCCATTGGAAGGGAAAGCCAAGAAACCTGCAACAATGTCAGATGAGGACTGGGGGATCTTGGATAGAAAGGCTCTTGGCAGTATTCGTCTATGCCTGGCACAATCGGTGGCGTTTAATATTACAACAACAAAGACAACTGAAGAGTTGATGCAAACCCTAGCGAAGTTATATGAAAAGTCTTCCGCTTCGAATAAGGTATTTCTTATGAAGCGTTTATTTAATATGAAAATGGTAGAAGGTGGGTCAGTTACTGATCATTTGAATGAGTTTAATACGGTCACCAGTCAATTAACCTCTCTAAAGTAAACTTTGATGAAGAAGTTAGGGCTCTTTTGATTCTATGTTCTTTGCCTGAAAGCTGGAATAGCTTGGTAATGTTGTTAGCAATTTTGTTTTTGGTTCGAATACATTGAAATTCGATGATGTTATTGGTGTTATTTTGAGCGAGGAAATTCATAGGAAAAGCTCAGGAGGAACATCCACATCAGGCAATGATTTGAATCTTGAAGCGGGGTGGTGATAAAGGAGAGGAAACAGTCACGGAAATGTTAGGAGATCGAGGAAAATCGAAGGACAAAGGGTCCCAATCTAGAGAAAAGAGGGATTGCTGGTACTGTGGTAAGCCGTGTCATTTGAAGAAAGATTGCTGGTCTCGGAAAAATAAAGATGGAGACAACAAGGAAGGAAGAAAAGAGGCAAATGTGGTAAGTAATAAATCTGATGAGGATGCTTTGATTCTTTCCCTTGATAATGCTGATGATTCTTGGGGTGTTAGATTCGGGGGCTTCATTTCATGCTACCCCCATAGAAGTTATTTTCTTGATTATGTCCAAGGGGATTTTGGGCTGGTTTATTTAGGAGATAACGAACCCTGTTAGATTGTTGGAAAGGGAAGAATCAAGATTAAGTTACAAAATGGGAATCATTGGCTACTACGTGAGGTAAGGCATGTTCCAAAGTTAAGCAGAAATTTAATTTCAGCGGGGCAACTAGATGATGAAGGTTGTGTTCTTACATTTAGTGATAAAAATTGGAAGGTCACAAAGGGTGCCTTAGTAGTAGCAAAAGGTGTGAAAGTAGGCACCTTATATCTTTGTACAGGACATACTATTCCTTCTACTTTAATTGTTACAGAAAAGGGTCAATATTCAGGAACAGTTGCTGCAGTTAAGCAGGTAGAAGATCATACAGTTGCTGTGGACTCTGAATCAGCACTGTGGCATAATAGACTTGGGCATATGAGTGCAAAAGGTATGAAAGTACTTCATTCAAATAATGTTTTACGAGGGTCTAAAATGTGTTAATATGGATTTACGTGAAAGTTGTGTCTATGGAAAACAAAAGAGTTAGTTTTTCTCAAAAGGATGGGAAAGAAAGCGAAAGATGAGAAATTAGAGCTTGTGCATCTGGATGTATAGGGACGGCTTCAATTATTTTCTCTGGGGTGGCTCTACGTATTATGTTACATTCATTGATGATGCAACTAGAAGGTATGGATTTATTTCCTTGGTAATCTAATGTATTTGAAACTTTCAAAAAATGGAAAAGCTTGGTTGAGAATGGAAGGCGAGGTAAAAAGATAAAATGTCGAGATACGATAATGGTGGTGAGTATTGCAGCAAAAGAGTTTGAAGATTATTGTTCCTCATGGTGATGCATTGAAGTGACTTGGTTCAAGGACTCTACAAGAAAAATGGAGTGGGCGGCGCATGGAAACAGAACAATAATGGGCGTGCACGGACTATGAGATTGCATGCTAGGTTGCCTTTAAAAATGTGGACAGAGGCTATAAACACTGTTGTTTATTTAATCAATAGAGGTCCCTCTAATCCTTTGATTTGTGGTATTCCAGAGGAAGCATGGAAGGGTAAGAAGGTGAGTTATTCTTTTCTCAAAACCTTCGGTTGTGAAGCATTTGCACATGTAGATTCTGAAATAGAACCAAGCTTGATGCAAAATCAAAGAAATGTGTATTGTTGGGTATGGCATTGATGAATTTGGTTATAGGCTTTGGGATTTTGAAAATCGAAAGTTGTGAAAGCTGGGATGTCATATTCAATGAAAGTGTTGTACAAGATTTGTTGCTTGACATGAGAAGAAAGAAAAAGATTATGTAGTGTTGGATGATATTCCCAACAATGATGTTTCAGTGGTTCCTCATGTTGGGCAACAACAGCAACAACAAATACCACAAACTCCTGTTAGACGATCTTCAAGGGTAAGTAGACCTCCAGAAAGATTCTCTCCCTCTTTGTATACTATTCTGTTAACTGATGCTGGTGAACCAGAATATTATGATGAAGCTATGCAGGTGGATACCAAGGTTCAGTGGGAGCATGGAATGAAAGAAGAAATGGACTCCTTGCTGGAAAATCGTACTTGGGATTTATGCAAGTTGCCTGCAGTAAAAGGCTTTACCAAACAAATGGATTTATAGGCTGAAAGAGGAGGATGGAGGTAAGAAAGATTTAAGCCATTAGTTGTAAAGGATTTGCAATGTAAAGGGTATTGATTTTGATGAGATTTTTTCTCCTGTTAAAATGACTTCTATTCGTATTGTTTTAAGTATTGTGGCTACTGAAGATTTGCATTTAGAACAGCTTGATGTTAAAACAGCTTTTCTCCATAGTGATTTGGAAGAGGAAATATAGAATAACCACAAGGATTTGAGGTCAAAGGTAAGGAGAAACTAGTGTGTAGATTGAAGAAAAGTTTATATGGCTTGAAACAAGCACCTCGACAATGGTACTTGAAATTTGATAGTTTTATGGCTAAGCAAGGCTACAACAGGTGTAAGTCTAACCATTGTTTTTATTTTAAGAGGTTAGATAATGAAAACTACATTATTTTATGCTTATATGTTGATGACATGCTTATAGTGGGGTCTAACATGAATCACATAAGTGAGTTAAAACAATAGTTAGCAAAATCTTTTGCTATGAAGGACGGTGCAAAACAGCAACTTTGGCATGAAAATTTGTAGAGATAGGAAAACATAAAATTGTTTTTATCTCAAAGCACTATGTTGAAAAAGGTGTTGCAATCCATTTTATATGGAGAATGCAAAAGTTGTCCCAAGACACCTTGCCTAGTCATGTTAAATTGACTAAGGATATGTGTCCAAAGACACAAGAGGAGGAAGAAAAAATGTCCAAGGTACCATATGTTTCAGCTGTAGGCAGTTTAATGTACGCCATGGTATGTACTAGACCAGATATTGCACATGCCGTAGGAGTTGTTAGCAGGTATTTGAGTCATCCTGGAGTTGAGCATTGGAATGCAGTAAAATGGATTCTCAGGTATTTGAGAGGTACATCCAATAAATGTTTATGTTTTGGGGGCTCTAATACTGATTTAAAAGGCTATGTTGACTCAGATTTGGCAGGGGATATCGATACTAGGCGGAGTACTACAGGTTATGTATTTACAGTTGGTGGGACAGCAGTGAGTTGGATTTCTCGATTGCAAAAGTTGGTTGCTTTATCTACCACAGAGGCAGAGTATGTTGCTGCAACAGAGGCGGCCAAGGAGATGATATGGTTGCAATTTTTCATGGCTGAGTTGGGGAAACAACAGGATTGAAATTATTTATTTACAGACAGTCAAAGTGCTATACATCTTGCAAAGAATTCTTCCTTGCATTCTAAAACAAAACACATACAATTGAGATATCATTTTATTCGATCAGTGTTGGAAGATGGGCAGGTCAAGTTGGACAAGATACATACAGATGTCAATCCAGCGGATATGTTTACGAAGGTGGTGCCAAGGGAGAAGCTGAGCTCCTCTTCAGCTTCGGTTGGCCTTCAAGGTTGATTTCAAGTATAACATAGCAGCAAGGTCCAAAGTCTTTATTTCCAGTGGGAGCTGTAAGTGTAGCAGTGTTGTCCAGGATCAGTCTCCAAGTGGGAGGTTGTGATGGTGTGGAGCCTGATCAGTCTCCAAGTGGGAGATTGTTGGTATGTGGCGACTAATCATGCTATACTGTATAGCCCATGGTATACTGTACACCCTGGCCCCCCGCCCTCGCCGGGGTCCGGGGCCAGGCCAGGCCCCGGGCAGGGGTTCGGGGGCGGCAGCCCCCGAGAAAAAAAATTTTGCCGTTTTTTTCGCATCGTCAGCGAAAAAGAAAGAAAACCGACATTGTAAAACCCTAATTCTGGAAGCGTCTAAAAGCTTGTTAAAAGGGGTTGGGATGGGGGTTACAGTATGAAGAAAAATGCGATTATTCGCGAGATTGTAATAGGTTTTGCACTGGATAATAAAAGTATTGGATGGCTGCGGTTTGGTGGATGTAGCCCAGATTGGGTGAACCACGTTAAATTCTCTGTGTTATGATTTATTCTGTGTATGTTTTAGTTTCTCTGTTTATTATTTAAATCTGCATTTAATTGTTAGATATCTGCCATCTCTAACCCTAACAACAACCAATGACAGGGAGAACATAATGGAAAATTATATTTCCAAATGGCTCTATTGGTTACAATCAATTCAATCTCAGAAATAGTGCTCCAAACATTCTACAATGGCTTTACTTTGCAAATCATATATGGCCTTCAATGGTCGGCCAGACTATGCCCCAATGTCACTGGCATTCAAAGTGACTTCTACTTTGTCTTCCAGCTGTCGATCACCTCTCAATATCATGAACCCCTGTTTATATCTAGCATCAAACCCCTATTCCAGCGTTCATTCCTCTTCAAGTACTCATCAAGCCTTTCCAACTGCCGACCACTAACAGTTATCTCACCAAACACTGTTGTTAACTGTCGATTTTTCAAGCAGATTCAACCAAGAAGCTTAATAACACATTAAGAAACAAATTACACTAAAACAAAACTAAAACTATCAAACTACAAGAAAGAAACAAAACCAAATTTGAGATGAAATAAGAGCGATGCTCTACATCAGACTCCCCAGGAAGAAAAATTTCATGAGCTCTGCTCATGAGATCTGCAATAGAATAACCCAACTAAGAGAGTTCAGATTCAATGAGCCAAGAAGCATCTTCCACTGGATGATCACTCCACTTCACCAGATATCTGAAGTACTCATGTCTTCGGGTTTTCTTCCACAGTTGTGTATCAAGAATGCATTCGATGTCGGGAAGAAGATGGAACTCCTTGTTTCTTAGTATTTGAAGACTCAATCTCTACTGCACCATCCTCATTATCTCCCTTATAAGGATATAGATCTGCTACATTCAAAATAGGTGAAATTTCAAGGTCTGAAGGAAGAGATATTTCATATGCATTATCCAAAAATCTTCTGAGAACTTTGTAGGGTCCTATCTTTTTCATTTTCAGCTTGTACTCTCCTCTAGGGTATCTTTCCTTTCGAAGGTGAGCCAATACAAGGTCTCCAACTTGAAAATGTATCTCCCTTTGATTTTTATCAACATGTTGCTTATATTGCTGATCATTTCCTTCTATATTTGTTTTGACCTTTTCATGGAGATCATGAATGAGTTTAGCAAAATCTTCACCTGCTGCACTTCGCCATTCCATATTACCAAGGTCTCTCAACTCATACACCCCCCTTCGATACATACCATACACCACATAAAATGGACTAAATCCAGTACTTCAATTAGGAGAATCATTAAATGCATACTCAGCTTGAGCCATAGCTAGATCCCAATTACCTAGTGTTTTCCCAGCAATACACCTCAACATGTTTCCAAGACTTCGGTTAACAACTTCGGTCTGCCCATCTGTTTTGGGGTGATAAGCAGAAGTAAAACTCCTATTAGTGCTCAATTTCTTCCATAGGGTCCTCCAAAAATGACCCACAAACTTAGTATCCCTATCAAAGATGATACTTTTAGGAATCCCATGCAATCTCACTACTTCTTTGAAGAACAAATTTGCAATGTTAGTGGCATCACTAGTTTTCTTACAAGGTATAAAATGCACCATTTTGGAAAACCTATCGACCACAATAAAAATTGAATCATTGCCCCTTTGTGTATGAGGAAAACCCAACACAAAGTCCATACTCACTGAATCCCAAGGCCTAGCTGGAATTGGAAGCGGCTAATATAATTCAGCATTCTGGCTTCTCCCTTTAGCATGTTGACAAACGTTGCATCTTCCAACATATCTCCTCACATCCACTTACATCTTTGGCCAAAATAATGAGTGCTCGTTAAATCCCTCTCTGGGGGGCATCAACCATTTCAACATCTCCATATCATACCCCTGGCAGCATCAAAACCTCTCCACTCTTGCCTCTGATCCTCTCCTTGACTTGTCTGAACTTAAGAGTCATCTTTTTGGGCCACAATTCATTCTTCCACCAAATACTGATAGTTCCTTAGCGAGCCGCCCTCTAAAACATGTTTTTTTGCTCCACAGCTTTCCATGCAATTTATTACTCCACTTCTCCCCAATACCCATGGAACAAACACATTACATATAGAAAATCAATTAATTGTTGTTGGCATGTTACGTATAGAATCTGGCCAATGCCCACCCCCCTCTTTCTCACCCTTTCGATCCAAGCGGTGAGAGAACTACTAACCACGCTCCTGACCTTTCTAGTTGTTCCTTCTATGCCCCAGAACCCGACCTAGCTCAACTGCAAAGAAATTCTTTATCCTGTCCAAAGTGACCAGGAAGACTACCAATGTTTTTCCTTCAATAAAATGTCTCTTATGGACCCTTTCGGAATGCATAATTTATTCCCCTCGAACAGAAGAGCTTGAATCATATAATCCACCCATGGCTCTCTATTCCTGCAAATAGGATTGTTGCAAGTTGCAAATGCTTCCTTAAAATCTACATCCTCTGCATACAACTCTTTTAAACTTTCAAAGCCCACACTGTTAGTTTGTATTTCACACAACAAATTATTTCTACTCAAAATGTCAACAACTTTATTCATTTGTCCACTTTTATGCTTCAAAACAAAATTAAAACTTTGGAGATACTCAACCCACTTGGCATGTCTTTGATTCAACTTGTGTTGGTTGTTAATAAACTGCAAAGCATGGTTATCCATGTATACAATGAACTCTTTAGGCAGTAAATAATGTTTCCATTTCTTTAAGGATTGAACCAAAGCATAGAATTCCAAATCATAAGAAGAATACTTCCTTTTTGCATCATTTAGTTTTTCACTAAAGTATGCTATTGGTTTACCTTTTTCACTTAGGACAGCCCCAATAGCCAACCCACTAACATCACACTCTACTTGAAACACATTTTCAAAATCAGGCAAAGCAAGAATGGGTTGCTCACTCACTTTTTGCTTTAGAAACTTAAAACTATCTTCAAGCTACCTAGTCCATATAAATGGCCTCTTATTCCCCTTTATAATTCCAAGAATAGGTGTTACCACATGACTGAAACTTCTAATAAATTTTCTATAAAAACTTGCGAGCCCATGAAAGCTCTTTACTTCCTTTATGCTTTTAGGTGTTGGCCAAGCAAGGATGGCTTGTACCTTCTCTTTGTCCATCTTCAATCCCTCCTTTGACACCACAAAGCCCAAATACACTACTAGTTTGGTCTACATAAATACACACTTTTTTAGATTAATCTGCAACTTCTCCTCATGCAACCTCTTCAATACCTGCCTCAAATGCTCAAGATGCTCCTCCTTAGACCCGCTAAACACGAAAATGTCATCCAAGTATACCATCACCAATTTACCAAGGAATGGTTTCAAAATCTCATGCATGAGTCACATAAAAGTGCTAGGTGCATTAAACAATCCAAAAGGCATAACAAGCCATTCATACAAACCATCACTAGTCTTAAAGGTTGTCTTCCATTCATCCTCCAGTCTGATTCTTATCTGGTGATAGCCACTCTTCAAGTCTATTTTTGAAAAATACATGGAGTCGCTTAAACAATCCATCAAATCTTCAATTTGAGGAATGGAAAACCTATATCTTATGGTAATTTTGTTAATATCTCTTGAATGAATACACATATGTCATTCCCCTCCTTTCTTTGGCACTAGTACTATAAGAACAACACAAGGACTTAGGCTTTCCCTTATCAAACCCTTCTTCAAAAGGTCCTCCACTTGCTTCCTTATTTCCTCATTTTCCATAGGTGTCAACCTATAAGCAGCCTTATTAGGAAGGCTAGCCCCTGGAATCAAATCCATTTGGTGGTTGATGCTCCTCATAGGTGGAAAAACACTAGGAAAATCATATGCAACAATATCCAAATGTTCATTCAAAATATCTTGCACTTCACGAGGCAAATCATCAAATTTTGTAGTAGTAAATACACTCC
>VDFB02105785.1:41425754-41655775 GCA_007258455.2 Sequoia sempervirens
GTGGGATCCACCAGGTCTGAACTAGCTAAAGCCTCCATCTTATGTAGGTTGGTTTCCATAGGTGTAGACATGGATTTTGAATCCATCATGCCAAACCTCTTAAATATGTCAATGGTGTACTTCCCTTGACTTGAGAGATAAGTCTCATTTGGCTTGCCAAACTATAAGCCAAAGGTAATGCATAAAACCCAAGGTCCTTCATTTCAAACTCAGAAGCCAACTCCTTCTTACATTTGAGAATGAAGTGATCTTCTCCAATAAGAATCAAATCATCAACATACAAAACCAAAATCAATGCTTCACCATCAATTACCTTAAAATACAGATTTGAGTCCGCATCATTCTTAGAGAAGCCCAAGCTTGACAAGTAACGATCAATCCTTTCGTAACATGCACGAGGAGCCTGCTTAAGACCATACAAGGCCTTCTTCAGCCTGCAAACATCAGACTCCTTCCCATGTACCTCGAATCCATCAGATTGCTCAATATAAACTTCTTCCTCGATCACACCATTCAGAAAAGTTGTCTTCACATCCATCTGATGAATCTTTCATCCTCTAGATGCAACAATAATGCTTAATGGTTCTGACAGAAGTGTAGCAAGCAATAGGAGCAAATGTTTCTTCATAGTCAACTCCCTCTTTTTGTGAGAACCCTCTAGCCATGAATCTTGCCTTGTACTTCTCAATGCTCCCATCAGCCGCATGCTTGATCTTGAAGAGCCATTTTGAAGATACCACAAATTTGCCTTCGGGTCTAGGAACGATGTCCCAAACATCATTCTTGAGAATTGACTGATACTCCTTTCTCATAGCATCTTTCCAAACTTGTTGACTAGAAGCTTCCTCAACACTAGAAGGCTCAGACTCAATAATCTGACTCATCAAAGCAACATAACTAGAGAACTTGTGAGGTCTCTTGCTTTCTCTGAAGGTTCCTCTTGGAGCTACAAACCTTTCTACCTCCTGCATTGTTTTCCTAGCCCAAAGAGGTCTTTTCCTCCCAATCACAATATTGGTAGGCCCATCAGTAGGTTCCAAGGGCTCAACTGGATCAACATCTTCTTTTGGTTCTGAAGTCTCCCTCTGAATCTCAGGAGCATGGTCAACTTCCATATCATGAGGAGACTCTTCATTATCAATCTCCAAGTGAGTGCCCTTGGATCTTTTGAATGCAACATCTTCCTCAAATGTGACATCTCTACTGATCTCGATCAACTTCTGACCTGGAATGTAGATCCTGTAGGCTTTTGATGTTTCACTGTAACCTACAAATATCCCCTTCTTGCGAGAAGGCTCCAACTTTGTCCTCTTTTCCTTCGGAACATGAATGTACAATGGACATCCAAAGATCCTTAAATGACTCACTTTTGGCTTCTTCCCTTTAAAGGCTTCTTCAGGAGTCATGTTCTCCAGGATCTAGTGAGGACTTCTATTTTGAACATAGACTGTTGTCCTTGATGCTTCTATCCAAAGGAAGGTCTGCAGATCTTGGTCATGAATCATGGCTTTAGCTGCTTCCACGATCGATCTATTCTTCCTTTCAGCAACACCGTTCCGTTGAGGATTGTAAGGGACACTGAACTCCCTCTTAGTCCCAACTTCAATGCAGTAGTTCTGAAAGCTGCCGAAAGTGTATTCTCCTCCATTAACGGATCTCAGGACTTTGATCTTCTTCTCGGACAGATTCTCCACTTGAGCTTTGAATTCCTTGAACCTTTCTAATACTTCCTCAGATTCTTTAGATTTCAAGAAATAAATCCAAGTCTTTCTAGAGTAGTCATCAATAAAAAAAATTTAATACAAGAAACCACTCGAAGAAGCAACAGACATTGGACCACATAAATCAGAATGAATGAGATCTAGAATACATTTGGATCTATTTTCTCTACTATGAAATGAACCTTTAGTATTCTTACCCATAGCGCAGCCTCTGCAAATACCTTCATGCTCCTGGTTGAACTTCGAAAGACCGGAGACCATCTTCTCCATGATAGGTAGAGCCTGGAAGTGAAGGTGGGCCAATCTTCGATGCCATAGATCACACAAGCTTGAAGAATCATGAACTAGAGCCTGAAGTGGACGAGTGCATAGCCTGTAGAGACTCTCATGTCTAACTCCAATCACTCGAGTAGTCTTGAAGTTGGAGTTCTTCGTCCACACAAGAACTTTGCCCTTAGTGAATGTAACTTGATAACCTTTGTCTTCCAAGGATAAAATGGAAACAAGGTTTCGCTTGATGCCTGGAACATATAGAACATCACACAATTGAAGGGTAATGCCAAAATCCAAGTGGAGAGTGGAGGTCCCAATTCCTTTCACCGAGTAACTAACATCATCTCCAATAATGACTTGTTCACTAGAATCTCTCTGCACCAAATTAGATAGATGCTCCCTAAATCTGATGATGTGGCGAGAGGCACCACTATCAATCAACCAAGTGTTGATGTCGGTAGATACATTGTTTGGCAATGCCGAATAGAATAAGTACTCACATGAATCCTTTTGCGGGGAGACATCATCAACATCTGCAATGGTGGCCTATTGCTTAGGGGAAGGACAATGCTTAGCAAAGTGACCATACTTGTCACACCTAAAGCATTGGACTTTGGATAGGTCCCTCTTCTTCTTGAATGCGGGAGCACCATCAGCTCCATTATCTCTATTCCTCTTGAAGTATCCTTTCTTCCCATTCTTGTCTTTCTTCTTCGATGATTGAGAGGCGAGAACATGAATGTCTTCATTGGTAGAGCTTTGACCAATTCCTCTAGCGGCCAATCTAGACTCCTCTTGAATGCAATCCACCCTCAATCGATCAAACTTGGGAAGCTTTGATATTGCACTAATTCCTTGAATGTAGGACTCCCATGATGAAGGAAGACCATTGAGAGCAAGCATGGTCAAGTCCTTGACATCTATCACATGACCAATTGTAGAGAGTTGATCTCTTAGCTCTGAAATCTTCATGAAGTAAGCAATAATTGTTTCTCCTTTCGCCATCTTCACATGATGTAGTTGTTGGTTCAGTGCAAGAGCTAGGTTGGTGTTGTTGATTTCGTACATCTCCTCCAAGGTTTTGAACATGTCTCTTGCCGTCTTCAACTTGGAGACAATAGGAACGATATGATCCTTCACGAAATCAACTAACATCTTCTTTGCCTTGATATCTTTCTTCCTCCATTGAACTTTCTCTTCCTCATCCGTAGGTTCGGAACTTTTCTCTCCACGAACTCAACCAATTCGTTTTCCTCCAAAGTGAGCATAATTCTGAATCTCCATGAAGTGAAGTTTGATGCTCCTTCGAGTCTATCCTCAATCTTAAGACTGTTCATCATCTTGACGAAGAGATAGAGATAGACAATAATGAGAAAGAGAAAAAGAGTATCATTGTAATAAAAAATCTGATCACGATCTTCTTCAAACCCGCTCCGATACCACGTTAGTTTTATGATCAGATGTTATGCACAAAAAATTAATTCAAAATCAGACACAATAACACAACAAATACCCTGGGAAAACCCTCCTCTTGAGGGAGCAAAACCCAACAACAATATATCACTTATATATTGAATCAACACAATAATGATCTCCTTACAAGAGGCCAATATGCAGGCCCAAATACATGCACCAAAGAGTGATGCAACACAACAATACAAAGAGACAAATTGCTGATGAAATCTTAGCCACCAATAATGTCGATCTACCTTGAGAAGAACTTGCACTTGAGATGAAGGACGAACTATGAATGAATTGAATGCCAAGTGAGATACAATGAAGGTATATAAATACACGATTGGATTGAGAGACGCGACCTTTCAAATAACACAAGTCGGCCTTGACAAATAATCGCGCCTCTTACAAGAGGTCGACTTCCTTAGTAAATCGAGCCTCTTCAATAAATATTAATTATCATTAACAAATGATGTGTCTCTTGAGCAATCACAATCTTCTTAGAAACTAAATAGCCTTAGCTATAGTTAATTTATCATTCTTGTAGCAAGGAGATCCGCTAGAAGGATAAGACCGACACTGTAATAAACATCAACACCAAGAACCGGTTCAAAGAAGAGCCTTATTCAAAACCAAGTGTAAGTCCAAAGGTAAATGTTGCAGACTAATCATTGATAGTGGTAGTACAGATAATATTGTTGTAGCAGAGATGTTAGAAAAGTTAGATCTTAAAAGAATTACGCATCCATCTCCTTATAAGGTATCTTGGTTGCAAAAAGGTCATCAATTGTTAGTAAATGAGCAGGCCCATGTTGATTTTCAGATTGGTAATTATAAAGATAGTGTTCTTTATGATGTGATGCCTATGGATGTGTGCCATGTATTGCTTGGTAGATCGTGGTAGACTAATCATTGATAGTGGTAGTATAGATAATATTGTTGTAGCAGAGATGTAGAAAAGTTAGATCTTAAAATAATTAAGCATCCATCTCCTTATAAGGTATCTTGGTTGCAAAAAGGTCATCAATTGTTAGTAAATGAGCAGGCCCATGTTGATTTTCAGATTGGTAATTATAAAGATAGTGTTCTTTATGATGTGATGCCTATGGATGTGTGCCATGTATTGCTTGGTAGATCGTGGCAATTTGACAGGAAAGCAGTGCATAATGGAAGGGAGAACACATATACTATTGAGAAAGATGGAGTGAAACATACCTTGATGCCTATGAAAGAGCCTGAAGAAGACTACAATAGTAGTAGTAGTAGTAAGGTAATATTGGTCAGTGGTAAGGAGTTTCTACATGACTTGAAGAATGAGGAAATAGGATTTGCTTTGGTTCTTAAACCTAGGAGTGTATTTACTACTACAAAATTTGATGATTTGCCTCTTGAAGTGCAAGATATTTTGAATGAACATTTGGATATTGTTGCATCTGATTTTCCTAGTGTTTTTCCACCTATAAGGAGCATCAACCACCAAATGGATTTGATTCCAGGGGCTAGCCTTCCTAATAAGGCTGCTTATAGGTTGACACCTATGGAAAATGAGGAAATAAGGAAGCAAGTGGAGGACCTTTTGAAGAAGGGTTTGATAAGGGAAAGCCTAAGTCCTTGTGTTGTTCTTATAGTACTAGTGCCAAAGAAAGGAGGGGAATGACATATGTCTATTCATTCAAGGGATATTAACAAAATTACCATAAGATATAGGTTTCCCATTCCTCAAATTGAAGATTTGATGGATTGTTTAAGCGACTCCATGTATTTTTCAAAAATAGACTTGAAGAGTGGCTATCACCAGATAAGACTGGAGGATGAATGGAAGACAACCTTTAAGACTAGTGATGGTTTGTATGAATGGCTTGTTATGCCTTTTGGATTGTCTAATGCACCTAGCACTTTTATGTGACTCATGCATGAGATTTTGAAACCATTCCTTGGTAAATTGGTGATGGTATACTTGGATGACATTTTCGTGTTTAGCGGGTCTAAGGAGGAGCATCTTGAGAATTTGAGGCAGGTATTGAAGAGGTTGCATGAGGAGAAGTTGCAGATTAATCTAAAAAAGTGTGTATTTATGTAGACCGAACTAGTAGTGTATTTGGGCTTTGTGGCGTGAAAGGAGGGATTGAAGATGGACAAAGAGAAGGTACAAGCCATCCTTGATTGGCCAACACCTAAAAGCATAATGGAAGTAAAGAGCTTTCATGGGCTCGCAAGTTTTTATAGAAAATTTATTAGAAGTTTCAGTCATGTGGTAGCACCTATTCTTGGAATTATAAAGGGGAATAAGAGGCCATTTATATGGACTAGGTAGCTTGAAGATAGTTTTAAGTTTCTAAAGCAAAAAGTGAGTGAGCAACCCATTCTTGCTTTGCCTGATTTTGAAAATGTGTTTCAAGTAGAGTGTGATGTTAGTGGGTTGGCTATTGGGGCTGTCTTAAGTGAAAAAGGTAAACCAATAGCATACTTTAGTGAAAAACTAAATGATGCAAAAAGGAACTATTCTTCTTATAATTTGGAATTCTATGCTTTGGTTCAATCCTTAAAGAAATGGAAACATTATTTACTGCCTAAAGAGTTCATTGTATACATGGATAACTATGCTTTGCAATTTATTAACAACCAACACAAGTTGAATCAAAGACATGCCAAGTGGGTTGAGTATCTCCAAAGTTTTAATTTTGTTTTGAAGCATAAAAGTGGACAAATGAATAAAGTTGCTAACGTTTTGAGTAGAAATAATTTGTTGTGTGAAATACAAACTAACAGTGTGGGCTTTGAAAGTTTAAAAGAGTTGTATTCAGAGGATGTAGATTTTAAGGAAGCATTTGCAACTTGCAACAATCCTATTTGCAGGAATAGAGAGCCATGGGTGGATTATATGATTCAAGGTCTTCTGTTCGAGGGGAATAAATTATGCATTCCTAAAGCGTCCATGAGAGACATTTCATTGAAGGAAAAACATTGGTAGTCTTCCTGGTCACTTTGGACAGGATACATAATTTCTTTGTAGTTGAGCTAGGTCGGGTTCTGGGGCATAGAAGGAACAACTAGAAAGGTCAGGAGCGTGGTTAGTAGTTCTCTCACCGCTTGGATCGAAAGGGTGAGAAAGAGGGGGGTGGGCATTGGTCAGATTCTATACGTAACATGCCAACAACAATTAATTGATTTTCTATACGTAATATTTTTGTTCCATGGGTATTGGGGAGAAGTGGAGTAATAAACTGCATGCAAAGTTGTGGAGCAAAAAAACATGTTTTAGAGGGGGGTTCGCTGAGGAACTATCAGTATTTGGTGGAAGAATGAATGGTGGCCCAAAAAGACGACTCTTAAGTTTAGACAAGTCAAGGAGAGTATCAGAGGCAAGAGTGGAGAGGTTTTGATGCTGCCAGCGGTATGGTATGGAGATGTTGAAATGGTTGATGCCCCCCAGAGAGGGATTTAACGAGCACTCATTATTTTTGGCCAAAGATGCAAGCAGATGTGAGGAGATATGTTGGAAGATGCAGCGTTTGTCAACATGCTAAAGGGAGAAGCCAGAATGCTGAATTATATTAGCCACTTCCAATTCCAGCTAGGCCTTGGGATTCAGTGAGTATGGACTTTGTGTTGGGTTTGCCTCATACACAAAGGGGCAATGATTCAATTTTTATTGTGGTCGATAGGTTTTCCAAAATGGTGCATTTTATACCTTGTAAGAAAACTAGTGATGCCACTAACATTGCAAATTTGTTCTTCAAAGAAGTAGTGAGATTGCATGGGATTCCTAAAAGTATCATCTCTGATAGGGATACTAAGTTTGTGGGTCATTTTTGGAGGACCCTATGGAAGAAATTGGGCACTAATAGGAGTTTTACTTCTGCTTATCACCCCAAAACAGATGGGCAGACCGAAATTGTTAACCGAAGTCTTGGAAACATGTTGAGGTGTATTGCTGGGAAAACACTAGGTAATTGGGATCTAGCTATGGCTCAAGCTGAGTATGCATTTAATGATTCTCCTAATTGAAGTACTGGATTTAGTCCATTTTATGTGGTGTATGGTATGTATCGAAGGGGGGTGTATGAGTTGAGAGACCTTGGTAATATGGAAAGGCGAAGTGCAGCAGGTGAAGATTTTGCTAAACTCATTCATGATCTCCATGAAAAGGTCAAAACAAATATAGAAGGAAATGATCAGCAATATAAGCAACATGTTGATAAAAATCAAAGGGAGATACATTTTCAAATTGGAGACCTTGTATTGGCTCACCTTTGAAAGGAAAGATACCCTAGAGGAGAGTACAACAAGCTGAAAATGAAAAAGATAGGACCCTACAAAGTTCTTAGAAGATTTTTGGATAATGCATATGAAATATCTCTTCCTTCAGACCTTGACATTTCACCTATTTTTAATGTAGCAGATCTATATCCTTATAAGGGAGATAATGAGGATGGTGCAGTAGAGATCGAGTCTTCAAATACTGAGAAACAACAAGGAGTTCCATCTTCTCCGTGACATCGAATGCATTCTTGATACACAACTGTGGAAGAAAACCCGAAGACATGTGTACTTCAGATATCTGGTGAAGTCGAGCGATCATCCAGTGGAAGATGCTTCTTGGCTCACTGAATCTGAACTCTCTTAGTTGGGTTATTCTATTGCAGATCTCATGAGCAGAGCTCATGAAATTTTTCTTCCTGGGGAGTCTGATGTAGAGCATTGCTCTTATTTCATCTCAAATTTGGTTTTGTTTCTTTCTTGCAGTTTGATAGTTTTAGTTTTGTTTTAGTGTAATTTGTTTCTTAATGTGTTGTTAAGCTTCTTGGTTGAATTTGCTTGAAAAATCGACAGTTAACAACAGTGTTTGTTGAGATAACTATTGGTGGTCGACAGTTGGAGAGGCTTGATGAGTACTTGAAGAGGAATGAATGCTGGAACAGGGGTTTGATGCTAGATATAAATAGGGGTTCATGATATTGAGAGGTGATCGACGGCTGGAAGAAAAAGTAGAAGTCACTTTGAATGCCAGTGACATTGGGGCATAGTCTGGCCGACCATTGAAGGCCATATATGATTTGCAAAGTAAAGCCATTGTAGAATGTTTGGAGCACTATTTCTGAGATAGAATTGATTGTAACCAATAGAGCCATTTGGAAATATAATTTTCCATTATGTTCTTCCTGTCATTGGTTGTGAGTGATCAATGTTCTAATTTGTTGTTTTTCATTTTAATCCTAAACTTCCTTTGTGAGAGTTTGTTTGGACTTGAAGTCTTTGTGAGTTCGATTCACTCTGAGATTAGCAAGGCATGCCATCACCTACGTTTTCCCAATGCTTTGATAATCTATGAACCATGAGAAGAAAAACTCAACCATTTATGGCTTTGAAAGATGTACCTAACTTTGCATGATTCCCAACACTCTTTTCCAGTCATGTAATTAACTATATCCTACAATCAACATCCTCTCAATGGTTCCTCATGCCATTTTATCTAGGAAGTCTATTTTCTTCCTCTCGTCTTCATCTATTATCTCTTCATCTTCCACCTTTTTGTCTTATACATTGCCCCACTAACTTCCCATTGCCCTAATACTAGTATTGCCCATAATAGTAACAAGCAACCCAAGGAAGTAATATTCCCATCAAGTATACATACACGACTTTGCAAAGGGAAAAACATTGCAACTGTATGTTGGCTGCCAATGATGGTGGTAATAGACATGCACTTGCTAGATGTAAAACAAATGGTTGTAAAAGAATTAAATCCACACTTAGCTTGAAGGAAAACAATTATGCATGTGGGAAGGAATATTGGACATTGCCAAAATTTAATGCCAAAGGAAATTGGTAGTTGCATACCACATTAGAATAGAAACATGCCATCAAAGGAGGATCAATTGCATGTCATACAAAGGATAAAATGCCACCAAACTTATCCCTTGAACTCCTCTCTTTTGCTGCCTCGAACTCTTTGCTGCCAACTACACCTCTACATGGCATTTCATCCCTACTAGACTATACCGATTGCTCAATCGACTACCATGATTGTCCTAGAAAATTTGCAATATTGCTGCAAGTAACAATCTATCCTCACAACACAAGCAATACTATCAAGCTACTATATGTGTTCTTGTTGGATTTTGGAAGCAAAGATGACCTAGAGTGAAACCTACCACTCTTAATGTTGTAATGCCATGCTAACAATCTAGATTCTTGTAGCATATGTTGCAAGTGATCATGCATCCCCACTACATCTTTGCAAGTAGCTACATGTGACTTGTAGCCTTGCTATAGGTGTCATATTAGTTGTCGTAGGTGAACTTGTAGCCTTAGCCTTATTCTCCACCTAAAATTGATCCACTTTGATGCACTTATGGATCAACAAATCACAAACAAAATCATTCTCCATGCATTTCATACATTTGTAGTCTTTACTAAAGAGAATGGGGGTGGTCCCTACAATATTTTCCTCTTTTTGTTTTTTAACATTCTAATAGTTATGGACACAATTATTTAGCAACAACATTGAGAAATAGGCCTTTGATATTGGGGAAGGAAATCATTTTGTTTGTGTCAAAGTTTGATTCTCTTGTTGGGAAGCATTTTAGAAATATTATTGAATGCTTTTCAAAGTAAGGGATTTTGAATGTTGTTGGGAAGCATCTCATAAATACTATTGAATGCTTTTTGATGTGTGGGATTTTTAGTATCTTAATATTGGGTGCCATTAACATCTATAATAGATAATGATCAAGACTAGCATTGATGTTAGAGGTTGGGTAGTGTAATAGGGTAGTTGCTACATCTTCTTTATAGGTCATCAACAATAGAAAACAATGAAGCTAGACTAGTGGTGATGGAATCACCAATGACTATTTATGAGCAATTATTGGTGTTGGTGTTCATTGTTCTAAGAATTTTTCTTTTTGCATAAGTAGTTTATTTGATAAGATCAAACAACAATTAAAAGTGTGTTGTCTACAACAGTAATTTGTGTTATCTACAATGCTAAATATCAAGTCTTTAATCAACTTCAAAATTATTAGAATATGGAAAGAAACTATGGGAATTAGCACTTCATTCATAAATATGTATTCTAGTAGATGAATTTGTGAGTAAATATGCATGCATAATACTAATCATGTAAACACCACATCAACATATCTAACACAACAAACAAAGTACTCTTCTCATTATTGACCTTGAAGTAAAATCTATTTGCTACAAGTTAGGCCTAACTACTTGCATGATGGACATGCATGGAGATTCTATGAAGCATCCAAGACAACACAAATAAATACTGGTTTGTCAAGAGTAGACATGAAAGTTTGTAACCACCACCACCATTACAAAATACACTCATATCCTAAAGAAACAACACACATATGCTAGTTTGTCAATTGTTGAGATGATTGTTTATAGCAAACACCACTGTTAGCAACTACCCTTGACAACTATCCATGAAAAAATAGAGATGAATCCAACTCTTTGCACATCATGCAAAACAATAATTTTGACTATTGACTTTGTTTCATTTCATTTATTATTTATGGTCTATATGCAATATATGCTATAATGAAAGTGATGACCCACATCTTTTCTATCTTTTAAGGTTATTCATCACCCTTGATGACTTTAAAAGAATTGTGGGGGGAAAATTATGGATTGAGTGGTTTATATGGTGGTAGTTACTATATTGGAAAGATTTGACTTCTAAAAGTGATAGGACTAATAAACAACAGAGAAGTGGGTTTAGTTAGAGAGACTCAATGAAGTCCTAATACATGGAGGATCCATGATTGATGAAGTTGAGACTTTGGGAAATTAGGCTAAGTAGTCATTAGTAGTAACATTGCTAAAATCCTACCCCTGAATTGATCCACTTCTCTCCTTAATGTAATATTCTCTTGGTTTAACACATAACAGTTACACATCTATCTTTCAATATATCTTCATTGCAAATTGTAGCTCAAACTCATAATAATCTTTCAATTTTTTTTGTCTTTGCTTACTCCACTTGACCTCCTAGTCGAATCATTAATTTCATTTTGTATGTGGGTGTCTAGTCACATTGTGCTTCCTAAGTTTGTTTTTCACATAATACATCTTTCTAACTGTGTCATCTCTCATATCTTGGTCGTATTTACAATTGTTAATTTAACACCAATGACAATTCTTAATGATCAATTGAAGCACATTGTCATATTTATTTTCTCCATTAAGCCATTTTTGACATTCACTTTGAGCTCTTTTTACATTTTTCCACATTCCTTGACATCTTGACAAAATCTAAGAATGCTAGTTTTCACTTGCATATTAGTTATGTAATGCAATTGAACATGCTATCCAATGTAAAGGAATTTTTTGATGATATCATCACCTATTAACCCTTGATTACAATAGAATAGAGTACATTGTGTCATTAGGATCACTTACGAATATAATTAGTGATGTCTTCCCTTTTGTCTTCTCCTAGGCACAAAATATCACATTATTTCAAGGATTGTGATTATCAATAAATTTGAAATGCTCTTGAAGTGTTAGATCTAAATTTTATGCAAAATTAGTATATATCATGTTGGTTAGCATTTGCATCTATCTACTAGAGATAATTGGTTTGTAAAAGTTCAAGTTAGCAAGAATGATGTGGAAACATACTATGACTATTTAGAACATACCATTTCGTTGTAGATTGTCACAAGTATGACCATTTCATTTGTATATACATATACATATACATATACAAATACATATTGTAGACACATAAATTATACTGATTGATCTCGTGCACTTGATCTTGATTTACTAACACCAGTTCATCCTGAATCATCTCCTTTACTAACTATTTAATCAAATAATTTTTATTTGATTAAATCATTATCTTCTATTAATTAAATAAATCATTTTGTTTAATTAATCCTAATGTTCCTCTTTTAATTAAATAAATCACTTTATTTGATTAAATCATATTTCATCTCCTTTAAATTAAATAAACTAGCCTTTATTTAATTTAAGTCTAACATCATCCTTTTTTAATTAAAAAAATTAAACTTTATTTAATTAAATATAATATTCATTTTCCTCTCATTTTGATTTAAATAAATCTAAAAATCTAAGTCAAAGTGTCAAATCAACTAATCTCCATCTAAGTTAATCAAATCATGATTAATCCTAACTCTAATCCATCAAATCTTCTAGATTTTGCAACTTGCACAAGTAAATCAATTTAATTGATTTATAAATTCATCTATTTTCATTCAAAAATGCATCTCTTTGGAATAATCCATCAATTTCAAATCTTCCTCCCAAAAGGACTTGTCCATCCAACAAGGCATTTAAAGCCTCTCACATGTCCTTTTTCTTGAGCCAAGTGGCATTAACTCTTCTTTCATCTCCCTCCAACATGTCATTTCATCAAATTCAAATTCCACCTAATATCATTTATTATGCACATTGACCAAAATGTGCTCCACCTCTCTCCACTAACATGTTGACAAGTGGTACAATGCCATTGGCTCATGCTTTATCCCACATTCTTCCTATTTCCTATTTCTCCGTCATTCTTTCCTATAAATAGAGAACCTCTCTATTGATTTGGGATCCACAATCTTATGCACAAGTTCATTCACAAGTTTATGCAAACCCATTATCCACAATATTAGGCATTTGAATCCACAACTCATCCAAGTTAGCATTTCATCACATCTCATCACATCTTCAAGGCACATCCATCATTAAACTTATCAAGGGTTGGGAAAGCGCCACTTTCCACATCAAAGTAGCACCAATCCACTATGGGATAGGTATGATTCATGTTTTCATATGCTTTTATTTAGCTTTTTCTTATTTCCTTGGTTGCATATTTAACATGATTAAATATCTCATAGAAATGCTAGTTTTACTTGCTTTAAATGGACTAATGATACTAATGTTGTTCATTGTTTGAAGTTTGTGGAATTCAATGTTTACACACACACACACACACATATATATATTTTGAAATTTTGTTTTTTATTAGGAAAAGCAGGTTTTGAAGGGGCCCTGAAACCCTTTACAATGGAGAAAAGCCGCTAAAAAGAAAGAAATAGTAAAACACACAACCCACAAAAAAGAAAAATGCTAACAAAAGATAAAGCAAGAGAACCCGTCAACAACCCTACAACATAACATTAGCACTTAGGTTGAACAACCAAAAACAACAGCAAAAAAATATAACATTTTATCAAGAACATTGGCCAAGTCCATATTTTCAGCAATGACCCTATCCTACATCTCGACCACATCCTGGAGATCCTCGAACATAATGGCTGCCCTTTTCTCTGTCTTGCTCCTCGTGTGCAGGCAAGGACTAGCCTCCAAATTCTTCACCTCACTGGGCCATTATCCTCAATCTTATCCTCCAAGTTCATGCAGTTAACCTCAACAATGGTTGACTTATGTTCGCCCAAATCCAAAGGCTGACTAGTCCACTTAATAGCTTTATCATTTAAAATTGACAAGACCTTAGCACTAGTTTTTAGAGATTGATTACTGATTCGAACAACAATATGCAAATGATTACTGATCTTCCTAATTCTTTCCTCTATACTCGCAATCCGCTCCTCATTGATCCTGTTAGCTCTCAAAAATGCAGGTAAGGATAACTCAAGAGGCTGCCAATATCTTGATACATTTTAGGGTAATAGACAAGGTCAAATGGCTTAGACCTTCTAATCTTCAGGTTTTGCTGGACTTAGGCGGGTAAACCTATATGAGTGAAGCAAACTTGGCTTTATGCTTATCTCTTCAAAGTGATTTGCCCACAATGGCAGATGGAGGTGGACAAATAAAACTAAATTTGGTATAAATTGTATAGCAATATTCAAGACTAAATCCTAATATGTTCAGTTAACAGATGTAAAAAATATGAATGAAACTAAGTAATGAAAAGAAAGTAGAGACTTGTGCCTTATTGGGTATGCGGAGTCAAATGAAATCTTAAATGAGCGACTTCTTTTTGGAGAACACTCAAATTGTTTGGCATATGTTTTGCTTATCACTTGTATAAACATGCAAGACTGTGATTATTAAGTTCTTCTTACTGATCCAGATGAATTTTCCCTGATTATTGTGATTAATTAAAAGGATTTAATCCTTCCTTGAAAGAACTGATCAACCAATCACATAGATACAACAAATTTGTACTAATAAAACAAACATAAACTTGTTATGTTAATTTAAATAACCAGACAACATCAATCTTGGAGACAACTTAAATAATACTTTTGATAAGCACAACAAACAATTGACACCAGAAATATGCTAGCATATTAAATGATTCTCATTGATATCTCCATAATTTCAAGCATGCATCATAGTCTCATATTTGTGAAACATTGCGTTCTCCTGTATTTTGCTATCTATCTTCTATCCTATTCTACTTATGTCTATCTCATTTCCAAAACAAATACTTATACATCAAATACACGAAAGGATGCATCCTTTCGGAAATGTCATATGTTTACATAACAAAAAGATTAAAAGATGATTAAGTTCTATTTACCCACACATGAATCTTAGCTAGATGATCCAAATAATCCCAACGCTAATGTGTATTTGCATCTCCAATTGCATTCCAGATTGAAATCTCCATCCGTATCATCTTTTCATTCTGCTTGTTCTCCTCATCTAACGTTGTGCTTTCAGCAGTAGTGATCTTCAGGATTTCGCACAACATCGATTCATTCTCACTTTTCCATTTGGCAGCTTCTTTTAGTTTCCCTCTATCATCAGAGAGTGTGGTCGATGTTTTCATAGCAACATCTATCAATCCCTGCGCATCTCCTTGCAATTCATCATGGAAGTTTTGATGCCTATTTATAAAATGATTAGCATTTTCAATTGCTACACTATTAGCAGCATCTCTCTGGCTCACTTCCTAAAACTTCTCCATAATTCATTCATTCATCCTTTCATGCTCCTTCAATGCAGCAAGTGTGTGAGAATACTTTCCCCAGAGCTTACTCAACCAAGATGTTAAACCATCTTGCCTCTTCTTGATTATTGCCACAAGTGCATCATGTTTTCCTTGGGAGTAAGCACTTGATCCCTCCCAATGATCCTTTGACTGAGAACTTTCACCTTGAGTAAGCATCTTGGGTGTCTTCATAGTAACACCTACTAAATCCTTTAATCAGTCATTTTCTCTCAGCATCCTTTCGTTATTTAGTTTGTACATTTCCCTTTCCTTTATCAACATCTGAATTTGTGCTTTGTTCAGTTTTGCAATATTAACTCCAATTTCTGCATTAGCCACAGGATCAGCTTCTCCAACCTTTAGATTCATGACATGTCCAAATGCCATTTTTGTATCAATAACTACTGACTTCTTGTGGGGTGGGTACAAGGCCCAAATAATCAATGATCCTTCATCAATATTGTACTTGGATCCTGCATACACTTCTGTTACTTTTTCTTTGTAAAGCTTGTGTGTAGCATTATTGTCCTTTAAGAAACTATCAAATACAAGTGCAGAATTGAGATCTAGCCTAGGAAAGATCATGACACCAAAATTTTCCAACATTTTCCTCCCCTTTTCAGGGGTCATACCCGTCATCTCCTCATCCACACATTTTCTCAATTGGTTCAACAATTGCTCTTCATTTCCTATGGTAACATCGTCAACCTTCTCTCTTATTTCCTTTCCCTTCTGTTTATACAAAAATGCTTTGAATTATGGGGAATTTATGAACTCATCATCTGAAACAAATGATCTATACTCAATATTCATTACATCAGCTTTACCACTCTCTTCAACACTCAATTCTCTGGTTGGGAAAACATAATGCTGAGTCCTCAACCTGGATACTTTACTTGGTTGATTCTGTGGCATATTATCCTTGGATGCCTCTTCTCCAGAAGACAACAACTCTGCATCCTGCAATCCTTGATTATACCTTTCAACCACTATCTCTGCTTCTTCTTCATCTAAATTCTGGATCATATCATCAAAGGGATAGGGCACATGTTGATACCCTCCAAAGTTTATCTTCATTTTAGAAGAATTAATATATCCCTCTGGATCAAAATTTTTTCTGAGTGGTCCTCTCTTCATGTTATAATGCAATAATTTATCAAGGATCAAATTGTATCCTTCCTTGGCCAACACAGTGAAATCACCAAAGCACAATGTACTAGGCAGAAAGGCCTGCTTCCCAAAAGAGCTGAAATTCATAACACTATAGTAATCCATTTGTCTGACAATCTCCAAGTATGCAATTTTGTTTGGAATCATTTTTGGTAAAATAAAAAGGGCATCCTCAAACCCATAAACTCTGATCATGGTAGCTCCCTCCAAGCAATATCGATCTCCTGAATTATGATCAATTGGCCCATTGAAATATTTTGGCCAAAGAAATCTCTTTATCTCATCAGATAATGAATAATTAAAAGGATGGTTATACAATTTGTACAATGTTTTCACAAAATATTCTTCAAGATGAATGAAACTAGCATTGGAAAACCTGCTATCCCAAACCACAGTCCATAATTGAACTAGTAATGTTTCACAATCTTTATGATACTGGGAAATTCTCATCTCCGGAGGCCATACTCCCAACTCTTATCCAAAATAAAGTACCAGATGCATCAGCAATGAATAATTCCTGAGATGAAAGGTAGAAGATCCACCTTTGATAGCCATCAATCCTGAATCAAGCCCCTAAAAAATGTACGAGGCATAGTCAAAAGGCCTAGAATTGTGATACTAGATATTTGCTGTGATAATCATTGGCACAATTGACATAGATTTTGGGCATCCATTCCCAATACCTGACAGACAGAGAAGTAGGTGTATTTCATATAGGGTTCAAACAAGTCCACATGATAAGGGGGCCCTTCACTATCCTACAGAGGAACTAGTTTGCTGCCTTGTTTAACCCTGTGGATTGGTAGCCTCCAACCCTTACAAATCGTATTCATTCTCGAGAATTCCCTCTCCAATTCTTCGTATATGATCTCCTCATTGCAAAACCCTTCCAAATTGAAAACCTCACTTATTACCTCCTTTGAAAAATGTATCTGTGGCTTTCCAGATGGGTCACATATAGCTTTGTGTTTCAGGTCATAATAATCAGCCAACAATTTTATCAATTCTGCATTTACAAAGACGTTAGGGCACACCAGTTTTCCTACATTCAGCTTCCATGGATTGAAAACTAGTTCAAAATGGTTTGTTCTATGATAATGGAAATTGAAAAATTCATATCCCCTTATTTGAGTCCAAACGTCTCCAATAAATTTGCATTTATCATCTAGTTTGTCAAGTTCTACCCTAAGTTTTGCAGATCTTCTGGCTTTAGGCCCAGAGCTAGGAAATTGGTCAATGAGGTCCTGATTCAGTCTTCGCTCTATTCCCTCATGTTCTGCTTCAATTTTCTATTTCTTCCCCTTTGTTTGACCACTCTCACCAAGTTTTCTACTTTTAACTTTTCCAGAGCTAGGGGACTCCATTCTTCAAAATTACAGAAGTTAAAGTTTGGAAAGCTAAGATGCAATCACTTACAGTATCCTGCTCGAGCTCCTTAGGCTGAAAGATGTTTTGGTTCTCTGTTCACCCTGTTGACTCTTCTGCTATCAATTCAACACTAATGTGTTTGATTGAATTTTCCTTGTTATATCCCGTTGCTCCATTAATGTGTCAGCTAAAGCACGAATGAAGACTTATTTGAAACATACACTGTCGCATCGAATGTCTTGTTGGTGAGAAATTTTCAAATCTGGGGCGATATCCTTTTGCAACGTTCATTAAACCTTTCGCCAAGACATCCAGTGGTCTCATCGACATTTGGAATCACACTGATGGCTATCGCTTCAGTTTTGTATATTGCTGTGACAATTCTGAGTCGGGGAGATGTTTCATAGACTTCATTGTGTCTTCTCAATATGCACCATGTAGTAGCTTTCTGGTCGCTGAGACATAATGACATTCTCGCCGATGAAACCACACCTCATCGTGACTTTTTAAAACTCAGAAAGACTCATACCGATATGAATTGTCTTGCCGAACCTTTTTCTCCAACATGTTCCATTCGGTGAGACTCTCCCCGAAGTATTTTATCGGTGTAACTTTCACATTCGACGGAACTCACGCCAATGACCTCTTCTCTCGCTGATGCATATCTCTTTCGGTGTGACTTTTGAGTCGGCAAGACTACATAACTTCCTCTCGATAGTTTTCTAATGGAATCCCTTTACGCCTTATCGGCAAGACCCGATGCTTTTGGTAAGACATCATTTTGATAATATTTTGTTTGGCCAATACATCAGTCGGTGAGACATATATGAGTTCGTTATGAATCATTCTGATAACAACTCTCTTGCCGATATGACCTTTCTGTCGCCGAAACAATAGATGTGTCCTGCCGATAGTCTGCAACAAGTATACATTAGTGAAAAAATATTATAGGTCAGGGAGACCTTCACTCTGTCTTGCCGATATGGGTAATACAATGAAATATCAAGGACTAGATGGATTCAAATGGATCATATGAAAAAATATGGGCAAAAACATTATGAAGAAGGAATTTTATGCTTATGATGCAGACTTATTTTGGAAACTCCTGAATGCAATTGACTGGAAAATTCTCAAAATTTCACAGTTGTAATAGTGGCTCCGTTTGGGGATGAATGATTGTGAGATCATTGTAAGGATCCAGATTTCTGGGTGAGCTGAGCAAAATCAAGGTGATGGATCAAGTGAGCAAGATGGAATGAATGGAAATGAATATGACCCTACACTACTATACATGGAAAAGATTTATTTTGAAAGAAGGAAAATCAGGGTTGTTGATGTACTAGCAATTCCTGTTCCTTTTATTTCCTAGACTACTGTGCATGGAAGATAAAATTTTGAGAGGATTGTTAAGGATTGTCCATGGACTGGCAACCTTTAATCCTCTATATTGTTGAAGAGAAAAAATACTTCAGAAATTGGCCATGTATAGGCAATTCCTGATCTTCACCTTTCTTTCCAACAACCACAAAAGGTCCCAACCACAAGGCTTCAAATTTCCCATGCTTTCCCTTTTCCTGACACCTAGCGTTCCACATCAGTACCAAATCATTTTCTTCAAATTTTCTATCTTTTTCCTTTTTATCAAATAGATACTTCATGTTTTGGTTTTGGGAAACTCTCCTTATTTCATCAAGTTCAGCTAGCTTCTCCATTCTTTTCTCCATAGGTTCTGGAATATCCAAATCTTCTTGAAGGACAAACTTGTAGACTAGTAACAAATTCTGTAAAGGTATCCTGGCTTGTGTTCCATTCGCCAATTCAAATGGGGATTTTCTAATTGCCTTTTTTACAGTAATCCTATCAGCCCACACAACCAGTTTTAATTTTGAATCCCAAGCTTTCTTGTTCTGACCTAACATCCTCCTTATAATCTTCAGAAGACTCTTATTACTAGACTCTGCTTGACTATTAGCTTGTGGATGGTAAGGGGCTGCCTAAGAAATGGTAATACCATATGTGCTACAAATTTTTTTGAATTCATCTGATCTGAAACACATCCCATTATCCATGATCAACCTTAGTGGTGTACCAAATCTGGTAATGATGTTATCCATTAAGAAACTTTTTACACATTTACTTGTAGCCTGTTTAGTTGGGACTACTTCTACCCATTTGGTAAAATAATCAGTGGCCACCAGTATCCATTTATGTCCTACACTCAATTTTTGTTGTATCTCTCCAATGAAATCAATTCCCCATTGATGAAAAGGGGCATCAATTTGCAAGGGTCGAAGTGGCAAAGCTCCCTGATACTTCAGTTTTCCAGAGAATTTCTGGCAGGCCTCACATTTTCTTACATATGTAAAAGAGTCATTAAAACCTTTGGCCAGTAATAACCTTCCCTGAGAATTTTATGCGCAGTTGTCTTTGCTGAGTAATGTCCTCCAGAATCCCCTTCATGCATTTCACTTAAGATATGCCTAGCTTGTGATTCATCCAGACATAACAATAGTATACCATCCCTATTCTTCCAAAACATATCTCCATCCATGAAGACATACTTAGATGCCTACAACTTCAGGGTTCTTTTCTGGCTGTCAGTCAATCCCTCTAGACACTTCATGTATTTAAGGTAATGCATGATATCTGCATACCATGAAGTATGCTCAATTCTCGCAATTGTAGTCTCTTCTTCTACATTGCAAATTTGATTTGCTTCAACGTTCGCTTCTGCCATTAACTTAGCCAAGCCTTGACCTCTTACCAGTTTAGTAATTTGTATCTCCATGTCAAACTCTTGGATTTTGTTAATCCATCTGCATCTTTTTCCTGTTACTTCAGACTATGTCAGAATATTTTTGATAGCTGCATGAGGGACGTAAGCAACCACCTTTGCTCCAACAAGATATGGCCTGAAAGTTTTTATAGCTTTCACTAATGCAAATGCCTATTTTTCCATTATATCATACTTTAATTCAGACCCCTGTAATGACTTACTGAAGAAAGACATAGCATGTTCATAACCATTCTCATTCTTTTGTAACATAACACAAGCAATAGTGTGCATTGAGGCGAATGAAAATATCTAAAAAGGTTTTGCAAAATCTGGAGATTTAAGGACAAGAGCTTCCTTGATGGCCCGTTTGATGGATACAAAAGCTTCCAAGGCTTCTACAGTCCACTCTACCTTTTGTCCTTTCTTCAACATTTTTGATATGGGTTTAATGATCTTAGCAAAGTTAGAAAAAAATCTCCTAACAAAATTAATCTGTCCAAAGAATGACTGTATAGCCTTAATAGTTTTAGGGACAAAAAATTTATCAATGGCCTCAACCCTTTTAGGATCTATCCTAATCCCTTCTTTTGAGACAATATGTCCCAAGAGCTTACCCTCTGTGACTGCAAAATGACATTTTTTAGGGTTCAAGCTAATACCATATTCTAGGGCTTTTATAAATACCTTTTCCAGATGTTGAACATGATCTTTAGCCTTCTTTGAATAAGCAGTCAAGTCATCCTGATACACTACCATGATAGCATTGATCAAATCTGCAAATGCCATATCCATAGCTCTTTGGAAGGTTGCTCCTGCATTAGTGAGACCAAATGGCATTCTTAGATAAACATATGTCCCCCAAGGAGTTGTAAATGCCATCTTATATTGCTCAGATTCTTTGACCTTAACCTGTATACCCTGAAAACCCATCCATCATAGACAACAGTTTGCACCCTGTTACCTTATGCAATATAGCCTCCATATTGGGTAGAGGATAATTATCTTTGAGGGATGCCATGTTTAGATTTCTGAAATCTACACATAGCCTGATATCTCCATTTTTCTTTCTTACAGGGACCAAGTTTGAGACCCACGTTGAATGCTTGATTAGTTTAATGATTCCCCCATCTCTGAGCTTTGCCAATTCTTCCTACATTTTAGGCTCCAATGTTGGATTTATGGGTCTTTGCTTTTGTTTGAATGGCTTAGCATCTGGCTTCAATGGTATTTCATGCTGAAACAAATCTTCCATGTATGCTTTTAGATCTTCATAAGACCAAGCAAACACATGTTTATATTTTCTCAGCAACTCTATCACCATTCTTCTAATTGTAGGGCTTATCTTCTTCCCTATGTACACCTTTCTTGGTGCCATCTCAGTCCCCAAGTTAATCTCTTCAATATCCTCCCTATTTACTAGTGTTTTCTTTATGAGGGACCGATCATTTCCATCATACACCCTCTCCAATGCCACTAAGCCTTTAGGAAGCTTATTTGTTTTAAGTTGTAAGATCTCCTTCCCAAATATTGTTTGCTTCCCATCCACTTCTTCAACAAAGGCATTGAAATCAATTTCTTGGGCTTCATATTGATCTATATAGTGGAGGAATTTCAAAAGGTCAGTATCATCATTAAAGACCTGCCAACTATATATGTTATCAGGGACTGTAAGCCTTGTCTTGAACTCAATTTGTGTTACTCCGGCCAATGTAATGTCATCTCTTTTTAGTGCCACATTTTCTAAAAAATCTGCCATTATATTCTTTGACCTATCAATCCACTCAATTGAGAAGGCATCAAACAACTCAATTGTGTCCCATACAACATTCCTGTATTATTTCAGTCTTTTATGTTTTGCTACATACTTGGACTTAACTTGTGAAACAACCAACTCAAAATCCCCTAGGACAGCCAAGAACTTGGTTTTATGTTTCACAACTATGTTCAAATCTATCAATAAAGCTTCATATTCTACCACATTGTTTGTACATTCAAATGTTAACAGGAATGAATACTTAAATGTAATACCTTTAGGTGAAACAAACACAATCCCAACTCCATTACCTTCTTGGCTGCATGCTCCATCAAAATACATTTTCCACACTTTATTGCAGTTTTGTGCCACATGCTTTTCAATTGGGTCGGCATTGACTAATTCTGGCTGGGTTGATTCTATCTTAAAACTTCCAAGATTGACATCACAAAAACAATTGATTTGATCTTGTGGTACACAGTCAACAACTTGGTTCATCCTTAGCTCCCTGTATAATTTCACTTCCTGACCATTTACCGGAATGGTTGCATAAGACATATCAAACTAGACATTTCCATCAACTGCTACCGTCCATTGTCTTGATAGAAGCATCTCAAACTGAGGAGGGGTGTCAATTACTGTTATATGTATGTTATAGGCCACCTGAGGATAAGCAAAAAGTTTGAATTCAACATCCTTCATTATACCCACCATAGTAACAAGTCGGTTATCCATTGCATAGCACTTGCCTCCATTTGTATCCACCCACATGCCAAGCTGTTTCATAACTCCTACTGGCATAATATTTATGGCAGCTCTAGAGTCTATCATGCAATTCCTCAACAATTTTTTATTTATGAGTAAGGTAGTGAAAAAGGATCAACCTGTGGGGGACTCAATAATACATTACTAAGGCACACTTCTGGGATATTCACTTTCTCTTTCTTATTAATAATTTTAGTGGCCATCTTACTTTCTTAATTCATATGTCTTTCCTTCCCATTTGTTATTAATTGGATAGCACTATCTCTGTATTCCTTAATTTTCATCATCTCAAGTAGTGGAACATACATCTTTACCTAAGATAAAGCCTGAGTGAAGTCAAAAGAAGAACCCTCCACTTTAACCATTTTCTTTTGCTCTGACGTTTCTCCTTTGCTTTCTTCCTTTTCTCTTTTACTTAGCTGATTAGGCTTTTGCATTTTTTTGTGTAGTTCCTTCACTTCCTCCTTTTGGACATGCTTTTGTTCACTTTCAATATGTTGTTTATTTTCTTCCTTTTTCACAATTCCTTGTTTCACCTTTTTCTCTTTCATAAAGATTCCCTTGGGGAAACCTTCCTTCTCATTTACTATCCTATTTCTCAACTAGTACTTACTCTTTGCTTCCTCAACTGCAGCAACAATTAATCTCTCTATCTCCTCTTCAGTAAGTTTTCTCATACCGCATTGAGCAGGTATTTCAACAAAATTTTGCTTTGTATAATCTTCTTTGGAGTCAGAAAGGATCTATTGTTCAGCCATGTGGACATTGTATTTCTGATTTGAAACATCATACTCATAACCTTCATCCTCTGAAGATGAGTACCTCTCCTCCACATGGTGAAAAGTGTTTGAAGTCAAATACACTGTGTGATCTTCTCCACTGTTTCCTATCAACATTCCTTCCTCTTGCATTCTTTGGGCTACAACACAATAATTTGGGGAATGTGGCTTATCATAGACTTCATAGAAATAATTGTTATTCACCATATAGGTTCCCATCTTTCTCACTGGATCAGGAGTTTCTTTGTGTCTAGGCCTATCTGTTATAGGTTTTCCATCCTTCCAATTTGTGTTATAAGGCATGTCATGTAGCATAGGCCTTTTTATACTGATAATTGTTGGTTTGTTGAGGATCCCTAGGATTGTCTCTTTTACTGATTATCCCAGCAGCCTTTTTGTTGTTTTCAATTGTCAGTGCTATCTTCTGAGCTTCAGCTGAATCTCTCAGGAATCTATTTCTCAGTTCGTACCCAGTTTTAGGATCAAACACATTTGAATAAACACTCAATGCTACAAAATCTGGTGACTTTGATCTAGGAGGTATTTTGTTTTGCAATTTATTGAATCTCCGATTGAAATCATAAATTGAATCATTATGACTTTTCTGAATGCGCATTAATTCATGAAGAGCAGCATCTGGTGCACTTAGGTTCCCATATTGCTCAAGAAATCGATCTTGAAATTCTTGGAGAGAATCAACAGAGGCTATTGGTAGACTGTTGAACCAATCCCTAGCTTCTTCAATAAGCAACAATGTGAACAACCTCATATGTAAATCTTCATAAGGTACATCCAAATCTTGAATGAAGGCATTGAAGCTTCTTAAATGATCTTCGACAGTAATTGCACTACTCCCTGTAAATTTAGGCACTAGACTTCTCCAACTTCCATCCATGGGGTAAGGGTATAATTGAAATCCTACCAAATCAAATTGTCTGATCATTGTTGTATACTGGTGAGGGGGAGGGTTAGGTGGATACTAACATTGGTACATCGTATTATTGTATTGTGTATTATGATGTGGCACATAATGCTAACCATGAGGTGGTTGTACATTTGTATATTGTGTGGGAATATGAGGTGGATGATTTGGCTGCCTATATTGATTCCCTACTTGATGGTGAGGGACCCTTGGTGGATAAGAAGGCCCTGCACCATGATTACCTTGCTTATGAGGTGGTAGATACTTTGGGGGGAAACCAGATGTCTAAGTAATGTTCTGAGCTTTTTGAAATTTGAATTCCCTCATTGCTTGTATCATCTAGGCTTTCTCCTGTTCTTCTCTTTCCTTTCTTTGAGATTCAAACTGTGCTTTTACTTCCTCATAAGTTAAAGATTCATAATCTTCTTGAGGAGTCTCATGATCAGTAGGTCCATTATGATTACCTTCCATTTTTAGATCATATTCATGTTGATTTCTGATTCGTCCAACCTCGAGTTCGGCTCTAAACTCAGCCTGTTTCTGAGGATCGTAAAAATGATTTCTTTGATCTTCTGGGGTACAAGGTTCTACACTTGAATTATCTCTCCATGTATCATAATAGTCATATGTTTCACCATGTGGTATTGATGATTTGTCTTTATTCATCATGCACATGTCCTCACTTATCCTTTTACCCTTATCAACCCTATCATCTTTGTGTGTCCACTTACTGCTACCAGCAGGAGCTCTAGTATGACCTCCCCTATATTGAGATCTTCTTCCATTCATGTTGCAATGTTTTTATCAGAGTCGCCGCTCACTTTCTTAAAAGTGATAAAATTTTTGTTACTCATTATTCCTAGCAGAGTCTATTTAAGATTTCTGACTCTATGATTAAGGCACAGATTCTAAGTCAATTCCCAATAGAGTCGCCAATTTGTTAGCTCTCAAAAACACAGGTAATGATACCTCAAGAGGCTGCCAATCTCTTGATATGTTTTAGGGTAACATACAAGGTCGAATGGCTTAGACCTTCTACTCTTTAGGTGCTGCTAGAACTAGGTGGGTAAACCTATATGAGTGAAGCAGACTTGGCTTTATGCTTATCTCTTCAAAGTGCTTTTCCCACAATGGCAGATGCAGGTGGAAAAATAAAACTAAATTTGGTATAAATTGTATAGCAATATTCAAGACTAAATCCTAATATGTTCAGTTAACAGATGTAAAAAATATGAATGAAACTAAGTAATGAAAAGAAAGAAGAGATAGTGCCTTATTGGGTATGCGGAGTCAAATGAAATCTTAAATGAGCGACTTCTTTCTGGAGAACACTCAAATTGTTTGGCATATGTTTTCTTTATAACTTGTATAAACATGCAAGATTGTGATTATTAAGTTCTTCTTACTGATCCAAATGAATTTCCCTGATTACTATGATTAATTAAAAGGATTTAATCCTTCCTTGAAAGAACCGATCAACCAATCACACAGATACAACAAATGTGCACTGATAAACCGAACATAAACTTGTTATGTTAATTTAAATAACCAGACAACATCAATCTTGGAGACAACTTAAATAATACTTTTGATGAGCACAACAGACAATTGACACCAGAAATATGCTAGCATATTAAATGATTCTCATTGATATCTCCATAATTTCAAACATGCATCATAGTCTCATATTTGCGAAACATTGCATTCGACTATATCTTGCTATCTATCTTCTATCCTATTCTACTTATGTCTATTTCATTTCTGAAACAGATACTTATACATCAAATACATGAAAGGACGCATTCTTTCAGAAATGTCATATGTTTACATAACAAACAGATTAAAAGATGATTAAGCTCTGTTTAGCCACAAATGAATCTTAGTTAGATGATCCAAATAATCTCGGCGCTCATATGTATCCAAATCTCCAATTACGTTCTAGATTGAAATCTCCATCCTTATCATCTTTTCATTCTGCTCACTCGCCTCATCTAACCTCATGCTTTTAGCAGTAGCAATCTTCAGGATTTCGCGCAGCATCGATTCATTCTCACTTTTCCATCTAGCAGCTTCTTTTAGTTTCCCTCTATCATCAGAGAGTGCTGTCGATGTTTTCATAGTAGCATCTATCAATCCTTGCGCATCTCCCTGCAATTCATCATGGAAGTTTCGATGCCTATTTATAAAATGATTAGCATTTTCAATTGCTACACTATTAGTAGCATCTCTTTGGTTCACTTCCTGAAACTTCTCCATAATTTGTTCATTCATCCTTTCATGCTCCTTCAATGTAGTAAGTGTGTGAGAATACTTTCCCCAGAGCTTACTCAACCAAGATGTTAAACCATCTTGCCTCTTCTTGATTATTGCCACAAGTGCATCATGTTTTCCTTGGGAGTAAGCACTTGATCGCTCCCAATGATCCTTTGACTGAGAACTTTCGCCTTGAGTAAGCATCTTGGGTGTCTTCATAGTAACACCTACTAAATCCTTTAATCTATCATTTTCTCTCAGCATCCTTTCGTTATTTAGTTTGTACATTTCCCTTTCCTTTATCAACATCTGAATTTGTGCTTTGTTCAGTTTTGCAATATTAACTCCAATTTCTGCATTAGCCACAACATCAGCTTCTCCAACCTTTAGATTCATCACATGTCCAAATGCCTTTTCTGTATCAATAACTACTGACTTCTTGTGAGGTGGGTACAAGGCCCAAATCATAAATGATCCTTCATCAATATTGTACTTGGATCCTGCATACACTTCTATTATTTTACTTTGTCAAGCTTGTGTGTAGCATTAATGTCCTTCAAGAAACTATCAAAGACAAGTGCAGAATTGAGATCCAGCCCAGGAAAGATCATGACACCAACATTTTCCAAAATTTTCCTCCCCTTTTTAGGGGCCATACCCGTCATCTCCTCATCCACAAATTTTCTCAATTGGTTCAACAATTGCTCTTCATTTCCTATGGTAACATCGTCAACCTTCTCTCTTATTTCCTTTCCCTTTTGTTTATACAAAAATGCTTTGAATTATGGGGAATTTATGAACTCATCATCTGAAACAAATGATCTATACTCAATATTCCTTACATCAGCTTCACCACTCTCTTCAACACTCAATTCTTTGGTTGGGAAAACATAATGCTGAGTCCTCAACCTGGATACTTTAGTTGGTTGATTCTGTGGCATATTATCCTTGGTTACCTCTTTTCCAAAAGACACCAACTCTGCATCCTAAATCCTTGATTATACCTTTCAACCACTATCTCTGCTTCTTCTTCATCTAAATTCTAGATCATATCATCAAAGGGATAGGGCACATGCTGATACCCTCCAAAGTTTATCTTCGTTTTAGAAGAATTAATATATCCCTCTGGATCAAATTTTTTTTTGAGTGGTCCTCTCTTCATGTTATAATGCAACAATTTATCAAGGATCAAATTGTATCCTTCCTTGGCCAAGAAGTGAAATCACCAAAGCACAATGTACTAGGCATAAAGGCCTGCTTCCCAAAAGAGTTGAAATTCATAACACTACAGTAATCCATCTGTCTGACAATCTCCAAGTATGCAATTCTGTTTGGAACCGTTTTTGGTAAAATAAAAAGGGCATCCTCAAACCCATAAAATCTGATCATGGTAGCTCCCTCCAAGCAATACCAATCTCCCCAATTATGATCAATTGGCCCATTGAAATCTTTTGGCCGAAGAAATCTCTTTATCTCATCAGATAATGAATAATTACAAGGATGGCTATACAATCTGTAAAATATTTTCACAAAATATTCTTCAAGATGAATGAAACTAGTATTGGATAACCTACTATCCCAAACAATAGTCCACAATTGAATTGGTAATGTTTCACCATCTTTATTAAACTGGGAAATTCTCATCTCCGGAGGCCATACTCCCAACTCTTGTCCAAAATAGAGTACCAGATATATCAGCAATGAATAATGCCTAAGATGAAAGGTAGAAGATCCACCTTTGATAGCCATCAATCCTAAATCAAGCCCCTAAAAAATGTACGAGGCATAGTCAAAAGGCCTAGAATTGTGATACTAGATATCTGCTGTGATAATCATTAGCACAATTGACATATATTCTGGGGCATCCATTCCCAATACCTGATAGACCGAGAAGTAGGTGTATTTCATATAGGATTCAAACAAGTCCACATGATAAGGCGGCCCTTCACTATCATGTAGAGGAACTGGTTTGCTACCCTATTTAACCCTGTGGATTGGTAGCCTCCAACCCTTATAAATCGTATCCATTCTCGAGAATTCCCTCTCTAATTCTTCGTATATGATCTCCTCATTGCAAAATCCTTCCAAATTGAAAACCTCACTTATTTCCTCCTTTGAAAAATGTATCTGTGGCTTTCCAGATGGGTCACATATAGCTTTGTGTTTCAGGTGATAATGATCAGCCAACAATTTTATCAATTTTGCATTTACAAATACGTTAGGGCACACTAGTTTTCCTACATTCAGCTTCCATGGATTGCAAACTTGTTCAAAACAGTTTCTTCTATGATAATGGAAATTGAACAATTCATATCCCCTTATTTGAGTCCAAACGTCTCGAATAAACTTGCATTTATAATCTAGTTTGTCAAGTGCTACCCTAAGTTGTGCATATCTTCTGGCTTTAGGCCCAGAGCTAGGCAATTTGTCAATGAGGTCCTTATTTAGTCTTCGCTCTGTGCCCTCATGTTCTGCTTCAATTTTCTGTTTCTTCCCCTTTGTTTGACTACTCTCACCAAGTTTTCTACTTTTTACTTTTCCAGAGCTAGGGGACTCCATTCTTCAAAATTATAGAAGTTAAAGTTTGGAAATCTAAGATGCAATCACTTATAGTATCCTACTCAAGCTCCTCAAGCTGAAAGATGTTTTGGTTCTCCGTTCGCCTTGCTGACTCTTCTGCTATCAATTCAACACTAATGCGTTTGATTGAATTTTCCTTGTTATATCTCGTCGCGCCATTAATGTGTTAGCTGAAGCACGAATGAAGACTTATTTGAAACATACACTGTCACATCAAATGTCTTGTCAGTGAGAAATTTTCAAATCTGGGGTGATATCCTTTTGCAATGTTCATTAAACCTTTCGCCAAGACATCTAGTGGTCTCATCGACATTTGGAATCACACTGATGGCTATTGCTTCAATTTTGTATATCGCTATGACAATTCTAAGTTGGGGAGATGTTTGATAGACTTCATTGGTCACTGAGACATAATCACACTCTTGCCGATGAAACCACACCTCGACGTGACTTTTGAGAACTTGAAAAGAATCATACCGATATCAATTGTCTTGCCGAACCTTTTTCTCCAACATGTTCCATTCAGTGAGACTCTCCCCGAAGTATTTCATCGGTGTAACTTTCACATTCGGCAGAACTCATGCCAATGACCTCTTCTCTCATCGATGCATATCTCTATCAGTGTGACTTTTGAGTTGGAAAGACTACATAACTTCCTCCTGATAGCTTTCTGATGGAATCCCTTTGCGCCTTATCGACAAGACCCAATGCTTTCGGTAAGACATCATTTCGATAATCTTTTGTTTGGACGATAGATCACTCCATGCGCTAGTCGATGAGACATATATAAGTTTGTTATGACTCATTCTGATAAAAACTCTCTTGCTGATATGACCTTTCTGTCGCTGAAACAATAGATGTGTCTTGCCGATACTCTGCAACAAGTATACATTAGTGAAAAAATATTATAGGTCAGGGAGACCTTCACTCTGTCTTGCCGATATGGGTAATACAATGAAATATCAAGGACTAGATGGATTCAAATGGATCATATGACAAAATATGGGAAAACACATTATGAAGAAGGAATTTTATGCTTATGATGCAGACTTATTTTGGAAACTCATGAATGCAATTGACTGGAAAATTCTCAAAATTTCACAGTTCTAACAGATCCTTTTAATAGCAATTTCTAGAGTAGTCAACCTTTCCTCATGGCTTTTACCAAGTCTATCAGCGTCCACATCTAATTTATCAAGAATAACATTCATTGTCTTGAACTTACCTTTACTGTCCATTCCTTTTGGTTGCAGCTTACTAATGCCACACAAACATCTTGCCAATTTTTAAGCTTTGAATTAAGCTCCTTCACTTTCAAGAAAATCCAGTTCACAAGAGAGATCAAGTTACGGGTGTCATCCTCTGCAATTCTACAAAATAGGTCAATATTAATCTCCTCCCAATTGACCAAATGGGCATTAGAAAAATCAATTTTCTCATCAATTTATTCTCTAACCCCCTCTTTTCCCTCCAAATCCTCCTCTATAGGGGAGTCCTGAACTTCAATTACCTCCACTTTCCCCTGGTGCTTCTCAGGGATGTCGGCCAAATTGGCCAGAATTTCAAGCAGCTCCACCTTAACATCAATTTTCTTAACTTGCTCAACATTAATACCACTAGGAGAATCAAATTCATCCTGGCTAGGACTAGCCACCTTAGAATTCACAAAACCCTCATTCTCCTGCCCAATATCTGCCATCGGCTACTCCTTTCCCTCAATACCATCACCCAAATCTGCTTTAACATCAGGAACAGTGAAATCCTCCAAACTTTTTAATTCATCCACACCTTGCTTGACAACACACTTCCCCTTCTTGGGGCATATTTTCTTCCCATCTTTTCTTCCCATCTTTTCTTCCCCTTCACATTCTTTCTCACCGAAGGAACAATGACCTCCCTCATTTTAGTATCTGTTTCGTAACCCTTAGACCATGATTTTAAGTCCTCAGATTCATTCACAAACTCACCCTCATCCTCTGAAGGTTCATCATAAACAAAGTCTTCTTCCTTAGAGTCCCCTTCCCACTCCTCCACCGACTCACCAGTTTCATACCCATTGTTTTTTCCACCCTTTTTACGAGGAGGGAGCTTAGGGATAACCGGTAACACCTTCATCTTAATGTGATAAAAAATAAGACTCATAAGGCCTTCATGAAGAATAGCCTTCCTAGTGTACTTTCTATGATCCTCTATACTGGTTTCCATGGAAACAAGGAGGTAAAAAGGAAATGAAACCTGAGAGTTGTGGCGGAAGTTATTTAGAAGCATGAAATGATAGCCATAGATAATAGAGAACCTACCCTCCAAAGTGAAGAATTGCATAATTTCCATAACAATGTCCCTCCAAAGCGGCTTAATAGATTTACGGGCATACCCACCACTTCCAATGAACCTAAGCTTCTGCTTCTCTGCCCCTTTGAAGAAATTTTCTAAGGTCGTCTTGGCCACTGCCCGGTCCCTATAAAATTTCCTGCCCTTCGAAGGAAGACCAATAACCTTAGCAATGAAGTCCTCCGTGATGTTGAACTCCACACCTTGATAGCGCAAGACCCTATTGTTCCAACCATTTACAAAAGCCTCCATCACCTCAGGGTTAGAACCATGAAGCCTCAACAAATAAGGGAAAAAAACAACCTTCTCCAAGTTCTCCCAGATGGGCTTTTCACCATGAAATTCATCACAAGAGCTTGAATCCACTCTGCAATGAGCTCCTCCCATGACAGACTGTAACAAACTATTCACAACCTACTCTTTGTTCTTTTGCATTGACAGAGTTAAGTGAAAAAACCACAAGGAAATGTAAAAAATACCTACAATACGTGTGAGCCTATCAAACCAAGTATTGCCATACCTCAACTCCCAGCCCATGATCTCAAAATCATCTAAAAAGCAATAATTATACGAGTAGGCACTGAACTCAACATGCAAAAACTCTTTAAGGAAGGAATAAAATAACCTTTCTCCCCTCCTAAATTCTCCCTTGACATGACAATTGGTCATAATTAGAGATATTCTGAAGATTAAGGGGCATGAAATCATAAGTATTCCAATAATTATGAGCCATCACTCCTAAATTAGCTAACCCATCAACAAGCGAGTTAGCCTCTCAAAAAATGTGAGTAATTCTCACCTCAACAAAAGAATTAATGATAGAATTATCATGATTAATTAGATGGGCTATAGACCACGATGGAAAATTAATCTTTAGGAGACAATTTATGATATTAAGGGAATCCCCTTCTAACCACAGTTTAGTAACCCCTGCTTCTCTAGCCAATTTATGATATTTTGACATGTTTTGTTATTGTATGTATGCTTTAAATTTTATTAACACATTATACAATAAATGAATGATTTATTAGTTAAATAATATATACATAGGGCTATATTTAATTTTTGTGTTGTTACTTATGATGCTTATACATGTGTCATCCACAACTTTCATGGTTGTTGCTAAGTTTATATTAGTATTCTCTTATTGATGATACACATATATCTCTATAACATTTTAAGCCCTATGATTAAATGAATTCTTATTAAAGTAAATTTATAAGATACTGTGATACGTCGAAATTACGTGCTAGAAAATGAGAAGCAAACAAAGTAATGCATATACCTCCAAAAACAACCTACACCTCAAGATTAGCCTAGTTGGAATCAACACAAAATAAAAAAACAACAAATGAAATTTTTTACCTTGTGTCGAATCGATCCTTTGGTTGGCCCTTCGATCTTTGGTGTTGTATGCTCCTTGGATGGCAAGATGCAAGCTAGATAATGATATAATAATGGATGCAAGTGGGTGCAAGCATGAAAATGCTAAGTATGAATTCTAGAAAAAATTTGCAAGAGTTTGGCTACAATGCATGATCTCTCCAAAATGAGAGAAAAGAGGGGGTATTTATAGAGATTTTGGAAATCTCTAAAAAAATGGATGGTCAAGATTGAGCCACCAAGATCAATATGTAGGGATAAGGTGAGTTGAAAACTCACAAGCCCTCACATCTTGACATGTGGCAAGTGATATGGCTTAAAAGGGGTGATGTGTACATGAGGTGGAAGGATAATACATGACATGGAGAGGGTACATAGTACCTTGGGATTGGGACAAGATCTCCTCATAAAGGAGGTACTTGTCCCCATGTGGGTGAGAGGGCAAGTGGGGAATTAAAAATTTCTCAAATATTCTCATGGGGATGAGAGAAGGAATTTAAAATTCCTTTAAATGCATTGAGGGATTAAATGTGAATTAAAAATTCACATGGGGAATGGAGATGCCTTGTTCAAAAAGAGAAATCCTTTAATAGGGTTGACTCAATTAAGTGATTAGGATTGTGCAAGTACTTGATTAGACTAATTAATGATAGATTAGAAGAGGGTTAGATTTCACATGTGACTTGATGTGACAAGTCAAAGATCACATGGGGAAGAGAAAAATAAATTTAATATTCCTTGGAAGGATAAAAGGAATTAAAAATTCCTTGAGAGGTTGATTAGGCTAGTTAATGAAGGATTAGAGGAGGGTTAGGTGGCTAAGAGAGATTAGAGGCCAACTTGCAAAAGTTGGAGGATGTGACACATCCTAATCAAGGATTAGACATGTGCACACCCCTAATGATGAGATTAGAAGATGGATTAGGATTAGATAAAAGATGGAGGATGGGACATAAAGAGAATTAAATAAATGGCATATTTATTTAATTCATTTGATGAAAGGGGAAGGTATTTAATTATTTAACTAGATACCTTAGGGGTTAGAAGAACTTTAGAGGATATTAATTAAATAATAGCGATATTACTTAATTAATGCGAATAAGGGGATGTTTAGATGAAAAGAGGATAAATTTGGATAAATTAAGTGTCCAAATTTAGGTGTCTACAGATACTATGCTATGACCCCATTGTGTTTAGAAGCATACTCTACAAATTTTCCCTTGTTTAAATCTTAAAATATTATATGGTTCTCCATTGTGCACATTTAGAATTTTGTTCTTATCTTACCTTCATGTCATCTAATTACCAATGAAATTGTGTTGTAGTTGTTGTCAAGATACCAATGTGGTTAGATTCAAAACATCAAAAGTTGTAAAGTGGAGAAATTTTTGTTAGGTTGAAATAGTTTTCAAAAGAAAATCAATTTGGAAAAGAGAACCAATGGCAAAGAGGATTAAGTCATATTTGAAAACTTGCAATTAAAAAATTTGTAGATCAAGATATTGAGGGCTCATCAATTAAAATGTAATGGAAAATGATTTAATATTTGAATGAATATGCTAGTCAATTGATTGTGTTATGGTCTCAACTCATCACACCATTTGGGTAATATAGAGTTAGGTAGCTATGCAAGATTTATTGTAAAAGGGGGGAAAAAACACCATTTCCAAGGACATTAGTTTATTTTATCTAGTGATAAATTTTCAATATAAAGAAGAAAGAACAAAGAGTGCATATTAGTGACGTGAGTCATAGATAAGCTAGATTGGAAAACAAGGAAAGAGGGTAAGCAAAATTTCATGACACAAGAGCTTATAGAAATGTATGTTGCTTCAAAAATATGATAAACATCTCATATAAATGAATTCCTCTATGGAGAAAGGGGAACAAAAGCCCCATCAAAAGGAAGAAATTTTTATTCTAAGGAGTTTTGAATAAGAAATTTCCTAAAATGTGGTAATGAGGGATTAAGAGTCAAATAAGTTGAAAATGATATTAACACACTTGCTATAAGTTGCCATAAGAAAATTCTAATAACACTTTATTGTTCATTTCACATTAAGAATTCTTAGATCCATGGCCTAGTGAACAAGTCAATTATTAGGTTGCAACAATCACTAACTTGTTATGAGTTGGGAGATGTTGTATATGGTACAAGGAATTCAAAATTGGAATGAACCTCACTCTTTTACCATTAGAGGAGGATCTTGAATGTTGAAGTCCACTAGAAGACATGGTAGGTATTTTCGAACCACTATCATGTTTTATTGTAGTGAAACCATTTATAATGGTTGGCCAATCATTATTGAATAGTTCATGAGATGAGAATTAAGACCCTAGGTGCCATAACATAGATGTGAAATGATATAGATAATTAATGGACAAGTGGATGAGGTACATTGGTTTCAATTCATTTTGAGAAGCCATGAGTCTATAGCTAAAAACTTGTAGATAGAATATGGCATAGGGCATTTAAAGCATGAAAACTAGGTAAAAATACAAGTCATTTAATTAATGAAAATATTTTTAAAGGTGAAATATGATATATGAACCTTTGAGAGGTCATTTAGACTTTGAATTTGATATTTAATTTGTGTTTTAAATAAAATATTTAATTTTTTTATTAGTAAGTTAAAAACATCCATTTTGATGGGTTAAAAAGAGGCGGCTCATATAAGTACTTCTTTGCAAGTTGTTCTTGGAAATAAAAATAAAAATGTGTGATATATATATATATATATATATATATATATATATATATAGCATCATATTATTGTAAAACATTATAGGTCAAAGCTCCTTGTTATGCATTGATTGGATTCATTGAGTGCTTAAGAGCTTATGCCAATTATATTCTTCCAAATTTATTGCGTTATTAAATTATTTATATACAAGGTTGGTAGAATCATCTCGACCCTCCTTAACTTAATAGTGATCTTTTTAAAGCTATTTTCTTTGAAACCTATCAAAATGGGCATTTTTCAAACTTACTAATAAATTCTTTCACTATTCTCTTTAAACATTTTTCAACTTAGTAATAAATTCTTTCAATATTTTCTTTAAACTAAAAATTATATTCTTTCAATATTCCCTTTAAATTAAAAATTAAAAATTATAAAATTTTTAGTTTAAAGAGAATATTGAAAGAATTTATTAGTAAGTTGAAAAATGTTCATCTTGATAGGTTTAAAAGAAAATAGCTTAGAAAATGATCATTATTAAGTTAGGGAGGGTTGAGATGATTATGCCAATCTTGTATTTAAATAATTTAATAATGCAATGAATTTGGAAGAATATAATTGGCATAAGCTCTTAAGTACTCAATGAATCCAATCAGTGCATAACAAGAAGCTTTGATCTATAATGTTTTACAATAATATGATTCACATATTTAAAACATAAAAAGCTGATTAAGATGTTTAAAATGTGGTGCAATAATGGTTACACTTAAGGGTATACAAATGCAATAGTTTGGAAACTTAATTGTTTGAGATATATATGATTGCATGAATTATGAATTAAATTTATTTCCTATTCAACTTGAAAATTATAAAAAATAGCTATTATTCTTATTATAAAAATATGTGAAAAAAGAAGATTAAAAAATATTAGAATATTAAAGGTACAAATATCTATATCAAAATTAACAAAGTAATGGAAAAAGTTGAATACAATAGCATGTGAGGTGTTGACTGGTTAGACAATGTGCAATAGAATCATCAATAATGCAGACAAATGTAGACCATGTGATTATGATGGAAATAATTGTATAAAGAGGTATATTGTTGATGTGGTTGGAAAAATAATATACGATGGTTGTCATAAAATATGAAGCAAGGAAATAAATTTTGGCCAATATAATATAGAAAGGATTACAAAGTGCATTAATGATGTAAAATTTATGGATTGTTGTGGTGAATTGAGGTAAACAAGATACATTGCAAACCATCTTACCTTTAAAACAATACCACTAGAGTGTATGAGATATTGTTTCAAGTAATACAAAACAAATCTTGTGATTGTGGAGAAAAACATGTAAGTGTTAAGATTAGTGACCTTCAAAAATATTTCTTAATTGTGCTCAATGATATTGTCCTCATCATCAGGTTTATAATATGGATATTGTGTATGTGGTTTCACTTTACAATGTTACTTGTTTAGAGGGGTTAACATATAGTATTTCTCATGGTCATGTTGAACACAATCTTGACATTTATGGATGATTGACAGTCTATATTTTACTATCAGATACATGAAACTAATTTGAAAGACCCTACCTTGTGCTCCTTAAACTTTAAAATAAAAATTGGATACTAGCTTATAATTAAGCATCTAATTATTTTGTTTCAGAAAAGGTTAGGTATTAAAATGATTTTTTTTAATAAGCTTGATGCAATCATATTTAGTGTACATCACTCTATTGAATCATTAGTGACAAAGTATTATCAAAGAACTGCATTTCTAGAGAAGGGGTTACTAAAAAATAGAACAAAATGATAAACATATTTGTGTTGATTTATGAAAAAAATTGTAAGCAGGTAGTGTTATCCGTAATTCAAATGAAAGAAAAATACCAATATGAAAAAAGTATTTAGAGAAGTATGAACTTTTTATTAGCATTTTTCAAAAGATGAATGAAGGTCACTAAAAAATAGAGTGCTCCATTGGATGAGTATATTATTAGACCTTATGATTAGTCTTGTTTATGTTTTGAAAAAGACAAATGAGTCAAGAAGACAAAAAATATTATTGATGCCAAAAATCCAATTTAAGTCAAACTTTAATTAATCAAAAAATATTTTTTGTGTTTTGACTTAATAAATATTTATGATATTACTATCAGGAATCAACCGTGCAGTTTTTTGAGTCAAATTCATTGACCCATGTTTCATGAGCAGTGGTTCACAAGAACCCATCTCTCGTGATAATGAATGGTCTAGTTAGAACTCATTGCATCTAGGTGATGCAAAAACTACATGGTTGATTCCTAATAGTAATATCATAATTTGACACACTGTAAAAAAATACCTCCCACTTATTAATAATATTTATTAAAAATAAAACATAATTTTGTTTCATATTATATTTTGTAGATTGTATTTATTAATTCATCTTTAAACAAATAAATTACACCAATATTTTTTTATAATATATATTTTTTTATATATTAATAATAATAAAAAATAAAAAAAATCTAAAAATACATAATTACTTTTTAATAATGTCACTAAAAAAATCTAAATTTATAAAAAAAATCATTCATATAATATCTTATAACTCTCATTTAAAATTTATAATTAATTAATTATTCAGAACCCAATAACATAAAACTTTTTTTCAACAGTTTAAAACAATAACCCCAACAAGAACCATGTCATAAAAGTAATGCAATCAGTTGTATTTGATGGTATGTCCATTGATAGCAGTTGTCGTGTTGGATATGCAATACCATTGAATAAAGAAAGAAAAAAATATACCTCACTCTCTCCTATGGATCACCTCTTTAATAATCCATTCTCAAGATACAAATGTTTCCTTCCACTTTGACAAGAATGCAATAAAAAGATTGAGCACTCAGAATAGCCCTTTGCAGGCGTACTCCAAACACTCAAAATATTGAATCAAAATTTGGGTCTCATATGAAGTGTTTCAAAAAAGCAAATGTTGTTATGGATAAATCAGATTACTTGGCGAACTTGGAGGACCATCTGAATAAGAGTGGAATCTGTAGAAAAACCAATAAAAAAGATGATAAAAAAAGGTTATTGAATAGATTCTTGGCTATGAAGATTTAAAAGAGAAGTTAGATGCAAGCAAAGAAGCACTCTAATAAATTAATGTAGGAGAAATAATGCCTATAGAATAATTAGGATAAAGAAAGAAAATAATAGCATTTTTTTTGAAATTTATAAATATTTATTATTGGAATATAATAAAATATTATTATAAAAAAATGTTAAGATATTATAATATAATATATATAAAATTACAAATCAATAAATCATTTTGGAAAAGGGTCTTCAAAATTATGGATATGTATATAGTATAAAGGGGAGTAAAACATGCAAACGCTTTAACATATATATCTTACAAATTTTACATTTGCAAAATATTTTGAATATGAGGGGTAAACGTATATAATTCAACTACTATGTGCAAATATATTTATTGATTTCTTATAGAAAGACAACTTCTCAATATTATTATACTTTGTCAATGAGTCAACAATATTCTCCAAGGTTTTAACCTTTTCCAACAATAGCCTTTCATAAACCTTGTCTCTAGAAAAATGATATTGCCCTTAAATATGATTTGCTCAAGAATGATAGGTAGGGTTGGAAAAAAAATTACACTTTGACTATCATAGCATGTATCCTAACAAATTTATGTAGAATACAACCAATGTTTGAACATAAAATTTGTAACTAGAAAATGTCCTTGCATGCATGAGTTGTTGCAAAACACTCAAATTCTATAGTTAACAATAGAAAAATTGTCCACCTCTTGTCCATCCAACTAATTGATCCATTAAACAGAGAAAATACATAACCACTTGTGCATCTTCAACAATTAATATCTCTAGCTCAATCAACATCAAGAATGCCTTGTACATATTTATTAATTTTCCCATCTTAATTCTCTCTTGGTAATGGATTGTATAATTTGAAGTTCCATGCAAATATCTCAAGACCCTTTTTACCATCTTCCAATTTTCCTTAACTAGGTTGGACATATATTTTCTTAGAAATCCTATTATATTGGCAATATCTAGTAGAGTACATACCATGGCATAAATCAAACTTCCAACAACACCTACATAAGGAACACAAAACATGTCCTCAATAGCCTTATGTCATGGGATAGTGTATTGCACATAACTTTAAACTAATGAGAATATGAACATTAACAGGATTGCATTGTTACATAATCTTTAATATAGTTTTAACATGTTTTCTCTAGTTCAACAAGAATTTTGTATTTAAACAAGATTTTAATTTTTATGCCCCAAAAAAAATTATCATAAAAATGTGATGACAATTGAGATTTGACATCCTTGGTCACTTCCTTATTGTTAACAATTAGTAACGTATCATCAACATATAATATTATGATAACAAAATGGTCATTGATCTCTTTGAAATATCCATAGTGATCAACATTATTTTGTACAAATCCATGTATTAACACCTAATTATCAACTTTTTGATATCACATCCTTACGAGTTGTTATAGATTGTAAAGGGACTTCTCCAACCTACAAACTAAGTTCTCCTTTCATTTAACTATATAAATTTTTAGTTATGACATATAGATCTCCTTGAAGGCCCCAAAGGAACAAAGTTACATCTTCACATCCACCTATTCTACTTCAAGATCAAAAGCATCCACAACTACAAAAAGCCTAATAAAATTTAACTTAGAAATTCAAGATAAAATCTCACCAAAATCAATACCCTCCACTTGGTAATATCCCTATGTGACCAAATGAGATTTAAACTTCTATACTTTACCTTCTCCATTGAACTTCTTAAACATTCATTTCTAACCAATGGGTTCTCTTCTTTAGACAACTTAATTAAATCTCATCACACACTTTTGCTGACATTTGGCCTTCATTTCTTCATTAGTAGACTTGCTCCATTATTTAATTTCCTTTGAATCAAGTGCCTTCACAACAATTCTAAGATAGTCACTAGTAATAAATATACTAAAGTACAACGAAAATCAAATGCATTGTACATTTTTGGTTGCCTTCTTTCTTTAGTTGATATCCTCAATATTGGAGTAAGATATTCTTCCTCTTCTAGTGTACCATCTTTTATAGATTTTTATTTAAATATAGGTTCTCTAAAATTTATTTTAAACTACACTTTTTACAACTATTCCTTTCTTTGTTGTTTGTGATTTGAAGGATTTTTTACTCCGCTAAATATTATATTATAACTATAAACAATCTTCTTTGTTTATAGGTTTCAAAAATTATTTCCTTTTATGCCATCATCATATCCAATATACACATCTCTAGATTATAATTGAGACTGGTTCTATTTTCCTTTGGAACATGTGCATAACCATCCACTAAAACATCCAAGATGTTGATGATTTACTATTCCATGTTGTCTATGGAGTCTTATTAACAAGAGTTGGTATAGATGATTGATTAATAAGAAACATGTAGTGTTTATTACTTTTTCCTAGAACTTTTATTCTAAAACTACACTACTAAGCATACTCCTAGATATTTAAATGGTCAACATTCCATTCATTCCTTTTGCAACTCTATTTTGTTGAGGTGTAGATGAAGTTGTCTTTCTTCTTTGCTACTCCACATAACTTCAAAAAATTATCAAAATTATTTTAGTGAAAATTTCCACTCTTATATGTCCTCAACACATTACCTTTTTGTATGGTTTTCTATAAGAGCCCTTAAATCCTTGAGTTTATTGAAAATATCATAGTTCTACCCGAGGAAACAAGGATAGGTCCTAAAACATCACTAAATATTAGTTACAAATCTCTATGTTCTTGTAGCATTTGTGGAGAATTTTATAACTTGATTTATTTACCACATACATAATATACAAAAAATAAAAATAAAACCTAAGGAGCAATCATAATTTTATTTAGACATACCTTTAGTGAGAAAATTTCAAAGACCATTCTCTCCAATATGTCCCATTCTATCAATTGAAAGCAATGCCTTCTCTACAAGAAACATATGTGATCAAACTTCAAAAATAATATGTGTTACTTTTATCATTCACAATTCTTGTCTCAAGGGTAAATAAAGTTCTAAAACAAATAAAAAATAGAACTCTATGTCTAATATCCAAACCTAGGATTCAAATTTTGTTTTGGGTTGGAGGTGTCTTTTTCTAATGTTTCATTAAGATGAATATCAATGAGGTGTTTAGATTGAATTTCAACCATAGAGGTGAGCCAATCAGACCTGGATCTGCATCCTTTTGTGCCTTGAAATGTATTGGAATTGATTTTCCTTGACTAACCTAATTAGACTATTGCCCTAATATGAAAATTACAAGATACTAACAATTAACAAACTAAAACTGATATTTGTAGGTAGACCTAGGAAGGGTAGAGTGATGTGTACTTGTCCTTAAAGTTTGGTGTTAGCCTGAATATGAGGAAAAAGTCACCCAACAGAATATGGGTCTTTGTAGGGGTTTCCTATACTTTTTCAATCCTCTAATACCAAATCTGAGATCCCTATTTCCATTTGTAAATTTGTTGGATAATTCTATAGGTGAGTTTATGTGAATTGCCAAGGTGTAGGGATTTGAATGCAACAAAGGATGAATGATATTCAATCTTCCTTCAATCCTCTTCAAACATGAAACCTGCACATTCAAAGAGAGATGAAATGTTGTGCCATTTAGGGGCTTTCCTTAGTCAAACCTCATGTTAGTGTTTCCACTTCCACAATGGCAATGTCAATGATAGGAAAGATATATGATATGAAGGAATGATGAATCAACAAAGTGCTACAACTCACCACCCTTCAATGGATTCCTTGAAGGACTGCAATCATGCACATCACTTCAAGGTCTTGGATCTTGCTTGCTTGAATTCTTGAATTGTTTGGAGACCTACAAAAAGGGTTAGCCTTCACAAACAATGATAACATAAACATGCATAAAATCACATAGGATTTGACATGATGCTTGGATCTTGAATTACTGCAATAAAGCTCTAAAATGTTGTCTTGACTTGCTTGGTAGTGCTCTTGATCATAAGTTTTTCCAATATTTTTCTAAATCCCCTTTCAAATGATGTAATTACTAGATATTTATAGGCATTTCTCTAATTTCATGTAAATTAAATCTCTATAGTTGACATTTGTAATTTGAATTTCAAATGTTAAAATGTTGACAATGACATATTAAAATTTTGATCTTGAGAAAATAGGGGGACTCTGACGCCTAAGGGTGTCCTAGTCCTGGCCCTATTTTCCAAGAAATAGTGTGTTAGGGGAAAGACATTAAATAAATGCATTTGTTCAATGCTTGCAATTTCATGGAAAACAGTAAAAATGGGCTATAGAATGGATAATTTAGGAAATTAGAGGGTCAATTAGGCTCAATATTTTAAGGGGATAAAAAAATAGTGTGAAAGTACCAAGGGTGACAATTTATGATTCTACATTTAGCCCCCACTTTATTGAGAGTATGGACTTATGCTCATACTCACACTAAAGTAGAAAATATATGTCAAGAGGGGTTTGATTGTTCAAATGTTGAAGAGATAGGATGACTAAGGACCAAGGGGGAATACACAAGATCCCAAGATCCAATATCCTATGGCAAGAAAAGATAAGGAAAAAGGAGCACACACATGTATGAAAATGCAACAAGACAAAATACACAAACATACATGTTAGAAACAATAAAGCATAAATGACAAAAACACATGACATAATATAACATATAGATGATAACAAAATGAACACAAACATTATGTGGAAATGATGCAAATATGAAGAAAACACACAAAATACACACAAAAAAACCCAAAGTTAGTACTAAAAGGATTTGAGTTAGTAAGGCAAAGAGACCCTAGTCTTAAATTGTCTCAAATGCCAAACACCATTCATTGAATAAATCTTAGCTAAAGGAATGTTCCCATGAGGAATAGGAAGTTTATTTATGCCACATCACTCATGAGCCACATGGATCTATTGGCTAGAAAGTTGTGTTATGCTAGGTGTCCATGGAATATAATGGGTTACATAAGTCTAGCAAGTTGTGTTATGATAAACACTCATGAAACACATGGATCCATTGGCAAGCAAGGTGTGTTATTCTAGGCAACCATATTAAGGAGTTCATGACTCACACAATAGAAAAGTCCAATATTTTCTAGGTGAATTAAAAATCAAAAGGAAACACAAGCTAGTGAAGTCCAATATTCACTAGGTGAGCCCACAAGACAAGGTAGAAAAATGAGAAACACACTAGGTCTAGTGAAGTCCACTATTCACTAGGTGTGCACCCATTAAAAACCATAGCATGGGTTATACTCCTTGATAACTCTGATAATGTACTAAAAATGATCAAGATGCTATTCCAACACATCATTAAGTTCAATGCATGTGAAGAAAGTGAATAAAAAATTCCAAACTCACCTAAGGAGGTGGAAATTTTTTCCTAAGGATGCACATAAATGATGAAAAAATAAGGCCAAAATCCCAAGGGGTGTTATCAACAACACCACTGTAGAAGGTGATTTACAAAAGCAAAAAAGGGGCTTTTCTCAATGCATGAAAGCTTGCACCTTAGGGAATATCACACATGATATCACCACCAAGAGAGGACAAGTCATGAAATAGAAGACTCACGCCTTAGGGAATACTAGCCATAGCATTAACACCAAGGGGGACATCATATGCCAAGAAGGATCACTCTTGGGGAATATCACACATGAAATCATCACCTAGAGAAGACAAGTTGTGGGACACTTGCAAGATGAAATATGATTGCATAAAACTTAATTTATACCCCCATGCATGGTAGTGAGTATGTTGTGATACTACAACTACCACATAGCAAGGAGAAAAACATATGAATGCAAAGCTATCATATGTTCAACTTGATCCTTGTAAGGATCAAATTATCTCAACTTCTTCTTTAAAGCACAACATTCATTAGTAGTATGTCCAAATATTTTATGATATGCACAATAAGATGTATTTGTATTCTTTTGTTTAATGTATTTTCACTCACATACTGGTGGTAGTGTAATTAATCCCAAGTTTAATAATGTAGCTAGACTAATCTTAGTCTTTGATAAAGGACGTGGAGAGGCTAACACACCTTTCTTAATAGGAGTATGGACTTTTTATTTCTTGGTTGGTGGAAAAATTATTTTATGTAAAGGTGGAGGACCTTGGTAACCTATTATTTTTGTTTCCTCAAATGGAGTGGATCTCATGTTCATTCTTTATGTCACATCCTCGTTTTTTCAATATCTTAAAGCCTTTTCAATAGATTTGTTTCAAGTTAATGAGTGTGTTTGTAAATTTATGCTCATATAATGGAAGAGTGGTTGATGTGCTTTCCTTGTGTTTGTTATTTATAGATGTTTCCATGTGCATTGGTTGAGGTATGAATTGCAAATCACTTTTCTTATTCAATGTGGAAAACATTTCAAGTGGTGGTATGATAGGTGGTGTTGGTTGTTGGTATGGGTGATTAGGAAATCTCATGGAAGGCTAAAAGGCTACATTATTCTCAAGTTTTCACAAAGAATTATGTATGAATTCATATTTCATTCATGCTCTCCTCATCTTGTCCCAAGACATCTACATCATGAGGAAATGCATTGGGAGGTGAAGGATCATGAATATTCTCATTGAAATTAGGGTCATTGCTAAACACACAACTTGAAACATCAATGAAGGACTTCAAAGAAGTCAACATCTTACCAAAGCATTGAGCCATCATGATGATGCTTTTACCAAGGACATTCATAATCTTATGTAATAGGTGATAGGAATAGATAAAAAATTTGAATAGAGGATCCTGAGAAAACTTTGTCACATAAATTTTGAACCAAAAAGAGTAGGACATAGTCGCCCAAGGGCATCCCTATCTTAGTCAATATTTTAGAAATTTCAAAAGTTGACTATATGTGATATTGTTCAAGTTTTCTGGATCTAGTTGCAAATAGGTCTGAAAGTAAATGTGTTTCTAGATTTTTCTCAATTTATACCAATGCAAGTGTGTACAATACGTAAACATGACAATTTTGAATGCAATTGTTTTTGGTCTAAAATGAAAAAATTGACTAATTGTAAGATGTAGAAATCTGGAAATGATTATTTTGATACAATTTTGAAACAAAACAATACATTTTTTTTTCACTTTTTTCACTTTTTGAGATATATGAAAGATGCCTAAATGAATGCAATTAAGAATTCCAAAATAGAGATTTGCAAGCAAACATAGATTGAAGACATAAAGATAGAGAATTGTGCAAAATTTAGTGCAAAAGGACATAGGCACCCAAGTGTGTCTGTGTCCTTGACAAGTTGTTTGAAAACTAAAAAGCTGAGAGTTTATTGGTCTCTCTAAGTGCTCTATTTTTGTGTGCAAATAGTTGTGAAAGTCACTATTTCTCCAAATTTTTCTCAATTCAAGATAATGTGACTTAAATGTAAATGTGTAACAATTCTTGAACAACAAATGACAATTATGAATATAATTTTTAATGTAGATCTGATTTAAATGACTGAAATAAACCTTAATGTAATATATGATGCAATATGATATGCAAGTTTTTTGAATTTTTGTCTTTTATTATGAAAAAATGAAACCCTAAGTTAGAAATACAAAAAATACAATGAAAAACTTAGATCTAGGGTGAATTTTGGAAGGTATGTAATTTTAATAGGTCAGGTTCACCAAAATACAACAAAGAAAAATATAACCCTACGTCTAATGTGTAAACCTAGGATTCAAATTTTGTTTTGGGTTTGTGGTGTCTTTTTCTAATATTTCATTAAGATGGAGATCAACAAGGTTTTTATATTGAATTTCAACCATGGAGGTGATCCAATCATACTTGGATATGCATCCTTTTGATTCTTGGAATGGATTGGAATTGATTTTCCTTGATTAACCTAATTAGACTATGTGCCCTAATATGAAAATTGTAAGATATCGATAATTAACAAACTAAAATAGATATTTATAGGAAAACTTGGGAAGGGCAGAGTGATGTGTGCCTATCTTGAAATTTTGGTATCAACCTGAATATTAGGAGAAAGTTACCAAGGGTGTTTGGGTCCTTGCAGGGGTATCCTCCACTTTTTCAATCCTCTAATACTAGATCTGAGATCCATGTTTTCACTTGCAAACTTGTTAGATCATTGTCGGATAATTATATAGGTGAGTTTATATGAATTTCCAAGGTGTAGGGATTTGAATGCAATAATAGATAAATGATCTTCAGTCTTCCTTCAATTCTCTTCAAACTTGGAACCTACACATCCAAAGAGAGGAAATGTTGTGCCATTTAGGGGCTTGCCTTAGTCAAACCCCATTTTAGTGTTTCCACTTCTACAATGGTAATGCCAATGATAGGAAAGATAAATGATGGGAAGGAATGACAAATCAACTAAGTACTACAACTCACCACCCTTCAAGGGCTACCTTGAAGGACTGAATTCACGCTCATCACTTCAAGGACTTGGATCTTTCTTGCTTGAATACTTGAATTTCTTGGATACCTTCAAAAAGGATTATCCTTCACAAAAAATGATAACATAAACATGCACAAAATCACATAGGATTTGACATGATGCTTGGATCTTGAATTACTGCAATAAATCTCTAAAATGTTGCTCTTGACTTGCTTGATAGTGATCTTGATCATAATTTTTGCCAATATTTTTCTAAATCCCCTTTCAAATGATTCAATAAATAGGTATGTATAGACATTTATCTAACTTCACATAAATTAAATCTCAATAGTTAACATTTACAATTTGAATATTAAATGTTAAAATGTCAACACCGACATATTAAAATTTGGATCTTGACAAAGTAGGGGGACTTAGATTCCCAAGGGAATCCCAATCCTAGCCTTATTTTCTAGGAAATAGGGTGCCAAGGGAAAGACATTAAATAAACACATTTGTTCAATGCTTGCAATTTCTTGGAAAATGGTAAAAATGGGCTATAAAATGCATAATTTTGGAAATAAGAGGGTCAACCACGCTCAATAATTTAAGGGGAGAAAAACATAGTGTGAAATTGTTAAGGGTGACAATTTATGATGCTACAAGTTCAATTGTGGACTTCTCTTTCTAATACCATTTCTCCTCAAACCATCTTGCAACTATCTTTTTCAAAATATTACCTTCATGTTACACCATTAATTTGACTTACAAGTATCATATTTCTAGTAACACTTGGAATATGCTAAGACTTAGGAAGGTTTTTTTTTGTACTTAAACATCATCTCCATTATAAATTTCATGTTAGAAAAGTATTTGTTGAAGTCATATAAAAAAAATTTAGGTTTAATGAATTGTGCATCTTGACATGACATGGGTGTGTACTTAAAGATGTCTAACATAAATTTATAACTTATTTAATTGAGATATTTGTTTATGTGGAACGGGAATAATTAGATGAATTATCTTTTCCAACCTTTTAAAATTTGCATTACTTCTTGAAAGGATCAATATTATCATAGTTCAAACATTTCTTTGTAGATCTTCTTCGAGATTTAGGTCCACCTATAGAATTTAGTTTTATATCCATTGACTTGTTTATAATTTAATTTGAAGCACACTCTTATAAAAAATACTTCCTTTGTTAGGTCCATCATGTATTTCCACCTCATGTGTTTTGATAGTGAGGATATGTCTACTCCCTCAAGCTCTAATTTAAATATTCTACTACAATTGGACATAACAATACAATCCAAAGAATATGTCAAAGACATAATAAATTAATAATTTTTTCTTCCTCATTCATTTTAAAATATAGAACCTAATTGAATTACAATAATGTTGAAGAAATTTAGATTCTAGATCACAAAGTTAATATCATTAAGAGAATAATGATTAAAAAAGAGAGGTTATAACTAGCCCACATGGGTAGTAGAGTTGTCTTGGGCCATGGGTTTGCTCCCCATAGGTCTTGGGTTCAACTCTTGCTCTCGGGCTTAATTGGTGGACTGGCTTGTGGGCTATTGTGCCCACCTGCAGGGGATTAGTCTTGCCTCAACTCGCCCCTTGGATGCTAGGCTAGGTCACAAGGATACCCCTATAGAAACAAAAAAAGAGAGAGGTTATAACTCTTATGATCATGAGCAATTTTTCTTGTATATCAACTCACTTAATGCAACCTTCAAATATTTTCTAACATCTCAAAATTAATGAAAAATAATATATACATATGTTTGTAAGCTATTAACAACATGAAAAAAATCATAACAAATCTTGCACATATAGAAGAACACACAAGATAACAAATTACCTTGTAGAATACCATAATTGCATGAAAAAATCTAGCAAACGTGTGCCATGAGAATCTAATTCACTATCTTAGGAAACTTCTACTACAATTATAAGCTAATTAAATATTTGAAAATGTTTACAAACCCCTTCACACTTTTCTTTTAACCCTAGAACTAATAGACCACATCCTTTTCCATTGGTTCATGCAATTTAAACATTCAAGAAGTTTTTCTATTTGAACGAACTCTTCACAATTCATGCTTAAAATAGTTATGTATTCTCACATTCCTCTTGGTTCCAAAATGGAGAAAAGTGTAAATTGAATCAATTTAAGTACATACCCTTTAGTTTCCACTCATTTCTTGATGCAAAACACTTTCACCATTTTTACTAATTAATAAATTGTTGTGATGTTTGTGAATTCACCATATGATCTATGGAAAAAAAGCACATTTACAGCCATGACAAGATGTGATTTTTCCATTCTAAATTTTTTGATTGATGATTATGCCAATAAATTGAATACAATATTATCAATATTTTCTAATCATCCTCACTACTTTTTAATCAAATTTACCAATTGTCGTGGATCATGAACACCAAAATTTTAACATCAAAACTCTCCTAAAAAGGAGATAAATATATAGATGAGTGGATACAATTATAATAGGAGTGTTATATGCATGAAAATTTATTGTCCTAAACCTTGTGACAATAATTATTATATCCACATATAAACTATACCAACTTTTGATTTACCGTCTCTATTTTTTTATCCATCTGAGGATGAAAATATATAGACCTCTTCAACTTTGTATCCAAATTTACTCCAAAGTGCACCAAAAATTACTCAAAAAATTGAGCATCAATTTCAAATATAACGCTCTTTAGAAGTTGAAAGTGTATCCATGCATACTAAATAATAACCATGTTGTATCATTCTCAATTAGTGTCTTTTCGCTTTCTAATAAAATAATCATCTTACTAAAATTCTCTACAACAATAAAGATGTAGTCATGTAGATTCCTAGCCTTTGATAATACACCTGAAGTCCGTGGGGATTCTCTCCCATGGCCTTTTAATCATACTCAAAGGTTGGCACACTCCAAGCTTCCTAATGTTTGGATTGTTTATGCTACACAATTGAATACTCCTTATAAACTTGGTAACCTTCACTTGAATATGGGGTCAATAAACATATTGCTAAATATTTGTAGTCATCTTGGTCACACAAAATTTTCATACAACTTGTGATGTATGTGCCTCATGAACAACAATATTTATTCTTTTAATAAACATAGACTCCTCGAGTTAAATATAATCCCGTCAATGAGATATAGTCAAGTTGAGGAACAAATCTTATATTCTTATGTCTTTTTTATTGATATATCTCATCGAAATCATCATCATGTGTGTAATTTTTGGCATATACATCTTCCAAAGGGCCTTAACATGCAAAGTATACCCAACACAAAGAGAAGAGGTGGCATAGAGAGATTATTTTCTATATTATTTGTAATACCATGCTTGTAATTAATAACAAGATTGAATTATTTCAAGAACTTCATCCATTTTTAATGGTATGACTACAACAACTTTATTGATGCTTACAAATATTGTAAAGGTTGGTCATTGATATTATTATGCATGCACTCCAAAATTGTTTACTACATTTTTATACTTTTTTAGTGTTAACTTAGTGTAACTAGTAAAATATAAGCTTAAAAAAATAAGACATAACCTAAATAATGATTCCAAGCCTACATTAGCATGCACATCATATTAGAGCTAAATGAATTCAAATGGACGATAAAGGAAATTAAACCTTAAAAACCTTTGGTGACCAATTATGATTGATTAAATTGATGTTTTTATAGTTGAAGTAGGGTGTGGTGCTAAAATACAACATAACATTCACATCCAAGCTTGCTCCTTGAAAATGGCTTTGGAGGTGCTTGATTTATAGATTTTGGGTTGAATTGATAGATGGATATGATTTGATCTTGTAAGTGGATGATTGGGATTGAATCTCATTAGGAGATAATGAGATAATAATAAGTGGCATCATGTGATTGGTACACATTATTAGGGAAAGGATTGAGAAGAGGAGGGTCGAGATTTAATCAATCTGTATAAAGGGAAAAGATTGAAAGGAGTCATTTTTTGGATCCATATGCATTTGGAGCCATGTGGAAGGTAGAATTTCAATTTTTTTAATAGTTAGTTGGTGGAGGAACATGTAAATGATTAATTAATTGAAAAACTTGATTAGTTTATTCAACTAATAATGAGGGGGATTTTATAGAAATTAAATACATATTGGTGCATTTATTTAATTTTTGGGAAAAATTAGAGAAGATGATTGATTTAATTGAATAAACATGATTTATTCATTTAAGTGGGAATATTAGAAGAAATGGATGAATTGGTTAAATTAAATAAATAAATAAAGGTATTTCATTCAATTAATGCTAGATGAACCATTAGAGAGATAAGCAAGATGAGTTGGTTAAATTTATTTAATAAATAGAGGTAATTTATTGAAATAATGCTTGAAGAATGATTAGATGGGAATGTAGGTGTAGAGAAGGGGGATTCGCTACTCATGAGTCTCTTTATTCTCAAGAGATTCCCAAGGGGCGAACTACCCTAAACTACCTCAGGGAACAAAGTGAGAGTTCTAGAATCCAAAGGCATAAAATCACAAAAGTTTTCTAGACAAACTAATAGGCTCTCAACCAAAGGACAACAACACAGAACAAGGACAACAACGTAGTGCGTTGGAGTCCTAGAGGCATGCTAGTGTCTCGTACGAACCAAAAACTGAGTTTATCACATAATAGTGAGGTGACTATTGATAATTAGATTGCTAAGAACTTATAGAGTATAGGAAAATAACAAGATACAGTAGCACTGAAGTAAAGTAAATGATAAAGTTAAATAGGATAAGAGATAAGAAACTTCTCACAACAACCCAAGTAATGGAGCCTAGACAACACATTAATATCTTCAATACTTGCATGTGTAAGATAGAGAGAAAATTTTGGGGCTATATAGGGTTTTGCCTCATTCAAACTCTTGTTTTGGTGTTCCCACTGCCATGAACAACAAAATAGATAGAGAAAGATAATAGGAATGAAATGAATGCAAGAGTGATAAAAGCAATCCCCCCTCAAGGAGGAGAACCCATATCACGAGATAGAGATGCAATTAATAGGGGATGTGAGAAATCCCAAGATGGTCACAAGCATAGGATAAGGGAGATGTTAGTTGCAAGGCTTAAGGAAGCCAAAGAGGGAGAGGAAGAGCTGGGAGAGCTAAGAGAGCAATGTAGAGCGTTGTAAGAATGTGAGAGTGCTTGAAGCTGCTACATAACAAGTGATAGATTTTTGCAAGCAAGATAGTAAAGAGGGAAAGGAGAGTGTACAAGAGAGAAAGCTACAAAGACCACAAATGAATTGAAAGAATGGATTAAAAAGATAGAATAGGAGGGAAAAGAAGCTTCCCAAGCGATTACAAGGCATCTTGAGTTGTTACTACTGACAAAACTTGCTGACAATTTGAAAAAATGCTCGGAAGTGGTCATTTGAATGTTGAAATGTCATAGGACACTAGTGTCCAAACACATCACGCTACAAAACAACATGAACGGGAAAATTAGAAGGTTTGACGCAAAGATGACATGTGAAGGTAGCTGCTAAAAAGGGGCCCTAAGCATCTTGAGAAGGGAAAAGGCTAATGCAGGGGCTAAAATGAGCCTACACAAATTATAAGGGAGTGGACACTAAAGAGGATACAAGAATGTATGTGGAATTGCAAGGGGGTGCAATTTTGCGACATTACAGTAGGATATATTTGATGTTGAATATGGTGATTTTAGATGTGTTCTTAGGATGTGATAAATTTTAGGTGTCTACACTTAATATTTGTTTTAGACCCTTATCTAGACTATATATGTTTTTAAGTGTCCACCTTTTTGGTAAAGGTGTTAAACACCTTGCATAAAATATTAATATTTTGTAAATTTATAATCCATTTTGGAATGGGATGGCACACTTTGGGTAGACAAATTGTTTCCTATGAAGTTCCCATAATTAACACTAGGAAAATGTATTTAGTGTATATGGAGGGGTTACAAAAAAACATGTCATCTTGAGAACAAGAATTAAATTAAGAGTCATATAGGTTTTTTCTTTGAGGTTGTAATGACTCTTGGATCTAGAGTCAAATGTGGGTGACCAAATTCAAAATTTCTCTAAGGTGCATTGATTGGGAAACTAAGTTTTCTTGTTGGTCCTTTTTATATAGAGAGTGTTTGGGATGGACAATTTATGTTATGTGGCTTGAAATAATTATTATGATGCTAGATTTGTTCCATGGTTATAGAGTTTTTATCTCTCATTTTTGGTTATGACATTATAGTATGTCTATAGATGTATGGATTTGATGATACTATATCATTCAAGGGTTAGAGAGCATGTGTTGGAGGTGATGAATTTTATATTTTCTTCCTATTGACAGAGCATTTATACTCTAATACTATATTATAATGGATCTATTGTTGATAATACATTGGGTGTGCTTTGGATGCTAGGTTTTTTTGAAAGGGTTTTCTAATGGTTTATCTTGTGTTATGTGTTTATTTATTTGCAAGAATGCTTGGATTCTATTTTATCTCTAATTATTCTTCTAATTAGATTAATTTGATTTCTTATATTTAGTTTTAATGTTAACTTGTCAAGGGTTGTTACATGTGTTAGATTTCTTGCATTTAATAGAAGAGCTAGTTTTAGCTTGGTTGATCAATGGGAAATTGGTAATTTTGGAATTATATTAATCTTGGTTATTAGAGGGAGTATCTTATATAGTTTGAATTTTTTTAGGTACAAAGAAATGGTGAACACTTCAATATAAGATAAAAATGGAGATTGGAAAAGGCCATGCAAAGGTCATGGAGTTGGTCTATTGGTGACTTATAATATCCTAGATGCACTTGTTATTCCTTGCACACATACCCCATTTTACCTTAGAAAAACATGGACCCATTTTTTTCCCCTTTTTTCATATTTTTTATAATTTTATCTTGACTGAATTTTATGGCACATTTATGTTTCTTCTAAGGTAAATTCACATTTTAAGAGGCATAGGAGAGTGAATTTTGATGTCAAAGATATTTACAAATGGTTTTTAAATTCTTAAGAATGTGTTAGAAGGTTAAACATAATTTTCTTAAGCCTTTCTAGGATTGCATAATTATAAAGGACTTAAGGAATTCCACCTTTTTCTTTAAAGTTCCATTGTCCCTCAAATTCCCACATCCTTGGTCACCTTAATTTTAAGTCCTTGGTTCCCAATAAATTCTACATGGTCACATTGTGTGAGTTTATTAGATTCTATTTTCCATATTCATGAGTTTGAAGTCCCAATCTCCCTAGCCACTCTACAATATTGTGATATATCACTTGTCCAGGTTTGTGGAGATTTTATGGATTTTTTCCACTTTCCTTTTTTTGATTGTGTCACCTTTCCATCATCCAGCATACACCTATCCGCCTAACCGCTCCATTGTAATAATGGATTGTGTACATGAATCTTCCCTTCATAAGACCAAAATTTTCATTCATTTGAACCTTTTGAAATTAAAATTTTGAGGTCTTTGTGCTCCTAAAATCATAAAATTCATAGAACTTATTAGATTTTTTGAGTTTGGAGAGAGTGGACATATATTGGAGCCAATAGGTCATATTCTTGGAGTCTCCAATAGCTGATGAAAGTTTAGGGCATACCAAATTTATTATTTCTCATCTTAATGTTTGAAATAGTAAGAATTATTGATCTTTATCGCCATTTTAAAAGGAAAAAATTACTATCCCATTCAATCACATATTGAATTTAGTTGTGGAAAAAGATTTTCTTAAATTATGCATGAGAGGTTCTAGCTATGACAAGTAATTTATTTTTTCAAAAAAAAAATTTGAAATATGTTTTACTTAACTCTTGATCTTAAATCCTAATTTAGCTAGGTCATTCAAATTCAAACTTTAGATCCATTAGGGCACATTTTAATTGTAGTATTTTATTTGGATAATTATTTTAATATTATTTTTATGCCTTAAAAATTTCTTTTACATTTCATCAAAAATATTGTTAATAAAATATCTTAATGACCATTAAGATCCCACAAAATCCTATTTAAATACAAGTTTGTAAGATTGAAGATTTGACACTTACATATGGACTTTTGACATTTCAGTCCTAAATCTCTAAGCCCTTATGATCCCCACATCCCTATATTGAATCAATGAAATTTTCAATGATGGGTCAAATTTTGAGGCTTACCTCCATATTTATATAAGAAATTTATGCACATTTATTTTTTCTCTACTAATATTCAAACTTTCAAATTTATAATCCAAATTTTGGACATCCCAATAAACCCCAAATCTTCACTTCATAGTTAAAAAGGTGCTTGCATTTTAAAATGGAAATTTGTAGGATCCTTGTAGGCATATTCCTCTCTAAATTTTCAATTTGAAGTTCTAATGTCTTAATGATCCTTGTAGACCTTGCATTATTTGACATTAAAATGATTTTCTTTTCAATATTCAAAGAGTGGAAAATTTAGAAGTTCTAATGTCTTAATGATCCTTGTAGACCTTGCATAATTTGACATTAAAATGATTTTCTTTTCAATATTCAAAGAGTGTGGGATTTCATTAGATATCTTCTAATATGAATATATAGTTTGAAGTCTTTATATCCTAATAAATGTTACACATTTGTGTAAGGAATGAAGGACTTCAAGTTTAGTATTTTTTCTTTCCTAATATTTTTAGATTATACATTTTATTGGTCTTTGTAAATTGGATTTATGAATTTTTCATTAAGATCAATGAAGTATGAATTTCAAGGAGTCACCCTTTCATTCAAAATAAATGCTTCCTTAGGTGAGGTGTTTGATATTTATTTGGGTCATATTGACTTGGATGATTTTAAATTTGAGTGTATGGAGATGCTCCACTGACTAGGCTAAGTGCATGGTGACTAATTGAATTTCTCAAGTTGCTAGAATTCCCACCATTGTTCAATCCTTGGAGTTATTCATGAATTATGTCAATTTTTATGATGCAAAATAAAGGATAGTAATTATAGGAGAAGGGAAAATTATGGTACTAAGCTCTAGAGGCCATTGTAGAGATTTTTTTTATTTCCCCAATATATTTAAATAGTTCAATTGAAGCTTGAGGATGTTCTTGTATTTTTTAGTGAAGATCCAAACTTCTTGAGAAGATTGAATAAAATAAGGATATAAAAACTATGTTCCACCATCTCCAAAATTACTAAGACATTGTTAAGAAGTTATTTATTTTTATAAAATTGGAGAAATGGTTACACTACTAAATAGAATTAAAAGACACATAGCTACTTCCACCTTTTCCTATGGTTGTTTAGATTTGTATTTATTGTACTCAAGAATGAGAAGATGATTGATTGGGAAACCCTCATTAGTGAGACCATATATGAGTATTTAAATAAGGAAAAATAGACTAGAATATTCTATATGATTTCATACTTGGTTTATGTAATGGCAATAAGGGATGCGGTCTCTTGACTCATAAAGTAGGAATAGTTGGAATAGCTCCATGCCAAGTCAATGCTTATGAATATTATCTATAGGTAACTCTAAAAGATATCTTCAAATACAATATAAGTGTAAATAATGCATTCTTACTCTTCTTGATCCAAACCATGGATGGAGATTAGAATAAGAGCCAATTATTTGAGGCAAAAAAGTTATTGTGAATAATTGTAGTTACTTTATTTAGTTTCCAATGTTATCCTATACCATAATTGGTTGGTTCACATGGGTACCCTATATGTTCAAAAAGGTGTCTCATCCTTGTATTGCTAATTTTCTTTTAATATATTTTATACACACTTCTTGTTTTATCATCTAGTTCTTTTATCTTCTTGTGGAGAGTTGTCATCCCAGTTAGAGGCTTACTAGAATTTATATTTTAGTGTATTTTGGAATTGGATGAGGATTTATTCATCCCGCCATGGTTTGGAAATGTATCGATATATTATGGTGTGTAAGTGTTGGAGTTCATAGTGAACCCCACAACTCCTAGAAATCATCTATAACCAAAACATCTATCACATTGAGATGAAAAGAAAGATGAACTTGATATGTAATCTTGAGAAGTAATTAATCCAAAAGAAGCATTTGATATGTCTTTTGTATTGATTATTGAATTAGATTAAATTGGATGAATGATTACATGAATGGATTCACATAAAATAAAAAAAGGAACCTAGATAAAACCCTAGGCGAGGATTTAGTTAGATCATAACAAGTGTCTACATTCTATGCTATGAGACAAAATGCCCTAAAAAATATCTATATAATAATATAAAAAATAACTCCCAAGTTTAGGTTAAGTGAATAATGTAAAAGGTGCCTAATAATTAATTAATGATTAATTAATTATTAGGTGATTTAACTATTTACTCTAGTAGGATCCCTTAAGTAGACTTTTAGGGAGAAGCTAAAAACCTAATGATGAATGCATGGATGGGTCTCAAATATTGTACCTAATGAGGTACCCATATACAAACAAATGAATATCTCATAACTAGATAAAAGAAGAAAATCACATGGAAAAAATATCATCCCAAAAGAGAGAAAATATAATAAATTTGTACTAGTGAAAAAGGGAAAGGAGGACTCAATATGACTCCCCAAGGGTTGATTTTTTCACACAAGTATAATGAATTTCCTCCCAATAGGAGAGATAAAATGAGGATTTTTTTGCAAGTATGCTACAAGCGTTTTCATTGATGCGAATAGTATGAAGATTGATGGAAGCTTGTGTATGCTACAAATGTCATCATTGATGTATAGTGTGAAGAGATAGTTGAGTAGAAATATTGATGAAGAGTGATGAGCATAGAAATATATGGTGATTGTCACTAACCTATTGTGTAGGTGTAGAAGTGTTATTCTAGAGAAGATCAGATGATTTGGATATTTTACTAAGTTCAAAGTACAATTTATCAATATTCAGAGAACTAGTCTTTTGGTCCATAGTGCTTCGCCATGAAGAATTTGGTTATGTCATTTTGAGGTAATTATGGTGTATGTTAGAAGACTATAAATAAAAAATTTCATAGTCTAATGTCTTCTACAATAAAAGGTAATAGTGACAAAGTATTGGTGTGGAAATACCAGTGTAACTATGATAGAGTGTATGATTGGATTGCTCTGCATTCCATCGTAGATGATTATTTTTCTATGTAGTTTTGAGGAAGCACTTGCGGGTGTCTGAAGTGTCTTTTTTCCAAGTGGAAATTTTTTTGGTTGTTCATGTGTTAGTTTGTTAGTGAATAGATGGTTCATTCTATTGTTACTTCATTAGTGGTGGTTACCTAAGTAGTTTGGGTTGTGCGAAGATGAGTAGATTTTGGAGCGAAATTATGGGAATAATTATAGGTCATGTTGACCTATCTTAATGTGTTATATGCTTTGGATTCCTTTGCAAGGTGTGTGTTGGTTGAGTTTTGAGCTGACAGGATGAAATATTACTTGCTACATCAATTAGGTTGACCTAATTTATGTTTTGGTTGGTTTCTATATATATACCAGGTTAATTCCTTATGTGATGAAGTAAGAGAGATGCAAGATAATTAAGTGTGTGTGAGATTCAAAGTAGAGGTGTGTGAATTGATAATGTGAAGAATGAAGCATGTAATGTTAGTATTATGAGCTTCAGTGGAACTGTATCTTTAACATAGGTCATATGCATTATTACTAGTTCATATTTGGGAGTGAGCCACCCTTTCTTCTATCTCTTTCAATTCTAGGAATTGAGCCCTTTGGCAATGAGCAACTAACAATGAGCCTTACTTTGCTTTGGAAAATGAGTCCACCAATTGTATAAAACTTTGCAATAGGTTACATTATCTATATTATGATCTAATCCTCACCATGGTTTTTCAATTTTTAGGGTTTTCCACATAAATTTGGTGTTCTTATGCTCTTTGATGTGATGCATGATTCCTATGTCCCTATTCATTACTACAAGTTTAATGTGATGCATTGAATGAATTTTTAAGTTATTAAGAATATTGATTCTCCCCTCTCTTAGTATTCAAAGTGTTCAAAAATTGGTATCAGAGCTTGGTTCCTTCAATTGGCTTGACTGTTGAGGTAGATCTTGGAGTGGAACACATGGATATAAGGAAATATCCTATTCCCCTGGAAGAGATTATCCCTAAAGCATTTACTGAAGAAGATTGCATAGCAGACATGGAAGTAGAAGTCAAATCAACTCTTGATGATTTGGATAAAGCAGAAGTTAAGAACAAAGTTCTAAAAAAGGATCTTGGTGATGAAAACGAGTGTATTACAAGAAGGTGAGAGAGAAACTCAAGAAAGATACAAATGAGCAGCTCAAGAAATCAAATGAGAATATGACCAATCTAAAAGTGCAAGTTGAAAAAGGTATAGGAGTTGAAGATTGATTGAATGTTAAACTCAAAGAAAAATTTGAAGAATGTTCAAATCTTGAACAACAGATTGTATTTTGAGATTAGATTTGGAGAAAGCGAGGATTTAAGAAGAAAAATTAAAGAAGAGATCCACACTACTTCATGAGATGATTGTTGGACAGAAGGGTTCTAAGGAAAAAGAAGGATTAGGGTTTGAGAAAGGTGAAAGTACAAAGGTAGATCAAACTCCAAATAATGTTGAAAAGAAAGATGAAAATAATGGAAATTCCAAACAAATTTGAAACTAGAAGAAAGATATCAAGAGACCACATATTAGACAACTAAATACACAAAGGTACCCATCTTTTATTGGTTATTGTTATTATTGCAATAATTTTGGACATAAATTTGTAGAGTGTGGAAGAAAAATGAATCATAATGTTTAATCATTTTTAAATCAGTGCTATACATGCAATAGATCCAGTCATAGAGTTAGATAATGCAAAAATCACATGATGAATGGTTACAATAAAGACATGATGTCTCAATCTTTCAATGACTACTATTATGCATAGAACAGATTTGGGCATGAGGATAATGAATGGAGATCTAGAATAGGAGGAAGTCATCTTGTTCAAAAAGGTGTTACATGTCACAAATTCAATAAACCAAGACACATAACAAAATTTTACAGAAGTAGAAATGTAAAACCCTATGTTTCACAAAAGAAGGATGATCTAGAAAAGAATGTTGATCTTGTGGAGATGAAGAAGGAAATGAACAAGATCTGGAAAAGAATGTGGATCTGGTGGAGATGAAGAAGAAAATGAAAAAGATATGGAAAAATAAAGAAGAAAGTGAAGTGAAGGATGAGTCCCTATTGTAGATGTTTCCTCCAAAAAATAATTAAAGAGCTTTGAATTAGGGGTAGTTTTAGCAAAAGATCCTTAATCCCCCACCAAATTTGTTGTGTTGATATTCTCAACACACTACTATATGTGTAGATCAACATGGTACCTAGATCTACTGATGACATTCCAACTTATGAAACTTCCTGTTGTGGAGATTTATAAAGTGCTTGAAGGTGACTGTGAATGCATAGTTAGGGTTTTTCATCTTTTTAACCTAAAATTATTCACTATAATGAATACAATTTTTGCATATGGAAATTTAATTTTTAATTGAGAATTTGAAGATTAAAGAAGTAGAGCAAAGAAAAAGTGATTTTTTTGTGAAACCCTACCAACGGAAGAATTTTAAGGTATTTATCATTTCCTACCAAAAACCTAGTTTTAGAAGTAGGTTCACAATGTTTACTCAAGCAATTGATATATTAGAATGGCCAAGACCTAAGTTCAAGAAACACCCCTTTGAATCCATGGGAACGAATCTGGAAGACATGTTTTTGAGAGTTTTATCATGTAATGCATACTGAGGATGTGTGCATGTCCATTCATCTAAAAATGGAAGAATATGATCATAAAAAGTGTAATGACATGAATTTGCACCCCCTCATAAATTACCCATTTAAACACCTCCCACCTTAGATAAATTAAATATGATGATGCTATTTCACATCCCTCCTTCATTTTTGATCCATTTGGTAGTTTCTTTTAGCATCGATGGAGGATATTTTGTCAGGGATTCTAGCGTGACACACAAACGTCTACACACCATGTCGTTCTAACAAGATTCCTACCTCTAGAATCTACATAGGAATTACAAATCTCTATTGGTGATGAAGCGTAATATTTTTGCACCCTTGACCAACCTCAAATGACTTTTTTTCCTCTAATTTCACCTTCAAATGTCTATCTCCTTTATTCATTCAGTCTCTCTTGGAAACTTCTTGATCTTCTTGGAATTATACTTGATCATTCACAACATTCTCACCACATTTGAAGCTATACGTTGATATTCTTCTAGTTTTACTCCCCTTGCTATTGCAGAAATGTTGGAATCTCCAAGCTTGTGAGCTCACTCCTCCCATTTTCCTCGAGTGCACGTGGTTGAAGATGATATTGTTCCACTTTTAATTCACTCAGAATAATTGTATTGTTTCATAGCATATCCTTTTTTAGCATAGTGTAAATTACTTCCATTTTAATATTTCTCTTTATCATATTTCTCTATCATTGCTATACTGGTTGTTCGTGGAGGTGGAAACACCAAAGTGGGGGACTAACAATGAAAATCCTCTATACATATCCCCAACATTGTCCCATCACTATGTCAATAGGTATTTCATTCGTGTGGACATTACAGGAGGTTGGACTAACCGTAAGTTGGATTTCTACTACTATTGCTCATCATTTCATGCATAGTCAATCTATTTATCAAGTTAAATTATTCTTCTTATTATTCCAATAGTTTAGTTTTATTTTTATTTTTATTATTATATTAGACTACATTTGTTAGGTCATTAGTAGGTTCTCTTTGATTTTTGATTGTATTTTACATTCTATGTCTATACTGACACCAATGCCCAACTGAGATGCTAGTGCATCACATTGTCATCTATTCCCCACGTTGGGGTCTTCTAGTAGTGAGCTACCTAAGTTGCAGTCTAGACTATATAAATCTACTCACCTAACTTCCTAAACCTCTTGAATTGGAAAAAGGAAAGAGGAAAATCAATTGCCCTTCCTTTTCATGCTCTTAAATATCAAACCTATCTTAAATAATCCCTTAGTGTTAGGTAGATTAGGGTAGTTGATTGTTCTAGACCCTCTCGTGACTTGGCATCCTGAGCAGTTGGTCCCCCTCTAATTTTTTATGAACCCGATGTGAATTATTTTGGTTTCATTTCATAGTGTTGAAGGAATCTTCTTTTTTGTTCTAGGTGTATTGTAGGTGTGTACATTGTAGGGCATCTAGCCTTGCAACCCAACCTATGACCCCTAGCGGCATGGTTAGAAGAGTGTCTAAACTTTGTGAAGAGAAATCTAGAATAGGTCACTGTCTAATTGCTAAACCCCTAGGGTCTTCTAAGGAAGTCCTTTCTAGTGTACGTAGAATATGGCTTATTTCATGCATCTTCCCATCTTGTTTGTGTATCTTGCAAGTGGGTCTCCTACTTTAACCTTTACCTAATAGGACTTGACAATGAATGCTAATAGAGAACCCTCTCCTTTGTACATTCTTGCTCGTATAAATGATAATACCATGATTGGCATTCTCATTGATCCTATGTGTTGGATTAATGTTATCATTGAGGAGATTATGTTGATAAACTTCTTGCATAAGGATGGGTATATGAATCTAAAAGCACTATACATGCGCATGATGGGATTTTTGTCCCTCCCATTGGTTCTATGAACATTTCATTCCTAGTTGGGCCTAGGACTGTGAATTCCCTTTTCAAAATTATCTTGGAGTTTGAATTTTTTAGAGTGAAGTTAGGAACTCCTTGGATAGTTTCCATGAATGCAGTCCCTTTGATGATCCATAATGCTTGAAATTATCCCATGAAGGCTTCGTGCATGTCATGGATAACATTGGGTACAAACCCCTAGTGTCGCGTTGGGCTTATTCATTAGATCACTTCTAGCCTGCTCCTATTGGTCCACTTCCTCCAAGGAAAAACCTTATGTATCACACTTACATAAAATAAAAGAATGGGGGAATAGCACCAAAATTAAATTATCCTCCTCCCTATGTTATTTTGGTAAATGATTCTATGATAGCACAACATCGAGCTATTTTTGCATCTTGAAATGAGAAGGAGAAGTATTTTCAGGAGCCTTCTTCTTCTTCCTCTGTAGTTCCACCTACTTTTTCCTTGTGTCTTGTTGTGATGCCCTTGGGTTAAGTCCCTATGCATCTTTTGGGGAGTCTGACGGTGCCCGCTTTGTAGAAGCCTAAGCATTAGGTGTTCAACCTTCTTATATTGCCCACAATGCCTCAACTCATCTTGTATGGTAAGGGGAAGGACCCCTATGGATTCACCTTTACATTTCAGCCTCCATGGCCTCCTACTATCCCTAACCCTAGGGTAGCGAATGGGAAGAGGCCTACCACTAAGGTGCTTGATTTTTCTTCTCTATCGATCTTAGTGTTCATTCCTACATCTCTTCCTCCTCTTTTTGTCCTTGAGTCACTCCCTCTGCCAACAACGGATATGATGGAAAATCTGATGATAGAATAGGAGCCTCTTGTTCCTCCTTGAGCTATAGACACTAGCTCCTTGAGCCAAAGAAACTTCCTTGTGCATGAGCAGAAGCACCAGAGGAAGGCTCTAGACACTGAGTAGGCTGCTTTGCAAAAGGGGGAAGGGGATCCAGTAACTCCTATTTCAGTGTCTTTTGTTGTGTCCTCTTATTCCCCTTCTTCTTTAGTTCCTGCCACCTCCATCTTGATTATGGACACAAGCATGGATGATCCTTACCCTAGGAGGGTGCAAGTGTTAATTTCTCCCTTAGTTGACTATCGTCTCCTGATGTCCCTTTCATACATCCCGCCCTTTTTCGAAGCTCATGGATATGTCGAACACCTTAGTGGTGTCCACTACAGTTTTCTTTGCTTCTTCCTCACCTTACACCTCATGTGTGGGGATTTCATATCCCTAAATGAAGTACAAGTTGGAGGATGACCCTACTTCTAATGGGGGTCAAAAGAAGCAGTCACTTTCTTCGGAAGTTGGTTTTGTGTTGGCTTGCATCGTCCTAATGATGGAGGCTGCCCTAACATCCCCTAATTTTTTCACTACCTCGGAGTCTTTCGATGAGGTTGAAAGTGGATCTTGGGTGCCTCTTTCATCACCTACTCACTTGAAACATGGCACTCCCATCAAGTGCATGTTCAACTCAGTAGACAATGTCCCAATTTTGTTGGTGATTTTTTACAAAATAAATGATGTTTACCTCACATGAGTTGAGTGAGGAAGACCTCAAGGGGTCCTCTTCCTTGGATCTTATCACAGGGTATTCAAAGGGTGCTCCCCTTTCTATCCTGCCCTTGCAGGCTCATTCTGACTTACTCTTATAATGATATAGATTGGGAGAACAATGACCTCTTGGTTGATGAGGACTAGGAGGGAACCTCTTCTTTATTTGTAGATTAGATTGTGTGTGTGTTGTGTTTCCCCCATGCTTATTTTATATGTTCTTAGAGGACCCTTGTCACCCTTGTAGGTTCTTGGATACATGAGTGTTTTGTGTTGTAAACTTCTTCTATCTATTACATCATTCGTCCTTTGTTGTGTCTTGATTTTTGATAATTGGGGACAATGCAAAGTGTTGGGGGCATTTAGGTCTCCTTTCCATGTTGAATCAATTTTTTTATTTTTTCTACACATACCTTTCTCCACATGGTTTGATATAGTAGGGGGTTGATGAAAGTTCATATATATTATTATATTATATTTATCTATCTATATCTATGAGTAGTTTTGATCCCAAAATATTAGATCCCCCTACCTCTTGATTTCTTTTTTTTTTCTTATGTTATATTTTTATCTTTCTCTCTTCTTTTCTTGATTCACGATGTTGTGGTTCCTATGTGTCATCCCTCACATGTGCAACAAAATTTCCATGATTACATCATGTCATGTATCGCAGGCCAGAACATCACTTTCATCTCTCTCCTTAGCATGTTATGTGCCTTTATGTACAACACACCATCCTAAGGGGGGCCTATCATATGCTTCGATTTTCAAAAAGGTGTATTCAGTGGCCAATGAATCCCTTGTTGAAAATCCTTTATATTTCAAAAATTCTATTCTTCAACAAGGACCCTAACTTAATTTTTCTTTCATCATGGATTTGTAAAAAAAGAATTCAAAAAATTTCCTTTGAGAAGGGAGTGCTTTTTCTGATGAAGAAGTCTGAAATATTCTTCCTTTCAAATTCCTTGATGAAAGAGACCTTTCAAAAGGATTCCTTGATGCTAGAATCATTTATGAAAAACTATCATCACCTTTCAAACAAAGTGTCCCTTAAGCGAACCCCCCTTAAGTGAACCCCTTATTTTGAAGGGTTCCCAAGGGACCCTTTTGAAAGCTTATCCTTCAATTGTTGACTATTTGCATGAGCTTATGTCTATTTTCTTGTGTGGCTTCTTTCTACCTAACATATTTTGTCTATAGATTAACATGTTGCTTTGTAGGATTGAGGACTTGTGAAACTACTTTTTCTAACCAAGCTTAGAGGACCGAGGACCTTGAGATTACCTTGTAGGATTGAGCACCTGTAAGGGCCTATTAGACTTTGTAGATCCTTTCACATTTCACCTCCCTCAAGACAAAGCACTTGGGATGCCTCCTCTGTAGGACCAAGCACCTATAGAGCCTTTTGTTCACCTTTTGTAGGTCCATGGACCTGCTACACATTTGTTTCAACTCTCCTCAAGAATGAGTACCTATGGAGCCATATCCTCTTCCTTTACTTTTGAGTGTGCTAGATTATGGTCTACTTCCTTAATGGTTTAGGTATACATTTCTACACTTTCACTCTACTTTACCATGCATCTGCTAACACTTATGCTTGCTAAAGTGGGGGAAAAATGTAATGGCGTGAATTTGAACCCCTCACAAATTCCTCATTTATGCACCTCTTACCTTAGATAAATTAAATTTGATGATGCTATTCCACATCCCTCATTTGTTTCCCATCCATTTGGAAGTTTTTTTTAGCATCGTTGGAGGATATTCTGTTAGGGATGCTAGCATGATGTGTGGATGTCTATGCGGTACACTACCATGTTGACAAGATTCCTACATCTAGAATCTATAGATAGATTACAAATCTCCATTGGAAATGAAGTGTAATGCTCATGCACCCTTGACCAATCTGAAACAACTCTTTTACCTCCAATTTCACCTTCAAATTTCTATATCCTTCATTCATTGAGTCTCTCTTGGAAACTTCTTGATATCTTGGAATTCTACTTGATCATTCATAGCATTCTCACCACATTTGAAGTTGTAAGTTGATACTCTATTGGTTTTACTCCTCTCATTTTTGCAGCAATATTGGCATCTCCAAGCTTGCAAGCTCACTCCTTCTCCTATTTTCCTTAATTGCACATGGTTGAAGTTGATATTGTTCCACTTTTCATTCACTTAGCATAATTGTATTGTTTCATAGCATACCATTGTTTATAATTGTGCATAGTACTTCCATTTAATATTTCTCTATCATTGCTATACTAGTTGTCTGTGGAGGTGGAAACACCAAAGCAAGGGATTGAGTGTAGTAGTCCTCTATACACAACCTCAACATTTTCTCATCATTGTGTGTATGTATTTCATTCATGTGGATTTTTCAGGAGGCTAGACATATCATAAGTTGGATTTCTACTACCCTTGCTCATCATTCCATTCATAGTCAATCTATCTATCAAGTTAAAGTGTTCTTTTTATTCCAGTAGTATAGTTGTTTTCTACTTTTTGTTATTATATAAAACTACATTTTTTAGGTTATTAGTAGGTTCTCTTTGAGTTTCAACTGTACTTTACATTCTTTTCCCATACAGTTTCCAATGTTGAATTGAGACGCTAGCGCACCACGCTGTCGTTTGTTCCCCGTGTTGGGGTCCTTTGGAAGTGAGCTACCTAAGTTGCAGTTTAGAATCTAGAAATCTACTCACCTAACTTCCTAAACCTCTTGGGTTGGTAGAAGGAAAGAGGTATATCAATTTCCCTTCCTTTTCACCCTCTTAAACATCAAAACTATCTTAAATAATCCCTTAGTGTGAGTTAGATCAAGGTAGCTAATTGTTCTAGACCCTCCCATGACTTGGGGTCCTAAGTAGTAGTTCCCCCTCCTCCACACTAAGATAATATATTATTGGAAAAATGAGCTCACCAAAATTTGAGAGCTTGTAAAAGAAGAAGTTGGTATGGAGAAGAAAGTTGCACCTAGTGCCCCTCCAACATAGCAGAAGCTTCCACAAAGAAGAACAAAAGAGAAAGATACAAGAGAGAGGTATGTGGGCTATGATGGTGAAGAAGAAGAAGAAGGACCTAAGTTTTTCCAGAAAATAAAGTCCAATATCTCTTAGGTAGAGACAAGTGAAAATAATTAAAGTTGACATTATTTATATAGAGAGCGAAGAAGATGTAGAGATGCAAAAGAAGGTGTTTGTCATTCAAAAGAGAGAAAAGAGATACAATGAAGGAGAAAAATATTCTAACGATAAGGGAAAAAGAAAGAAGGAAAAAATATTTTGGTAAGGGAGCACAACCCTCCAAAAATAGAAGCTTTGTTTAATTAAATTGGAAATTTTGGTCTGCTAGAAGAAACTGCACATATGTATCTAGATGAAAATATTGAAAATAAGGCCACAATTGAAGAGGCTATTGTTAAATATATGGTTTCTTTTAATATCAACCTAAGTGAAATTTAAATTCATCTTTTGGATGACTTAAAAAGGTGTCTTTAGCACAAGAAGATAAGAGGCTTTTAATGAGGATGTAAAGATAAGGACTTTTGGTTTGGAGAAGATTAGATCTTCTCTCATAGATGAAGACATGGAAAGATTGACTCGGGTTTAAAATAGAGAGTTTAAAACAAATAAAAGAGTCAACACCCTGATGAGTAGGGATAAAGAAGAAATAAAAAAGGTAGAAGGATGAAATAATGCTAAAGGTTGTAGATTTGGAAAAGATGTTAGACATGTCTGTGAATGATGAGGCTGAAATGGAGCATGATGTATCTACTCTAAAGATCAATGAATCTGTCAATGAACTTAAGAATGTTGAAGAAGAACATGTGTCTAAACCTAAGGATTATCAAGAAGCCATGATAACAAATAATGTCCCTTTGGTTGTAGAAAATATTGTTAAAGTAGATAAAAATGATTTTTCCCTGGAGAAGAAAGAAGCTCAAGAAAAAAAATTATTACCTCTCTTGGATGCACAAAAAAATGTTGAGTAGAAGGAAGAAGAAAAATATAACCTAAAGAACTTTGAGGAGTATAAATATGAAAACTTTCCTCCTATAGATGGTGAGAAAGTTTCATAGGAAGAGAAGAGTGCACAATACTACTTTGAAAATGAAGAGCGAGAGAAGGATAAAGATTAAAAGGAAGAGAGAAGCACTCAAACAGTTGGTGAATCCTCCAAAAATTTTGGGGATCCTTTGAAGAGTATACTGGATATATAATTTTAGTTCCAACTAGTGGCATGCACATAGTTGCTACAAATTCCTATGCAACAAGGATAGGTTGACATAAACAAGATATCTCCCCTACACAAGCTACAACTTGGTGATGCATTTCATGCCTCCACTAGAAAGGATATTTTTCAAACCCACAAAAAGAGTGTAGAGATGATAGATGAAGTTTTTAAAGTGTTGCAAGACTTCCTGATGCCACCATTGATGAATATGTGTCTAGTATACAACAAATAAGTCTCCTCCTTGATTACTTAAAGGAATATTCTATCAGCTTAGAGGAGAATTTGGAAAAAAAGTGATAAGAAGATAAATGATAAATGGTTGGTAGAGGCTTCTGATAAGTTTGCTACACCACATGGTAAGTTGCAGAGAAACTTGAAGGATATTCAGAATTGTGTAGAGGAAGCAAAAATTTTGTTCCAATTTTTCTTGAAATAGCTTGTTTCCACCAAGAGCATAAAAGGCCAAATGGACTCAATTGATTCTTAGATTGCAAAGGCCGCTAGAGTTTATGATCCAATGAGAGATGTAAATGGAACAAGAAGGATAACAATTGAGGATCTGCATGGTCAAATTTTCCAGCTACAAGAACAAAAAGAGAAGATAATAGTACAATATAGTTAACTCAGAGACTTAGTAAGTGCAAGGCTTACTTCTCTAATTGGAAGTTTGGATAATGCAGAGAAGATGCTACAACAAAATCCAATACCTAGCTCTTTGAAAGAAGGTGAAGAGATCCATTTGAAGTTTGAAAATTTGTGTGGACTAATTTTATTTGCTAAGAAGGAATGGAAGACAACAAAGAAGGATCTAGATCCACACCTTGCAAAATTGAAGGTGTCCAATTAGGGAAATTTTCCCTCCACAAGATAAGTTGTACATTTTTGTTTTCAGATTGCAATGTACATATGCATATGTATTAGAAAAATTTTTAATAACTTTTTGGTTAGTTTTTTGGAGAAGATATGAGTATAGGAGTGAAGCAGTAAGAGGGAGTTATTACCATGTACATACAAATATATATCCTCAAAAAGGGAGAATAGTAGAAAGTTGAACAGTTTGATATTAAGGCCCCCTTTTCCCTTGATGTCAAAGGGGGAGAGTATTGGAGAATATTGGAGAAGTTTGACTAGTGTTTACATCAATGAAAAAGGGGGGGTATTGTTGCAATTATGTTACAAGTGTTTTCATTGCTATCAACAGTATGGAGATGGTTGGATATGGCGATTGATGGAAGCTTTTGTATGCTACAGATGATTTCATTGATGTATAGTGTGAAGATATAGTTGAGTAGAAAGATTAATGAAGAGTGATGATCATAGTAGTATATGGTGATTTTCACTAGCCTATTGAATAGGTGCAAAAGTCTTGGTCTAGAGAAGACCAAATGATTTGGATATTTTCATATCTAGAGTATAGTTTGTTAGTGCTTAGAGAACTAGTCTTTTGGTTTGAAGTGCTTTGTCATGAAGAATTTTGGTTATTCCAATATGAGCTAACGATGGTGTATGTTGGAATACTCTAAATCCAAATTTTCATCATCTAATGTCTTTCGCAATAAAAGATAATAGTGGCATAGTATTGGTGCGGAAATACCAATGTAACTATGACAAAGTGTATGATTGGAATGCTCTGAATTCCACTATGGATGATTGTTTTTCTATGTGGTTTTGAGGAAGTACTTACAAGTGATCAAAGTGTATTTTTTCCAAGTGGTAAGTGTTTTGGTTGTTCGCGTGTCAAGTTGTGAGGGAACATTTTTCTATTGTTACTTCACCAATGGTGTTGACCTAAGTATTTTGGGTTGTGCAAAGATGAGTAGAGTTTGGAGCAAAATTATGGGAATATTTATAGGTCATGCCAACCTATCTTAATTTTTTATATTCTTTGGTCCCCTTCACAAGGTGTTTATGGTTGATTTTTGAGTTGATAGGATGAAGTATTGCATGATACATCAATTAGGTCAACCTAATTTATGTTTTGGTTGGTTTCTATATATACAAGATTAATTCCTTGTGTGATGAATTAAGAGAGATGCATAATAATCAAGTGTGTGTGAGATTCAAAGAAAAGGCATGTGAATTGTTAAAGTGAAGAATAAAGTGTGTTAAGTCAGTATTATGAGCTTTAGTGGAATTGTATCTTTAGCATAGGTTAGATGCATTATTAGTAGTTCATATTTGATAGTGAGCCACCCTTTCTTCTATCTCTTTCTATTCTAGGTAGTGATCCCTTTGGTAGTGAGCCACTAATAGTGAGCCTTTATTTCCTTTGGATAGCGAGTCCATCAATTGTATCAAAATTTATAATCCATTACATTATCTATATTGTGATCTAATCATCATCATGGTATTTCTATTTTTAGGGTTTTCTAGATAAATTTGGTGTTCTTATCTTCTTTGATGTGATGCTTGCTAACTTTGTTCCTATTCATTATTGCATGTTTAATGTGATGCATTGAATTAATTTTTAAGTTATTAAGAATACTAATTCACCCCTACTCTGTATTCTAGGTGTTTAATAGATATGAATCCCCCCATAAACAAAGAGCTCCCATTCCAATAGTGAAAGTGTGGAGACAAAATATGATCTATTGTCTACAAATAACATTTATCCCCTTAAATTTCATGGGAAAGGATTCGTTGGGTGACACCGTGGTGGAAGAGACTATGGTTGTGGGTTTTGATACCATCATTCAACATTCAAGTAGATTGGTGAAGAACATAAAGAAAACGTTGGTTAGAGATTTGGATACTGAAGAGGATTTGTCAAACAACAGAGATAGCAGAGTGGAAGAGGTGTCAGAAGGTGATGAAGAGATGAAAATTAGTGGTCCCCCTTCCATTCTTGACAAGGATAAAGCTCAGAAGGAGGTGTCTGCCTATCACTCTTCAGAACCATTGGAGTTTGAGCAGAATGATTTTGACTATAATATGGGTAGAGGTGAGGAGCTCAAAGTGCTAAAAAAAAAATGGAAAAAATGGAAAAAAAATTCAATGGTTTGACCCATTTCATAGTCAAATTAGTTCACGGTGTTACTAGTACCTTGTCTACTATCACGAAAAAAGAGATGGAGATGAAGAAGGCTGAAGACCACCAGGATTGGATTGGCGATGATTTGGTTCAGCTTCTCTTGAAGAATTGGGAGAACACCAGCTAGTTTGTTGTTGGTCTATTGTTGGATCGTGTGTTGTTTATCTATGTTTGTTTTTGGCTTAGTGTTTTATTTTGTTAATTTTTTATTTGGACTCTATTGGCCTTTGTTGCTCTCTGTGAAGGGTACAACACCTTGTAAATGTTGCTTACTTTACCAAAAACATTTATCCCCTTAAGAAGAAAAGAATATATTGGCATTTGAAGAAGCCATTCTCATAAGATGGATGAAATGAGAATCCAAATCCAAATGATCTATTCCTCTAAGAATTACTCAAATGTTCACATCTAAGAATGATATGGTGCCAATCCAAAATCCTATGAAGACTACTATAGAACAAGATCCAAAGATAAAGATGATGGGATAATAATGATGATGAGGTTGTCATGAAAGAGGAGAATAATGTCCTCAAAAAAATCCTCTAAATATACAATATGAGACTCTAAAAACAAGGATGATATGTTTTCTAGATAGGAATCCCAAGTAGCTATATCTAGAAGATTTATATTTCTTACTACACTAAACCATTATGGGCCATATATGTTTTGATACCAAACTAACAATTGAAGATATAGATTTTCTCTCAATATGAAGAGTCAGAACAAGAAGAAAAATATTTGAACCATCAGAACATGCAATACCTATGATATAGTCAAGCTACTCTAAAGTATCATGATCAAAGGGCATACGATCTACAACATCAAGGGTAATAAGATAATTTGTAGTAGGATCTTCTAGGAATGAAGAGTTATGAGGATCTCCATGGATCTACAAAATTCTAGTCCGTAGTGTGAGGGGATGAGCAATGTCTAATTTAGAACACATATTATCATGATCAACACTAGAACAAATCACTTCTACAACATGGTAAATAATGTTACCCCAACATGATCTGCTCCTTGGTGTGTTTTTTTTAGGTACGAGTCCATATAGATAAGGAAAAATATTAAGCCACCTGAGATGTGTCAAGATGTCATTTTTCTAGGACCCATAATTGTCCTTTTCTAAGATGACCATAAAATGATGAAAAAACCATGATACCTCCTCAAATTAAATAATCAAAGAAAAATAAGCTTAATACATGTAAATAAGATCAAATGAAGTCATCTCCTACAAAAAAATCCTTTTTAGGTGCCAAAACATACAAGTAATTGACTAGAATGTGAAATCACAAAAAAAAAAAAAACCGGACCTGGGGTAGATTCAATAAAAAGTACATAAATAGATCTAAAGAGCTCTTAATAATTTTTAAACACCTCAAGAATCATAAAATTTAGAGATATAGGAAAAAAATTGCGAGCTTAGAAGTAAAAAATAATGATTTGAATTCAACAGGTGATAAATGTTAGTAAGTAATGCATCAATACCCAATTAATTTAATCCATTTTCTACATAACCCCATGAGAGAAAAATTCATACAAGCTTACAAAATAACCAAATACATAGATTAAAATAGACAAGACACAAGATAACACAAGATATACCTTGCAAAAACCTCAAAAGGGAAAAAAACCAACCTACAAAAGCATCCATACTCCATCTATTATTCAACAATAAAAAAATACATGTAATTACAAAGTTACAATGAATACTTATAAAACATAAAGCCTCTCCAATGCATCCCCTATTGGAAGTATGTGTTACCATTAATGTCTACTATGTGTGTTGAAGATTATATAATACTCTAAAGATAGTTGATGTATAAAGTTACAATGAACACTTCTAAAACATAAAGCCTCTCCAATGCATCCCCTATTGGAAATATGTGTTTTCATTGATGTCAAATCAATGTGTGTTACCATGTATGTCTACTATGTGTGTTGAAGATTATATAATACTCTAAAGATAGTTGATGTACAAAGATATCAACTAGTGCAAGACAACAGTGTAGTATGAGGTAGAATGGTGATCAGTCTTATGTTTATGTGTGATGCAAAGGTGGGTACACTTGTTACAATATGTTTCATGCATGTCTAATTTGATATCATTCATGTTTGGTGTACCACACATGAAGATAAGGCTCAATTTTTTTGCTAAGGCATTCACAGTGTATACTCTAAGATAGAGTCATGGTATTTCTTTCTGCATCTCTCTGTAGAGCAAGATTTTGTCTTGTGCATATAAGATGGTAGAGATGTCAAGGTGTTATATCCAATAATTCAAGTCATTACACCTTATACAATGAAAATTATAAGTGACAGAGTTCATGCATGTGCTCTAACGGAGTAAAGTATTGATGATGGTGTGTTGGAATGCTTTGCATTCCTCCGAAAGTGAAGTTATGGCCTTGTGGTTTTGTGGACATGTTTAGTGATATTAAATTCATACTTTATTACTGTATCATGTGTTTTGGTTATTTTCAAGTGTTTTTTCAAAGGACATTGTAGTACAAATGGTTCTGGATGCTTAATTGTTCCACAAAACATATGTTTCTCTTCTTGCACCAACACTTAATGATCAGATACTTTGGAATATGGTTGAAGAGTTATTTCACATAGTCTAAAATTCTTACATATTGGTTTGCATGATGCTTTTGGTTTCTCCCCAATGGTGTGAAGTTGAATAGTTGGTATTTTTGGTGGTGTTGTCATTAAATGAGTCAATAGTCTTGTTTCCTTCATCTATGGTTGATCATGATTAACTATCTTTTCTTTGGAGAATGTGTTGCAATTCTTTTTGGTCTTATTATGTTGTGTGTTGATCTGCAACCCATTTTCTCTTCATAATGTATATGTTTGGAGTTGACCTATGTTGTATCATACATTTCATCTAAAGGTCATCTTGGAGCTGACCTAATTGAGGTTTTTAGTTGTTGTGGAGGGTATTTATAGAAGAAAAAAATCATTTTTGAAGGTAACCATGTACACAGAATTGAGATTGAGTAGTATGTTGAATATGAAGTGTGTGAAGTTAGTATGATGGAGTAATTTTCTAAAAGGGGATTGCAACATCAACATAAATTGGATGCTTCTCTATAACAGTCCATGCTCATTTTTCATTGTAATTTGTATCCTACGATAGTGAGTATCAATAGGTCCTTGTCTCTTTCCCTAAGGTTGTATGCCTTAGTCTGCTAGTCCTTAGGTAGTGAGCCTTAACAACATTGTAATTTTTGTAAGTGGTGAGCTTCATATATTGTGAGTTAACTCTCACTATGGTTTTTCCCTCATTGGGTTTTCCACATAAAACTCTTTGTGTCCTTATGTGGTGCATGTTTTTATTTTTTCTATTCTTTTAGTTAATGCAATTGATGTTTAATTTTTAAAATGGAATATTTTAAGTTTTACTGTATGTTGATTCACCCCCCTCTCAACATTTCAATGTGTTCAACAATTGGTATTAGATCCAAGTTCCTTTGAGAGCCTTAACAATTCAGGTAGATCTTGCACTTGAACACATGAGGTTTCTAGCAATGGGAAATGATATGTTCACTCCAAAATTGGATCTAGAGTCAATGGAACTTGAAGGTTGGGACATCAATCCATATGATTGTGAGGTAGACTTTGAAGGAGAACTCCAATCAACTCTTGAAGATTTGGATGAAGAAAGAACACTAAATATGAAATATTAGGTCATGCTTGAAATATCAAAGGAGACAATTTCCAAATTGAAGGTACAATATGGAAGATCAAAAGAGGAAATTAGAAAATTGAAGGCTCAAATAGGAGGAGATAAAGGATACGAAGTTAAACTCATGGAGGTAGAAGATGTGATCTCTAATTTGATAGTCAAAGTTAAATAAGACAAGAGGATTGAGGGTTTCTTGAATACCAAGGTCAATGATAAAGTAGTTGAATGTTCAAGGCTTGAGGAAGAGATTGTCACTTTGAGAAACGAGCTAGAAAAATAAAAAAGAGAGAATTAACAAAGGCTTAAGATTGAAAGGAAGCTTTGCAATTCTTGACGATTTGATTAGCTCTCAAAAGCCATCAAAATAAAAATTTGGTATTGGTTTTGTAAAAGGGAAAATTCCATCATCCAATTCTTCTACAAACTTATAAAAATTTCAAAGTAGAGGGAAAGTGAAACAAAGGAGGAGAAATGTTGCACTAAAAAACCTAAGGATACATCCTTTGGAGATGCAAAGAAAAATCAAGAAAACAAGAAAGGAAGTTAATTCATTCCTGTGTGGAGACAAAAATAATTCAGAGGTCCTCCACCAGCTAGACAACATGCCCCTACTAGGTTTAGTCAATCTTTTCAAGGCTAATGTTATTCTTGTAATAATTTTGGACACAAGGTTTTTGAGTGTAGAAGAAAGATGAGTCAAAATTCATTTAGGCCTCCAAGGTACAATACTATGAACTCTCAATAATTTCATGGTTGGTGTTATGCTTGTAATAAATTTGGTCATAAGGCTAATGAATACATAATTAAAGTGATAAGGAATAGTAACACTATGACTTCTCAATCCTTCTACGATTACTGCTACACATGCAACAAGTTTGGTCATAAGGCTGCTAATTTCATATCTATGTGAGAAGAAGTAATTATGCTCCAAAATCTAGTATCACTTACTACAATTGTACTAAATTAGGACATATTTCAAGGGTCCACAAGGGAAATAACGTAAGACCTACTTCTTGAAAGAAGAATGATCAACAAAACATGGGTAATAAAAAGGTTTGGAAGGAAAACAAGTTTAGGGAAATGAGAAGGATGATTTTGCATAAGATCCTAAGACAAAATGAGAGTGCATTATCTCAGGGGGAGCTATGATTTTCAAACCCTTTAGCCCCATAAAAAGGACAAGAAGATGAATATGTTAGCATAGGAGAACAATTGAAACAATTCCTCTAGCATGTAGATTTGCTAAACAATATTGAATATATTGATGATGCTTTTAGAGCAAGAATTTTTTTTACGAAGGTGTTTTGAGCTTCATTTTATCCCTGTGATGACATAATGAAATTTAGCAAAGGGTTTACCTAAAAAAGTGTGAATACATTTATGGTGGAAATTTAGGGCTTTTGAAATAACTTTTATTTGATTTTTGGATCATTTGATCTCATTTGCAATCAAGAGAAGTTGTGTTTGAGAGCAAAGAAGAAGAGTGCTTAGTTTCTCAAGCTATTTGTGTGAAACCCTTACTATAGTGTTTGAAGGTTTCTGAAGGAATTATAATGGAAAAACCTTAGGTAATTGATGTTGTGGAGAAACCCAATCCCAAATACAAGAAGTTTCCTTTCAAGGAAATGGAAATGAAGAAAGATGGAAAATTCTTAATTGTTCCAGAAGATGTGTACTATGAAGATATAAGGATTTGCATCCATGCCTGGTTGAATGCGATTGATCCTACTTCGTCCTTTGAATTAGTCTAGCATGAGCTAATGAATGAGAATGGAGTATACAAGCCAGAATATACAAATGTTGTTGTGAAAGGTTTGGACATCTAGAAATACTTTCTAGACTTCTACAAATACTTTCTAGACTTCTACAAATGTAAGGAATGGGTAATAATTATCTTTAGCCACATTCATGATAATTTCATTTGGAAAAACAAACCCTAAATGATCATAAAGGATGAAATTAGTGATATTACTAGTCTTTGTTCCTCTAGACCAGTCTTGATGCTAATGGGTAAACCCACAAAAACTGGTTTACAATTCCAGTGAGCAAGGAAAATTGCAAAAAATTCCCCCATGGTGAAAATTTTGGTTTTTGGGGGGTTTGAACAAACTTTTGGTTCGAGCGAACCCTATTAAATGATGGATCTCACATATTTTTCATTTCTCGGAATAAAAAACAAAAGGAAACTTTGTGGAAAGGGGGGTTCGCTTGAACTTGGGTTCATTCGAACCCCCCTTTTCCCCCTTCTCCCCCTTTGGCACCAAAAATCTCCAAAATGTTTCCCTTCGAAGCTCTAGTTGAGGATGAAAATGGAGGAGAATTCATAGACCCAACTATATGATGGTAGTCCTTAGAATGAGCTATCTATAAAATATAATTTTAATATGTATTTATTTTTTAAGTTTGATTAAACATAGGTTTTTCACCAAAAATCAAGCTCTTTGTTTTGCACATGTGGAAAAATAGCAGATTATCAAAAATAAAATTTTGAAAAATATGTGTAGCCTAGGTATTGATGTCTTTGATCTAGTAAAAATATAATAATTTCAATACATACAAAAAAAATTATGGTGTATATGGTCCACATATGTCTAAATTGTAATTGGTTTGACTTCAAAACTTGATTAAGGAAAAAATATTCAATAAAACACTATGAAACCAAATGAAAGGGCTAGATATTGTAGTTACAAATCTAAATTCAAAAAAAAAAGAATTTATCCTTCATGGAAAAAATTTATGTTGTATACGGTGACCATCACTCCTTAAAAATGGTGTTTACTGAAAAAACTAGTTTTTAAAGGAGATGGAAAATGAAGTGCAATCTGATTCCAATTTTTTTGAAAAATATATATTTAGAATCTATAGACAAAATGTCACAAATCACTAGTTTTCATCATCTTCAAATTCCTTATGGTTTAGCCACTATAAGTGCCCAAAAGTGAACATTTAGCTAGGAAAAATTAATTCAGTGTCCAGTTTGGCCAAAAATTGTAAACTAGTATTGTGGGATCACCCTAATGTTTGTAAAGAATGAAATAGTCATGGAGCTCACTGGTGCTAAATTTGATAAGAGATCCTTAACAATAAAGGATAGCCTTGATCCTGGTGTTTGGTATACATCAATGGGGATTACATAAAAGATTTACTTCATAAACAAAGAAGGGTTTTCCATCACCACTTCGATTCACACTGCATATCAAATAGTAAAGGAAGGTGCAAATTTGATCTATATGAGTTGTTGAGAGAGTAGATAATGGAGAACTTGAAGAAGACAAAATAAACCAATTATAACTTAAAGATTATTTCCTTGATTATATGCCTTACTTTTCTCTTTTTGAATGAGTTACTTGGTTTTAAGTGTAAAATTTTGGATAAGTTCACTCTGGTAGCAACTCAGATCAAACAACATATGATTTTTTTTTTAGAATAAGAAAGTATATACCATTTAGTTTGGTTTGGAAGTATTAAAATGAGGTAACTTTTATGATGAACAAGGATCATTATTTCATGGAAGCAATAGATCTCAAAACCTCATGGATTTCTAAGTTGCCTTATGAGGTTGAACATGAATTTGTACAAGGTTATATACATATTTTGTTGTCAAAACCTAAGGATCCCAAAGCAAAATATTTGGTACACATAGAGAAATAATGGATGAGATTTACCAAAAGTAGAGAGATGAAGCCAGTGAAAAGAAAGTGGAAAGGGTGTTTAAGGAGATGGGTGCCCCATAGTATTCAAAGAAAAAATATAAATATAAGCTTCATAAGATATTGGGTACTTCTTCAAAACTACATTTGATATTCCTATGAAGGTTTCCAAAGCCAAATATGTTACTCTGGAAGCTATTAAGGGTTCAAGGAGATTAGGTAGATCTTCCTCTATTGATGCATTTTCTTTATAGCCCTCTGAGTCTACACAAATATTTGGTAGTAAAAGGAAAGCTACATCTGTAACTCCTTTAGAGAAAAAGATCACTAAAACAATGCATGCTGGGCTTAAATGAAATGAAAAGAGATAAAAGAAAAATGAGGAAGAATCAGTTGATGTTGAAAATATTGGAGATGAAGGAATCTCCTTGTAGAAATTAAACAGGAAAAGTAAAGAAAAAAATGAAGGCTCCTCCAAAAAAACCTGAACATGAGCCTCTATAGCTTGAGGCTACTATCAATGCAATTGCATAGCATGATGCACTAAAAGAGATTATTTTTATTTATGATGAGATGCCTCTAGTTGACAAGGACACAATTGAAAAGGCTATATTCATGTATATGGACAACTTTAATATGACTCTAAATGAGATTATTGATCAAATTTCACCAAGTCTTGTAGATACACTCAGTAACAAGAGGAATGAAGCTATGGTGGAAGAAGAAAAAATAAGGAAACAAGCATTAGATAATGTTGTTTAATCTATTTCTCATGGAGAAAGGGTTAAATTAGCCCAATATTAGGTACAAGTGTTTAGAACCAAACAAAGGATAAATAATCTAATGGGGAAAGACAAAAAAGAGATAGAAAGGATGGAGAAAGAGATAAAATAAAAGACAACCAAAATTATTGAAGAAATGAAGAAGGCTTAGGTGATTGTTGAGAAAAAAGTTCCTCTAGATAATATTATCCTACAGGATATACCTGATGTGTCAAATTATGACATAGATCTATCATTTTTTTAGGGTAATGTGATAGATGGTGATGATAAAGAGAAAAATGATATGTAGAATGAGGAGACTACTCCTTCGAAGAATACTAGTACAGGAGATCAAGGTGAAGTGAGCATCCCTACTCTAAGGAACATTAATTTTGATAAAGAGCATAATATTTCTCCTCTAGAGAACTTAGGAAATGATGAGAAAAAGAAAGAGGACAGTCTTGAGAAAATTCAAGATGCAAAGGATAAGACAATTGAGAAGCAAGATGCTTCTATGAATTTAGGTTAGGGTTCTTGATGAGAGTGCAACCAAAGACACAAAAAATTAACACACCAGACAGAGAATGTTATTTTATTATTCTGAAAATGATCTTATTACATGTAGAGGAGCTCATATCCTCAAGTTCTGGAAATATCCAAACTACAAAATTAAAGAAAAACCCTTTTTCGTAGTATGCGAACTTGTCCCCAAAAAGCTACACAAAAATAAAAAAACCCACCCATAAATAGAGCTCCATTTTTAGTTTGGAGCCAAAACAACATTCAAATTTGAGTTATTGGTGGCCTGTCACTGAAAATTACAACTTGAAATTTAAATTTCAAAGTACATTCAAAAATTAGTATCTTCTAGAAAGTGGGCCAACTTCCAGGAGCCATAAATTTTGATTTGGGACTCTATTTTTTGAACCGTTTGAATTTTTGGAAAGGTTTCAGAGTCAAGAATGTACTCAAAATATTCCACGCCAATTTTGGTAATTTTTTAGGCCATTTCAGGACTTTTTAGTGCTTAAAGGTTTTTAGGTGCAATTCTGGGAGACTAAAATTGCAATATCTTTCAACCCATGAATATAAAAGAAAAACCTTAAGTTGGGAATTACATTATGATGAAAAGGGTATCCAAAAATGCAAAAAAATATAAGAAACTACCAACATGAAATGAAACTCTTTTATTGGGTGATGCAAGATTACCCTTACACCACTAGATGCTCTTGCATCAGACACCTAGGGTAGTTTGAAAAGTGACCTTGTCACATCTCAGATGGTTGAGGAAAACCCAAACTGTCAACCTCTGCTTTAGATAGCTAGGATGAATCTTCCATAGGCCTTCCTCTCCATTTCACCAGATATTCTTCATATTGCCTGTTTCTGGTACTCCTTCTCACATGGCTATCCAGGATTGCTTTAATATCCTCCTTCTTTGAAGTAGGTGTTGGAATGTCATACTATCCTATTGTGGGTGCATCCTTTGTGCCACCTTCATGATACTCTTTCAAATCTAAAATGTTGAACACAGGGGAAATGTTGACTCCATCTAGCAACTCTACTTCATATGCATTCCCTGAATCATACTTCTTCAAAATCTTGCAGGGACCAAACTTCTTCATCTTCAATTTGTTATAGGTTCCCACTAGAAACCTTTCTTTCCTCAAGTGGACTATTACTTCATCACCAATATGAAACTCCTTATTCCTCCTTTTCTGATATGCCTTGGCCTTATAATGCATATTCATCTTGTTAATATGTTCTCCTACCTTCTCATGTATATCTTTGATGTGATCTGCAAAATCTTTAGCTTTGACACTTATTTTCTTCTCTTGGTCCATCTTCCTCAATTCTGGAGTTTTTCTGGGGCTTCCTCCATACACAATATGGAATGGTGATCTACCAATGCTTTTGTTGACACAATTGTTGTAAGAAAATTTTGCTTGGAGTAAGATCAAGTCCCATCCATTGGGTTTATCTCCTACCAAGCATCTCAGTAGGTTACCCAAACTCCTATTCATAAGCTCCATCTACCCATTTGTTTGTGGATGGTGTGTAGAACTGTACTTCAACTCTGTTCTCAACTTCTTCCACAAGGTCCTCCAAAATTATCTCACAAATTTGGTGTTGTGATCTAAGACAATAGTCTTTGGCAGACCATGTAGTTGCACCACCTCTTTGAAGAACAAGTTAGCAATGTGGACTACATCATGGGTCTTCTAACATGGAATGAAATGTGCCATTTTTAAAAACTTGTCAACCACCACAAATATTGAATCATTCCCTCTCTGTGTCCTTGGAAAACCAAGAACTAAATCCATACTTATATCCTCCCATGGCCTCTCTGGTACAGGTAAGGGCTGATATAACCCTATATTATGGCTCACTCTTTTAGCCATCTGACATACCCTACAACTCTATACATACTTCTTTACATCCTATGACAACTGAGGCCAATAATAATGCTCACTGATAATGGAAATGGTCTTATCCTGACCAAAACGTCCTATCATTCCTCCACTATGTTTCTCCTTAATCAGGTTCTCCCTCATGGAACTCCTTGGAATACACAATTGGCTTCCCTTAAACAACATGCCATCTTGAATTATGAAATCTAGCCACCTTTTCTTGTCCATTGTAATAGGCTCTTTATAAGATTTCCAAGCCTCTGCAAAATTAGGATCTTCTGGATACAATGTTTTGATTTCATTCAACCCAACCACTTCAATTTGCATCGTTGTCATCAATGTCTACCTCCTACTTAAGGCATCTACAACCCTATTCGACCTCCCACTCCTATGCTTTAGAACAAAGGTATAGCTCTACAAGAATTCTACCCATTTCATATACCTTTGATTTAATTTTCCCTAACTATTCAAATACTATAATGCTTGATGATTAGTATACAAAATGAATTCCTTCAAAAATAGATAATGCCTCCATTTCTTTAGTGCTTGAACTATTGCATAAAATTCTTGATCATATACATAATACTTTCTCTTAGCATCATTTAATGTTTCAATGAAATAGGCAATGGGCTTACCTTCTTGGCTCAACATTGCTCCAGTGGCACAACCATTGGCATCACAATCCACCTGAAACACCTTATTGAAATATGGGAGGGCTAGAATAGGCTGCTTTTTCACTTTCTATTTCAACAGTTTGAAACTTTTTGCTGCTCCAGTGCTCCACTTCAACTCTTTTATATCCCCTCTCATTGTTTCAGTCAGGGGTGCACAAATACTACTGAATTTTCTAATGAAATTTCTATAAAAACTAGCCAAACCATGGAAAAATCTCACCTTAGTAGTAATTCTTGGGGTAGGCCATTCCAGAATAGCCTTCACCTTCTCTAGGTCCATCTTGAGACCTTCTGTTGAGACAACAAACCCCAAGTACACTAGCTCCTTCTTCAAAAAACTACACTTCTTCAGATTAATCAACAATTTCTCCTCTCTTAACTTCTCAAAGGCTCTCTGAATATGCATCAAGTGCTCATCCAAAGTCCTACTTAAAATCAAGATATCATCTAAATACACAATAAAAAAACTTCCTAGAAACTCTTTCAGTACCTCATTCATGAGCCGCATGAATGTGCTCGGTGCATTGGTTAGCCCAAAAGGCATGACTAACCACTCGAACATGCCCTCTTTGATCTTGAAGGCAGTCTCCCATTCATCTCCCTCTCGAATCCAGATCTGGTGATAACCACTTTTCAAATCAATCTTTGTGAAGTACTGAGCTTCACTCAAATAGTCCATCAGGTCATCCATCCTTGGCAAGGGAAATCTGTACTTGATTGTTATCTTGTTTATCTCCCAAGATTTTTTACACATCCTCCACTCCCCATCTTTCTTTGGTGCTAGTACTACAGGTACTGCACATGGGCTCAGGCTCTCTTGAATCAAACCCTTTCTCAACAACTCTTGAACTTGTTTATTTAACTCCTCATTTTCTGCCAGTGTCATTTTGTGAGCTGCCTTATTTGGAAAACTGGCTTTAGGGATTAAGTCAATTTGATGACTAATCTTCCTCACTGGTGGTAAACCCTCAAGTATGTTATCATAAACAATATCTTGAAACTCATCCAACAAATCCGAAACTTCTATTGGCACCTTCTCACTATCCTCCTTACCCATTCTAAGAATCAATGCATAGCATGCATTCTCATGCTTCATACCTTCTAAAAAATCTCTTCCATAAACATAACAAATTCTAGCACTACTGCATACCTTTTCTTCGGCCTCCTTCAGAGGTTTTAACTTGTGACGAATCCCATCCTCATTAGGGAATATGTGTTTGCATGGCCATCATGTATAGCTCACCTGTCGAACTGCCACGACCTCCCCAAAAACATGTGACATACATCCATGGGGATGATATCACAAAGTACCTCATCATGGTAGCTCCCGATCTTGAACTTCACTAGGAACTGCTCATTGGCCATAACTTTTTGGTCCTTCTACAACCACAAAATCCAATAAAAATGTGGATGCCTTTCCCTCTTTAGCTTCAAATTTGTAACCATCTCCTCTGACACCAGATTATTGGTGCTCCCACTATCAATGATGACATCACAACATTTTCCTTCATATTTGCACCTTGTGCAGAACAAATTCTTCCTTTGTTCAGGTTCCTTCTCTTTAGTCACCAGTGCTCTTCTAATCACTAGAGCTTCTCCCCTTTTAGAATCATCTGAATTTTTAGATTGAGCCTCCTCATCTACATGTGCAACCCTTCCATGACCTTCCGGCGTTTTGTTTTCCCTTCCTTGATGTTGCAGGCATTCATAGGCTCAATGTCCTTTGCCACAATGGAAATACGTTCCTTTGAAACCACCTTTTCTGGATCCTTGTCTAGATCTCCCATGTCCTCTACCTCTTTGATCACAAGGGCGGTAGAAGTTATCATTCTTCTGGTTTCAACAGGTACCCACATCTTCATTTTTCTTCTCATCATCATTTCGACTTCCAGAAGATCTTCCACTGCCCTTTCTACTCTGACCTCCTCATCCTTTTTTCTTGTTGTCAAATAGTTTGCTCAGCTTCTCTTCAACTTTCAGAGAAAACTAGTGCGCATCCTCAATGGTGGTCATTCTGACTAGGCTTAGCTCCTCCTGAATGCTCGGTCATAACCCATTAAGATACCAAGATACCTTCTCCTTGCTAGCCTTTACATGACCCATTTTGATGATCATCTTTTGAAAATATTTAGTGTATTCTTTCACATATTTTCTTCCTTGCTTCAACCCTTGTAATTTCTTTAGTAGATCTAGCTCGTAGTCCATTGGTATGAACTGCCTTTTTAGTTTCTCCATCATGCGATCCCATTTGGTGATCTTTCCTTTTCCCGCTTAGTTTCTCTCCAACTGGACCTCTTTCCACCAAATACTGGCATGGCCCTTCAACTTCATTTTTGCAAACTTGACCCGATCTAGGTCTTCTATCTCCTCATACTCAAAATATTCTTCCAACTCATTGATCTAGTCGATCAACTCTTCCGAGTTTAGACTTCCAGAATAACTGGGGACTTCTGCTCTAGGTCTTTTTCTAATCTTTGAAATGGCCCTTATCAACCGCATTTGGTCTTGATCAATTTCTTCTTCTTCCTCTTCTATATTTGAATCTCCCTCCTCTTCCTCACTTTATTCTCTCCTTCTTGGGTTTAACCCTCTTCTCATGTGCTCTTGCAACACATCAATCTATCTCTAGAAGGGCTTTAAAACCCTCTTCCACCAGTATTTCTACCGCCTCGACCACCTCTGGCACCACCATGCCTACTAGGCATCACTCTTGGAGGCATATTTCTTGATCTTGACCCACAACCATGGTCTTGGTGCGAACTGCCTCATGATTGCGATCTATCCACACACTCAAGAAAACCTTGCTCTGATACCACTTGATGAGGGTGTAACCCGAGACATAAAAAATTAACACACCAAACAGAGAATGTTATTTTATTATTTTGAAAATGATCTTCTTACATGCATAGGATCTGATATCCTCAAGTTTTGGAAATATGCAAATTATAGAATTACAAAAAAACCCCTTTTCCCAGTATGCAAACTTGTCCCCAAAAAGCTACGTAAAAATCAAAAACATGCCCATAAATAGAGCTCCCTTTTTAGTTTGGAGCCAAAACAACATTCAAATTTGAGTTATTGGTGGTCTGGCATCGAAAATTACAACTTGAAATTCAAATTTCAAAAGTACATTCAAAAATTAGTATCTTCTAGAAAGTGCACCAACTTCCAAGAGCCATGACTTTTGATCCAGGACTCTGTTTTTCAAACTGTTTGAATTGTTGGAAAGGTCTCAGAGTTAAGAACATGCTCAAAATATGTTATGCCAATTTTGACAAGTGTTAGGGCCATTTTGGGACCGTTTAGTGCCTCAAATTTGACTTGGAAGGTTTTTAAGTGCAATTCTGGGAGATAAACTATAATATCTTTCAACCTTGGAATAGAAAAGCAAAATTGTAAGTTGGGAATTACATTATGACGAAAAGGGTATCCATAAATGCAAAAAATATAAGAAACTACCAACATGAAATGAAACTCTTTTTTTGGGTGATGTAGGATTTCCCTTACACCACTAGATGCTCCTGCATCAGTTCTACATCTTCAAATTATTTCAAAGAGTTGCTAGGACTATAGATGCAGTTTCTACAAATTCCTACCAATGAGGGACAAGTTGACTTGTCAAAAATTTATTCCCTCCATAAGTTACAACTTGGTAATATTTTGCATGCTTCTGCAAGGAATGAGATTCTTTAGGAACATATGAAGAAGAGTGGATTAATTGATGATACTGTGAAGATCATTCAAGAAGGTTTACCATAGGTAAACATAGATTCTTCCTTGTCTGTGGAACACAAATTGAAGCTTTTAATGAATTATTTTAAGGATCATTCTTCACACATTGAGAAGAAGGAAGAGCAAGAGGCCTTGAGGAAGATAACTAATAAGAGAATGACTAAAGCATTTGACCTACATGATAGTGCACACAATAAAATATAGGAAGACATAAATATGTTTAAGGATTGTGTTGATGAAATCATTGTACTATCAATTTTTTTTGGAATGGCCAAGATCCATTGAGTCATAGATTACTCAATTAGCCAAGACATGTGATTTTTCAAAGGATATAAGGATGGATTAATAAGAGCTTAAATAGAAAATCTTCATGTGAAGTTGACATTGCTTTCAGACCAAAGAGAGTAGATAAAAAAATAGTTTGGTCAGCTAAGGGAAGAATTCAACATGATAATTGCTTCATTATTTGGGTTGCTTGCTAAAGAAGAAAAGATTGATCAAAAGTGGAAGGCTCCAAACAGTATGGATGAGGCCGAGGATTTATGCATGCAATTTGAATTTCAAAACCACATTCTTTCCTAGAAAAAGGAAAATTGGGTTGCAACTTTGGCACACCTAAAGGTAATCTATAGAAAAATTATACCTTATAAGTTACAAAGATGTAGATAAGACAATTTTTTCTTTGTATAGTTTTGTGGACGATTACAGTATCATTTTTAGGTTTTTGTTGAAGATATTTTGTACATAGCATCTATTTTGGGGTATCTCCATCTTAGGGGGTGGTTTTGATATAAATCATACAATAAGGGGTAGTTCATACATTTTTTGGGGCTGATATAAGTAGAAGATATTATGCTCTTTTCCCTTGATGTCAAAGGGGGAGAGAAGTCTTGTAGATATATGTGTGTTGCCATCAATGACAAAGGGGGAGATTGTTGGAAATATGTTTTTTCATTGATTTCAACTCAAGATGTGTTGCCATTTATGTCTATTATATGTGTTGAAGATTGTATAATACTCCAATGATAGTTGATGTACAAAGATATCAGCTAGTGCAAGACAATAGTGTAGTATTAGGTAGAATGGTGATCAGTCTGATGTCTATGTGTGATGCAGAGGTGGGTACACTTGTTCCAATATTTTTACTACATGTCTACTTTGATATCATTCTTATTTGGTGTACCACACAAAGAGATAAGGTTTAGAATTTTCACTAAAGAATTCTCAGTGTATACTCTAAGACCTCTAAGACAAATTCATGGTATTTTGGTCCACATCTCTCCGTAGAGAAATATTTTTTCTTGTGGTTTAGAAGATAGGATGGTCAAGATGTGAATGTATTATAATAAAAAATTCAAGTCATTACACTTTGTAAAGTGAAATTTATAAGTGACAGAGTTTCGGTTTTTGATATGGTAAAGTATTGATGAAGGCATGTTGGAATGCTCCACATTTGTTTGAAAGTGAAGTTCTAGCCTTGTAGTTTCGTGGAAATGTTCAATGATGTTCAATGCATACTCTATTACTGTATCATGTGTTTTGGTGATCTGCAAGTGCATTTTTCAAAGGAAAATTTAGTATAGTTGGTTCTAGATGCTTAATTGTTCCACATAACATATGTTTCTCTTCTTGCACTAGCACTTAATGATCAGATACTTCAAAAGGTGGTTGAAGAGGTATTGTGCATAATCTACAATGCTTTGGTTGTGTTGTCATAGTTTGGGATAGCAATCTTGTTTCCTTCATATGTGGTTGATCTTAATTAACTAATTTTTATTTGGAGAATGTGGTGTGGTGCCTTTTGGCCCTGTTATGTCATCTGTTGATCCACAACTCATTTTCTCTTCATTATGTATATGTTTGGAGCCGACCTATGTTGTATCATATGTTTCATCTAAAGGTCATCTTGGAGTTGACCTAATTGAGGTTTTGAGTCGTTGTAGAGGGTATTTATAGAACAAAAAATTCATTTGTGAAGGTAACTATATATAGAGAATTGAGATTGAACAATAATTTGAATATGAAGTGTGTGAAGTCAGTATGATGAATTAATTGAGTGAAAAGGGGACTATAACATCAACATATGTTGGATGCTTCTCTATAGTATTTCATGTTCATTTTTTTCATTATAATTTTTTATGTATCCTACTTTGAGATAGTAAGTCTCAACATGTCCTTGTATCTTTCCCTAAGGTTGTGTGCCTTTGTTTGCAAGTCTATGTAGTGAGCCGTAACAACATTGTAATTTTTGCAAGCAATGAGCTTCATATATTGTGATTTAACTCTCATCGTGGTTTTTCCTCATTGGGTTTTCCAAGTAAAAATATTGGTGTCCTTGTGTGGTGCATGTTTTCATTTTTTATTTTCTTTTAGTTAATGTGATAGATGTTTAATCTAAAACATGGAATTGTTTAATTTTTAGTATACGCTAATTCACCCATGCCACTCTCAACATTTCAGTGTGTTCAACATCCCCATCTGTCCAAGCATGAATCTACACATCCCATTCGATGCTTCACATGTGTAGTCCTTAAAAAGACTCAATAATATGATAGCCCACTTGCCCAACCAACCTTAACTACTAATCATGTGCTTGCTAATATAGACGCAAGCTCACACTCCAACCAGGTGGTAAGATAAAACCATGTGCCACAAAGCCATGTGAACACAAAACCATTGAACCCTTATTTGATATTGGGTACTAAGTTTGCACATTATTAAATACTTTCCCCAAATATTAAATTATTATCCTATGTCTACCACATAAAATAATTAACCCAATGTTATAATATAACTTACAAGTGGCCCCAAATAATCACAAAATATGGATAAACACATCTTCTAGGTGCACCACACCAAATAATCATTTAATTACAATGTTGTACAATACCAAATCCTAACATTCTTCCACTTGTATAACTTGGTAAATCAATGAAAAAAATCATCATAGCCATACATGAAACGACATAATTCTCTAGCATGCTCTCATGCTCCATCAAGATACATGCAATAAAACCAAAGTGACCACCATCTCAAGAAAGAACTCTCATCGTCTAACATGCCACCTATAAAAGAAAATGAACAAGACAAGATGAATATGCATCAATACAAAGAACACAATCATCAAATCTAAGTGATAACAAAGGCTCTAAGATATTATCAAAGGTAAAAAATTCACATGATCAAAAATAGCACCCAAAACACATGATAATACATCCAACCATCTATACCTCTTAAGTATCAATAAAATCAATAAACTCATATCGAAAATATATACAACCTATAATCTGTAATAAAGATCCATGTATAGAACCTATCAACAAAGAATATACATATCTAGGAACTCCCATTGCATGGATAATATCAAATCTGAAAAATGACCAAGGCATATCAATTCTGCCAATCAACACTCATATCAAGGTGTGATAAATGATCAAAAAAATGTAGACCAAGAATAATCACAATGATCAACACATGAAATATCAATACTAGTACACTAGTATGATAATAATGTGCATGAGTGTCTTAGAGAAGTTAAGAGATAATTTGAAAAAAGAGCTTCTTTTTTTAATCTAAAGAAAAAAATGGAAAGAGTGATGATGATTTATGTACATATCATTTTTAGTAATCTTGTGAGCTATTTAAATATACTAGTACACTAGTAGGGTAAGAATTGGCATAAGTCTCTCAAAGAAAATACTAGTACACTAGTAGGATAAGAATGGGCATGAGTCTCTCAAAGAAGTTAAGAGACCATTTGAAAAAAGAGCTTAAGTTGTTTCAATATGATATAGAGATAACATAAATAGTTTATAGCACAAGATAAAAAAGGAATTAATTGGTCCAAATGTATAAGATAAAGTTGAAAGAACTATTATCAAAGTTGAAGAATTCACCCTCAAAATAGTTTTAAAAACATGGTTTATCAAAGATTTGATATAAAAATACACATACATATTAATATTGGTATCATTGGTGATGTAGATTGACACATAAATATAAAAAAAGTTGAGAGCGATACCAACACAATATATAGTGATTCATTGGACTAAGCCACAAACCAAGAGAACACATATAAATATAAAACAAGGATCAATGAAAGTAGCAATGACTTGGAGAAGTGTATTACCTCTATGTCCCATATCACACATTTTTTAAGAAAGGAATGATAAGGATGTTTACAGAGCTAAAGGTTAATACCAATAAGGAAAAGAAAGAAGTGTGATGCACGTGTTGAATCAAGCTGCACACAAGTATCAGTTAGGTTGTATTATTTATTTTTTGAGATAATGCCAAGTGAATGTCACTCAATGAAGTAGTTACCATATAATTTTAAAAATAAGAAAGTTCAAAGAGTAAAGGATGTGAAAACGTAAGATGAGAAGGTGGTCTAAGAAACCAAAATTAAGAAAGATTAGTACAACATAAATATTTATATAGATGGCCGTTTGATAAATCAATTTTGAGAATATAATGAATTTAGAAAATTTACTTGAAATGACACAAATAAGTCACAAGGAAATTCATCTAATATATTTAGATACTAAGTACTAAAAGATTAGAATAATGGGAATTATATGTGAACAAGTTAGATCATAATTAAATATAATGGTGATGAAATAAACTAGAAAGAATTAATACTTTGACATAATGATTGACAAAATCAAACTCATTTTAAAAAAAATGATCTATAATTTAAATATCTCAAATTAAAAAAATAAACTAGAATACTAATCATTTGGGTAAGTGCAAGAAGTTGGGTCCACTTTTTGGTCAATTAGTGGAAGTGTTTTTCCTTAAAATCATTTTTTTTTCACAATTGGAATAAAAATTTGAAGCACTTACACATAAAATGTTTAAAAAGTATAGCAATATGAAATGTAGGATTTTGAATCTAGTTTTCAAATATGTAATTTATTCTAATACCCAAATTATACAATTTAATTTTTTATAGGCTTGTACAAAAACTACTTTTAAGAGTTACTTTTTTGGACCATAACATGCATGTGTACAACACACATAAGTTATCATACATAAAATCATTTGTCTAATTCCTTTTTGGGAAATATTTGTATTATACTAAATATTGATGAGGATTAAAAAAATTATATTATTTTTTATTGGCCCTAATTGCTATTTTTGAAAACCCCTCTTGTACGTAAAACATAACTTGATATAGACGAATCATAAAGTGATTTTTATTTCATTGTGTATAGAATTGTGTCTAGATTGATGACATATATTAAAATAAACTTTAAAACAAAATATTAAAAAATACAAATACGTGACATTTCAATATGGACAAATTTCCTCAAAAAATAATTAATAAATAGAAAAAAGATCCAATCATTAAAATTAGATATTTGAAAACTAGACATCGTCATTTATAATAGATTTTAATTTTGTCAAAAAATTCTAAAAAAAATACATTAGTCATATTGCTAAAGTTAGTTTTTCTCTTGCTCTTTTCATGGAATTGTACTTGCAGATTGAAGGCTAAGGAGTGGGTTTTCAACCCAAAAAAAAAAAGAAAATCCATGGGGTTCACATTTCAAATTTATGAAATACGTGCCTACTCTAAAATATGCACTCTTACTGGAACGAAGCGGAAATACATTGTAATTAGAAATAGGTACCCATTTTAAAAAATAAAATGGGTACCTATTTTTAAAATTTAGGTTTAGGGTCTCAATCCTAAATAGGTATATATATATATTTTATACAGACACATGTTCTTGTTAGGTTTTTTTCCCAATGATTCCCCTAAATGTGGACCCAACTTTTTTCTTCCATCCATCTATTCAAAGCAACCCTTGCCAAAGAGATAAATGAAACATCAAAAATATTAAGATTGGATATTTTTTAAGCATATTATCCTACCCTTTACAAGATCTTACAAGCACCACTCTATAGGATGACAATAAAAACATCAATAGAGGAAAAAATTAATTGTATTAAACCATAATGACATTGATTGCATGGACATTCTATGAGGGATACTGATGATGAAGTATTTTTATACTCTAGCTCATGATTGAATGTGCTTTTGGAGACATCTAGAATGAGATTAGAAAAAAAGAAGATATTTCGATCAATAAAATTTTGATTAGCAATGTGAAATTATTTGGAAATCAATATCTCAGAATCTTGGTAGTAAAGTTAAGATTGCAAAATATTAGAATGTTATTGACCAAATGTTGTGATATGACATGTTGGGATGACTATAGATTGAAAAGACTAAAATGCTAGAGTAAAATTTAAAAAGAATATTGCTTTGTTAAAATAAAAAGGTTTATAATTCAAAAATTAAATCAAGATAATACGTATTAATTAATGATCATAAATTGGATTCAATGTCCAATTTATATCTAGCAAAGGATAGTTTTCAATAACTTAAAGATTATAAATTAGATTCAAAACATTGCAATCATCAACCAAACCTAAAGGAATCTATCCTCCAATATTAATTCTTCTTATTTTCTTGAGTTTTAATCTATTAAAGAGCCTTTTTTGGCATCATGGTCATCTTGAAAATATGTAAAAATCCTCTATGATGGGTATGTGATTATATTTAGGTCCAAAAACTCTCCTAAATTTACCTTTAGGGTCATAGTTTGTTCTATAGTGAAACCTCTTGAGATTTAAAGAAGATAACTCCTCATTTGATTCCTTTTCATAGAAGATAGAGACACAAGCATAAAAAATAAGTATAAAAGGGAAGTTTTCTCTAGATTTATGTTTCTTTGTAAACTTCTTATGGACCCCTATGATCTACCTTGAAAATTACAATAATATTATCTTATCATTAAAAAATTGAGTAAAATAAATTGAGCTTCTATGAAACTAGCTACCCTAATATATGTAGACTTGGTGAATTGGATAAACCAATGTGCCCAACTTGCTATCAATTGTTCAAAATGGAAAGCCTAACAATATCATTCCTAGATAACTTGTTTCTTATAGGAAAGATGAAATAATCATTAGCTCTTTTAAAATGATTTTGAGCTTCTTTGTAATAAAGCTATGAGTAATGCTCCCAAAATATTTTATACCCCTCATTTTCCCCTAATGTTCCCTTTTTCAATCTAGGGAATGCCACCTACCTTGCTAACAATAAATGACATATGGTGTCATTGTGAACTTCTTATTGGTTAGGATGGTGGTTAATTATTGATGGAAATTGTCAATTACCAATTGAACCCAATCAATACATTATTTCTCCTTAAGAATCATGCTCATAAACTAATATATCCATGTTTGATGCATCTTGGAATCAAACTTCCCCATAAATCTATTCAAATAAGTGATCATATCACCAATTTCTCCAAGTGAAAACCTAATCTAGTGAGGTTCTTAGGAATATTTGTGACAACTTTCCTCTCCTTCAACAAATAGGCTTTAGTCAAAATTTTGAAATTATCTTCATTCTTTTGGTATGCATTCAAAGTACTTTATTCTTTTAAGTTTTTCAAGGATTCCTTGAAAGGAAGATAAAAGATATATGATATTACTTCTAGTGTGATTTCCAAGATGATATTCCCATCTAAGTCTCTATGTGTTCTCGTGTTAGGGTTATAGGTTTGAGCATATGATAGAATTAGTTTAAGAAATTACATGGCTAATGGGAATTTTTCTATATGTGCTAACCAAAAATTAGTTATACTTATGGACTTTAGAGTTTGAGAATCTCCAAATGTCCTTCTATGAAAGTACTTAAGATTGATGTGACCTAAGTTTATGTCAGTGACATCTTGAACTATGGAAACTATCTTAAAAAAATTCACAAACCTTTGGAATTTGTATATCATCACTATAGATATTTTTCATATTTATCCACTTTCTTAATTTTATTAGTCATCTTACAAGTTAGAAAAATGCCATAGTAAACATACTAAATCCATTAAATGACTACGTAGCACAAATGTTTTAGTCTCTTGAGATAAATAATTATGTATAAATAGGTAAAACTAAGTCTTATAAATCCTTAGGAAAGTGTTTTAACAATAAGAGGGATCCTACTTTACAATTAGAAAATTTTGAGTTTTAATCTTTGGTGGGAATAGGGATCAGTTTGGCACAAGCATTTGGAACCTTAACTAAATAAAGCTAATTTGATTTCATAACATAGGAGAGAAACAAGACCCAAAACTAAGTGTGAAAAGGTATGGCAAGTCATGGGTTATAGAGTGAAACAAGAACTTGGAACCTAATGTTCAAATTCTAGGATGAGGTTGGTTCTCTAGTAAGGTTAAGTAACGTTGAGTATAGTAAGGCTAAAATTTGGAAAGGAAAATAAAATTAGAACTAAGAAATACATTTTATGTTCTTGTTAGGACCTAAGGTTTGATGAGAACTAAGTCATTAAGGATATAATGGGTTATTTTAGGGTTGGGGCTCAAAAGAGAATTGAGACTTAAGAATTATGTTGTAAATATGATCATAGAATTGGAACTTAAGGTTCTAGGTTTTGAGTGGGAGCTTGAAGCTTGTGAAGCTATAATAACTACATAGAGGTTACAGGATAGGGTAAAATAAGAAGTTAGAGCTTTAGATTCCAATGTCTCATCAAGACTCAAGGTCCATGGAGAACTTATATTTATTGCACATAGGAGTGATTGTAAAATATGATGTGGGAGGCAAAGTGGGATTGAAACATAGAACTTAAATTTCTAAGTGCCAATTAAGTCTTGAATCCCATACTCAAATGAAGACTTTTTGAAATTCCCAATTGGGGAAGTATATAGTGAAGATTGGAGATAAAAAATAGGATTTGAAACTTAAGGTTCCAAAACCCTATGAGATCTTGAGGTTTGATGAGAACTACTCATTTACAAAGAATCATTAATGAAAGTATGGAGGAGAAGGGGAACTAGATCCAGAGATCACAAGTTTGAAACCTACTATAGCCATTTTCGCAGTTTTATGACCTAAACATCTTCTTGAAAAATTGTGAACATATAACATTCTACAACCTAAATTGTAAAAAATGCAACATACAATACAACAACATTTTAAACATTTGAACTAACAACAAAACCAAAACCATAACTAGAAAAATATAAACATCTAAAATCATAATCCTCCAATTGAACAAACATAGTAGTAGTTTTATTCGCTAAAACACAAATAATTACTAAAATAATGAAGAACACAACATAATGAAGAGAAAATACCAACTTGGTTTTATGTCAATGAGTACAAGGAATCTTAAGTTTGGGAACCCTAGGTAATTAGTCATAAAGTTAAAAATATCTTTGATAGTTAACTAAAATCTCCCTTAAACATGATCAAATAAGGAGTTATGAGGAGTTGGAGGAGATAACATAATATTTGAATACATATATATGAGGAGAATAATTAATGAAAACAAACACCTAAACACCATAATGATCCTACACACTTGGTCATTAATGCTCATAACAAGGTAGATTTCAAGTTGTAGGAGGTAGTCCAAACTTGGAACTTTAAGTTCCAAGTCCTTGTCTAGGTTTGCAATCTAGTTAGAACTACAATACAAAAGAAAAAGGTATAAAGTAGGTGGTAGAGAGTTGGATGCAATTAGAAATTGAAACCTTAGTTCCAAAGTGATAAGGTCTTGGGAAGGTATAAAACCCCAAAACTAAAGCAGGTGTGAAGTTTCTCTAGGAACCTAGAACCTTAAAACAAGTAAATAAAGACTTGAATTAGACTACAAAACAACATAACAAAGACATCAAAATATTTAGTGGGATTAACAAACCAACAAAAGGTGAAAACATAAAAAATAAAAAAATAAAACAAAAGGGGTCCCATATTTACCTAACTAAAATGATGGGGGTGTGTGTGAAAGGCATAATAGATACCTTTCTAATGCACCAAAGTAGCTCATTTTTACCCATTGAGCTAAGAGTTATGAGCTTGCTAAGTTTGGGTGCCAAAATTAAATAATTTCTATAGTAATTTTTAACTTTTTAGTTAATATTGTGGAAAGGGGTCACTTACCCCCGGATTTGTCACAAAATTTGGACCAATTAGTGGAGACATATAGGGATGTGTAATTCCCTTGCTTTGTTTTGCTCTATTTTGGATTGAATAAATTTTTACCCCTCTTTTAGTTTATTAGTTTATTTAGTTTAATTTATCCTCATCCAACTATCCACTTTATCTTCTATAAAGGAAACAAGTATGACAAATCTTTGATTTTCTCTAAGCACTCTATTTTACCACTAATCCAAAGTATGATAGGAATTTAGAGGATGATACTCTAGTGAGGAATTGATGTTTTATAACCAATAATTGGAAAAATAGCTAGAATACAAATACATAACTATTTAAGTGAAACAAGATAACTTTATTAAAATAGAGAGCTCATACAAACTTAGAATATTATATGAAATAAAAAAATTCCTTTCACTCTATGGTTTTGCTTCAAATTCAACCCATTTATAGACATACAAAGATACACTTTTATTTTTAAAAAATAGTAAACTAAGGTTCTTGATAGAAATGAAAGCCACCATAATTGTATACTCCTTGGAAGTTAAAATGGACAATTGAATGAGGATAAATTAACAAATAATAATAATAATAAGAGAATTGTTTAATTTTGGTACCCCACCTTAGTAGGGCCATAACACCTAGCTTGTTGGGTGGACAGTAAACTAGTTTGATACATTGAAATATTTGCAAGAGGCCTAGTTTCATTTTCTCAAAGGGAAATGTCTGGAAAACTTTGGAAAGAATTGAAACTATTGAGAGCCAATTCTTCTTTAAAGGCCTTTAAAAATAAAAATTTGGTAATATATAAAATACCAAAAGTAGATTTTTAATATTTCCTAGATTTGGCCATGCAATTTATTTCTAGATGCTCCCAAATCTTAATTAGATTAATCTTATGTGTTTTTTTTTGTAATTTTATATATATAATAAGGTCCTACCTATTTAATTCTTATTATTCATTCTAATAATGGGCCACACATAGTGGCTATAAGCATCTATTATATTATTTTGTGAAGGCATAATTTTTTGTGGAGATTGTCTATTCTGAACAATGTATTGTGGAAGATTGAATTCTACAAGAAAATAACTTTTTTATATGAAATTTTTTGGATGGTATATGGAATAACATATTTATATAGGATAAACAATTTGATGACCAATAATTCTAGACTTTTTGATACAAACTTTTGTGAAAAAAAATGATAAAAAAGGGTGAACCAAGTAGTTTCATGACTCTAGTTAGACAAGAAATAATCACTAATTTTAATCCTAGTTTTCCCAATAAAAGTAAGATCTAAAGGAGATGTCATCCCAATGGAACACCATAAGAAGACTAGGAGGAAGAAAGCTAACACTTTATAAGAATTGTTGAAAAAAAATTACCTCGCAAGAGAACATAGGGAAATTAATAGATTGGGGAGATTTTTTCCTCCAACATTTAAAAGAAAATATAACTCATCATATCAAACCTCCAACTCCAATGAAGAGGACTTTGGTTTTGGTACATTGAAGAGTTAAAATATAGAAACCAGATGATATAAGTGAGCTTTATATCACTGGAACATGAATAATCCAACAAGACAAAACACAACAAAAATTCACCTAAACATATTAGAATGAGTTATCCAAAAGAATTGAACCCCCTAAGAAATGTACAAGTTAATAGGAAGGAAGAAACAAAAGGAAGTTAAAATTAAGAAAAAAAAAGGAGAGAAAACAATAATAAAACATAGAGAAGAAGAATTAGAAAAAGAAACAAGGAGGATATGAAAAATGTGAAGGGATGAAAGTGAAGAAAAGTTCGTAGAGGATAAGAACAATGTTGGGTAGAAAGAAGTGGATGTATTGATTAATTATGTGTTGTGAGGATAATATGTAGATACATACAAACATGTGTGTTGTTATTGTGATTAATTACTCTATACCTTCAATCACTTATTTAGTATTCCCAACTTAAGAGACTTAAATTGTAGGAAATATGACAAAGAGACTAAGAAGGGACGACTAAGAGAACATTGATTTTGTAAAAGACCACCTACACCAATGACATCATGGAGGAAGGAGCAACGATATCATTATGTGTGTGTGTGTGTGTGTGAGAGAGAGAGAGAGAGAGAGAGAGAGAGAGAGAGAGAGGGTGGTGGGGGTGGTGGTGGGGTTCATATAATTTTAAAAATAAGAAAATGTAATGAGTTATGGATATGAAAACTTAGGATGAGGGGTGGTTTAAGAAACCAAAAAATAGGAATATTAATACAACATAGATATTTATATAGATGGTAATTCAATAATCAAATGTTAAAGTAAGAAAAATTTAATTGAAATGACACAAATAAACCACAAGAAAATTTATCTCACATGTTTAGATGGTGTGTTCCAAAAGATTATAATAATAAGAATTATATACAAAGTATAAAGATAAATCTCGTACAAACTTAATTTGACCATTATAAATTAGAAAATTAATAATCTGACACAATAATTGATAAAACTGAACCAAAAAAATAAAATAAAAAAAATAATCTATAATCTAAAAATCTAAAATAAAAGAAATCTATATTAAAATAGAAACCATCTATCCAAAAAACAACTCTCGTGAGAAAGATAAATGAAACATCCTTATCAAGATTAAACATTTTTTAAACATATTATGCTGCCCTTCACAAGATCTTGCTAGCACCACTATACATGATGAAGATACAAACATCAGTAAAGGAAGAAAGAAAATGTCTTAAACCTTAATGACATTGATTACGTAAATATTTGATTGTGTGCATGGACATTGTACGATGAATAGTTTTAGGCTCTAGCGTATGATTGAATGTGCTTTTGAAGAGATCTGGAATGAGATTAGAAAAAAAGAAACAAGAAGACATTCTGGCCACACAAAATTGACTAGCAATGGGAAATCTAATTGGAAATCAATCTCTAAGAATCTTGGTAGTGAAGTTTAGATTGTAGAATATTAGAATGTTATTGACTAAACGTTGTGATATCATTGTGATATGACATGTTGTTGGATGACTACTAATAGAAAAGACTAAATGTCAGACTAAAAATAAAAAGATTACTTCGTTAAAACAATAAAGGTTTATAGTTCAACATTCAAATCAAGATAAAGTATATTAACAATATTATATTGTCTAATTCAGAGAATTAGGAACTGTCAGATGTTGACATAAACAGGTAGGATAGAGTCCTAAGAGGGTTTCTTAGAAGATGGGTAACACTCAAACTCTGGAATATCACATTATTGTGTTCCTTAGACATTGACTCATGTGAGGAGGGAGTATTCAAATGCTAGTTGTGTCCACTGATAACCTGTACCGTACAAATATGTACAGTTGCCTTTTAGTCACTTTCTGTTTTAAATTCCCCCTCTATATAGGTAGTTTATAATTCCTTAGAACATCTATCCTTTTCCATATGTTGGCTAGCTCATTTGCAATCACAGCTACAGGAGTTGGAAGGGAAAATTTCCTGCTTGTCTCTGTGATTTGTCTTATACAGTTGTTTTCTGATACTGGGTATTTTATTGTAAGTTAATATACTGCTGCGTATAGCTGTATATTGATATTTGTTTGATATTCAGTGAGATTTTTTGAAGAAGGAAATCATTCACTGTTATGTAATAGGCTGATTTTCTGGCTGGTTAGAGTAGTTTTAATTTGTATGAGTTCTTTTAAACTGCTGTAAGGTGCATTTTGTACAGTTTAAAAAAGTGTTGTAGCAGTTCATTTGCTCTCATTTATGTACTCTATTTTCTTGTATTCTCTGTTTTGTAATTATCGATACATAACTGAAAAAACATTTTAACTTCTTAATTTTTCCTAATCTCTTAAATTCACACTTGTCTATTTGATTATAAATGTATATTCTATCTATTAGAGCCCGTATCTTTCTCATTTGAACTTCATTTGACCCTATTTTTGAAATGTTAGAAATGTCTTTTAAATTTGATAGATAATTAGTGTGCTTTTTTCTGGATTTGACTGCGTGAAATTTTTTGCATCAGTCAAATCCAGGAAAATGCACACTAATTCAATATAGACTGTGGAAATCTAATGTCTTTAATTGCTAGATAATGTTAAAACAAGATCAAATCATCAGATATTTTTCAATGCATTATCCAGTAGTATTGCAACTACCATGTAGAGAATCTAACTTCTAGAGGCCATGGATTTCTCTTTTGGACTCCATTTTACTGTACTTTGAAATAGTTGGATAGGTCTTAGAATACATATACATGATAGAGACCGTACAAAATAGCTATGAAACGTGTCCATAGTCCATGGAAGTTCCACTCATATCATGGTGGATTCACCCTATGCTATGGTTCCCATCATTGACTTTTCTAATAAAATGAAGGATCAAAAATGAATGATGAAGATAGCCATGCCTTTATTTAAAAAAAAAAAAAATTGTTTAGGGATCTCTATCCTTGAAAATAAACTTATATTTATTTTGTGAAACATTAAACATTTTTTAAGAAATTAAAAAAATATAAAAAATGAATAAAAAAGTCAAAAATCAACATATTGCATTTGTGATCTCACTACACTCAATGTTGGATTATACTGAATGATATGGGCATGATCCTCCTCTAAATTATTATTCTCAAATTTTAAAATATAATGTTCTCTAAGAGTGCATATGCGAATAAAAGTGACTTTTCAATATTCACCCTATATAAAGCATGATAAAAATCTAAAACATAAACTATATATCCTACAACCTCCATTTTCAAACCAATTCAATTATATGGATGATGAAACACATTATTGATTAATATATATTACCTACTCATATTAATAACCATTTTTTAGATTATTTTTATTTATTATAACCCTTATTTTGTGTTAACGAGCTTTATGACCTAAAACATCTATTGACAATACAATATGGTTCATGACATTCATGGATTCACCTTGAAATATTTTGAAGCCACATATTTTTAATTTTTAATTTTTATTGGATTTATGCATGTGTCTAATTATTTACTAAAGAATTAATCATGAATCTTGCAAATAAAACTTGATAGAACTAAATATAATTTTATATATGCATTCAAGAACATATCATTGTTGATTTGTGTACACACTCTTATCCATTTTAGGAACAACTGCTACCAATTATTACATGATGTTCATCATCCCACTTGAGGATATCTTACCTCATGTCTCAATGATTAGTCATTATCTATGCTTTTTTGCCTATGTTGGGGCAATAATTTTGATAGGTACTCTCATGATCATACTTTACATTATTATGTTTGCATGAACTGACCATGTTTAAAATCCAACTTACCACATTGTTAGGATCATGCATTATTCCTTCGCTATCATATTATATATTTGGATTACCTAAATACCATCTTTTATGAGTTACACTAGAGACACCATAACCTTATCCACTTTATTAATTACATGTTATGCTATGTATCAAGATCTCTCTATCCATTAGGTTTATATCACCTTATCTAACCAATGTGTGCTTACACTCTTGAATTTCACATGGGTAGCATATGTTAGTTCATTTTCTCATATACTTGGAAGTGTATTTCTAGCCATTGAGGGTCATAGCGCCAATTTTTTTTTTCTATAATGGGGGAAAAGTTATTCACCTTGAAGGTCATTCTTATACCATATGCTTTCCATACCTGTATTTTAGGATACTTTAATGCTTTTTTTATATAATATATTTATTACGCTTATCAATTTACATTATTTATGTACTTACATGCAAAAGTCATTTATTATTTTCCCTCTTCAATTTATTACATCCAATGGTTACAACGAATTGAAGGGTGCATGTTTTATTGCTAACACTCATATGTCAATATTGTAGATAATTATAAATGCCTAAACAAATATATAACACCATGACTCAATGGAGAATTATCACATACCAAAACATTTCAATGCCCAATAGGTTATATCATCTTATGGTCATTGTGCTAGACACAACATTACCACTTTTCATACATGAATATTTTTTCTAACCCTACCCCGTCTTCTTTACGTTTCATGATCATTAATAGTAAAATTCAACTTACATTTGTGTTTATATTTAGTTTCATTATAGAAGTTGACCATTGCATATTTTTCTATATTTTATAGGTTCTAATGGAGCATATATGTGTAAGAATAGACTTACATAATGATATCTAAAGAGGTTCATTAATTTTTATGGGCCGCAATATAATTTAATGTCATAAAAATTAATTTACGTGCATGTTTTTGAGTACTTACATACTTTGAGATATATCATCATTCTAGGATTCACATGTAGGTGTCTCAAAGTGAGGGAACACTATAATGATAAAAAATTATACCCATCCTAATTTCCATTTAATTTTGGGTCTATTTTGATGAAATATTGATGCAAGAGCATCCCTAGTTGTAAAGCAATCCTATATCAACCAAAAACATTTATTTTCTTGCAATTTAGTGTATTGTAGTTTCAACAATTCATTTCACATTTCACCATATTATCATTTATTAGTTCACATAGCAAGATATAGCATCTACATGAAGTCATCTACATCTTATCCAAATTTTTGATCATTTACATTTTCCTACAAAAAGTTATTGCTCTTAGAATTTCACTACTAATTCATTGTCAAAGTATTTGAGGTCGACCTGGTCTAGAATTGTTGTGTGAACCTATTTCAGAGCATGCATAGCTTAATGGGACATCATACAAGCATTTCGGGTCCATGAGATCTTTATTGGAATCCACAATTCATTTAATTTTGCGAATAATTATATTTCTTGTTTTGAAGGCCAACCTACACATTTTGATCATCTATCGGGTTTGTAAACCCTTGAGGTTGACACAGACCATTATTGGAGTTGGAGAATCATATTTAAGATCAATTTTAATTCGTAAGAAAGAATTCATCAAGAGTTAGTTTATCATTTCAAGGTTAGAGTTTAGAAATTTCACATTATGCCATTATGGGATTGTAATAAGGCCTCTGGCTAGTTGTAATGTTGAATGCCCTTGTGGAAGGCCTGTGAACCCTGGTTATTCACCCATGAGGCATATGAAACATGTAAGATTTCCAATTCAATAAGTATCTATATTTACAGAGTAAGATTTTCAATTCAATAAAGATCTATATTTACATTTGCCTACAAGAAGTTATCACTCTTAGAATTTCACTACTAATTCACTATTAGAGTATTTGGGGCTGATCTGGTCTAGAATTGTTGTGTAAACCTATTTCGGAGCATGAAAAGATTAATGGGACATCATACAAGTGTTTTGGGTCCATGAGATCTTTCTTGGAAATCCACAATTCATTTCATTTTATGAATAATTATATTTCTTGTTTTGAAGGCCAACCTACACATTTTGATCATCTATCGGGTTTGTAAACCCTTGAGGTTGACATAGACCATTATTGGAGTTGGAGAATCATATTTAAGATCAATTTTAATTCATATGAAAGAATTCATCAAGAGTTAGTTTAGCATTTCAAGGTTAGAGTTTAGAAATTTCACATTAACACCTTGTGGGACTATAATAAGGCCTTTGCTAGTTGTAATGTTGAATGCCCTTGTGGAAGGCCTGCAAACCCTAGTTATTCACCCATGAGATATATGAAGCATGTAAGATTTACAATTCAATAAAGATCTATATTTGCAGAGTAAGATTGCCAATTCAATAAAGATCTATATTTACATTTGCCTACAAAAAGTTATCGCACTTAGAATTTCACTACTAATTCATTGTCAAAGTATTTGGGGCCAACTTGGTCTAGAATTGTTGTGTGAACCTATTTCAGATCATGCAAAGCTTAATGGGACATCATAAAATCATTTTGGGTCTACAAGATCTTTCTTGGAAATCCACAATTCATTTCATTTTGTGAATAATTATATTTCTTGTTTTGAAGGCCAACCTAGACATTTTGATCATCTACCAGGTTTGTAAACCCTTGAGGTTGACACCGACCATTATTGGAGTTGGAGAATCATATTTAAGATCAATTTTAATTCATAAGAAAGAAGCCATCAAGAGTTAGTTTAGCATTTCAAGGTTAGAGTTTAAAAATTTCACATTACCCTGTTGTGGGACTATAATAAGGCCTCTGGCTAGTTGTAATGTTGAATGCCCTTGCAAAAGGCCTATGAACCCTAGTTATTCACCCATGAGGCATATGAAGCATGTAATATTACAAATTCAATAAAGATCTATATTTTCAAAGTACTTTCTTGTGTTATTTCTACTATGTTGACTCTAAGCTACACGATTGGACAGTGCTTTCTAGAACCTTCATCTACTACACTAAGTGGTATTAGAGTGAGTTTGTGAGTCCTAAAGGCATTCCTTTTGGTGAATAGATCATTGACTTGAGGCAGACTACATGTGTTTTCAAATGATCACTGACTTTGAGGTAGTTGAAACCCTTGTGGCTAGATTGTTGAATTGAGGTAGTTGCGCTGGATCCAAGGAGATATATGTTTCCAAGGAGAGCACCTGTTATGGTGAATGTCAATGGAAGAATAGATGAAATTTTAGAGATGATGTGAGAAATGCAAATTTGATTAGATGTAGTAGAAGAAGATAAAAGGCAAGGTCTAAACCCTAGACATGAGGATGAAAGTGATGATGAGTTAGATCATGCTATGAATTAAAATGAAGAAGACCTAGATGATGAACAAGAAGAATCGGATCAGATGAAGATGTTTAAAGTGATCTCTAAAATTGGTAAGCGACCTAGGATTTAAATCCAAAATTATGCAAGAAATTTAAACCCTAAAGAATTGGTTGATTGGATCAATGATATGGAAGAATACTTTGAATATGAAGAATTCAAGATCTAGAAAGAGTCATATTTACAAAAATAAAGTTGAAAGGACATGTTGCTTTATGGTGGAAATAAGTTCAATTTGATAGAAATAGGAGAGGAAAGAAAATCATCAAATGGGATAGAATGGTGACAAAGTTGAAGAATCAATTCATGCCTTCTCATTGTGAAATAGAATTATTGAAAATATTATAGAATTTAAGGAAAAAGGATAAATCTATGAAAGTGTACACTGAAGAATTCTACAAGATGATCATTAGAACTGAACATAGTGAAGAAATCAAAGAGAAGGTTGTGAGGTACATCAATGGATTGAGAAGAAACATTCTAGAAGAATTGACTAGATGACTTCTGGATGCAAAAACACAATCTAATGATGCAAAAAACTCTTACACAATCTAATGATGCAAAAAAATCTTACACAATCTAATTGATGCAAAAACCTCTTACACAATCTAATTTATGCAAAAAAATCTTACACAATCTAATCCAGAAGTCATCTAGTCAATAATCAATATGGATTGTGGAAATGTGATATCTTTAATTCAAGAAGAATTGAGCCTGGTAAAGATGAGATCAATTGAAGAGGCATACCAATTTGCTTTGAAAGTGGAGGAGAAGCTAAACAAGAAGCTTAAAAAAATGCATAGAAGTGAAAGAGGAAGATTCCATGGGAGTGGATCACAATATAGAGAGAAAAAACCTTATGCAAAGCAAAACAAAGATGGAAAACCCTATTGTAGTGAAGAAAAGGACTATAACTCATATCGTCGAGGAAGAGAAGAAATTTTTTTATATCATAGTGATAGAGGAGGTCATAATTATTACCACAATTATGGGTATAGGAGAGATGAAGAAAGATATTAGAAGATACCATTCAAAGGAACTTGTTTCAAGTGTGGAGGTGAAGGACATAGAGCATTTGAATGCCATCAAGGAAGTACCTGTAAGAAAACAGAGCATACTAGAAGATAAAATTATATGGATGAAGAACTTGTTGGATCCCCTAGTCTAGTGGGAAAGCCAAAGAGAATTATTGGTGTTGAGAAGAAATTTTATGCATGAAGAAGTGATTGAGGAACCACCACAAAGAAAGAGTTTGTTCAAAACAAGATGTAAATCTAGAGGAAAGATATGTAAAGTTATTATTGATAGTGGTAGCACTGATAATCTAGTTTTAGAAGAAATGGTAACCAGATTGAATTTGAAGATATTGAAACATCCAAACCCTTATAGGATAGCATGGATTCAAGATGAGCATAATATATTGGTGAATGAGTGGTGTTTGGTGAAATTTCATATAGGATCATATCATGATGAAGTGTTGTTTGATATTATGCCTATGGATGCATGTCATTTACTATTATGAAGACCATGGAAATATGATAGGAAATAAATTCATGATGGAAGAAGAAACGCCTATACTGTGACTTCAAATGGAAAGAGAATTAAGTTGATACCTTTGGAGGAAGAGGAAAAAAGTGAAGTTTGTGCATAGTACTGCCAAACTATGTTTGGTAGATGGAAGGAATTTTTTGGATGGATTAAGGCATGAGAACATGTGCTTTGTATTGATACCAAAGAAGGGTGGTAAACTAGAGGTAGAGAATCCTACCACAAAAAATGAAGAGGTAGCAAAATGAAGAAGAAACCTCCAGTGTGTTGTCATTGATGCCAACATTGTTTGGTGGCAATCTAGTAAACAATGTTTGTGTTACTTTGATCCAATAATTTGGTATGGAATTGTTTATATTAAAAGATTGGTCTATATGGTTTCAATATGTTATTCAGGAATATTAAATGCATCTGTGAACAAGTTTTCAATGATTTTGATTGAATGGGCTGAAAGATACAAATGACAAAAGTTCGACATATAGTTTTTTGGCTCAAGATTTGTGCATATCACCAATACTTCTTCTAGTTGACATGAATAAGTGGTATGAAGTTTAATATGTTGTGCAAATATCAAAAAGATCCTTTTTAGGTCTGTGTTGACCTAAATCATTCCTTGTACATTTTGGTTTGAGTGCAGAAGGAACTTTATTTTAAGTTTTTGGGCTGAGAAGCATTTTTGAATTAAGTGGGTGTACATATAATTAGGTTGACCTAATTGTGTGTAAGGATGCAATAAAATATATATATGAAAAAAATTTGTATTCAAGATGTGATATTTGATAAGAAGTGGTGTGTGATAGTGTGATTTTATGCGAGCTTATATGTATGAGTTTTGTATCAAGGAAGAATTGCAGCATATATTGTAAGACTACAAATCAGTGCACGATTTTGTATTTTAGAGCTTAATTGGAACTAAATTCAACACATGAAAGGTTTATTCCATCAATTCAATTTTTGGAAGTGAGTCAGAGTCCATTTTGTAATCATTTTAGGTTGTGAGCCTTTCAAGGACAGTGTGTCCTAGCAGTGTGCCCCTTTAATATCTTATTATTGGATATCTTATTATTGGTTATAATATATTGTGAGCTAATCTTCACCATGGTTTTCCTCATTTTAGGTTTTCCATGTAAAACTACCGGTGTTTATGTGTTATGTGGTGTTATGATCTCTTTCATGTCTTTACTTACAATTGTAGTTAGATGTGATTTAATGTTTGGATGGTTTATAGCTGAATTGTTTAATAGAATATTGATTCACCCTGCCTCTCAGTATTCTGGGTGTTCAACAAAGAGTGGATACCATCATATCAGAATTAAAGAATGAGATGAATGGAAGACTACATTTAAGAAAAATGAAGGATTGTATGAGTGGTTAGTGATGCCTTTTGGATTGAATAATGCACCTAGCACTTTCATGATGTTGATGAATGAGGTACTAAACAAATTTTTGGGTAAGTTTGTTATTTTCTACTTGGATGATATTCTAATTTTTATTAAGACTAGAGAAGAACATTTGTGGCACATCAAATAAGTATTGTAGAGACTACGAGAGGAAAAATTGTTGATTAATTCCAAGAAGTGTAGATCTATGAAGATAGAGTTGGTATATCTGGGTTTTGTCATTTCTGTTGAGGGATTGAAGATGGATCCTAAGAAGGTTAGAACAGTTGTTGAATGGCCTACATTGGTGAACATTAGAGAGGTAAGATCATTCCATGGATTGGCTTGTTTCTACCAAAATTTTATTAGGAGCTTTAGTATCATTTACACACCTATGATAGAGACAATGAGGGGAGATAGGAAGGACTTTAAGTGGACATCTATAGCACAAAGAAGTTTTGAATTGTTAAAACAAATGGTGATAGAACAACTAGTGTTAGCATTACCTAATTTTGACAAAGTATTTCAAGTTGATTGTGATGCAAGTGGTAATATAATTGGAGAAGTGTTGAGCCAAGAAGGGAGACCTATAGCTTATTTTAGTGATAAATTGAAAGAGGCTAGAAAAAGATATTCAATTTATGATCAAGAATTATATGCCATAATTCAAGCCTTGAAGAAGTGGAGACATTACTTGTTGCCTAAGGAGTTAGTGTTGTACACTAACCATCAAGCTATAGAATATTTAAATAATCAAGGGAAATTGAACCAAAGACATATGACATAGGTTGAATTTTTGTAGAGTTATACATTTGTGTTGAAGCATAGGAGTGGAAAGTCAAACAAAGTTATAGATGCATTGAGTAGAAGTAATTTGTTGATAGAGATGAGGATAGAAGTACTTGGATTTGAAATTGAAGCATATATATGAGAATGATCTAGATTTTGATGAAGCAGGGAGAGATTATACAAAACCAATAGTGACAGACTGAAGTCAATGGTTGGATTATTTTATTCAGGAATATATGTTTTTCAGAGGAAATTAGTTGTGTATTATGAAGATTTCAATGAGGGAGAATTTGATCAAGGAGAACCATAGTGGAGGACTAGCATGACATTTTGGAGTATATAAGACAATAGATTTGGTGAGTGAACACTATTTTTTGTTGCAAATATACAAGGCTATTAGAAAGTATGTTTAGAATTGCAAAATTTGTCAAGTAGCAAAAGGGAGTAGTTAGAATACCGGATTGTATAAACTATTGATAGTACTAAAGAGACCTTGGGAAGATATAGGTATGGATTTCATGTTGGGATTACTGAGAACACAAAGAGGACATGATTTTGTAATGGTAGTAGTGGACAATTTTTCTAAAGTGACACATTTCATTCCTTGCAAGAAGAATAATGATGTTGTGCATGTTTTTGACATATTTTTCAAAGAGATTGTGAGATTGCATGGATTACCTAAATGCATAGTTACAGATAGAGATACCAAGTTCATTGGATAATTTGGAGGACATTGTGGAAGAAGATGAAGACAGATCTAAAGTTTAGTTTGACATATCACCCATAAATAGATGGACAAACAAAGGTAATAAACAAGAGTTTTGGTAGCTTATTGAGATGCTTGGTTGGGGACAAGGCAAGAAATTGGGATATAGTTCTATCACAAGTAGAGTTTGCATACAATAATTCAGTAAACTGGAGTACAAGAAAGACACCATTTGAGATTGTGATTGGATTACATCCCAAAGGAGTTGTAGAGCTCAAAGACATTAGTATCAAGAATAAGAGGATTGCAAAGGTAGAATAGTTTGTAGAATTCATAGAGACATTGCATAATCAAGTTTGAAAGCATTTGGAGGACATGAACCATAAGTATAAGGAGAAGAAAAATGAGAAAAGGTGACAAAAGGAATTTGTTGTTGGTGATGAAGTTATGGTTTATCTCAAGAATGAAATACTTCTAGTAGGAACATATAATAAGTTGAAGATGAGGAAGTCTAGACCATGTAAGATTCTCAAGAAGTTTGATTTGGGAAATGCATATGAAGTGGAGTTACCATAGACACTTGGTATATCACCTATTTTTAATGTTGCGGACACCAATGAGTACCATGAAGGAAAATCAAGTGGGAGTAACAAAAAAGTTGATTTGAAGGAGCGGTTATCACATCAACCACAAGAGGAGATTGAGAAGATCTTGGATATCAGAACTAGAAGGAGCACTAGGAATAAATAGTACAAGGAATATCAGATGGTGAAGTGGAAAGGTAGACCAATGAAGGATTCATCATGGATTTCTCATATTGAGGTGGACCACTTTGGTTTTCCTCTAGCCCTTGGAAAGTCAGGAACTCACTTTTCTTCCAACCTCGAGTGTCTAATGTAGGAGCATCCCTAGTTGTAAAGCAATCTTGAATCAACCAAACACATTTATTCTCTTGCATTTCAATCTATTTGAACGGTTTCAACAGTTCATTATGCATTTCACCACATTATCATTTCTTAGTTTTCCGAGTAGGATATAACATCTACATGAAGTCATCTACATAATATCTAGATTTTTTTATCATTTACATTTTCCTACAAGAAGTTATCACTCTCTAAATTTCATTGCTAATTTACTGTCAGAGTATTTGGGGAAGACTTGGTCTAGAATTTTTGTGTGGACCTATTTCAGAGCATGTGAAGCTTAATGGGACATCATACAAGAATTTTGGGTCCACAAAACATTTCTTGGAAATCTACAATTCATTTCATTTTGCAAAGAATTATTTTTCTTGTTTTCAAGGTTGACCTACACATTTTGATCATCTATCAGGTTTGTAAACCCTTGAGGCCAACATAGACCATTATTAGAGTTGGAGAATCATATTTAAGATCATTTTTAATTCATAAGAAAGTACTCATCAAGAGTTAGTTTAGGATTTCAAGGTTAGAGTTTAGAAATTTCACATTACCCTGTTATGGGATTGTAATAATGCCTTTGGCCAATTGTAATGTTGAATACCCTTGTGGTAGGCCTGTGACCCTTGGTTATTTTCCCATGAGGCATATGAAGCATGTAAGATTTCCAATTCAATAAAGATCTATATTTGCAAAGTACTTTCTTGTGTTATTTCCTTTGTGTTGACTCTAAGCTACACGGTTGGACTTGATCCTTTATGGAACCTCCATTTGTGACTGTACTAAATATTTTCATGCAATTATGTAACAACAAATAACACTCTTATGTAAATTTGAGTTAATTCTCCCATGCTATTACTCATCTTAACCTACACATCCTCCCACATTTAGCCCCATATTACCCATATCCACATGAATTTAAGTAGATAATAAATATAATATGTTTATTATTTCCCACCATATACATATATTCATCCCCTATCTATCTCTTAGTGTTTCCATGTCTCAAGTTAATCCTACAAGTGTGGTATTGATCCTACTCTTGAAAATCCTTGAATTTTAGTTTTTGGTTGGCTCATGTCCATTACTTTCCCACTTTAAATGTTAATTTGTGTAAGGAAATCTAGGAAATCCATCTAGTGAAGTAGTGCCATCGGTAACTTTCATTTCAATTAGGTTGCCTCAAAGACACGTGCAACTATGTCCTAAAGTGGAAACAAACACAGTTATTTCCCACATTAATCCTTATGAGAGAAACACATGTAAATTCAACAACAATCAACAACATAGATGAAAGATACTACATAATACAGAACACAAAGATTTTACTTGGGGAAAACCCTTTCGGGTAAAAAACCCCACTCTCCAAAGTTTGAGCCATTGTATTATTCAGCAACAGAAAGTTACAATATAGTTTCAGGCTCTTAGCCTTTCAGAGATTTCATCTTGTTCATTCTAGATACAACTAGTAGCAAAATCTCCTAGAGAGATCAACCATGGCATTCATGATCAGGAGAGATTCCAGTACAACTCTGCCTCTCTCTTTCTTTGCTTCGACCTCATGGCCTCGGCCTTTTGGCCAGCCACTCGGTCCTCACTATCTCTCTCTTACTAGCTCTCAGCTCTTCAGCTCCTTAGCTTATCAGTATCTCTCCAACAGAATGTCCAATGCATACCTATATGCATTCATTCACAAGAGGCTCTATAAAGTCATTCTTTTCCAACTGTCGAATCAGATCAACTGAATCATCTAGCCCAACATACTTTGATGTTTCCATTTCCTCGTGCTTTTGTTTTCCAACTTCCACATAGAAACGGTTCAACAAATGGTTCACATCCTACTTTCCTTGATTGGTCCAAATCACACCACGTAGGATAGTCTTCACTTGGTGAGACACTAACCATGCCTCCCCGATGCCATAGAGTCCATATTGTCTTTGTCACCAAGAGTCTTCACTATCGGCAAGACGTTACACCGAGTCCAGAAAGCTATCACTCAGACTTCGTCATGTCACCAAGACATCACTCCAATGATCACAAGTTTCATCGACATCAGTATTCTCATTGGCAAGACAATCACCATGATGAGACATCATACCAATGTTCCAAAGTCACAGCAATGTGAGAAATAGTCGGCAAGACAACCATCTTTCATTGAGACATCTCTTCGAGCCTTCATGTTATACCGAACACCGAGCAATTGCCAAGAGTCATCACTTTCCCTGAGAGGTCATACCGACATTAGAATTCCCATCAACAAGACAAACTCACTTCACCAAGACATCACATCGATGCCTTCAAGTTACACCGCTGTGCTAGATAGTCAGCAAGACATTCGTCTTTCATCGAGACCTTATACCGAGCACACCAAGTCTTACTGAGTCAGAAAGACTTTTTGTCTTGGCCAAGAGCTTTCATTGAGTGCTCATGTCTTATCAAGTCAGTAAGAAATTTGACCTTCGCCAAGAGGTTACAGCGAGCTTCATTAAGTTACCCCAAATTCTTTTGTCGGCCAGACATTCCATATTCACAGACTTCATACCTAGCTCAGGAGTCATGCTGAACACATCCCACATCATCAGTGAGACAAATGCCCATCGCCAAGACTTCATAGCAAAGCCTTCAAGACATACTGATGGCTCCAATCAGCGAGACAAATCTTGGTCACCAAGACTACATGTCGATACATATGAGTTTCCCTGATGACCACGAGCAATATCGGCAAGACTTCACATATCACCAAGACTTCATGCCGATACCCTTTGAGTTACTCCAAGTGTATTCAGTTGACCAAACATCTCCCAATCGCCAAGAGATCTTCCTGAATGTTCAAGTCACCCCAATGACTACAATCAACGAGACATCTCCCTGTCACTAGGACCACATACTGACACACTTGAGTTACCCTGACGACTCCAGGAGGAAACATATCAGTGAGGCAACCCTCCATCGCTAAGACTTCATATTGAAGCAAACAGGTTACACCGATGATCCAATCGCCATAGGCCACATCGACATCAGCTAGGCACCCGATAACAAACCCTTCTGTCACTGAGACATTCCACTCTACAAAGGGTTACAACGAATGCACCAAGTCATAGCGATAGGCTCCTTTGACAAGACAAAAGTAAAGTCACAATGACTAGAGAAAAACACAAGATTACTGAACTGCCAGTCGTCCAGACAACATGAATGTCACAACAACCATGCTTTCTCAGAGGTTTCAACCTGTGAGATTGAGGCACATTTTCCAACAATCTCCCACTTGACGAAGATCACACAGGCACCTTCAAAGCAAACAGGAACTAAGATCACACTAGCTCCACCAATTCAAACCCCGCAATACTCAAGACACCCAATCAACATGATTCAATAGATAACAGTCCACAAGACAATTTGCAATAAAGACTAGGCGACTAACCGCAACTCATTGACCAACAAAGCAACCGATCACATCCTTCTAGGAAACCACATAGATCTCAACATGCTCTCATGCTCTATCAAGAAATCAGCTCCAACATCCAAGATGTCCACCATCCATGCAACAATCCTATCATCTTCCAACATGCCACCTATGGAAGAAGGATACAATGCCAAGGTGTATAAGCACCATTCCAATGAACACATGCAAAAGATCCCAGTGAGATCTCCAACAAGATACTGCTACCACTTCACTGTGCTCAAACGCTATATAGAAGCAATATCAACTTCAAAGCCTCAAACAAAACACAACATGAAGTTATTCTCTAGAAAACAAGATAAATAACACTAGTTAGAACAACAATCAGAATGACTGCTTCCATCCAACAGATTTACCCACATGATTGAAAATAGCACCCATAGCTCGTGCTATATCATCTAGTCACACATACCTCAATAGGTATCAAAATTAGTAAACATCTGCCAATCCATTAACAACAAATACAAGTTCCAGTGTCAACCAGTCGAAGAAGACAAGACACATATAGAAATTCCCACTGCCTGAGTAATCTAGATTTGAAAGATCAAAGGCATCAACAAATCTACCAGTAACAACGCATAGAAAATGTAACCCTGTAGTACCAAGGAAAAATCCACAATGATATGCACAACTTGCAACAACCTGCCACAAGAAACATTTCTCTCACCACAAACCTTCACGGCCATAGAGAGAAAATCTGCACATCATCTTCCAATAGAACATCCTCCTACATACACTTCTAATAGCCAGCTGTGTCAAGAATGATCTTCTTCATATCCCAAAAGAAAGCCTTAACAACATCCATCTGGTCAATCACCAAGATCAAACCATCTTTAAAACCAACATGGATGTAAGCATCTCAAAGAAGATCAAGCTAGTTCATTCCCCATTTTAGGAAATCAGCCCGTACATCATCTCCTATCAATTCTCATTAGTAACAAGGAGATAAAAGAAACTATGCAACTTCCACTATGAATCTTCCAGAATCATTAAATAGTAATTCAAGATACATATCATGAAAGTAAACTTAATAAAACACATCTGAAAAATATAATGGGCCAAATACCTTTCAGATAAATTGTCGAGTAGACCAAGAGTGGGAACGAGAATACTCCTTCAAGATAAACAAGTCATCATGACTAATCCAATAGCAATCTCCTCATAGGTCTCTTATTGAACTCACGTTCAACCAAGGTGGAGGCTTCTCAGACTTTTTGTTGAACAACTTTAACAAGAGTAACAAGCAGCAACACATCTCTCATAAGAGAAAAATAGCCTCACCTTATTCTTCATGTATCCATGAGTACTAGCAACCAATCATCTCATGCTAAACATCAACTGCATTACTGCACTAACACGAAGTATCAAGCAAGTAATCAAAGCACTCAATACACAAAGAATTACCAGATCACTGTCAAAGCTCCAATCATCTGAATCATGAACTTATCATGACATCATGATCTACACATCCCCATAGGAGATCCCATGCATCAAGTGACCTCTCCATTGTCTCAAGTACAATGCACAATGCCAAAACTCCAATGTACAAGCAAGAGTATACCATGACATAAAGCAAATGGACTCAAAAACAACATCACCTGTTAAGCACCACCAACACCTTAGCCAAAGACTCCAAGCATCCTCCATGGTTCCAAGATGTTGTACATCTTCAAATAATGTCCATACAAAATCACAAGAACCCTTCTGCAACACTAAGGAAGACCACTCACCACCATGTGATGAATCCAAAGTCAATACTAGAACTCCCATTGAAACGTGACACCCAAGCTCTCCAAGCATCATGAACACCTACTACAAGTTCCCTTAACCGACTATTCAGGTACTCAAGAATATTCATCCTCTCATCTCAAAACAATCACACCAATGCACAAGTGACCACAAACAAGGCCAGCTAACAAGTTTGTACCAACAATGAATCAACCTCATGGATATAGATAGTCCACTTCTGAGTTGTCTCATAGCAAACATGTAGGTAAAGACAACCCACAACATTGCACAACCCGTAGATCCATTCAATAGAAACATGCAAACCCATCATTGCATTGGAAACTGCAACATGAGATTTCAAAGAGAATAACCACATAGACAACATGACTCAAACAAGAGATCACACCAGATCCGACTTGCCAAACATGTCCACAATGAACACCATAATCAAGGAACCCACCACAAGAATGTTGAGTGACAAATCACGTACTAACACTCCCATGCAGAGAAGAAAACATACCTCCTCAAACCATGCACCAAGCATGCATGCAGACCTGCAACTATCTCATCCAGCAACACCCAAAAGGCTAATCTCTAGACAATAGCTTAACAACAACTCCACATGACCACAAGTTTTTCTTAACTGTGTAAAACCTACAAAACCACAGAGCCATGCAAGTACAAATCATCCTTAGGAAGAAAAATAGTAGTTTAGGAGAATCCAGGTCCCTTTCAGACCAACTCTAAAACCACCAACATGTACATGCATCCAAAAAAGAGAGAAAGGCTATTTCAAAAGCTTGCAAATCATCTAATGATTAACTCCATAGCCTTCGAGCATTCAAGGTTAACAGGAAATAGTGCCTTCCAACACCAGGAACCACCACCTAGCATAAGCACTCTCTTCCATGATTGAGAAACAATCTAGGCTTCTCCATATCACCTAGGAGCCTGTCACATAGACACCAATATGAAAGCTTTACTGCTGCATGGCCACAGAGTAGGAAAATCCACCTCATACTCCAAGGTTAAACCTCTACCAGCCAGGGGACACAGATCACAACATGATCAACTCCCTTTTTCATCTTGATCATCCTTCAAGCCGCATGTTGTCTCAGAATACCACAAGGATTCCACTCATCAAAGGATCAATCCATTAGTCCATTCCTCCAGATTTCTTCCAGCCCATCAAGCTAAGAAATCTTCATAGGAGAAATATCCAGAACCATCAACCAGAACCTGGCTCTGATACCACTTCTAAGGAAATCTAGGAACTCCATCTAGTGAAGTAGTGCCTTTGGTAACTTTCATTTCTATTAGGTTGCCTCAAAGATACGTACAACTATGTCCTGAAGCAGAAACAGACATAGTTATTTCCCACATTAATCCTTCTGAGAGAAACACATGTAAATTCAATAGCAATCAACAACACAAATGAAAGATACCACATAATACATAACACAAATATTTTATGTGGGGAAAACCCTTTCGGGTAAAAAACCCCACTCTCTAAAGTTTGAGCCATTGTATTATTTAGCAACAGAAAGTTACAATACAGTTTCAGGCTCTTACCCTTTCAGAGATTTCATCTTGTTCATTCTGGATACAACTAGTAGCAAACTCTCCCAGAGAGATCAACCATGGCATTCATGATCAGGAGAGATTCCAGTACCACTCTGCCTCTCTCTTTCTTTACTTCGACCTCATGGCCTCGGCCTTTCGGCCAGCCACTTGGTCCTCACTATCTCTCTCTTACTGGCTCTCGACTCTTTAGCTCCTTAGCTTATCAACATCTCTCCAACAGAACGTACAATGCATACCTATATGCATTCATTCACAAGAGGCTCTATAAAGTCATTCTTTTCCAACTGTCAGATCAGATCAACCGAATCATCCAGCCCAACATCCTTTAATGTTTCCATTTCCTCATGCTTTTTTTTTCAACTTCCACACAAAAATAGTTCAGTAAACAGTTCACATCCTGCTTTCCCTGATTGGTCCAAATCGCACCACGTAGGATAGTCTTCACTAGGTCAAGGGCGTTCAACCTGTGTCGCATGTCGGTGAGACACTAACCATGTCTCCCTGATGCCACAGAGCCCATATCATCTTTGTCACCAAGAGACTTCACTAACGGCAAGATGTTACATCTAGTCCAAAAAGCTATCACTCAGACTTCATCATGTCGCCAAGACATCACTCCGATGATCACAAGTTTTGTCGACATCAGTATTCTCATTAGTGAGACAATTGCCATGATGAGACATCATACCGATGTTCCAAAGTCATAGTGATGTGAGCAATAGTCAGCAAGACAACCATCTTTCGCTGAGACATCTCTTCGAGCCTTCATGTTATACCAAACACTGAGTAGTCACCAAGAGTCATCACTTTCGCTGAGAGGTCATACCGACATCAGAATTCCCATCGGCAAGACAAACTCACTTTTCCAAGACATCACACTGATGCCTTCAAGTTACACCGTTGTGCTCGACAGTTGACAAGACATTCGTCTTTCGCCGAGACCTTACACCGAGCACACCAAGTCTTATTGAGTCAACAAGACTTTTTGTCTTCGCCAAGAGCTTTCACTGAGCGCTCATGTCTTATCGAGTCGGCAAGACATTTGACCTTCGCCAAGAGGTTACAAAAAGCTTCATTAAGTTACCCCGAAGTCTTCTGTCGTCCAGACATTCCATATTCGCTAAGACTTCATACCAAGCTTAGGATTCATGCCGAACACATCCCACACTGTCTGTGAGACAAACACTCGTTGCCAAGACTTCATAGCAAAGCCTTCAAGACATACCGATGACTCCAATTGGCGAGACATCTCCTGGTCGCCAAGACTAATGCCGATACATATGAGTTTCCTTGATGACCACAAGCAATATCGGCAAGACTTCATGCCGATACCCTTTGAGTTACTCCGAGTGTATTTAGTCGGCCAGACATCTCCCAATCGCCAAGAGATCTTCCCAAATGTTCAAGTAACCTCGATGACTATAATCGGCGAGACATCTCCCTGTCGCTAGGACCACATACCGACACACTTGAGTTACCCCGATGGTTCCAGGAGGAAACATATCAGTGAGACAACCCTTCATTGCTAAGACTTCATATTGAAGCAAACGGGTTACACCGATGAGTCAGTCACCATAGGCCACACCGACATTAGCTAGGCACCTGATAACAAACCCTTCTGTCACTGAGACATTTCCACTCTGCAAAGGGTTACAATGAATGCAACTGTCATAGTGATAGGCTCCTTTGGCAAGACATAAGCAAAGTCATAGCGATAAGAGAAAAACACAAGATTATTGAACTGCCAGTCGGCCAGACAACATGAATCTCATAGTGACCATGCTTTCTCAGAGGTTTCAGCTTGTGAGATTGAGGCACATTTTCCAACAATTTGAATATCTGTAAGAGTATGGATCCTCCAGATCCTACTCCAAAACACCATTTGATCTAGTCACTAGGATATGCTCCCAGGCCCATATAGGTAATAGTGTTCATCCCTACAAAAATGGCCATGTCGTCATGATAAGCAACCTCATGCATGTCCTTGTATAAATGTGCCAAAAGACATAGACCCCAAGCATATAGAGTTTTGTGCTTCATCATCTACTCAATATAGAGACCCCAATGAATAGGAAACTACCTGCCTCTACGATCAGGCACCATGAGCCCCATGATCAATCCAACTATCACCATGGATATAGGATCAGTGTTGTCAAAAAAGCAGAGACAAGTCTATCTTCGAATCCACCACCCGTAGTCCCCTAATGCCAAGAACTCACTGCATGGCGCGGGCACCCTGTCCAACATTGTAGGTAACGAGATTGTTATGAATAGGGATATAGAGAATCCTCTAGACATCCTCCAATGTGATAGTCACCTCGTCGGTCAGCAAATGGAAGGACGATGACTCTGAATTCCATCTCTCTAGAAGGGTGATCATCATAGCCCTATGACATGGAATCTCATGCATGCAACATATATATAGCATAGACCCACAATGTCCAAGAAATTATATCGCTCCACCTCAAAGAAACCAACAATCAAGTCAAATAGCTACCATGATCATCGCTCCCTAGAATACAATGGTTTGAGAATTTCCTGCAAATATTCAACCCACGACATCAAGAATTTTCTAGAAAATCACATTATGAACCTAAGACTACAAGCAAACTGGCCAAATCATTCAAAATTGACAATAGCGACCACTTTTTTTACAATAACGGTCAAGAAAATCCTAATTTTGACAATGGTGATGATTTTGAATGATAGCAATGAAATTGAAAAAAGTGAACAAATTTCACGATAGTGCACAAAATTAACAAAATTGGTCATTTTACAAAATTAATAGCACACATTTTAAATGATATCAATAAACAAAAGTGAACAAGTTTTATGATAGTGAACAAAAAAGGCAATAGCACTCATGATTGATGAAAAGTGGTAAAAATAAAAAGTATGAAAGCGGTAAAATCAAAAACATCACAAAATTATTGCTATCATTAAAAAGGCTCTCTAACATTAATTAGACAAAAAAGAAAAGACAAACAAAAAAAGAAGAGCTACATACCGCAATGCCTGCACCAGTTGGACTCTCGTAGTCACGAACTACCTCTGCATGGTGTGGGGCACCCAAAATCCTTGACATTGGTACTCGACAATCGTAAAAGTAAGATCTCTAGAGGCAATAATTCAATAAAAACAAATAGTGCAAATGAGGAAAATGAACCCTAATTTCATATTCCCCCCCCCAAAACCCTAAATTTTTACCTTGGAAACCATCCTAGGTTAAAATTAGGAGCACCTTGGAACATCTGAACCATAAATGGGGGTCTTATAGCCATTTTTTTCTCTTTACACATCTAAACTACAATGAAACCTTGTCATGAGCCCAACCCGAAAAATACTTTTTCTATCCAATCTCTCGAGGGGGTAGCCTAGCATCATACTATCTTTTCGTTGATTGTCAAGGCACAGTGAGACATAATTTTTTTCAAATCTTTATTTGAACATCGAATTCTTTGAAACAAAGCTACCAATACTTTGTCTCAAAGAGGGGCAAAATGTAGACATGTGAAAATGACCTAACACATATCACACATCCTGAATGACATTTTTCCATTATCGGCATCATTATCAGTAATCTAACTGCATTTCACATCATTTACAATTTAACCCTATTTTCCTCTAGTAATTGAATAATCTTTAATTATTTAATTAATTCACTCTTTCCTCACCTAATCTAACTTTATTCCCCTTGATTAATTAAATTAACATTAGTTATTTTTAATTATGTTGCTAACATACCCTATTCCTCTCAATCAATTAAATTGTTATCACTTAATAATTTAATTAAATCACTTTTCCTTCTCTAAACTTGAATAATTAAATCAATTATTTGACATCATTCAACATTGTCAACAAAAAAATACAACTTTATTTGTTAAAATTCAAACATGACTTACACGTTCATCTCCAAATATTATTTAATTATCCTCACCCTCTTTTTGATTGAGAAAATCACGATCATTGATTTCTCACTCTAATTGGTTGACTAACTCATCTATTCTCCAATCCCACTGATTTCTTCATTCCCACTAACCACTCAAATTGGCTTTCCCTAATCCCACCAATTAGTCCAATCTAATCACACTAATTCTTCCAATCTATTTCTTCTCAACGGTTCTCAACCGTTGATTGTGATCTTTTACAATGAAATCTCAATCATTCATCTTGAATCAAGAAATCTATAAAACAGTCTTCTACCATCTCACAAATCATCTAGAATTTACATAGTGAAGTGCTGAGCAATTATCTCTTGAGAATATTAAGATTTATTATCATCATATTCTAGTTCACCATTAACACACTTTGAAGCTTTTGTAACACATAATGGAGGCTTCATATTGATTCAAACATAATTCAACATCAATATGAATACAACTTCGACATAGTATGGTAAGATATGTTTGTTTTGGATTCATTTAAGTTTCTTAATTGCTTATTTGGTTGAATTCATGGCTTTCATTTCACATAACATGAGTATGGGTTTGGAATTTAATCTTGTTTGAATTGATTAATTTTAATTCATTTGTTGTTTTCCTATGCTTTATTTCCCCCTTACGACAAGAAGGAATTTTTTTTTGCTAATTTATCCTATTTTCTTAGTTTATAATGTGACTCTTACATAGTATTAGAGCTTTATACCTACAAGCTCCTACTTAATTTAGGAGTGTTTCCAAAATAAAATTTTGGTAGGTAAATCTTGGTGTAAAATATACCTCACCATTGATTGTACAAAGCCACAAAACCTATAAATTAATAAATAACTCAATAGATTTTGGATCTAGAAAAAGATGTCATTTTTCAAGGTTTGTAAAAAATGATGATTGTAGAAAAAATGTACATTGTATGGATCCATATATTTTGTATGGTTTTAAAGTTAGATTTTTTTTTAAATGGACCAATAATAGTATAGCTATTTGGATTATATATGAGTATATTCATGCATTAGTGATGGCATAATATATGTCAATAGCTCAAGTGTTGGATATGAGATATAATTTTTTAAATTTAATTTTGTTTTCAAGGATTTTTTCTACATGGCCCCATAGAGGTTTAGACCAATGTCCCACTGAGCCTTATGAGGGATAATGGTTCTAGGATCCATTACGACCACTCATCCTTTGATAAGTCTCTATCTCCACACTGCCCCAACCACGTGGCTTAGAACTTCCCTAGTGCATTACCTAGGCTGGAAAAATCACTATTATTCCACTTGAATAGTGCATGCGACCCTTTTTATCTACCCAAGGGGACTTTTTTTTGGGAGGCATAAATTTTCACTAGGGTATTAGTTCTTCACATTTTCTTATAGACATCAAAAATCTATTTCTAGCACTTTGCATTTGTACAAGTACATTTTTTATATTTTTTTGTAGGTGCCTATTATTTCAATTTGAAGCCTAGATTTTCTTGCATTTTTCAAAAATCCATATCTTGCACTTGTGGTATTTTATTTTAAACTTATTATATGCATTGATAATTTATTTTTGAGCACTGCATATTGGTTTATGTGATTTTTGTAGAGTCTATCTTAGATATCATAATTTTATAGAGATACTTGATGACCCTTCACCTTCATTGATTCCTAGCATTAAATCATTGATTGAGACTCCCCTTATTCCTAATTCTTCAAAGTTTAACATTGTCTCATCTTCTAGTAATTTGGCTTAGCAAGATCCTTCTTTTATTTTAGATTTAGCTTTGTGCGATGATTTTTAAAAAATTATTTTGTGAGTCCCACATTACAAATTTGATAGACACTTGAGGATATCCATTTCCTCTATGATTATATTTAGAACACACATATTATCATGTCATCTTTATCTTTGGATACTATTCTTCATGACTCTTAATAGGTTTTTGGATTGTTTTTACCTCATTGTATTATGACATCCTTTAATTTTGACATGTGGACACTTGAATAGTTTTTAAAGGAGTATATCATGAGACTTATTCCACCATCTCTCTTCTTAGAATGGGGGTTTCTTCTACATAAACCATTTTGTTTTTTCCTTCCCAAGGGAAGAATTTTATTTTATTTATTTTCAATAATTTTCAACATTCATCTCTGAGCATTCATTATTGGTTTAGGAGCTAATTCTTTTGAGGGTGGATACATATTCTCTCTCTTTCTCTCCCATAGGGTAAAATTAATTATGGATGCAATCTTTGGGGGGTCATGTTGAGTTCTCCTTCCATCACTCCATCACTTATACATGTTTCTTTATATATTTTCTCTATTTTAGAAGGGGATTTTTTCCTATGGGTTTTTCTCCTTTAATCTATTTATGAGAGATATTTTATACATAGGTACATCATCAAGCCTTTTTTTCGAGACCCATATTTATATTTTTGTGTTTGTTGTTCACTCTCTAAGTTTCACACAAAGGTAGTGTTGGTGTGAATGGGGTTATTTTCTAACTAGTTTCCCTTATTTACACCTGGTTAGTTAAGTTTACTTAGGGCACATTCATGTCATTTTTTTGGCTCTTGTCATATTGTTATGTTACTTGTCATAATGCAATGTTGTCTTATCTCTCACCTTGCCTACATAAGCAAGGTTCCTCTTGTACATTATTAGGTTATTGTATGAAATGTATACTCTAAAATTCATTTCTTGCTACTCTCTTATGGAAAGTTGTTGTGGGTTTTGTAGGTGATCATAGTTACTTGAGTTTATTCCATTACTCTTACAAAATGGAACTTCCTTATATAAGAATGTATTCAAATGTATTGATCAATCCAATTCTTGATAGTTGAAATCAAATAATTTTTCATATTTTTCACATGTAGTTAATTTATAATGGTTATGTTGATATTAGATTTGGCAATAGATAATTCAAGATTTTATATCTCATATAATTCTCCTCAAACACATATTACATCCCTCCCATATCTATCTATCTATTCAAATCTTTGCAAGTTTTGATTGTTCATCAATGAATTTTTGTTGTTCCACCTTTGTAGGACAAACACCCAAAGGTGTCTTTGGCACCACCCTTTCTAGACAACTTGTTTTTGTTGCAAGTGGTGAAGTACAAATATATAGATGACAAAGCCATGGTTGTACATGGTACCTCTCCTATAGAAGGATACAATTGTAGTCAATATATATCGTTGTATTGAATAAGACAAGACCACATGTAGATTTGTCCTCCTAACATAAAAAACAACACCAATAAAATAAATTGAGATGCAAATTTCAAATTCCTCCTCCTAATCTAACACAAACTATAATAAAACAACAAAACTATATCAACCATAAAAAATAATATACCCTTTTATCCCCATTTTCTTTTTTATTTTCCATAAACAATCTCTACTACTTTTTATAGTTTAAAGTCTAAAACATATTTAAATATCTTAATATGGTTTTAGTTTATATTCAAAACTAGAAGGGAAGTGATAAATAGGAAAATAAAACAAACCTCCTTCCTTCTTTATTTTATATTAAGTTTTCATATTGGAAAAGGAAGCACACTTAAATGCAAGCGGAGGTTGTAATTCTTAATATAACAAAGCAAGTTGAGAAAGAGGAGTATCAACCATTCGACTCACAAAATACCCCCATAATGATTAAAAGAGAAAACTTAGGTGTAGATGATGTTAACTCAAAAAAGTATAGCAACATTTCAATTAAATTATAAGCACTTTAATTTGTTTTGGTTCAACAAAAAAAAAAAAAAGGTTAATAGAGATATAATCAAGATTTGGTGTCCTAAAATTCCCCACCAATTCACAAGAGTTCATAAGCCATGGTCACATTTTATATTTTTGTGAGGGTTTAAAAGATTAATAAATAATTAATAATATAATATATTTTAAAAAGTTATATAATAATTAATTTCATGATATATAAGAAATTGTGGTTGATAATAATTAATTAAGTGTTAGAATATAAATGAAATTCTATTAAATAAAAAATTAATTAGTTTGTTTATTTAAATTAATTATCAAAATAATAATTTTTATATTATAAATTTATAATAATTATTTGTATAATATTTTAATATTTTCATTATATTAATTGTTAAAATATTCAAACTTATATTGAGTATTATTGTTATCTACATTAACAATCAAATATTATTTAATTAAGGGGCTTATATGTACATTAGAGAATTATATAAATGTACTAAAACATATTTATAGTACATATAATTAATGAAGGATGTTGACATCACATAAAATTTTATATCAAAAGTTGGTTGATAAGTAAATATTCTAGACCTCAAAATCAAAATAAATAAGAGATCTAATAGTAATTAGTATAATATTCGAACAAACATGTGACTTCTAATGAGTCACATCATCATGACATTGATAAGAAATGTCTAAGATACTTGAGACATTTGTCATTTTTGTATTCTTTTGTTGAAATGTCACTATTAACATTTTCTTGTACTATGTGTAGGTTGTATTAGGAACTCAGCTTTTTGATCCACTAGTCTTTGAGACACTTAAATGATTTTTTTTGTCATTTCTTGTTAAAAAATGTACATGTTTTACTTTATCAATAATAAAAAAATAAAATAGATAAAAATATTTTTTTAAATTATCAATTGAATAGTACTATAATAAGAACTAGTTAAAGATGTGTTGCTTTGTTAACAACATAATTGTAGTTCGAATCAACTCTACATATTGAAATTGGATCAAACCATCTTTCTCAATATGATCAACTACTTTTGGCTCTTACCCTCATACTACCAGATTACAAACTACTAGCTATAGAGCTATTATTGATGATCATGGGGCAACAAATTCTATGTTAGGCACTATATATCCATCCAAATAATTAGTTCTTCATTTCCATTATGATAATCAAACTCTCAATCATAGACATTAGTCACCGCAATAGAATAGTCATTATTCTCCACCTAAGATAATGGATGAAAACCTGATTGCATCTAGAAAAATGACCACCACCGCATGGAGGAGAAATAATTACCCACCTATAAATGAACAAGAGGGTATCCATCACAAGAGTTACCTTCCTAATTGCATGGACTAATAAAGAAAATATATTATGAAATAAACAAATTCAATCAAATTGAAAATAGATGAAAAAAGTTAATGACCACATTTATGGGATGAAAACCTGATTGCATCTAGAAAATTGACCACCACCACATGGTGGAGAAAGAATTACCCACCTATAAATGAACAAGAGAGTATCCATCACAAGAGTTACCTTCCTAATTGTATGGACTAATAAAAAAAATATATTACGAAATAAACAAATTCAATCAAATTGAAAATAGATGAAAAAAGTTAATGACCACATTTATGAGCTGTTATTTATTATAAAACCAATAATACATATAACTATATTCATAAAAAGACAGCCTAACATAAAATTGACCTCTTTATACAATTCATTATTTCAACCTCTACCTTTATATTCATTTTACGTACAAACAAACTTATTAGTTCTCAAATAACCATTATTTAAATTGACAACAATCTCAACAAATTACGTCAACTCTACTTATTATTTTCTTAAAACTTTTTCTTTTTATATTGAATTAAGCAAAATATAAGAATACTTAACAAGAAACAGCTGTAAAAACAACTACAGCAAACACACAGGATAAACAACAAAAGCCACAACCCACCCAAATAAACTTTTCCTCCTTTTTGGAGTCAAAATTCCTACCCCATAATCATATTACAAATATAAATTTCCACTTTCAAACTTATGATGAGAGATTTCAATTCCTGTTCTGCCTACAGTAATTCATGTCAAAGTTACAGCCTGCCCTTTGACAAGTTTGCATAGTTTCATGATTGCAGGTCATGGAGGAGAGATCTTTTTCCACCCATTTTACAGTAGACTTCCCTGTGTAAGATGGGGGCAACAATTACAAAATAATTTGTTCCAATGGATGGCAATTAAAGCAAATTAAGCATTTGATTCCTTGCTGCTTTGAACCAGACAAACCTCCCAGATGTATGATGGTGTTCCCCACGATGATATACATCTGAACAAGGAGGACATATCAGCGGCACCCATTTCGCCACCGATCTTCCGTATCAGATTTATACGACAAGACTCATCTGTAACAACAAACATTCATTACTGAATTTATACAGGACATGGTTGAAAGGTAGAACTTGTATTTATACAATCACAGCGCATTGTTTTCAATAAAGTGGGTGCTCTGTAATCAATGGTTTTTGTTATATATTTCTTACAGTGATAGAATACAATATTATATGTTTTTTTCTCGTCTGTTGGCCACAATACTGATTGTACTCTGTAAGGTAAAGTCTGATCGACGCACTGGCCATGATCAGAGTTGAATCTATGTGGGGATGGAACTGAGGCGTTAAAAGCGCCATGGATCTGACATGTGGCAGAATGATGGAAAGTGCCGTTGTAGACCTTTTTTATTGTCTCGAGGACGGTGAGAACTAGCTAGGTATCGTCCCTCTAGGTTTGGAGCCTTTGCTTTTTCTTCTCCTGTAATGATTATGGATCTCTGTAATTCAAGGTTCTAAATTAATTCGTGAGGATGATGGTACATGGAAATAGGTATTTATATTTATTATAAAAAGTTTAGAATATATTATAATATAGAAAAGTGGAGACAAACATATCTTGAAGTTTAAGTAAGGTGGAGTTTTATATATCACATCAAAGTGAAACAAACAAAGTTTGTTAAAGTAGTGAGAGCTAGAGCACTAATAGCATGAGGCGGGTCACTATCATATGATTCTACACATATCTTGATTGTCATGCTCACTAAGAATGGGCTCTTAGTCACTAAGAGCACAGTGGAGATTATCCTCAATAGTTTGTACTTTCTCAAGGGGTTGATCGACAACCTTGGTAGGATGCCTAGCTAGTGCGAGTCGAGGGTTTTTGCCATTGTCGAGCCAATTAGAAGCTTCTCTAGAGTGGTGTAGAGGAGAGGTTAAACACTAGCAAGAGGATTGAGACCATGCATAAGAATTATGACCACAATCTCTACACTTGGAAGCATGGGAAGCATCATATCCATAGGGTTGTTGAATATAGCCATGTCCATGCCCTTGTGGAGGGGATGGGCCCATATTAGGAGGGGAAGTAGGTGGCATTTTGGCAACCATACAAAGAGCATTTCTCCAATGATCAAGTCAACCCTATAGGTGGGCCACTTACAGTTTTGTTAGCTTGCACTTGTATTTGCATCAATGCATTGGAACATATCATAAATAGAATACATAGATAGATGTCTATTAAAAATGCATCTAAAAAAGCTAGAATTCCTATCTTTCCAAATACTAAATAGGATCTCCACTTTGAAAGCATGTCATATTTGTGTGAATTTCAAGGAGATTTTGGGCAAATTTCCTAGGAGAATCAAATGCCAAGGAAAAAGCTTTCTCCTAAAGGCTTCAAAATTCATGAATCCAATGCCAAGCTACTTAAGCTTTGACACAACCAAAAAAGATGCTTGAAAGTTTCTTGATGCCCATAGAATGTATAGCAAGGATTAGAAACTCCCAAATAAAGTAATCTAGAGCCAATAGGAAAACCCTAATATAAAAAATACCAAGCAAAGTGAGCAAACTTCAACTGAACAATAGCCTACCAAATGGTTTGAAACCTATGTTGTCATGTACCTACTAAGGAATAAGTTGTTGGAAATGAGGTGTCTCAACCTTGCTATTTCCGTAGATTTGATTTATTCATTTAATATTTTCCTATAGTTGTTGCACATTGTTAGTGCTTTGAAAATAGAAATATCAATTGTTAAAAGATGCCCATATGGTAGTATATCATGGAAGGGTGATTTTTAGAGATATTATGACAAATTTTATGGCATCTTTGAGTGTTAAAAATTAGGGAGAATATTGTGGACGTGAGAGCCTAATTTTAGACTAAAATCTTGCATTTTTGGGCAATACAGTGTCTCATGAGAGGTTTTGCACATGGTTTAGTAAACCACTAATGGTTTCTTGTATAGTCGGAGGTCTATAAATTGAAGGCTTGAGAAGTAGTTTGTGGGTTGAGTTTGCAGGTATTGTTATGTTGTCGAATTGCTGCTAGAATTCTTTCATAATTGTTTATCGGTTATACTCCTATAAAAGACTTTCTCTGCAAGTGTATGTGATCTTGTTGTTGGATTTGAAATACATTGCGCAGGCTTTGGAGTGTGGGGTTTTTCACCTGAAAGGGTTTTCCCCACATATATATTGTGTTCATTGTTTATTTTTTGCTATGAATGTGTTCTAGATATTTTGTAATTATAAGATCTATTTTAAATTTTGCATAATATCTCTTCTCAAGATTGGCGTAGGAAATTGTTTCTACTACTCTAATTTCCTTACATAAGCTTGTGTGCCATATGCAAGTGTGGTACAAGCAAAGGATAACTTTTGCAAGGTTTATAATTAGAAAATGGGTAGTAGGGCACCATTTTCAATCTTTCCACCAAGGTTTAAGACTTTGGATCCCAATTTTGTGCAATATATATATATAAGAATAGAAGCAACAAAAAGTTTAAAAGGACTCGTGGTCCTTATTAGTGAGTTTGTATTTTAGTTTATCTTTGGGCCAAAGAAGATTTATAGTAGTTCTAGAAGAAAGATCTAAGAGAGTATTAATACCTTTATTATAGAATTTTAAAGAAAAAACCCAATGAACTTTAACTAGAGATTTATCCTCATAAGTGATTGTAAGAGACTACTAGAGAGATTGTTGATTTATGAACAAATTAGTCTTCAATCCATTACCATTACATAAAATCCATGACTTATTGGCCTCTTAGGCTTTCTATACACTCTTCACCAGAAAGGCCCCTTGGATTTGGATAGCCTCTTGCATAATGAGAATGGTATGGCACACCACAAGAAATATAATGATGAAGTAAGATTTCCCAAGCTTCATTTCCATCAAGGGATTAGATAATTCATTTAATATATAAGGTTATGTCTTGACATTAAATGTTAATAAACCTTCAAATTCATCATGGAGGAAACAAAATTATTAAGAAACTCAATGGAAGCACTTACCCTAGTTAGACAAAGTTGGTAAGGAATCTCATAGGAGTTTTTCTATCTTTTGGTACGAGGCTTAAGAAGGAACCTAGCATGAAGAATACTACACATGGGTAGTTAAAAATTTCAAGAAAATCTAAAATTTACCTAAAAAGACAATGGCTTAGTGATCTAATAGGTCAACTTATTTTTGACTTGATTAACATCATCCTTCCATAGTAGATGGAGAAGCTTGTAAAGTAAAGCAAATTGGATACTCCCTCTCCATGATCAATCTACTTCCAACCAAATCCATTAACAAAATTTAGGCAACACGGATTTCCCACAACATTGATTCTCTAGCCATTGGATACTCAAACCAGTGGCAAGACAATGTTGGGATTAAGGTGTCTCAACCTTAGAGTCCTAACATGATTAATTTTAATGTATTATTGTATGTATGTGTATTATTTAATTGCCTATAATGTCATGTCATCAATTGGGACCCACCAGCTTGGTGGCATCCCCGCTGGAGGTGATTGGATGACACATCATCATCCCATATGGAGGTAGGCATCTCACTTTGGAATCTTGGACTTATGATAGATTCTATGACACATCATAAGGCATTTTTGTGCATGGAGAAAGTTGGCACCCAAGTTGGGTTATGATAAGTTGTAAGAGAATCAAATATTCTTGGTCAATTATGATAGATTCTCTTTTAGTTGTAAGTGTTGTAAGGCATATGTCATAGGTGATCCCACAATATTGGTTTACAATTTTTGGCCAAATTGGACATTGAATTGATTTTTTCTAACTAAATCTTCACTTTTGGGCACCTATAACAGCTAAATCGTGAGGAATTTGAAGATGATGTAAACTAGTGATTTGTGACATTTTGTTTGTAGATTCTAAATATATTTTTTTTCAAAAGTTTTGGAATCAGATTGCACTTCTTTTTCCATCTCCTTTGAAAACTAGTTTTTTCAGTAAACACCATTTTAAGGAGTGATGCTCACCGTATACAACGTAACTTTTTTTCCATGAAGGATCAAATTCTATTTTTTTTGAATTTAGATTTGTAACTATGATATCTAGTGCATGGAATTGGTTTCATAGCATTTCATTGAATATTTTTTTCCTTAATCAAGTTTCGAAGTCAAACCAATTACAATTCAGACATAGGTGGACCAACATAACTTTTTTTTGTATGTATTGAAATTATTATTTTTTTGTTGGATCAAGGACAATGATATCTAGTGCATTGATATTTTTCAAATTTTAATTTTGATAATATGCTATTTTTCCACATGTACAGAATAGAGAGCTTGACTTTTGGTGAAAAACCTATGTTTAATCAAACTAAAAGAATAAATACATAATAAACCAAAATATATTATAATTATATTCATTGGATAGCTCGTTCTGAGGACTACCATCATCCAGTTGGGTCTATGAAGTCTCTTCCATTTTCATCCTCAACTTGAGCTTCGAAGGGAAAAATTTTGGAGGATTTTGGTGCCAAAGGGGAAGGGGGGTTCAAGCGAACCCTCTTTCCACAAAGTTTTCTTTTTCTTTTTTTCTTAGGAAATGTGGGGCATTTTTTGCAATTTTCCTTCCTCATTGGAATTGTAAACCAGTTTTGTGGGTTTAACCTATATAATCAATTATTAGCATATTTTGGGTGCCCAAGCTTGAGGAGGAAGAATTATATCTTATGATGGTTGTAAGAGGTGTAAGGGAATATTGTATATGTGTCCAAATCTTGTGTATGGTGTGGGAAATTATGCCATGTGGATTTGTACACCCATCCTCTTCTAGATGCTTTGTATAGCTTGTATCTCTATATATATTGTATGCCTTGCATTGTAGAATGCATATTTTGTTTGTAGGTAATGAAGTGTTGTTAGATTGACTCCATAATAAGTGTTTGTTTTGAAACACTTGTTGAAGAAGATTTGTACTTTGAGTTGCATTGTAATCTCTATTTGACATAATATAGAAGTATTGTGCTTTTGGAGGGTGGGATTTTTTTACCCAAAAGGGTTTTCCCCATGTATAGCTGGTGTTGTTTGTTTATGTGTACTTGTTGTCCTATCTCTTTCTTTCTATGTGATTCTCTTTTTGTAATTGTGTAAAGTGTTATTAGAATTTTTTTATAGCTCTCTCCTACCTAGGTTAGTGTAGGAAGTTGTTTCTGCTCACCTAGCTTCCTTTTCAGTTGGTATCAAAGCCTAGCCAACCTTGATTCCTTTTTTGGGTTAGCTGGGTTTTTTGAGCCGATCTTGGTTTTAGTGGGAGTTTTGTAGAAGTGAATTTCGTGAATTTGTTACAGACAAGAGATGGTAGGTACATCTAGAAGAATTGAGATGTATAAGTTTAATAGTGGTAACTATGAGTTGTGGAAGCTCAAGATGGAAGATATGCTTGTAAATCATGATTTATGGATTTCTATTTCTAGAACTAGACCAACAAGCATGAGAAAAGAAGACTGAGATCTCATAGATAAAAAAGCCAAGGTTTTGATTAGACTCTGTTTGGTTGATTCCATTCTCCTAAATGTTCATAAAGTGAAGAACTCTGCTTCTTTATGGAAGAAACTTGGAGGTGTTTATCAAGCTAAATCCTTGGTAAACAAGTTGTTCTTGAGAAAGAAAATGTATTCTATGACGATGGAAGATGGAGGATCTGTGGAAAATAATTTAAATGTATTTAGTTTATGTGTTGATTTCTCAATTGTGTTATGTTGGAGACAATATTGGTGAACAAGACCATTGCATACTCCTATTATGTTCTTTTTCAGACTCATGAGATCACCTGGTGATGACTATTGGAAGCACAACAACCACTTTCAAGATGGATGAGGTGGTTGCTTCATTTTTATCTAAATAAATGTAGAAAAATTATTTTGAGATGGCCAATGAGGCCCTTTCTATTCATGGAAGATTAAAGCAGAAAGACAAGAAGAAAGAAAAGAAGTCTAAGTCCAAGTCTCTAGGGAAATATAATTCTCCTGGTAAGAAGTCCAAGGTGAAATGTTGGAATTGTAGAAAAACTGATCATTTTCGAAAAGATTGTGAGGAGGAGAAGAAGAAAAAAAAGTCATTATTGATTATGAATCTAATAAATCCTCTCAAGATTATGCAGAAGCATTTGTTGCAGCCCTAGCAACCCATGCATTGAAAGATGTGTAGTTGATAGACTCGGGTGCTTCTTTCCACATGAATTCACACAAAGGATGGTTCTCAAAGTATGAGGAGTATGATGGTGGAAAGCTGTATCTGGGTGACGAATCTCACCTAAAAATCATTGGTTGTAGAAGATTCAAAATCAGATTCCCTGATGGAAGAGTGAAGGGGATTGATAGTTTCCTACACATCCTAGGTTTGGCATAAAACCTTCTTTCTATAAGTAAATTGAATGGTTTGGGAGTGTAAGTTGTTTTCTCTAATAGAGGATGCAAGATGATGAGAGGAGCTATGGTGTTGGATAAGGGTGTTCGGGTTGGCACCTTGCAAAAGATAGATGGATGCATAGTATAGTGCAATGGTTCTTCTGACATGCCAAGGAAGATACCTTTGGATTCTTCATCTGCACCATTAGATTGTGTAGAGAAGAATTCTATTGCAACTACATCTGATGGTCATGCATTTCAGGTACCTAAGGGTGCTCATTCCATAGAAATTAAGCTTCTTGTAGAGAAGACAATGCTATGACACCAACAACTTGGTCACATTGATGAGAAGGGTCTTAGATCACTAAAAAATAAGAGCCTTTTTGAAGGCCTTGATGATTGTAATATCGAATTCAACTTTTGTGAACATTATGATTATGGAAAACAACACTTTGTTTCTTTTTACTCTAGTTCTCATAAGTCTTCTAGGGTTTTGGAATATGTTTATGTAGATGTGTTTGGTCCTATGATGTTCATTTGTTATCAAAACTTGTATATTTTATTTCTTTAATAGATGATTACAATAGGAAATTCATTTAGTTTCTTAGAAGTAAAGCTTAAGTCTTTAGTCAGTTTAAGGAGTTTAAGGCCTTGGTAGAAAATAAGACTAGTAGAAAGATTAAGTGTTTGAGAACTAACAATGGTGGTGAGTTTTGTTCAAAAAAGTTTGACAAAATCTATAAAGAGCACGAGATTGAGAGACATAAGATAACTCCATACACCCCACAATAAAATGGAGTTGCTAAGAGAATGAACAGGATGTTGATGGAGAGGGCTAGGAGTATGTTGCGTGGTGTTGGCCTTGAGCAAAAATTTTCGGCTGAAGCGGTAGCCACTACATGTTATCTAATCAATAGATCTCCTACATCGATGCTTGTTGGAAAGACACCCATGGAGGTGTGGTCTAGTAAAAATATTTCAATGAGACATCTCAAAGTATTTGGTTGTGAAGCTTACACTCATGTTCTGATTGAGAAGAGGTATAAGTTGGATAACAAGGTAGTTAAGTGTATCTTCATTAGCTATGGTATTAGTGTGAAGGGGTACAAGCTTTGGGGTCTAGAGGCTCAGAAGGTTCTGTTAGAACTATGTAATTTTGAAAATTTTACAGTCAATTGCATTCATGAGTTTCTAAACTGAGTCCTCATCATAAGCATAAAATTCCTTCCTCATGGCATCTCGCTCATATTTTGTCATATCATCTATTAGAATTCATCTAGTCTTTGATATTTCATTGTATTACCCATATCGACATGATAGGGTGAAGGTTTCCCCGACCCATATTTTTTACTAATGTATGCTTGTTGCAAATTTTCGGTAGGACATACTTTTTGTTTTGGCGACAGAAAAAGTCATATCCACAAGATAATTGTTATCAGTGTGAATCATAGCGAACTCATGTATGTCTCACCGACTAGCGCATGGAGTGATGTATCGGCCAAACAAAAGACTATAAGAGTAATGTCTTACCAAAGGAAGTAGGTCTTGCTGATAAGACGCAAAGGGGTTTCGTCAAAAAGCTATCGGGAAGAAGCTATGCAGTCTTGCCGACTCAAATGTCACAACGATACAAAGTGCATTGGTGAGAGAAGGGGTTATCAATATGAGTTTCACCGAAATTTGAAGGTTTCACCGATAGAATACTTCGGGAAGAGTCTTACCGAATAGAGTAATCTGGAGGAACGGGTTCGGCGAAACATTTGGTGTCGGTATGAGTCTTTTCGAGTTTTCAGAGTCTTGCCAATGGAATTTATTTCATCGGTAAGATTATTTTCCATTGGCAAAAGGGTGATTATGTCTCAGCGAATGGAAAATGAATTGAAGAACATATCTCGGTATGACACAATGAAATTTGTGAAACGTCTTCCTGACTCTAAAGGTCATAGCAAAACACAAAGAACTAAAGGATGATTGTCAATGAGACATTGGCCTTCGGTGTGACTACAAGATGTTACGGTGAAAGATCTAATGAACGTTGCAAAAAAGATTTTGCCCCATATTTGTAAATCTCTCACCGACAAGAAATTTGATGCGACAATGCAAGTTTCAAATAACTCTTCATTCGTGCTTCAGCTGACATATTAATGGCATGACAGGATATAATAGGGTAAGTGTAATCAAATGCATTTGTGTTGAATTGATTGCAGAAGAGTCAGCAGTGCGAATAGAGAACCAGGACATCTTCTAGCCTGAGGAGCTTGAGCAATATAATGTAAGTGACTGCATCACAACTTTTAAAATTTTAGCTTCTGTAACTCTGAAGAAATGGATTGGAAAAATTAAAAGTAGTAAATAGGGTGAAAATAGTCAATTGAAAGGGAAGAAACAAAAAACTGAAGGGAAACATGAGGGCACAGAAAGAAGATTAAACCAGGACCTCATTGATTAGTTGCTTGGTTCAGGGCCTAAAGCTAGAAGGTCCGCACAACTTAGGGCAGAAGTTGATAAATTGGATGACAAATGCAAATTCATAGGTGACGTCTGGACTACCATAAGGGGATATGAATTATTCAATTTCCATTATCATAGAAGAAACTGCTTTGAACCAATTTTTAATCCATGGAAGCTGAATGTAGGAAAACTGGTGTGCCCTAACATTTTTGTGAATGCTGAACTAGTAAAATTGATAGCCGAACATTATGACCCAAAGCATAAAGCAATATGTGACCCATCTGGAAAACCATAGATACATTTGTCAAAAGAATCAATTGGTGAGGTTTTCAAATTAGAAGGATTCTACAATGAGGAGATCATTCCTGAAGAATTGGAGAAGGAATTCTCGAGAATGGATACAATTTATAAGGGTTGGAGGTTGCCAATTCACAGGGTTAAACAGGGTAGCAAGCCAGATCCTCTACAGGATAATGAGGGGCCTCCTTATCATGTGGACTTGTTTGAACCCTATATGAAATACACTTATTTCTCAGTGTGCCAGGTTTTGGGAATGGATGCCCCAGAATTCATGTCAATTGTGCCAATGATTATCACAACAGATATCCAGTATCACAATTCCAGGCCATTTGACTATGCCTCATACATTTGTAGGGGGATTGATTCAGGATTGATGGCTATCAAAGGTGGAGCTTCTATTGTTCATCTTAGGCATTATTCATTGTTGATGCATCTGGTACTATATTTTGGATAGGAGTTGGGAGTATGGCCTCTAGAAATGAGAATTTATCAGCTTGGTAAAGATGGTGAAGCATTACCTGTTCAATTGTGGACTACTATTTGGGGCAATAGGTTTGCTAATGCTAGTTTCATTCATTTTTAGGAATATTTTGTGAAAACATTGTACAGATTGTATAAATATCCTTGTAATTATTCATTATCAAATGAGATAAAGAGATTTCTTTGGCCAAAATATTTCGATGGGCCAGTTGATCATAACTGGAGAGATTGGTATTGTTTGGAGGGGGCTACAATGATTAGAGTCTATGGATTTGAAGATGCCCCTTTCATTCTACCAAAGACAGTTCCAAACAAGATTGCATATCTGGAGATTGTCAGACAAATGGACTATTGCAGTGTTATGCATTTCAGTTCATTTGGAAAGTAGGCTTTTGTGCCTAGTTCATTATGCTTTGGTGATTTCACTATGTTGGCCAAGGAAGGATACAATTTGATCCTTGACAAAATGCTTTAGTACAATATGAAGAGAGGACCACCCAAGAAGAGCTTTGACCTAGAAGGGTATATTAATTTTGCCAAAGAGAAGATAAACTTTGGAAAGTATTAGCATGTGCCCTATCCCTTTGATGATATGATTCAGAATTTGGAGGAAGATGAAGCTGAAATGGTAGTTGAAAGATATAACCAAGGGCTACAGGATATAGAGCAATTGACTTCTGGAGAAGAAGGGGTACCAAAGGATAATGTGCCACAAGGTAAACCAGAAAAGGTGTCCAGGTTGAGAACTCAGCAGTATGTTTTCCCAACTAGAGAGCAGAGTATTGAAAGTGGTGATGTAGATGCAAGAAATATTGAATATAAATCATTTGTTTCAGATGATGAGTTCATAAATTCCCCAGAATTCAAAGCATTTTTGTATAAACAGAAAGGGAAAGAAATAAGGGATAAAGTTGATGATGTCACTTCAGGAAATGAAGAACAATTGTTGAATCGGTTGAGAAAGTGTGTGGATGATGAAATGACAAATATGACCCCTGAAAAGGGGAGGAAAATGTTGCAAAATGCTGGTGTCATGATCTTTCCTGGGCTAGATCTCAATTCATCCCTTGTTTTTGATAGTTTCTTAAGGGACAACAATGCTACACATAAGCTTGACAAAGAAAGTGTAACAAAGGTGTATGCTAGATCAAAATACAATACTGATGAAGGGTCATTGATGATTTGGGCCTTATACCCACCCCACAGGAAGTCAGTTGTCATTGAAACTAAAAAGGCTTTTGGACATGTCATGAATTTGAAGGTTGGGGAAGTTGATCCTATAGCTACTACAGAAATTGGACTAAATATTGCAAAGCTGAACAAAGCCCAAATTCAGATGTTGATAAAGGAAAGGGAGATGTACAAAGCAAATAATGAAAGAATGTTGAGAGAAAATGACAGATTAAAAGATCTGGTAGGCATTTCAATGGGGCCAACCAAGATGCTCACTCAAGGAGAAAGCTCTCAGACAAAGGATCATTGGGTAGGATCAAGTGCTTATTCCCAAGGAAAGCATGATGCAATTGTTGCAATAATCAAGAAAAGGTAGGATAGTTTAACACCTTGGTTGAATAAACTTTGGGGCAAACATCCACATACTTTTTCTGCATTAAAGGAGCATGAAAGGATGGATGGACGGATTATGGAGAAGTTTCATGAAATAGGCCAACGAGATGCTTCTAACAGTGCAACAATTGAAGTTGAAGATCGTATTGTAAATCGTCATCGAAACTTCTACAATGAGCTGCAAGGGGATGAACAGGGTTTAATAAAAATGCTGCCAAGAAAATGTTGATTGCATTCTCTGATGATAAAGGGGAACTGAAAGAAGCTACCAAATGGAAGAATGAGAGTGAATCATTGCTGAATGAAGTCATGAGGATAGCTTCTACGAAGGATACAATGTTAGATGAAGTGAGCGAACAAAATGAGAAGATGATGAAGATGGAAATCACGATCCAGAATGCAGTTGGAGATGCATATACATATGAGCACCGGGATTATTTTGATCATCTTGCTAAAACTCACTTGTGGCTAAACAAAGCTTAATTATCCTCTAATCTTTTTGTTTTGTAAAAATATTACATTTCTAATTTTTGAAAGGACGCATCCTTTCGTGTTCTTAATGTATAAATCTCTGTTTCAGAAATGAAATAAGGGGGATAAGTAGAATAGGATAGAAAATAGAAAAGAGACAGTAGAATACAATGTTTTTCCAATATGAGACTATGTTGCAAGTGTAAAATCATGGAGATATCAATTGAAATCTAATAATATGGTGTAGTTGTTTCTGGTATCGGTTGTTTATGGTATTCGTTGAAAGCATTATTGTATTTGTCTCCAGTATGGTGTTTTCTGGTTATTTAAATTGGTGTAACAAGTTTATATCTAGTTTTTCAGTGCACATTTGCTGCATCTGTATGGTCAATTAATTGGTTCTTTCCAGTAAAGATTAAATTCTTTAAATTGATCATAGTAATTAGAGAATGTCAATTGGATCACTAAGAAGAACTCAGTAATCATAACCTTGCATGTTTATACAAGCTATAAACCAAATCAAATGCTAAACAACTTGAATGTCTACCAGAATGAAGTACTTGTTTCAGATTTCTCTTGACTCCGCATACCCTATAAGGCACTGGTCTCTCCATTTTCATTCCTTAGTTTCATTCATATTTTTTACATTTGTTAATTGAACATATTAGGATTTAGTCTTGAATATTGGTATACAATTTATACCAAATTTGATTTCATTTTGTCTACTTCCATCTGCCATCATGGAAAAATCATTGCGAAAGAGAAGATCAAAAGTCAAGTCTGCTTCATCCATTTTGGTACACCTACCTAGGTCTAGCAGCACCTAAAGTGTAGAAGGTTTAAGCCATTTAACCTTGTATGTTACCCTAAAACGTATCAATAGATTGGCAACCTCTTGAGGTACCCTTTACCTGCGTTTTTGAGAGCTAACAAATTGGTGACTCTACTGGGGAGTAACTTCAGAATTTTCACCTTAATCATAGAGTCAGAAACAAAATACAGACTCTACTGGGAATAGTAAAAACAAATATTTTCTCACTTTTAAGAAAGTGAGTGGCAACTCTGATAAAACATTGCAATATGAATGGAAGGTGGTCTCAATATAGGGGAGGTCATACTGGAGCCCTTGCTGGTGGTAGTAAATGGACACACAAGGGTGATGGGGTTGATAAGGGTAAAGGGATAAATGAGGACATGTGCATGACCAACAAAGATAAAACATTGAAACAACATTGTGAAAATTATGACCAGTTTGACACATGGAAAGATGATTCAAGTGGAGAGCCTTGCACCCCAGAAGATCAAATAAATTCTTTTTACAACCCTCATAAACAGGCTGAATTTAGGGCTAAACTCGAGGCTGAACAAATCAGAATTTAGCATGAATATGATCAAAAAATGGAAGGTAATCAGAATGGACCCACTGATCAAGAAACTCCTCAAGAAGATTATGAATATTTAACTTGTGAAGAAGTAAGAGCACGATTTGAATCTCAAAGAAAGGAAAGAGAAGAATAGGAAAAGCCCCAGATGATACAAGCAATGAGAGAATTCAAATTGTAGAAAACTCAGAGCATTACTCATATAGCTGGTTGCCCCCCAAAGTATGGACCACCTCATAAACAAGGTAATTATGGTGCAGGGCCTTTTGAACCACCAAAGGTCCCTCACCATCAAGTAGGGAATCAATACAGACAGCCAAATCATCCACCTCATATTCCCACACAACATACAAATGTTCAACCACCTCATGGTTAGCAATATATGCCACGTCATAATACACAATTCAATAATTTGATGTACCAATATTAGTATCCACCCAACCCTCCTCCTCATCAGTATACCACCATGATCAGACAATTTGATTTGGCAGGATTTCAATTATACCCTTACCCCATGGTTGGCAGCTGGAGAGGCCTGGTGCCTAAGTTTATAGGGAGTAGTGCAATTTCTACTGAGGACCATTTAAGGAGTTTTAATGCCTTCATTCAAGATTTGGATGTACCTTATGAAGATTTACATATGAGATTATTCATGATGTCACTTATTGAAGAAGCCAGGGATTTGTTCAATAGCCTAGCAACAACCTCAATTGATTCTCTCCAAATATTCCAGGATCGATTCCTCGAGCAATATGGGAATCAAAGTGCACCGGATGCTACTCTTCATGAATTGATGCAAATTTAGAAAAATTAGAATGATTCAATTTATGATTTTAACTAAAGATTCTATAAACTACAGAATAAAATACCTCTTGGATCAAAATTGCCAGACTTTGTGGCATTGAGTGTATATTTGAATACGTTCGATCCTAAAATAGGATATGAACTAAGAAACAGGTTCTCGAGAGACTTGGCTGAAGCTCAGAAGACATCATTAACAATTGAAAACAATAGGAGGGCTGCTGGGATAATTGATAAAAGAGAAAATCATAGGGCTCCCCAACAAACCAATAATTATGAATACAAACAGGGGAACACATACAGGAATGAAAGGTCGAGGCCGAGGTTACATGACATGCCTTATAACACAAATTGGAAGGATGAAAAACCTATAACAGATAGGCCTGGAAGAAAAGAAACTCCTGATCCATTAAGGAAGAAAGGAGCCTATATGGTGGATAGCAATTATTTCTGTGAAGTCTGTGATAAGCCACATTCCCCAGATTATTGTGTTGTGGCCCAAAGAATGCAAGAGGAAGGAATGTTGATAGAAAACAATGGGGAAGATCACAAAGTGTATTTGACTTCAAACACTTTTCATCATGTGGAAGAGAGGTACTCATCTTCAGAAGATGAAGGTTACAAATATGATGTTTCAAATCAGAGATACAATGTCCACATGGCTGAGTAGCAGATCCTTTTTGACTCTGAAGAAGATTATACAGAGCCACATTCTGTCAAAATACCTACTCAATGTAGTATGAGGAAGCTTACTAAAGAGGAGATAGAGAGATTAAATATTGCTGCTGTTGAAGAAGCAAAGAGTAAGTACTGGCTGAGAAATAAGACAGTAAATGAGAAGGTGTCCCTAGGGGAATCTTTATGAAAGAGAAAAAGGCGACACAAGGAACTATGAAAAGGGTTGAAAATAAACAACATAGTGAAAGAAAACAAAAGCCTATCCAAAAGGAGGAAGTAAAATAATTACACAAAGAAATTCAAAAGCCTGATCAGCCAAGTAAAAGAGAGGAGGAGAACAAAGGAGAAACATCAAAACAAAAGAAAGTGGTTAAAGTGGATGGTCCATCTTTTGATTTCACTCAGGCCTTATCTTAGGTAAAAATGTCTATTCCACTACTTGAGATGATGAAGATTAAGGAATACAGAGACAGTGCTATCCAATTGATAACAAATGAGAATGAAAAGCATGTGAATTTTGAAAACATGGTGACTACCAAAGCAATTAGTAAGCTCGATAAAGTAAATATCCCAGAAATCTACTTGAGTAATGTATTGACAAGTCCTCTACAAGTTGATCCTTTTTTCACTACATTACTCGTAAATAACAAATTGTTGATGAATTACATGATAGATTCTGGTGTTGCCATAAATATTATGCCAGTAGGAGTGATGAAACAATTAGGCATGTGGGTGGATACATATGAAGGGAAATGCTATGCAATGGATAATCGACCTGTTCCTGTGGTAGGTATAATGAAAGATGTTGAAGTCAAGCTAGCTACTTATCCTCAAGTAGCCTACAATATTGATATAATAGTAATAGACACCCCTCCTCAGTTTGGTATGCTTTTATCAAGACAGTGGACGACAACTATTGGTGGAAATGTCCAGTTTGACCTATCTTATGCAACAATTCCGGTAAATGGCCAAGAGGTGAAGTTGTACAGGGAGCCAAGGATGAATCGGCTTATTTAATGTGTACCACAAAATCAAATAAATTGTTTTTGTGATGTTGATCTTGGGAGTTTCAATATAGAACTAGCCCAGCCAAAATTAACCAATAGTGATCCAATTGAGAAGCATGCTACACAAAACTACAATGGTGTGTGGAAGATGTACTTTGATGGAGCCTGCAACCAAGAAGGTAATGGAGCAGGGATAGTATTTGTTTCACCAAAAGGTATTACATTTAAGTATTCATTCCTGTTAGCATTTGAATGTACAAACAATGTGGCAGAATATGAAGCTTTATTAACATGACTGAATATAGCCATGAAACATAAAATCAAGTTGTTGGTTGTTCTTGGGGATTCAGAGTTGGTTGTTTCACAAATTAAGTCAAAATATGCAACAAAGCACATAAGACTGACGCAATACAAAAATGTTGTATGGTATACAATTGAGTTGTTTGATGCCTTCTCAATTGAGTGGATAGATAGATCAAAGAACATAATGGCTAATTTTCTAGCAAATGTAGCACTGAAAAGAGATGATATTACATTGGCTGGGGTATCAAAAATTGAATTCAAGACAAGGCCTATTATGCCTGATAACGTATATAGTTGGCAAGTCTTTAATGATGATACTAATCTTTTGAAATTCCTCCACTGTATAATTAGTTTGAAGCCCAAGAAATTGACTTCAATGCCTTTGTTGAAGAAGTGGATGGGAAAGAAACAATATTTGGGAAGGAGATCTTACAACTTAAAACAAATAAGCTTCCTAAAGGCTTAGTGGCATTGGAGAGGGTGTATGATGGGAATGATCACTCTCTCATGAAACAAACACTAGTTAAAAGGGAAGATATTGAAGAAATTAACTTGGGAACTGAGATGGCACCAAAAATGGTGTACATAGGGAAGAAGGTAAGCCCTACAATTAGAAAAATGCTGATAGAATTGTTGAGAAAATATAAACATGTGTTTGCTTGGTCTTATAAAGATCTAAAATCATATAGGGAAGATTTGTTTCAGCATGAAATACCATTGAAGCTAGATGCTAAGCGATTCAAACAAAAGAAAAGACCCATAAATCTAACTTTGGAGCCTAAAATGCAAGAGGAATTGGCAAAGCTCAGAAACGGTGGAATCATTAAACCAATCAAGCACTCAACGTGGGTTTCAAAATTGGTCCCTATGAAAAACAAGAATGGAGATATTAGGCTATGTGTAGATTTCAGAAATCTATACATGGCATCCCTCAAAGATAATTATCCTTTACCCAATATGGAAGCTATATTGCACAAGGTAACAAGGTGCGAACTGTTGTCTATGATGGATGGGTTTTCAGGGTATAACCAGGTTATGGTCAAAGAATCTGAGCAATATAAGATATCATTTACAACTCCTTGGGGAACATATGTATACATAAGAATGCCATTTGGTCTCACTAATGTAGGGGCAACCTTCCAAAGAGCTATGGATATGGCATTTTCTGATTTGATCAATGTTATCATGGTGGTGTATTAGGATGACCTCACTGCTTATGTAAAGAGGTCTGAAGATCATGTTCATCATTTGGAAAAGGTATTTATAAAAGCCATTGAATATGGTCTTAGCTTGAACCCTAAAAAAATGTCATTAAGTCACAGAGGGTAAGCTATTGGGACATACTGTTTCAAAGGAGGGGATTAGGATAGACCCTAAAAGGGTTGAGGCCATTGATAAAATTCATGTCCCTAAAACTATTAAGGCAATATAGTCATTCTTTGGATAGATTAATTTTGTTAGGAGATTTGTTTCTAACTTTGTTGAGATCATTAAACCCATATCAAAAATGTTGAAGAAAGGAAAAAAGGTAGAATGGACTGCAGAATCTTTGGAAGCTTTTGTATCCATTAAACAAGCCATCAAGGAGGCTCCTGGCCTTAAATCTCCAGATTTTGCAAAGCCTTTTCATATATTTTCATTTGCCTCAATGCACACTATTGCTGCTGTTATGTTACAAAAAAATAAGGATGGTCATGAATAGCCTGTGTCCTTCTTCAGTAAGTCATTACAGGGGTCTAAATTAAAGTATGATATAATGGAGACACAAGCATTTGCATTAGTAAAAGTTGTAAAAGCTTTCAGACCATATCTTGTTGGAGCAAGGGTGGTTTCTTATGTCCCTCATGCAGTTGTCAAGGATATTCTGACACAGTCTGAAGTAATAGGAAAAAGATGCAAATGGATTAACAAGATCCAATAGTTTGACATGGAGATACAAATTACTAAACTGGTAAGAGGTCAGGGCTTGGCTAAATTAATGGCAGAGGCGAATATTGAAGCAAACCAAATTTGCAATGTAGAAGAAGAGACTGCAATTGCGAGCATTGAGCATACTTAATGGTATACATATATCATGCATTATCTTAAATACATGAAGTGTCTAGAGGGATTGAGTGATAGCCAAAAAAGAACTCTGAAGCTACAGGCATCTAAGTATGTTTTCATGGATGGAGATCTATTTTGGAAGAACAGGGATGGTATAATATTGTTATGTCTGGATGAATCACAAGCCAGGCATGTCTTAAGTGAAATGGATGAAGGATTTTGTGGAGGACATTACTCAGCAAAGACATCTGGGCATAAAATTCTCAGGGTAGGGTATTACTGGCCCAAGGTTTTTAGTGACTCTTTTACATATGTAAGAAAATGTGAAGCTTGCAAGAAATTCTCTAGAAAACTAAAGTATCAGGGAGCTTTGCCACTTCAACCCTTGCAAGCTAATGCCCTTTTCATCAATGGGGAATTGATTCCATTGGAGAGATACAAGAAAAATGAAGTGGTGGACATAGGTGGATACTAGTGGCCACTGATTATTTTACTGAATGGGTAGAGGCAATCCCAACTAAACATGCTACAAGTAAGGTGGTGACACAGTTCCTAATGGACAACATCATTACTAGATTTGGTACACCATTGAGGTTGATCACTGACAATGGGATGTGTTTCAGATCAAATGAATTCAGAAATTTCTGTAGTACATATGGTATTACTATTTCTTATGCAACTCCTTATCATCCACATGCTAATGGTCAAGCAGAATCCAACAATAAGAGTCTTCTAAAGATTATAAGGAGGATGTTAGGTCAAAACAAGAAAGCTTGGGATTCAAAATTGAAATTGGTTGTTTGGGCTGATAGGATTACAGTAAAAAAGGCAATTGGAAAATCTCCATTTGAATTAGTGTATGGTACACAAGCCAGGATGCCTTTACAGAATTTGTTACCAGTCTACAAGTTTTTCCTTTAGAAATATTTGGATATTCCAGAACCTATGGAGGAAAGAATGGAGCAGCTAGCTGAACTTGATGAAATAAAGAGAGTTGCCCAAAACCAAAACATGAAATTACAAACACAGATGAAGTATCTATTTGATAAAAAAGAGAAGGATAGAAAATTTGGAGAAAGTGATTTTGTATTGATGTGGAACGCAAGGTGTCAGGAGAAGGGAGAGCATGGGAAGTTTGAAGCCTTGTGGCTAGGACCTTTTGTGGTTATTGGAAAGAAAGGAGAAGATTCATACTATTTACAAAATATAGCTGGTGAAGATCATAAATTGCCTGTACATGGGCAATTTATGAAGCATTTCTTATCTTGAATAACACAAAGGATCAAGGGTTGCCAGTGCATGGACAATCCTTAATAATCCTTTCAAAATTTTATCTTCCATGCATAGTAGTTTAGGATATAAAAGGAACGGGACTTGCCAGTACATGGACAATCCTAATTTTCCTTCCTTCAAAGTAATTTTTTCCATGTACAGTAGTGTAGGGTCACATTCATTTCCATTGCCATGCTTTTCCCCTTGCTCACATGGTCCATCACCTTGAGTTTGGTCTGCTCACCTAGAAATCTGGATCCTTGCAATGATCTCACAATCATTCATCCCCAGATGGAGGCACCATTAGAACTATGAAAATTTGAAAATTTTACAGTCAATTGCATTCATGAGTTTCTAAACTAGGTCCTCATCATAAGCATAAAATTCCTTCCTCACGGCGTCTCGCTCATATTTTGTCATATCATCTATTAGAATTCATCTAGTCTTTGATGTTTCATTGTATTACCCATATCGGCATGACATGGTGAAGGTCTCCTTGACCCACATTTTTTAATAATGTATGCTCTTTGCAGATTTTTGGCAGGACATACTTTTTCTTTTGGCGACAGAAAAGTCATATTGGCAAGAGAATTGTTATTGGTGTGAATCATAGCGAACTCATGTATGTCTCACCGACTAGCGCATGGAGTGATGTATTGTCCAAACAAAGGACTATCGAAGTAATGTCTTACCGAAGGCAGTAGGTCTTGTCGATAAGGCGCAAAGGGGTTTCATCAAAAAGCTATCAGGAAGAAGCTATGTAGTCTTGCTAGCTCAAATGTCACAACGATAGAAAGTGCATTGGCAAGAGAAGGGGTTATTGGCATGAGTTTCACCGAAATTTGAAGGTTTCAACGATATAATACTTCGGGGAGATTCTTACCAAATAGAGTAATTTGGAGGAACAGGTTCGGTGAGACATTTGGTGTCGGTATGAGTCTTTTCGAGTTTTCAGAGTCTTGCCGATGGAATTTATTTCATCGGTAAGATAATTTTTCATCAGCGAAAGGGTGATTATGTCTCATCGACTGGAAAATGCATTGAAGAACATATCTTGGTATGACACAATGAACTCTGTGAAACATCTTCCCGACTCTAAAGGTCACAATGAAACACAAAGAACTAAAGGATGATTGTCGATGACACATTTTCCTTCGGTGTGACTATAGGATGTTACAGTGAAAGATCTAATGAACGCTACAAAAAATATTTCGCCCCAGATTTAAAAATCTCTCACCAACAAGACATTTGATGTGATAGTGCAAATTTCAAATAACTCTTCATTCATGCTTCAGCTAACATATTAATGGTGCAACAGGATATAACATGGTAAGTGTAATCAAACGCATTTGTGTTGAATTGATTGTAGAAGAGTCAGCAGTGTGAACAGAGAACCAGGACATCTTCCAACCTAAGGAGCTCGAGCAATATACTGTAAGTGACTGCATCACAACTTTTCAAATTTTAGCTTTTGTAACTCTAAAGAAATGGATTCCCCTAGTTTTGGAAAAATTAAAAGTAGAAAGTAGGGTGAAAGTAGTCAATCGAAAGGGAAGAAACAAAAAACTAAAGGGGAACATGAGGGCGTAGAAAGAAGATTAAACCAGGACCTCATTGATCAGTTGCTTGGTTTAGGGCCTAAAGCTAGAAGGTCCGAACAACTTAGGGTAGAAGTTGATAAATTGGATGACAAATGCAAATTCATATGTGACGTCTGGACTACCATAAGGGGATATGAATTATTCAACTTCCATTATCATAGAAGAAACTGATTTGAACTAGTTTGTAATCCATGGAAGCTGAATGTAGGAAAATTGGTGTGCCCTAACGTTTTTGTGAATGCTGAACTGGTAAAATTGCTAGCCGATCATTATGACCCAAAGCATAAAGCAATATGTGACCCATCTGGAAAACCACAGATACATTTGTTAAAAGAAGAAATTGGTGAGGTTTTCAAATTAGAAGGATTCTGCAATGAGGAGATCATTCCTGAAGAATTGGAGAAGGAATTCTCGAGAATGGATACAATTTATAAGGGTTGGAGGTTGCCAATTCATAGGGTTAAACAGGGAAGCAAGCCAGATCCTCTGGAGGATAGTGAGGGGCCTCCTTATCATGTGGACTTGTTTGAACCCTATATGAAATACACTTATTTCTCAATGTGTCAAGTTTTGGGAATCGATTCCCCAGAATTCATGTCAATTGTGCCAATGATTATCACAGCAGATATCCAGTATCACAATTCCAGGCCATTTGACTATGCCTCATACATTTCTAGGGGGCTTGATTTAGGATTGATGTCTATCAAAGGTGGAGATTCTATTGTTCATCTTAAGCATTATTCTTTGTTGATGCATCTAGTACTATATTTTGGATAGGAGTTGGGAGTATGGCCTCTAGAAATGATAATTTCTTAGCTTGGTAAAGATGGTGAAGCATTACCTGCTCAATTGTGGACTGCTATTTGGGGCAGTAGGTTTTCTAATGCTAGTTTCATTCATTTTTAGGAATATTTTGTGAAAAAATTGTACAGATTGTATAAATATCCTTGTAATTATTCATTATCAAATGAGATAAAGAGATTTCTTTGGCCAAAATATTTTGATGGGCCAGTTGATCATAAATGGGGAGATTGGTATTGTTTGGAGGGAGCTACAAAGATCAGAGTCTATAGATTTTAAGATGCCCCTTTCATTCTGCCAAAGACAGTTCCAAACAGGATTGCATATCTGGAGATTGTCAGACAGATGGACTATTGCAGTGTTATGCATTTCAGTTCTTTTGGAAAGCAGAATTTTATGCCTAGTTCATTGTGCTTTGGTGATTTCGCTGTGTTGGCCAAGGAAGGATACAATTTGATCCTTGACAAACTACTTTAGTACAATATGAAGAGAGGACCACCCAGGAAGAGCTTTGACCTAGAAGGGTATATCAATTCTACCAAAGAGAAGATAAACTTTGGAAAGTATTAGCATGTGCCCTATCCCTTTGATGATATGATTCAAAATCTGGAGGAAGATGAAGTTGAAATGGTAGTTGAAAGATATAACCAAGGGCTACAAGATACAGAGCAATTGACTTCTAGAGAAGAAGAGGTACCAAAGGATAATGTGCCACAAGGTAAACCAAAAAAGGTGTCCAGGTTGAGAACTCAGTAGTATGTTTTCCCAACTAGAGAGCAAAGTATTGAAAGTAGTGATGTAGATGCAAGAAATATTGAATATAGATCATTTATTTCAGATGATGAGTTCATAAACTCCCCAGAATTCAAAGCATTTTTTTATAAACAGAAAGGGAAAGAAATAAGGAATAAAGTTGATGATGTCACTTTAGGAAATGAAGAACAATTGCTAAATCAGTTGAGAAAGTGTGTGGATGATGAAATGAAAAATATAACCCCTGAAAAGGGGAGGAAAATGTTGCAAAATGCTGGTGTCATTAGCTTTCCTAGGCTAGATCTCAATTCATCCCTTGTTTTTGATAGTTTCTTGAGGTACAACAATGCTACACATAAGCTTGACAAAGAAAGTGTAACAGAGGTGTATGTTGGATCAAAATACAATACTGATGAAGGGTCATTGATGATTTGGGCCTTATACCCACCCCACAGGAAGTTAGTTGTCATCAACACTGAAAAGGCTTTTGGACATGTCATGAATTTGAAGGTTGGGGAAGTTGATCCTGTAGCTACTGCAGAAATTGGAGTAAATATTGCAAAGCTGAACAAAGCCCAAATTCAGATATTGATAAAGGAAAGGGAGATGTACAAAGCAAAAAATGAAAGAATGTTGAGAGAAAATGACAGATTAAAAGATCTGGTAGGCATTTCAATGGGGCTAACCAAGATGCTCACTCAAGAAGAAAGTTCTCAGACAAAGGATCATTGGGAGGATCAAGTGCTTATTCCCAAGGAAAGCATGATGCAATTGTTGCAATTATCAAGAAAGGACAGAATAGTTTAACACCTTGGTTGAATAAACTTTGGGGAAAATATTCACATACTCTTGCTGCATTAAAGGAGCATGAAAGGATGAATGGACGGATTATGGAGAGGTTTCATGAAATAGGCCAAAGAGATGCTTCTAACAGTACAGTAATTGAAGTTGTAGATCATATTGTAAATCATCATCAAAACTTCTACAATGAGCTGCAAGGGAACGAACAGGGGTTGATAAATGCTGCCAAGAAAACATTGATTGCATTCTCTGATGACAAAGGGGAACTGAAAGAAGCTGCTAGATGGAAGAATGAGAGTGAATCATTGTTGAATGAAGTCATGAGGATAGCTTCTGGGGAGGATACAACGTTAGATGATGTGAGAAAATAGAATGAGAAGATGGAAATCATGATCTAGAATGCAGTTGGAGATGTGGATACATATGAGCGTCGAGATTATTTTGATCATCTTGCTAAAACTCACTTTTGGCTAAACAGAGCTTAATTATCCTCTAATCTTTTTGTTTTGTAAAAATATAACATTTCTGATTTCTGAAAGGACGCGTCCTTTCGTGTTCTCAAAGTATAAATATCCGTTTTGGAAACGAAATAGGGGGGATAAGTAGAATAGGATAGGGGATAGAAAAGAGACAGTAGAATACAATGTTTTGCCAATATGAGACTATGTTGCAAGTGTAAAATCATGTAGACATTAATTGAAATCTAATAATATGGTGTAGTTGTTTCTGGTATCAGTTGTTTATGGTATTTGTTGAAAGGATTATTGAAGTTGTCTCCAATATGGTGTTTTCTAGTTATTTAAATTGGTGTAACAAGTTTATATCCAGTTTGTCAATGCACATTTGCTGCATTTGTATGGTCTATTAATTGGTTCTTTCCAGTAAAGATTAAATTCTTTAAATTGATCATAGTAATTAGAGAATGTCAATTGGATCACTAAGAAGAACTCAGTAATCATTACCTTGCATGTTTATACAAGCTATAAAATAAATCAAATGCTAAAAAACTTGAATGTTTGCCAGAACAAAGTACTTATTTCGGATTTCTCTTGACTTCGCATACCCTATAAGGCACTGGTCTCTCCATTTTCATTCCTTAGTTTCATTCATATTTTTTACATTTTTAATTGAACATATTAGGTTTTAGTCTTGAATATTGGTATACAATTTATACCAAATTTTATTTCATTTTGTCTACTTCCATCTGCCATCATGGACAAATCACTGCAAAAGAGAAGGTCAAAAGTCAAGTCTGCTTCATCCATTTAGGTACACCTGCCTAGGTCCAACAACGCCTAAAGAGTAAAAGGTTTAAGCCATTTAACCTTGTATGTTACCCTAAAACGTATCAAGAGATTGGAAGCCTCTTGAGGTACCCTTTACCTTTGTTTTTGAGAGCTAACAGGTTCTACAACATAAGTGTAATTTTTAGAGCTGCAACTAGAGAAAGAGGAGAAACATAACAAGGAGGAAGTTTAGATTCCACCTAATCCAATGAAAGATGAACTATACACCCATGTTGGACTTAATGATGAGGAGAGCTCGAACAGTTCTAAAAGTTTTGAAGAAGAAGAATCTCAACCTCAGACATTGAGGAGGTGTACATGAGTTAGGCAACATCCAAAAAGGTTTAGTTATTCATTATTGAATTTTAGTTCTATTTTTTCTTTGATTGCTAACACTAATGAGCCTAGGATTGTTAGAGAGGCTATGGGTATGAGTGATGTAGATTCTTGGATGAAAACCATGGATGAGGAGATGATTGCTTTGAAGAAAAACAAGACTTGGGATTTGGTACCTTTTCCTGTTGGATGCAAACTTGTTGTGAAGTTGACATATATTTGATTCATGTTATCACTTGTAATAGCGTATGATTTGGAAGTGGAACAGATCGATGTGAAGACATCATTCCTTCATGTTGACTTGGAGGAAGAGATTTTCATGTCACAACTAGAGAACTTCATTGAAAAAGGTAAAGAAAACCTACTTTGCAAATTGAAAAAGTCTCTCTATGGTTTGAAATAGCCTCCTAAAATGTGGTACCAAAATTTTGATACCTATGTGTTCTCATTGGGATTTTTGAGATCTAAATTAGACCATTGTGTGTATTATAAATCTAATAATGGTCGTATTCTCATTATTTTTTTATACGTAGATGATATGTTGTTTATTGGGAATGGTAAAAGTATGATTTTAGATTTGAAGTCCCAATTGTCAACATAGTTTGAGATGAAAGATCTAGGTGCAGATAGGTATATTATGGGGATAGAAATTAGGAGAGACAAAGCTAACAAAAAGCTCTGGCTAAGCTAGAGAAAGTATGTGAATTCAGTGTTGGAGAGACTGAACATGGAAAATTGTAGATAATTGGTTGTTCATGTGATGCAAGGGATGAATATTTTTGTGAATGATTGTCATAAATATCCTACAAAGATGGAGGACATGACCAGAGTATCATATGCAAGTGTTGTTGGAAGTTTGATGAATGCTATGGTGTGTACGAGACTAGACATTTCCCAAGCAATGGGAGTCCTTAGTCATATTATGGCTAATCCTAGACGGATACATTGGGATGCAGTTAAGAGAGTGTTCAAATACTTATGGGGTACTTCTAATTATGCCTTGTGTTTTCATGGTTATCCTACTGGATATCGACATTCTATGAGTATTCATGGATATGTAGATTCAGATTGGGTAGGTGACATTGAAAGTAGAATATCCACCGGTGGTTATGTGTTTATGATGTTTTGTGGTGCTATCAGTTGGATGAGTAAGTGGTAGGCTGTAGTCGCTTTATCCATGACCAAAGTAGAGTACATGGAAGCCACTCATTGCTTGTAAGGAATCCATTTGGCTTAAAATATTATGTTATGATATTGGTTTAGATGCAAAAATAATATTTTTTGCAACAGTCAGAGAGTCCTTTTCTTAGCAAAGAATCCTACCTTCCATGCTAGAACAAAGCACATTGATGTTCAATAGCATTTTGTTCGTGATATGGTAGAATATGGAAAGGTGAACTTGGAAAAGGTTGACACTTTGGTGAATGTTGTAGATGCACTAACAAAACCAGTGAGCATAAAGAAGTTCAAATGGTATTTTGATTTTATGGGCCTTGGGGCCGCCCTGAGCAGATGATTTCATATGACTCTAGGTAGGTCTTCAACAAGTGGGAGAATGTGGGGATTAAGGTGTCTCAACCTTAGAGTCCTAACATGATTAATTTTAATGTATTATTGTATTTATTTGTATTATTTAATTTCCTACAATGTCATGTCATCAATTGAGACCCATTGGCCTGGTGGCATCCTCGTTGGAGGTGATTAGATGAAATGTCATCATCCCATGTGGATGCAGGCATCAAACTTTAGAATCTTGGACTTATGACAGATTCTATGACATGTCATAAGACATCTTTGTGCATGGAGAAAGTTGGCGCCAAAGTTGGGTTATGATAGGCTATAAGAGAATTGGATATTTTTGGTCAGTTATGATAAATTCTCTTATAGTTGTAAGTGTTGTAAGTATGGCATATTTTATGAAAAAATTATATGATAGTTGTAAGACATTTTACATAGCCTACTATTAGCATATTTCAGGTGCTCGAGCTTGAGGAGGAAGAATCAAATCTTATGATAGTTGTAAGAGGTATAAGGGAATATTGTACATGTGTCCAAATCTTATGCATGGAGTGGGAAATTGTGCCATGTGGATTTGGACACCCATCCTCTTCTAGATGCTTCTCATAGCATGCATCTCTCTATATATTGTATGCCTTGAATTATAGAATGCATAGTTTTTTTGTAGGTAATGAATTGCTACCGGATTGACTCCATAATAGGTGTTTGTTTTGAAACGCTTGTTGAAGAAGCTTTGTACTTGGAGATGCATTGTAATGTTTATTTGAAATAATACAAAAGTAATATTCTTTTGGAGGGTGGGTTTTTTACCTGAAAGGGTTTTCCCCACGTATATTTGGTGTTGTTTGTTTATGTGTACTTTCTGCCCTATCTCTTTCTTTCTATGTGATTCTCTTTTTGTAACTGTCTAAGGTTTTAGTAGAATTTTTTTGTAACTCTTCCTTACCTATATTAGTGTAGGAATCTATTTCCTCTCACTTAGATTCCTTTCAGACAAAAGGAATACAAACATCAAAGTTCCCAAGTGACATTATTTTCATCCTCTAGAAAAATGAGGAATGAGTTATCAACTAAATGACCATTGAAAAGTTATTGAGAGGAATCAAGGAGATTGATATCTTTAACCAAATTTTGTGAAATAACATGAGCCAAAAGATACCCAAAACCTTAAAAAATAAGAACATATGAGTTAGGAGCAAGAGTGCATCCTTGCCAAATGGAACAAATAATCACAAATGAAGAAGATTGGTGATCATTAATGGTAATATAGATAAAAGTATCAACCAAAACCATTTCAACATAGTTGAAGATTTAGAATATTGATGGAAATAAAAACACATACCCAACCACAAACTCATAATGCATAGAAATTGAACAAAGAAAATCAACCACATTCAAATTTGAAAATGATGTGCAACCGTGTTGAGACAATTACAAAATTAATTCAATTACATGACCATTTTTTTTTTTTTTACAAAGTTTGGCTCTCTATGACCATTCTCTTTCACTTGTCCTCAAACTCAGTCTTCATATTTTCTTCTTGGAAGATTTGAAAATCTATTCTCAAAACTTCTATACTATTGTCCTCACCTTCACTACTTCCATACAGCCCCCTAGCTCTCCCTCTCTCCTCCTTTTTAAAAACTTTTTTTAAATCTAAATTAAAAGCAATTAAATGCTCACCCAGAGTGGTGTCCCACTCCCTCAATAAAATATACATTTTAACAATTTAAATTTTTGCTAGAATCTTCTATGTTTGGCATTCAAACATGCTCTCAGGTTTTTATGAAGATGCCCCCAAAATGGAGGTCTAAACATAGATTTTGCAATCAATAAAGTAAAAAATACTTGCCTCTTACCAATCCATACTCTTGTGCCTTCAAATTAATGATGATATCCATTTTTTCAGCTCTAAAATTTTCTTTGTGACAACTAAAAATAATTATCATTTTTTGTTTTACCTTATGAGACTACATAGATAATTTGGAAAAAAAATTTCAAACATGTGACTTTGACATTGCACAACAAGTGCCAAATATTGAATTTTTGCATAAATCTTACTCATAAGCTCATATTCACATTAAAATTTGTCTAGATATGAATAATATCATCAAGATTATTACCTCCAAATAATTTTTCTCCAACATTTAGAAATCTTGAAAATTAGTTGTTTTTTGGGCTATCTAAGACAAAATTTCTAATTTTAAATTCTCCCAATCTGTGAGGAGTTCGGTCATGAAACCTTCACCACATTGTGCAAAATTAATCTAATAATATATCTTCTAAAGGATTTTAACCCAACTCTTATAGGTTTCTAGAAACAATTGTTTCCATAAAACTAACTGTGGAAGTTTTAAAACTAACCGTGGAAGTTTTAAAACTACAACAAAGCAAAAGCTCAAATTTTGAAAATTAAATCACATGAGAGCTTTCCCAATGCTATGAGATGCCAAATGAACCTCAAAACACACCAAAATGGAAATACAAACTAGAAGCTTGTTTTTGGGTGATGTTGATTGCCAATCCACTTGGATGCTCCTACATCAAACATGCTGAGTAGAAAAAGATTTGTGAGTAAAACTCACAAAATGGAATTGGGTAATAGAAATACCCTTTCAGGTTGTAAACCATCTGCAATAAACTCCATCACTGGTTTAGACATAAGGAATTTCTTCCTTTGCCTCTTCCAACACTTAGCTCTAGGACACTTGTCGTCCTCCTCCACCAAGTATGCAATTTCTTCTTCCTTGCTATTGTGGACTCATGCCCACCATGAACCATCCTCCTTTGCCACATCTCTTCTTCCCTCTTTTGTTTCTTCATGAGTTTTATCCCATCACAAATTGACCAACTCCACCAAATCTCACTTGTGGCATCTTTTATAGCTTCTACATATAAATATGCTACATCCGCATACCATTTTATAACTACATAATCTCTCTTTCCATCTTCTTGCACTAACTCCTTATGCAAATTCACATCAACTATTACATCAAACAATGTAGAAAAATTAAAATTTACCTCTTCATCAATCTGATGCTTCGTGTCCACCAACATGTCTTCATTATACTCTTCCTTTGCTGCTGCAACTTCTACCTCATCATCATCTATTGTAATTTCTCTATGTTCTTTATCCTCTGTATCCATCTTTGTCTCTTCAAGATTTAAATATCCTCTTAACCACCTATCTATTATTTTCATCTACTTTATCAATAAGATATTCTCATTATTTTCTCCAAGTTCTTCATCAATTTTTGGTCCTTTAGCATGCAAATATCCTTCTTCATTATCATTGTCTATTGTAGTCTTGTTGTGCTCTTCAACCTCTACTACCATCTCATGTTTGTTCTCCTTTCTATCTTCCAAAATAAATACTTTTGTTGTTGCAATCTCACTATCTTCCTCATCATTTATAGAGGTTATTCTCACTTCTTTTTCCTTCTAGATCTTTAGCTGTAAGATTCATTTTCTCTACTCTTCTTCTCGTTGTCCTCAAAGCATACTTCTGCAATATTCTCTCCCTCATGTTCACTTTCATACATGACTATGAAATACTTTTTATCTTTCTTCTTTGGCACTTCATCAAACACTTGCTACACACTCTCAATATTCAACCTCTTAGGTCTAGACTGCCTCACACTCGGTAATCTATCTACACACAAATCACACACATTCCACCCCGAAGTCTTGGTGCAAACTGCCTCATGTTCAATGCTTTGTATGCACACTTAGAATCTCTTGATTTGATACCACTGATGCAAATAAAAACACATACCCATCCAAAAACTCACAATACATAGAAATTGAACAAAAAAAATCAACTGCATTCAAATATGAAAATGATGTGCAACCATGTTGATACAATTACAATATTAATTCAATTACATGATCAACAAAATATTTTTTTACAAAGTTTGGCTCTCCATGACCATTATCTCTCACTTGTCCTCAAACCCAACCTTCATATTTTCTTCTTGCAAGATTTGAAAATCTATTCTCAAAATTTCCATGTTGCTATCCTCACCTCTACTACTTCCATGCAGCCCCCCAACTCTCCCTCTCTCCTTTTTTAAAACTTTTTTTAAATTTGAATTAAAAGCAATTAAATTCTCACCTAGAGTGGCATCCCACTCCCTCAATAAAATATACATTTTAATAATTTTAATTTTTTTTGGAATCTTCTATGTTCGACATTCAAACATGCTCTCACGTTTTTATGAAGATGCCCCCCAAAATGGAGTTCTAAACATATATATTTTTAATCAATAAAGTAAAAAATACTTGCCTCTTACCAATCCACATTCCTATACCTTCAAATTAATGACGATATCCATGTTTTTAACTCTAAAATTGTCTTTGTGACAGCTAAAAGAAATAATTATCATTTTTTGTTTTACCTTCTGAGACTACATAGATAATTTAGAAAAAAAATTCAAACATGTGACTTCGACGTTGTATAACATATGCCAAATATTGAATTTTTGCATAACTCTTACTCAGAAGCTCATATTCACATGAAACTTTGTCCATATATGTATAATATCATCAAGATGATTACCTCCAAAAAACATTTCTCCAACATTTAATTTTTTTGAAAATTAATTGTTTTTGTGGCCATCAAAGACAAAATTTTTGATTTTAAATTCTCCTGATCCATGAGGAGTTTGGTCACGAAAACTTCACCACATTGTGTAAAATTCATCTAATAATATATTTTCTAAAATATTTTAACCCAACTCTTATAGATTTCTAGAAACAATTGTTTTCATAAAACTAATTATGGAAGCCTTAAAATTGCGATAGAGCAAAAAACTAAATTTTGAAAATTAAATCACATGAAAGGTTTTTCAATGCTCAGAGATGCCAAATGAACCCCAAAATACACCAAAATGGAAATCCAAACCATAATCTTGTTTTTGGGTGATGTCGATTTCTAGCCCGCCCAAATGCTCCTACATCAACTATGATAGCCTATTAGTTACATGTTAGGGTTCTTACCCAATATTATTATTTAATTTATAACTCCTAATAGTTGACCAACCCTACTAATTTTTTGGAGGAACATCTTGTGATTGTTGTAGCCTAGGTTTGACTCTCAAAATAATAAGAAGACAATCCTTGATCTTATGTTTAGAAGATTGACCTGTGTAACAAGTGTTGGGTAAATTAAGATATAACACATGTTGAGTGTGATGTGTTTGGCCAATTTGAGTATTAATAGTTTCCTTGAAATCTTTAAAGAGATAATATCAAAGAAAAAAAATTTCTTGTGGTGAGAAAAAGAATTATCAGGTTCAACACAAATAACCTAGCCGAAGGAAGCTACAATACTACCTAAAAAATGTCAACAAGCCAAATGAAGACTAGAGAACTCTACCCAACTAAGGACCCACAAAGCTCCCTCTATAGAGACAATAAAATCATGAGTCTAGGAAGTGACAACTAATAGAAAGATGTAGATATATCAAGGGCCATGCTTGAGGATGGCTTTTGTATGATTGGGCTTTGCAAACCAAAAAAATGAAAAACACCTTAAAGAGGTTTTGGATTACAAAAAGTTAGAGTAACAAGGGATCCAAGACTTGTTAAACGATTCTTTAAGAATAATTTTAAAGCAGATTAACCAAAAGAAAATAACTAAAGTAAAATTTTCTAGCCATGTATAGGCATTATCAAAATTTGGAATTGGAAAAATTATTTCAAATAGATTTGTAGACAACATACTTTTAGAAATACTTTTAGACTACAATTCTAAAAATTCTTTGGGGGATCGATTCTCTTGCATGTTTAAATCAATGAAAATAACAACAATTTACTAAAACGTTGGATTTTGAAGCCACATAAAGGTTGACCTCACTTGAAGGTGAGAGAGACACTAAATGCAAAGGTTAGATTACTTTCTACCAAGGAGAGTGAATATTGTGAAAGGAAATAAACACCAAATTAGGCTTGGTTTAACAATGTTCATTAAATTTTAAATCTTTAAAAGTATGATTGGGCTAGGTTTAATACCTAGGTGACTTTAACAAATTAGTTCCCCTTGCTCACTAAAATTTGGACAAAATATAAATTTTAGTTTATATTTATGTGTACTCATCATGTTGTAATCCATTTAATATAATGGCACGGAAGATTCAAACCTTCGAGTGACTTTAATAGATTGACTCCCTCTACTTGTGACAACTTAACCAAAGATAAATTCTAATATAGATATTTATTATATTTGAACCCACTTAATATAATAATAAAAATATTAATATATATGTAATCTAATTATTCCAATTTAAAAGAATCCTTGGAACTTAATTGTTTATATAAGTATATGTAATGTTTAAATACAAGTTTTCATTGTGATTGTGTGATTTAATATTTTTCAAATTTATGGTCAAGGTTTTAAAAAAGGATTTTCATTAAGAGTTGTATGGTTTTGTGATCGGGTGAAAATATTGTTCTAGAAATGAACAGCAACAAAAGAAATGCAAGAAACAATGAAAAACACCTTACACCTCAAGATTGGGCGAAAACGTTGAACTTAACAAATGTAGATAGAACAATTATACCTTGTTAAGTTGTCCTTTGGTTGGCCCTTGATTTTTGACATTGTGTATGCTCCTTTTGATGGTAAAAGATGCACAAATATGATGCAAGATGGATGATAAGTGGATGAAAATGCTATGGTGAATGCAAAAATGCAAATTTTGGCTAAGTATGGCTCATATATCAAATTGGCAAGAGTTTGGTAGCAAAATCATGAATTCCCCAAATGAGAGAAAAGAGGGGGTATTTATAGAAGAATTTAAATTCTCTAGAGAATTCAATTGTTGATATTAAACCAACAAGGCTAAGATGAAGGGCTATGATGAGTTGAGGACTCACAAGCCCTCACATCTTGACATGTGGAATGTGAAGTGGCTTAGAAATGATGATGTGTAAGTGAGGTGGAGGAAGGACATGTGATGTGGAAGGACATGTACCTTGAAATTACATTGGGAGATGAGAAGATTTCTTCAAAAAGGAACTTCTTGCCTCCAAATGGGAATGAAAGTGACATGAGAGGAATTTTAGTATTCCTCAAAAATCTCCATGGGGAAGAGGAAAGTAGTTGGGAAAATAAATGTCACATGCTTGCAAGAATCCCATGGAAAAGACAAGGTTCCAAAAAAGGGAAGCACTTGTCCGCATGTGATTTGATGTGACAAGTCAAAGACTCTAGAATATGCATAGGAAAAGGGGATTCTAGGAGGAATAAATGTGAATTAAAAATTCACATGGGGAAGAGAGGAGCCTTGGATGAATAAAAAGAAATTAAAAATTCCTTGGGAGATAGGGAGAGTTGACCAAGGTAGTAATTAGGCTTAACTAATTAGTAATTAGAAGATGATTAATGGTTAATAAGGATTAGAAGCCAACGTGCAAAAGTTGGAGGATGTGACACATCCTAATCAAGAATTAAGCATGTGCACGTCCTTAATGATGAGATTAGAGGGTTGATTAAGATTAAGAAAAAGATGTGACATGTGAGGAATTAAATAAAGGTCATATTTATTTAATTCATTTGATGAAAGGGGGATTAAAGAGGTAAGGTATTTAATTATTAACTAAATACCTTAGTTATTTAGAAGAATTAAGGGATATTAATTAAATAATAGTGATATTACTTAATTAATGCAAATAAAAGGATGTTTAAATGAAAAGGGATAAATTTGGATAAATTAAGTGTCCAAATTTAGGTGTTTACATTTTTCCCCTCTTTGAGATGGTGTTACGGAGTAGCATCATTTCAAAGAATATTAAAACCTAGAACTTGGAAGAAGATGGTTAGATTGGGAAAGCTACCCCAGTCATCAAAGGAGTGACTAGGAAGAAAGATGATGGGAGTGAAGGTGAAGGTTAGGGATGAGGATGCCCCCTCGAGAGGACATGTGGGTTCAAGAGAACATGGGTGTGCTCTTGAAATGTATGAGACGATGAGAATGGAGATGAGGAAGATGATGAAAAGTGATGGTAAGAAGGATGAAAAGGCGGTAGGAGATTGGGAAGCAATGGATACAAGGACAAAGGTGATGTTGTCCCAGTCAAGCTACATGCCAAAGTGGGTTGATGATGGAGGGAGTGTTGTTTGATGAGGGAATGATATATCCCGAAACAACACAAAATGATAGGGAAGGATACATCTCGATGATGATGATGATTAAAGAGATGATGATAAGAGATCAGATGGATAGGGGAGGGAGATTGATGAAGGATGAATGCATGGGTGGGGAAGATGAAATGCAATCCTAATGCAATTTTCCATCTTTGGAGCACTGATTTTTGCTATAGCATAAGACACAAGATACCAAGGTATGGAGAACCAAGGATGATTCGTGTCTAATGCATAAGACAAACAAAACAAACAAGAAGGCTATCCCACTACCTCAAAGTCATGAAGACCTTGGTCGGGCTAGGTATTGGGATAACCACAAGCAAAAAAGGATGCCCTAATGTAACATAAGATCATGGGAGTCTTGGTGGGTACTACGCGGGACAACTGAGAAGACAACAACAAAGAAAAGATCAAGATACACCCCTATGTTGACTAGTCAAAGCACACCATGATATGATGGATCAAGGTGACCATGACAAGTGATGTTTGGGAGCTCAAATGATAAAAACAATTCAAAAGCTTCAAAAGATCACAATCAATTTCAAAAGTCCTTTGCCATAGAATCAAGGGGATGGATGGGATTGATGAGGTCTATCAGGAAGGATGCATCCTGTTGAGATCGATGATGGATACTAAACTAAAAGATCGATATGACATAGGATATTCAAAGTTGATTGGATCTGATGATACTGGCGGATCTCGTTTGTTAAGAACCAGCTAGATAAGGGAATATCTTGATGACATGACACAAGAGAGACAAGATGTAGGACTGACACAAGACCAAAACACCCTAACGACCTAAGGGCTCGAGGGCCGATCAAAGATTAGCCTTTCCTACATGAAAGCACAGAGCCCTCGTAGTTCGATAAAAGACCATGGATAAAAATGGAAAGAGGATGATGGAGATAGATGATGGATGACCAAGATTAGGAAGACAAAAACCCTAGGGGAGGATCAAGTGATCAACCTTTCCTACGTGAAAGTGTAGGGGCAACGTAGTTCTACTAAAGGCCAAAAAAAAATGATGGATAAAGGATGATGATATGAAAATTATGGGACCAAAATGATGAGTCAGGGTAGACCTATTGGATTGGATAGGATGATGGTGATCAAATGAATCTTAGGGATGGGATAGTTATCCAAATCATAAAAAGATGAATTGGGAGAATGATACAATGGAGAGATGAATGATGAGAAGTGATAGGAGATTGGAAAGATGCACAAAGGAAGCATTGGATTGCATGGAGAGTGGCCTATAGCTAGATACCAATGACAAGGGATTACAAGATGGGATGAGGATAGGGATGAATGGGTAAGAAGAGAAAGATGGGTGGATAGGAAGAGTAGGATGGGGAGATGAATGGGATGCTATGATTGATGAATAGAGGGATAAGGATGAGGAGATGAAAGGGATGCTATGATGGATATGAAGATAAGGATGGGGAGATCAAAGGGATTGGATGGATAGGAAGATAAGGATTGAGAGACGGAGGAGATTTTTATGATGGATAGGAAGATAAGGATGGGGAGATGAAAGGGGTGTTATGATGGATAGGAAGATAAGGATGGGGAGATGAAAGGGATTGGATGGATAGGAAGATAATGATAGGTAGATGGAAGAGATTGTTATGATGGATGATGTCTCCAAGGACTATGTCACAAAGGGAGATAATTTCCACCACTCTAAATATGTCATGTGTCATGAGGCAGGAGGGATAAAAGACGAGTGGATGGGAAGATAAAGGAGATAACTAGAGGAGGATAGGATGGGTGACTAAGGAATACAATAGAGCATGGATGAAGGGAATGTATAACAAGAGATGTCTAAAGCATGCATAGATAGGTGCCCCTATTTTGATCAAGATCACAAGAAAGATGGATAGATGGGAGATACATGGGATATGATGGTAGGATAGAAAAGATAGGTGGGATGGAGGTGATGAATGAAGAGGACGTATAGCAGGAAGATGGGTGCATAGCTGGTGTTAGAACTGTAAAATTTTGAAAATTTCATGGCTGCACATACTCATTAGTTCCCAAAAATGCCCATACCATAAGCACAAGAATCTTCTCTTCATAACATTTTTTCCTATATGTTGTCATGTGATCCCATAAAATTCATCTAACCCTAAGTATTTCAATGTATAATTCATATCGACAAGAGATGATGAGGGTCTCCCCGATCTATAAAACATTTTATACTAATATATGTTTTTTTGCAGTTTATTGGAAAGACATTGGGAAATTCTTAATGATGTTATTTCATTTGGTAAGACACATATCGGCAAGATGTAGTTCATTGTCTTAGCAACCAAATGATCCTATCGGTGAGAAAATCCTCATTGATATAAGTCATAACGAGCACATGTGTGTTATATCGATGAAGCACAAAATGATTGTCAGTGGAGACCTAAGTCATAAGTGCAAGTCACAATGGGCTTATTTATGTATTACCGATTGTGGTGCAATTTTGGAGCATCAAAAAGGAATCTGCAATATTCTCCATAAGTTTCTCAAAAAAGTGAGTCCCATTGGTAGTACAATACCATCAGGGTGAGTTTGAGGAAGTCTTGCTGACCCATCATATCATTATAGTGGAATTACATCAGTAGGGGGACTTAGCAAAATTCATAGTCTTTCCAATAATGAAATTCATCAGTCAGACTTGAACCATCAGTGTAATTTTACGGAAGCTTTTTTTTGGTTTTGCCGATAAAGCTGAGGAAGCATTTTTTCATTGTCATCAGGATGGAGTCAGGGAGTCTTTCCGACCCCCTATGTCACAGTGATAGAATCACATTAAGGATTTGGTGGTATACTTGGACAAGATTGATTCAGCGAGACTAGCTTCTTCGATGAGAGATAGGAAGCTCACGTCGAATGAAGTTCCATTGGTAAGAAAACCACTGCGTCTTAGTGATCGGAGTTTACGAAGGATAAATCTTGGTAGAACACAATGAAAGTGGAGGAACATCTGCCCAACCTTCAATGTCACAGTGATACACTCATGACTGAAGGGATAGCTATTGGTGAGACTCAATGCATTGATGAGACTGCATGATATCAAAGTGATATAAAATCTGTGGTAGTAAGAGAGACTCAAAACATCAATATGACTGTAGGATGTCATAGCAGATGTCTGGTGAATGTTTGAAAAATCCCGAATAAAATAATCACCAGAGATTTGAATATGAAGGGACGTGACTTTTCAAATGATTGATATATAAAACCCATTTTTGACAAGAAAAAAAGAGAGAGCAAAGGGGGATCGAACAAAAAATACAGTAGAACAAAATATTTATTTTTTGAGACTATGATGCATGTAAAAAATGATGGAGATTTCAATTGAATTCATTTGATTTGGTGACATTTTTCTAGTTGCAGTTGTTTGTTGTGTTAATTAGAAGTATTGCTAAAGTTGTCTCCAAGGTTGATATTTTCTAATTGTTTAAACTAATATATAGGGGATATTTTTTAGTTTATCAGTGCACACTTGCTATATCTGTATGGTTGGATTAATTGGGTCTTTCAAGGAAAGATTAAATACCTTAAATCAATCATAGTAATTAGGGAATCTCATTTGGATCATTAAGAACTCAGTAGTCATATTCCTACATGTTTATACCAGTTATAAACTTAAAACCTATATGCCAAACAATTTGATTTTCTACTAAAAAGAAGTTACTCATTTCATATTTTCATTTGACTTTGTACACCCAATAAGGCACTAGTATGTTATTTCACTATTTAGTTTCATTTAGTTTTTCATATGAACACATTAGATTTAGCCTTGATATTGCTTATACAATTTATACCAAATTAAAACTCATTTATCCACTCCTATTTTCTAGTGTGGGTAAATTGCTTTAGGAGATAAACAAAGGTCAAGTTTTCCTCATTGTTATAGGTACACCTACCTAGGTCTGGCAACGCCTGAAGAGTAGAAGGGTTGATTCATTTGGCCTTGTTTGTTACCTAGAAATGTATCTAGAGATTGGCACCCTCTAGAGGTATTTTTCCTATGTTTTTGAGAGCTAACAAATTGGCAACTCCACTGGGGACTTATTGCAGGATATCCAGATGAAGATTATCATACAGAGTAATTGAAGAAAAAATCATAATTTGAGAAGTTTTTGAAAAGGTTATTCTGGTGGGGGATAAAATCAAGAATAGTTTCATTTTTCTCATTTTTCACAAAGTGAGTGGCGATTCTGACAAGAATATTGCATCAATTCAACATGAATGGTAGAAGATCCCAATATATGGGAGGTCTTACTGGTAATAGTAAGTGGACACATAAGGATGATAAGGATGATAAGGGTAAGAAGAAAGAGGATGACATGTGCATAATGAACAAAGACAAAGGATTAAGACCACATTGTGAGACGTATGACCGTTATGATACATGGAGAGATAATTCAAGTGTAGAACCTTGCACCCCTAAAGAACAAAGAAATCCTTTTTATAATCCTCGAAAGCATGAAGAGTTTGATGCTAAATTTGAGGCTGAACAAATAAGATGTCAACAAGAATATGATCAAAGAATGGAGGGTAATCAAAGTGAGCCTATTGATCATGTAATTCCTCAAGAAAACTATGAGTTCTCAACTCATCAAGAAGTAGAAGCACAACTTGAGTTGCGTAAACAAGAAGTAGAAAGGGTAAAAGCTGAAAAGGAAAATATCCAAATGATAAAAGCAATGCAAGACTTGAAATTGCAGAAAGCCCAAATTGATGCTTAGATAGCTTGTTTTTCAAAGTATATACCACCTCATAGGCAAGGAAATGATAATACAGGGCCTTCAGACCCATCAAAGGCTCCTCAGATTCATATGAGAAATCAATACAAGCAACCAAACTATCCACCGTATATTGCATCACAACATACAAATCTACAACCACCTCATGGTCAACAATATGTGCCATATCTTCATACACAATACAATAATCTAATGTACCAGTATTAGCATGTGCATAACCCTCCCCCTCAACAATATACAACAATGATAAAAAAATTTGATTTGACAGGGTTTCAATTATACCCTCACCCTATGAATAGCAGTTGGAGGAGTCTTGTTCCTAAGTTTATAGGGAGTAGTGAAATTTATGTTGAAGATCATTTGAGGAATTTTAATGCTTTTATCTAGGACTTGGATATAGCATAGGCAGATTTACATATGAGGTTATTCATGATGTCACTCACTGAAGAAGCTAGGGATTGGTTCAATGGCCTGCCAACAACTTTTTTTGATTCTATCCAAGAATTTCAGGATCGATTTCTTGAACAGTATGGGAATCCATGTGCACCAGTGTTGCTTTACATGAATTAGTATGGATTCAAAAAAATTAGAATGAGTCAATTTATGATTTTAACCAGAGATTTAGCAAATTGTAAAATAAGATACCACCTGGATCAAAGTTGCTAGACTCTACAACATTGAGTATTTATTTGAATGCATTCGATGCAAAAATAGGGTATGAACTAAGAAACAAGTTTCCAAGAGATTTGGCTGAAGCCCAAAAGATAGCACTGACCATTGAAAACAACAAGAAATTTGCTGGGATGATCAATAAGAGAGACAATCTCAGGGTTCCTTGGCATGCCAATAATTATCAGTACAAACAGGAGAACATGTACAAAAATAAGAGGCATTGGTTACATGACATGACCTACAATACAAATTGGAAGGATGGAAAACCTGTAATGGATAGACCTAGGAACAAAGAAACACTTGATCCATTAAGAAGGGAGCATATATGGTCAATAATAATCTTTGGTGTGAAGGTTGTGATGGACCACATTCCCCAGATCATTGTGTTGTAGCCCAAGAAATGTAGCAAGAAGGAATGTTAGCGGGTGACAGTGGAGAGGATCACACAATGTACTTGACCTTAAATACCTTTCACCCTACTAAGGAAGAATATTCATCTTCAGAAGATGAAGGCTATGAGTATGATGTTTCAAATCAAAGGTGCAATGTCCACATGGCTGAACAATAGGTTTTTTTTAATTTTGAAGAAGATTGTGCAAAACAATATTTTGTTGAGGTGCCTACTCAATGCGATATAAGGAGACCCACTGATGAAGAAATAAAGAGGTTAACCATTGCTGTGGTTGAATAAGCGAAGAGCAAGTATTGGTTAAGAAATAGGACAGCAAATGAAAAGGGAGGTGCTCCTAGGGAAACATTCATGAAAGATAGATTAGTAACACCAAGAGTTTTGAAGAGAAGAAAAAATAAGAAACATGACAAGAATGAACAAAAGCTTGTCCAGAAAGAAGAAAATAAAGAGTTATACAAAGAAAAGCAGAAACCTATCCAAAAGGAAGAATTTAAAGGGGAAACATTAGAGCAAAAGAAAATGGTTAAGGTAGAGGGTTCTTCATTTGACTTTTCTCAGGCTTTATCTTAGTTAAAAATGTATGTCCCACTGCTTGAGATGATGAGGATTAAGGAGTATAGGGATAGTGCAATTCAATTGATATCAAGTGGAAAAGAGAAAAGTACGAGTTCTAAAAATTAGATGGCCACTAAAACGGTTAACAAGCAAGAGAAAGTAATTGTCCTTGAAGTGTGTTTAAATGATGTATTGGTAAGTTCCCCACAAGTTGAGCCTTTTTTCACTACACTACTTATAAACAAAAAACTATTGAGGAATTTCATGATAGACTCTGGTGTTGTAATCAATATCATGCCAGTTGGAGTTATGAAACAACTTGGTATGTGGGTAGATACTAATGAAGGGAAGTGCTATGCAATGGTTAGTATGCCTATTCTAGTACTAGGTGTTATGAAAGATGTTGAAGTCAAACTATCTACTTATCCTCAGGAAACCTACAATATAGATATAACTATATTTGATACTCCTCAATTTTGGATGCTTCTATCAAGACAGTGGATGGCAACGGTTGGAGGAAATGTCTAATTTGATTTGTCTTATGCAACAATTCCAGTGAATGGTCAGGAATTTAAGTTGTACAGGGAGCCAAGGATGAACCAAGTTTTTGATTATTTACCTCAAGATCAAGTCAATTGTTTTTGTGATGTGGATCTTGGAAATTTTAAGATAGAACCAACCCAGCCAGAATTAGTCAATGCTGATCCGATTGATAAACATGTTGCAAAAAACTGTGATGGCGTGTGGAAAATGTACTTTGATGGAGCTTGCAGCCAAGAAGGTAACATAGCAGGAATAGTGTTTGTTTCCCCTGAAGGAGTTACTTTTAAATATTCATTTTTTCTGGCATTTGAATGCATGAACAATATAGCAGAATATGAAGCTTTACTAACATGATTGAATATGGCTGTAAAACATAAGATCAAGTTGCTAGTTGTTCTAGGGGATTTTGAGCTAGTTGTTTCTCAAGCTAAATTAAAATATGCAACAAAACACAAGAGGATAAAGCAATACATGAATGTTGTACGAGACACAATTGAATTGTTTGATGCTTTCTCAATTGAGTGGATTGATAGGTCAAAGAATATAATGGCAGATTTTTTAGCCAATGTAGCACTAAAAAGAGATGACATCACATTGGCTAGAGTGTCTCAAATCAAGTTCAAAGCAAGACCTACTGTGCCTGATAATATATATAGTTGGCAGGTTTTTAATGATGATACTGACCTCTTGAAATTTCTTCACTATATAGATCAATATGAAGCTTAAGAAGTTGATTTCAATGCCTTTGTTGAAGAAGTGGATGGAAAGCAGATAGTATTCAGGAAAGAGGTCTTACAGCTTAAAACTAATAAGCTTCCCAAAGGGCTGGTAGCATTGGAAAGGGTATATGATGGAAATGATCAATCCCTTATGAAGCAGACACCAGTCAAGAGGGAGTATATTGAAGAGGTCAATTTAGGGACTGAACTGGCACTAAAAAAGGTATACATTGGAAAGAAAATAAGCCCGACAATTCAAAGAATGTTGATTGCACTATTGAGAAAATATAAACATGTGTTTGCATGGTCTTATGAAGATCTCAAAGCATATAGGGAAGATTTGTTTCAACATGAAATCCCATTGAAGCTAGATGCAAAGCCATTTAGGCAAAGGTAAAGACCTATCAACTCAACATTGGAACGAAAAATGTAGGAGGAATTGGTAAAGCTTAGAGATGGGGGTATTATCAAACCAATCAGGCATTCAACATGGGTTTCAAACCTAGTTCCTATGAGGAAGAAGAACGGGGATATTAGATTATGTGTGGACTTCAGAAATCTAAATGTGGCATCTCTTAAGGATAATTATCCTCTACCTAATATGGAAGTTGTACTACATAAAGTAACAGGGTGTGAGTTGTTATCTATGATGGATGGGTTCTCTAGTTACAACCAAGTCAAAGTCAAAGAATCTGAGTGGTATAAGATAGCCTTTACAACCCCATGGGGAATGCATGTTTATATGAGAATGCCATTCAATCTAACAAATGCAGGTGCAACCTTTCAAAGAGCTATGGACGTAGCATTTGCAGATTTGATTAATGCTATCATGGTGGTATATCAAGATGACCTTACTGCTTATTCAAAAAGGGCTTAAGATCATGTAGAACATTTGGAAAAGGTATTTTTAAAGCTCTAGAATATGGTATTAGTCTGAATCCTAAAAAATGTCATTTTGCAGTCACAAAAGGTAAACTCTTATGACATATTGTGTCAAAGGAGGGAATTAGAATAGATCCTAAGAGGGTTGAGGCTATAGATAAAATTCCTATTCCTAAAATTGTCAAGGCCATCTAGTCATTTTTTGGACAGATCAATTTTGTTAGGAGATTTGTATATAATTTTGCTGAAATTATTAAGCCCATATCAAAGATGTTAAGAAAGGGAAAAAAGATAGAATGGATTGCAGAGGCATTGGAAGCTTTCATATCAATCAAAAAGGCCATCAAGGAAGCCCTTGTCCTTAAATCTCCAAAATTTTCAAAACCCTTTCAAATATTTTCATTTGCTTCGCTACATACTATAGCTGCTATCATGTTACAGAAGAATGATGAAGGTCATGAGAAGCTTGTGTCTTTTTTCAGCAAGTCATTGCAGGGATCAGAATTGAAATATGACATAATGGAGAAACAAGAATTTGCATTGGTGAAACCCATAAAAGCTTTTAGACCATATCTTGTTGGAGCTAAGGTGATAGTTTATGTCCCTCATGAAACTGTTAAGGATATCTTGACATAGTTAGAAGTAACTGGGAAGAGATACAGGTGGATTAATAAAATTCAAGAATTTGATATGGAAATATAGATCACCAAATTAGTGAGAGGTCAGGGTTTGGCCAAGTTAATGGCAGAAACAAATATTGAAGCAAATCAAATTTGCAATGTAGAAGATGAAGGAAATGCAATTGCAAGTATTGAGCATACTGCTTGGTATACAGACATCATGTATTACCCCAGATACATGAAGTGCCTTGAAGGATTAAGTGACAATCAAAGAAGAACTTTGAAGCTGCAAGCGTCCAAATATGTGTTCATGGAAGGTGATTTGTTTTGGAAAAATAGGGATGGGATGTTGTTGCTATGTCTAGATGAGTCACAGGCTAAGCGTGTTTTGAGAGAGATGCATGAAGGGGTATGTGGAGGCCATTATTCTACAAAGATGATTGCACAAAAGATTCTTAGGGTAGGTTATTACTGGCCAAAAGTATTTAATGATTCTTTTTCATATGTAAGAAAATGTGAAGAATGTCAGAGGTTCTCAGGGAAAATGAAGTATCAAGGAGCTTTACCACTCAGACCTTTGTAGGTTGATGCCCCTTTTCATCAGTGGGGAATTGATTTTATTGGGGAGATACAAGAGAAATCAAGTGGAGGACATAAATGGATCTTGGTAGCTATTGATTACTTCACCAAATGGGTAGAGGCAGTCCCAAGCAAGCAAGCAACAAGTAAAGTTGTAATCAATTTTTTAATGGATAACATCATTACCAGATTTGGTACACCATTAAGATTGATTACAAATAATTGGATGTGTTTCAGATCTGATGAGTTTAAATATTTTTGCAGTACATATGGTATTAATGTTTCTTATGCATCTTCTTACCATCCGTAAGCTAATGGTCAAGTAGATTCTAGCAACAAAAGTCTTTTGAAGATCATAAGGAGGATGCTAGGTGGGAATAAGAAGGCTTGGGATTCAAAATTGAGGTTAGCTATGTGGGATGATAGGATAACTGTGAAAAAGGTGATTGGAAAATCCCCGTTTGAATTGGCATATGGAACAAAAGCTAGGATGCCTTTACAAAATTTGTTACCAGTTTACAAATTTATCCTTCAGGAAGATATAGATATTCTAGAACCAATAGAGGAAAGAATGGAACAACTGGCATAACTTGATGAAGTAAGAAGGTTAGCTCGAAACTAGAATGTGAAATTGCAGGCATAAATGAAGTATTTATTTGATAAAAGGGAAAAAGATAGAAAGTTTGAAGAAAATAATTTGGTGTTAATGTGGAATGCAAGGTGTCAGGAGAAGGGAAAACATGGGGAATTTGAAGCTTTGTGGTGTTTGCAAGAAAGGTGAAGATTCATATTATTTGTAAAACATGACTGGTGAAGAACATGAGTTGCTTGTACATGGGAAATTCTTGAAGTATTTTTTCTCTTGAGAAATATAGAGGATTAAGGGTTTCCAGTGCATGGAAAACTCTTGACAGTCCTCTCAAAAATTATTTTCCATGCATAGTAGTCTAGGAAATAAAAAGGAACATGAATTGCCAGTACATGGAAAATTATGATATTCTTTTTAAAATAAATCTTTCCATGTATAGTAGGATAGGGACATGTTCATCTCCATTTCCATTCATTCCATCTTGCTCACTGTTCCATCACGTTGAGTTTGGTTTTCTCACCCAAAAATCTAGATGCTTGCAATGATCTCACAATCATTCATTCCCATACAAAGCCACTGTTAGAACTATAAAATTTTGAAAATTTCATGGCTGCACATACTCATTAGTTCCCAAAAATTCCCATACCATAAGCACGAGAATCTTCTCTTCATAACATTTTTTCCTATATGCTGTTATGTGATCCCATAGAATTCATCTAACCCTGAGTATTTCAATGTATAATTCATATTGGCAAGAGATGGTGAGGGTCTCCCCGAACCATAAAACATTTTATACTAATATATGTCTTTTTGCAGTTTATTGGAAAGACATCAAGAAAGTCTTACCGATGTTATTTCATTTGGTAAGACACATATCGGTAGGACACAGTTCATTGTCTCAATGACCAAAGGATCATATCGGTGAGAAAATCCTCATCGATATAAGTCATAACAAGCACATGTGTGTTATACCGATGAAACACAAAATGATCGTCGAAGAGACCTAAGTCATTGGTGTAAGTCATAATGGGATTATTTATGTCTTACCAATTGTGGTGCAATTCTAAAGCATCAAAAAGGAATCTGCAATATTCTCCATAAGTTTCCCAGAAAAGTGGGTCCCATCAGTAGTATAGTACCATTAGGGTGAGTTCAAGGAAGTATTGCTGACCCATCATATCATTATAGTAGAATTACATCGATAGGGGGACTTAGCGAAATTCATAGTCTCACTGATAATGAAATTCATCAGCCAGACTTGAACCGTCGGTGTAATTTTTTGGAAGCATTTTTTTAGTTTTGTTGGTAAAGCTGAGGAAGTTTTCTGTCATTGTCATCAGGGTGGAGTCAGGGAGTCTTGTTGAACCCCTATGTCATAGTGATAGGATCACATTAAGGATTTGGTGGTATACTTGGACATGATTTATTTGGTGAGACTAGCTTCTTTAGCAAGAGATAGGAAGCTCATGCCGAATGAAGTTCCATTGGTAGGAAAACCACTGCATCTCGGCAATCGGAGTTGACGAAGGATAAATATCGGCATAACACAATGAAAGAGGAGGAACATCCGCACGACCTTCAATGTCATAGAGATACACTCATGACTGAAGGGATAGCTATCAGTGAGACTCAACGCATCGATGAGACTGCATGATATCAAAGCGATATAAAATTTGTGGTAGTCAGAGAGACTCAAAATGACGGTATGATTGTAGGATGTCATAGAGGATGTCTGGTGAACATTTGAAAAAGCTCGAATAAAATAATCGCTCAAGATTTGAATACGAAGGGATGTGAATTTTCAAATGATTGATATATAAAACCCATTTTTGACAGCAAAAAAAGAGAGAGCAGAGGGGAATTGAACAAACAATATAGTAGATTAGAATGTTTATTTTTTGAGACTATGATGCATGTAAAAAATGATAGAGATTTCAATTGAATTCATTTGATTTGGTTTTATTTTTCTGGTTGCAGTTGTTTGTTGTGTTAATTAAAAGTATTGCTGAAGTTGTCTCCAAGGTTGATATTTTCTAATTGTTTAAACTAATATATCAAGGATATTTTTCAGTTTGTCAGTGCACACTTGTTGTATCCGTATGGTTGGATTAATTGGGTCTTTCAAGGAAAGATTAAATCCTTTAAATAAATCATAGTAATTAGGGAATCTCATTGTTCATTAAGAAGAACTCAGTAGTCATATTCCTACATGTTTGTACCAGTTATAAACTTAAAACATATATGCCAAACAATTTGAGTTTCTGCCAAAAAGAAATCACTCATTTCAGATTTTCATTTGACTTCGTACACCCAATAAGGCACTAGTCTCTGTTATTTCACTATTTAGTTTCATTTAGTTTTTCATATGAACACATTAGATTTAGCCTTGATATTGCTTATACAATTTATACCAAATTAAAACTCATTTATCCACTCCTATTTTCTAGTGTGGGTAAATTGCTTTAGGAGATAAACAAAGGTCAAGTCTGCCTCATTGTTATAGGTACACCTGCCTAGGTCTGGCAGTGCTTGAAGAGTAGAAGGTTCAATTCATTTGGCCTTGTCTATTACCCAGAGACATATCTACAGATTGGCACCCTCTAGAGGTATTTTGCCTACATTTTTGAGAGCTAACAAACTGGCGACTCCGCTAGGGACTTATTGCAAGATATCCAGATGAAGATCATCATACAAAGTCATTGAAGAAAAATTAATAATTTGAGAATTTTCTGAAAAGGTGATTCCGTTGGGGGATAAAATCAAGAAATAATTTCATTTTTCTCACTTTTCACAAAGTGAGTGGTGACTCTGACAAGAATATTGCATCAATTCAACATGAATGGTAGAAGATCCCAATATAAGGGAGGTCCTGCTAGAAAGAGGATGACATGTGCATAATGGATAAAGACAAAGCATTAAGACCCCGTTGTGAGACATATGACCGTTATGATACATGGAGAGATAATTCAAGTGTAAAACCTTGTACCCCTGAAGAACAAAGAAATCCTTTTTATAATCCTTAGAAGTAGGAAGAGTTCGATGATAAATTTGAAGTTGAACGAATCATATGTCAATAGCAATATGATCAAATAATGGAGGGTAATCAAAGTGAGCCTATTGATCATGTAATTCCTCAAGAAAACTATGAGTTCTCAACTCATCAAGAAGTAGAAGCACAACTCGAGTTTCATAAACAAGAAGTAGAAAGGGTGAAAGCTGAATAGGAAAAGATCCAAATGATAAAAGCAATCCAAGACTTGAAATTGTAGAAAGCCCAAATTAATACTCAGATAACTAGTTTTTCAATGTATATACCACCCCATAGGCAAGGAAATGATAATATAGGGCCTTTAGATCCATCAAAGACTCCTCATAATCATATGAGAAATCAATACAAGCAACCAAACTATCCACCGTATATTGCATCACAACATAAAAATCTACAACCATCTCATGGTTAGCAATATGTGCCATATCTTCATACACAATACAATAATCTAATGTACCAGTATCAACATGTGCATAATACTCCCCCTCATCAATATACAACAATGATCAAACAATTTTATTTGACAAGGTTTCAATTATACCCTTACCCTATGGATAGCAGTTGGAGGAGTCTTGTTCCTAAGTTTACAAGGAGCAGTGTAATTTCATATGAAGATCATTTGAGGAATTTTAATGCTTTTATCCAGGACTTGGATATAGCATATGCAGATTTACATATGAGGTTATGCATGATGTCACTCACTGAAGAAGCTAGGGATTGGTTCAATGGCCTGCCAACAACTTCTGTTGATTCTTTCCAAGAATTTCAGGATTGATTTCTTGAACAGTATGGAAATCCATACGCACTAGATGCTGCTTTACATGAATTAGTACAGATTCAAAAAAATCAAAATGAGTCAATTTATGAGTTTAACCGAAGATTTAGCAAATTGAAGAATAAGATACCACCTGGATCAAATTTTCTAGACTCTACAGCATTGAGTATTTATTTGAATGCATTCAATCCAAAAATAGGGTATGAACTAAGAAACAGGTTTCCAAGAGATTTGGCTGAAGCCCAAAAGATAGCACTGACCATTGAAAACAACAGGAAAGTTGCTAGGATGATGAATAAGAGAGAGAATCCTTGGGTTCCTCAACATGCCAATAATTATTAGTACAAAGAGGAGAACATGTATAGAAATGAGAGGCCTTAGTTACATGACATGCCCTACAATACAAATTGGAAGGATGGAAAACCTATAATGGATAGACCTAGGAACAAAGAAACACCTAATCCATTAAGGAAGAAGGGGGCGTATATGGTCAATAATAATCTTTGGTGTGAAGGTTGTGATGGGCCACATTCCCTAGACCACTGTGTTGTATCCCAAGAAATGTAGGAACAAGGAATGTTAGCGGGTGATAGTGGAGAGGATCACACATTATACTTGACCTCAAATAACTTTCACCCCACTAAGGAAGAATATTCATCTTCAGAAGATGAAGGTTGTGAATATGATGTTTCAAATCAAAGGTGCAATGTCCACATGGCTGAACAACAAGTTTTTTCTGATTCTGAAGAAGATTGTGCAAAACAATATTCTGTTGAGCTGCCTACTCAATGCGATATAAGGAGACCCACTGATGAAGAAATAAAGAGGTTAACCATTGATGCGGTTGAACAAGCAAAGAGAAAGTATTGGTTAAGAAATAGGATAGTGAATGAAAAGGAAGGTGCTCCCAGGGAAACATTCATGGAAGATAGAGAAGTAACACCAAGAGTTTTAAAGAGAACATAAAATAAGCAACATGACAAGAACAAACAAAAGTTTGTTCATAAAGAAGAAAATAAAGAGTTATACAAAGAAAAGTAGAATCCTGTCCAAAAGGAAGAATTCAAAGGGGAAACATTAGAGCAAAATAAAATGGTTAAGGCAAAGGGTTCTTCATTTAAATTTCTCAGGTAAAAATGTTTGTCCCACTGCTTGAGATGATGAGGATTCAAGAGTATAGGGATAGTGCAATTCAATTGATATCAAGTGGAAAAGAGAAAAGTACGAGTTCTAAAAATCAGATGGCCACTAGAACGGTTAACAAGCAAGAGAAATTAATTGTCCCTGAAGTGTGCATTTTTGTTTTAGCATCCAAAGTGATTTTAGTAGCAATGAGATGGGTATGATGAGATGGATGATGTGGAGTGATGGAGGTAGGATTATGGGGATTATCTTTAGATGGAGGATGTGTGGGTATGTGACTTTGTTGATCCTGATTAGGGGACATGCTAGGGGGATGTTTATGATGGATGAAATGGATAGGTGATGAATGGATGAAAGGATGAATAGGATGAAATGGAGGTGATTTTGGGATATAAGGGCCCAAAAAAAACGTAGTGGGTGGAGAGACATAAGGACCTATGAGGGATGAAGGATGCGAGATGGTGGATGGAGGGATGTAATGACCCAAAATGAATGGAGTAGATGAAGGAGGAATATGTATGATTTTTTTGAGGTGATATGATGGAGGAGGGATGGAAACATATGATCTAGTGGAGCGATGGGAAGAGCCTATATTTATTTTGGAAGAGGCTTGTTGAGGACATCTTGAGGTTGTACCAACATCTTTAGATTGTGAGTCTTGGAAACTAGGTCCAAGACCTCGCATACAAAGTTTATCTTTGACCTGGATGGGCTCTAAACTACCTTTCTCATGAAGGCTAAACCTTTTCCTTGATAGTTCATGTTCTTGAGCGTGCGATCCATGATAGGATTTTTTTTATTCTAGAAGAATGATGCAAGGCCATTATTAGGTGGAGGAAGATGGGTGATATATATGCTTTATTTTTCTTTTGTAAGGGGACCACCATGGATGAATGTGAGGGTACTGAGGAGATATACAAGTAGTGTGAGGATAGTAGGTTTGGGTGATGATGGAGGATCATGAGATGTAGATGATGGGATAGCTGCATCTGGATGGGTGGTATCAAGAGAGGGATTAGGTTATATGATAGGATCTATATTTGTGGGTGAAAATGGATTGTGCAATGGAAATGAAGATAAGTGTTCATGAGATGGAGTGGTGGAATCAAGGAGATCATGGGATGGAATGGATGGAGGACTGTGATCTTGAGGTGGACTAGACATGATGGTAGGATCTTGATGTGGAGAAGAGGGTGTGTTGTTATGCTTTGGATCAATGTCTTGGCTTGAATCTTCTTGTGTGGGTGGCATGATAATGGAGTAATGTTGGATGGACTCCCAAAGTGAGTGAGATGGACAGATGGAGGATTCATGAAGTTCAAGAGGAGTGGAAGGAGTGGATTGGATTGGTAGATCTGTGATGGATTGGGAGGATCTCGGTGTAGGAGGAGTGGATTAGACTTGGTTATCTTCGATGGGCTCAGAAAATCTAGGATATGGGGGCTTAGTGGATTAAGTGGATGTGATGGTTTTGACGGTTTGAGTGGTACTAGGGGTGGCAACATCAATGATAGGTGTGGGTTGGAGAGGGGTCTCATCATTAGTGACCATGGATGATGGATTGGGAGAGCATGGTTCCACTACTTCAATGTGTGGAGTGGGGGATGTCTTCTTTGTCATAATTTCTCAGAGAACTTTTAGAGTGAGAAACCTGTATAGTCTAGTCTTGGCTAGGGTGATGGGCAAAGATTAAGGATTGCGATTATGGTGAGGTGGACTAGGATTATATGGAGGAATGGGAATTGATATAGGACAAGAGGTAGGTGAAGGATTAGTATTGGATGGAGGGTTAAGGTAGGGATATTGGAGTGGTGAATTAGGATAGGGGTACATGGACTATGGATTAGGACAAGAGGATACAACTGGTGGATTGTAGTAAGGGTATTGGGATGGAGGATTAGGATGGGGAAATTGAGATGGAAGATTGAGATAGGGAGATGTGGATGATGGATTAGGATAAGGAGATGTGGATGTTGGATTAGGATAGGTTAATTGGTAAGGAGGATTAAGATAGGGGGACATGGATGGGGGATTGTAATAGGAGTATTGTGATGGTAGATTAGGATAAGAGGATGCAGGTGTTGGATAAGAGGATGATGTAGATGGACATGAAAAATATGTGGAAGGGGAAGATACTGGATATCCCTTATCAAAGGTAGCATAAGGAGCATCATTATTCATGGATGAAGACATAACAGGATAGCTCAGAGGAGTAATTGGATTGTGGAAAGCCGGGTGGAGAAAGCTTACTAGTGATGATAGCATCATGGGGATCTATGTCATATTCCTCTTGATCAACAAGACTCTCGTTATCATCATCGACATAATTAGGGTTTCCCTTGACTACTATTGGTGAAGGATAAGGATTCATGATGATGGAAATGAACTAAAGCTCAAATCAGGATTGGATTAAGGCTTAGATTAGGATAATTAGATGATGTGATGGGATTGATTTTGATGATTAGATTTGATTATCAAAGGATGATTACGACACCGAATTTGCTTTGAGATGGAAGTAGATTGATTGGGTCGAAGGTGATTGGATAGGGATGTGATTGGATTGGATTGGATAAGATCGACTGATGGATCAGATAGGATGATGAAAGAGATTGGAAAACCCCATCTAGAGATTACCCTAGGTGACTTAGGATACTGATTGATCAGATTAAAGGATAAATAGATGATTGCAGCATTGAATTCACTTTGAGATTGAAAGTGGATTGATTGGGCCAACAATGATGATTAACTTAGGATGGATGGAATTTCTAAGCAGATGTTGATGATGACGATCAATTTAGACACCTAGGTCAATTCATATAATAACTTGAAACAAAGTTCAGAGGATTTGAATGGGGAAAACGATGATCAAATTGGGGTCGCGGATGATAGGAATTGGTGAATGAATACTAAAAATGAGTAAAAAATTGATTGGATTGTATGAATGACTCTTATAGTGAGGAGATGAAAGCTCATAATGGATGAAAGATTACTCAAAATGATTAAATAGTTGATCAAAATGAGTGAACGACCACTTGAAATGAGAGGAGGTTCAGAATAGATGAAAGATTACTCAAAATGAGTAAACGGATGATCAAGAGGGATGAATGACTACTCGAAATGAGTAAAAGACTACTCAAAATAGGTGAATGATTCTCAGAACGAGAAGATGAAGGTTTGAAATGAACGAATGGTTACTCAAAATGAGTAAATGAATGATCGAGAGGGATGAACGACTACTTGAAATGAGTAAATGATTTCTAAGAATGAATGAACGACTCTTAGAATGAGGAGATGTAAGCTCATAATGAATGGATGAGTGCTCAGAATAGATGAATGAGTACTTGGAACGAGTGCTCAGAATGGATGAACGAGTACTCAAAACATGTAAATGATTGATTAGAATGGCTGAACGAGCACTCAAAATGATAAAAGGTTCAATGGATGAACATTTACTCAGAACGAGTAAACGATTGATTAGAATGGATGAACGAGAGTTCACAATGATAAAAGAAGGTTTATAATGGATGAAAATTTACTCAGAACGAGTAAACGAATGATTGAAAAGGGTGAACAAGAGTCTAAAATGAGGAGAACAAATGTTTGAAATGGATGAATGAAAGCTTGAAATGCGTAAATGATTGATCAAAATGGATGAACGAAAGCTTAGATTGGGAGATTAACTCTTGGAATGGATGAAAGGATACTCGTAATGAGGTTAAGAATGCTTGAGATGTGAAGAAGGGTGCTCAAAATGACTGAACAAAGGGTGAAATCAGCTGTTTAAGGGGCAAGTTCACCCAAGGTAAGGCAAGTGTAAATTAGGATTTTGGTTAAAGCTCAGATTGGGAGTAGATTAAAGCTCAAATTAGGATTGGATTGAAGCTCAGATTAGTATGACTGGAGGATGTGATGGGATTGATTCTACACCAAGTTCATGGGTTTAAATGACATAAGGTGTTGATGCTTAGATTTTTCAAGATTTGGTAGTTTTCAGAAATTGTCAAATTTTTCCATTTTAGGAAACTTCATAGACATACCTTTGAGAGTCTAGTTTTGTCCCCAAAAAAACCCAAAACTAAGATAGGATGAATTTCCAACAAACATCCCAAATTTGAGACATGAATTTTGAGTTATCAACAAAAACGATTTTTCAAAAACTGAAAAAAACACTAAATTTTGATTTTGAGGGTCAAGATGAAAGTTTGGAGCCCTGAAAATGTGTTGAAATGGGGTCCAACTAACTCAGGGTCCATTGGGAATCCACATGCCACCTCATAATGCAACCAACCATAAAATTTCAGCCTAATTGGACACCCAAGTCAAAAGTTATGGCCTCTAGAAGTTTCAGCATAAAAATCAAAACCCCCAAAATGAAGTGAAGATGATTTGAATGGATGAATTGATGATAAATATGGACTCTAATGATGTTCTAAGTAGCACCCATGTGGTTTGGTTGATGAAATGATGACTTATAGAAAAGTGTTGATGACGAGAAAATTGGTGCTTGAAATGACTGAACGAAGGGTGGAAAATGTTGTTTGAAGGGCGCGTCCACCCCTAGAATAGGTCAAGTCTTGCCCTGGAAGGGCAGGTCTACCTCTACTAAGGGTGGATACGCCCCTGCTAATGAAAAAAATAAAATAGCTATTTGAAATAGGTAAATAGGCACATGAAACGAGGAAATGGATGCTCGGATCGAGGGGATGAATGTTTAGGATGAGAAATGGATTCTCAGAACGAGTGCACAAATGTTCAAAATAGGGAAATGAGTGATCAAAGCAATGAAACAGGCACTCAGAACGATGAAATAGGTGCTCAGAATGATAAAACGAGTGATAAAACTGATTGTTTAAGGGACAGGTCTGCCCCTGGAAAAGGTTAGGTCTGCCCATGGAGGGCGGGTCCACCCCTGAAAGAGGTCAGGTCCACTCCTAGAGGGTAGGTTCACCCTTGAAAGAGGTCAAGTCTACCCCTGGAGATCAGGTCTGCTTGTTTGACTAAAAGTTGGACAAAATTTGACTGAAATAGGTTGAAAATGGGCTGATATAGAGGGCAGGTCTGCCCTTGGAAAAGGTCAAGTCCGCCCCTGGTGGGAAGGTATGCCTCTAGACAAGTTTGAGCTGGGTTTTCACAAAAAATACTAAGGCAAAGGACCCAAAACACAATAAACAACAATTAGAGGATAAGGCTAACTTGACTGAACAAAAAATTACTAGTTTTGCACAAAGAAAATAGTTCAAGCAGCATGATCCTAAGATTAGTATAATGAGTATGGCTAATAAGGTCCTCTATTCTAGGATACACAAGGTTGCTAGGGAGTCCTCAATATACACCCGGTATGTGAGGCCCAAACTATGAACACTAGTCTATCACAAGTGTGAGTCAGGAACATTAGCAAGATACCGAAGGCTCAGACCAACTCGTCATGTCATCCTGATGCTTCACTAATTATAACGTGGCTGTATTGGTGTACAAATTTGGCTCTCCCCCCTTCGTATACCCTATCGGTACGTGTGGTTGGGATCGTCCCTTGGGGTAATGAAATCCCCAAGCAGGTCCCCTAAGAAAAGGAAAAATGGGTGACTCAAAAGGACTTGGTAAGTTACAATTTCTCGTCACCCAGGATCACCAAATAACACAAGGGGATTGGATACACCAATAGCCTAACAAAAACATGACATAAAGTATATTGACACCTCATAGTTAATCTATGTGCCTAAATTAATGGAAAACAACAACAAATAGCTAATAAATCTTTTGAACCGATGACCCTACAAGAAACTTGTTAGCACTTTTTGTTTTCAACTTTCCACCAAATGTTAGTCAGATCCTCACATAGAAACAAACAATAAATGTTAGGGGGTCAAAAATACTGAAAACAACTAAAAACAGTGCTCAAACTTTAATTTTCACCTTCTGGAAAAAGCTGTTTTGGGCGGGTCCACCTTTGGTTTTGGTTAGGTATGCTCTTGGAAAAAGCCAGGTTCGCTCTTGGAGGTCGGGTTTTCCCCTCTATGAAAAAATTGCAAATCTACTATTTTTGGGTTTTGTGGAGGGCAGGTCCGCCCTTGGACAAGGTAAGGTCTACCCTTGATGGGTGGGTGCACCCTTCTACTAGGTCAGGTCCACCCTTGGAGGTCAGGCTTGCCTCTCTGCTAGGGCGAGTCTACCCCTTTGCAACATGCACATGCAAATAGTGAAAAAATTTGAAAACGTGAAAGAATAAGACCCGTTTGTGGCTTCCACTGGGCATGCTAGAAATGTGATCAAGTGAAAATATTGTTCTAGAAATGAGCAACAACAAAAGAAATACAAGAAATAATGAAAAACACCTTACACCTCAAGATTGGGAAAAAATGTTGAACTTAACAAATGTAGATAGAATGATTATACCTTGTTAAGTTGTCCTTTGGTTGGCCCTTCATTCTTGACATTGTGTATGCTCCTTTTGATGGTAAAAGATGCACAAATGTGATGCAAGATGGATGATAAGTGGATGATAATTCTATGGTGAATGTGAAAATACAAATTTTAGCTCAGTATGACTCAAATATCAAATTGGCAAGAATTTGGTAGCAAAATCATGAACTCCCCAAATTAAAGAAAAAATAAAGTATTTATAGAGGAATTTGAATTCTCTAGAGAATTCAATGGTTGATATTAAACCAACAAGGCCAAGATGAAGGGCTATGGTGAGTTGAGGACACATAAGCCCTTACATCTTGATATGTGGAATGTGAAGTGGCTTAGAAATGATGATGTTTAAGTGAGGTGGAGGAAGGACATGTGATGTGGAAGAAAGATAGCACTTTGAAAGTACATTGGGAGATGAAAAGATTTCCTCAAAAAGGCTTCTTGTCTCCAAGTGGGAATGAAAGTGACATGAGAGGAATTTAGTATTCCTCAAAAGTCTCCATGGGGAAGAGGAAAGTAGTTGAGAAAATAAATATCACATGCTTGGAAGAATCCCATGGAAAAGACAAGGTTCCAAAAAATGGAAGCACTTGTCCACATGTGACTTGATGTGACAAGTCAAAGAATTTAGAAGATGCATAGGAAAGGGGGATTCTAGGAGGAATAAATGTGAATTAAAAATTCACATTGGGAAGAGAGGATCCTTGGATGAATAAAAAAGAATTAAAAATTCCTTGGGAGATGGGGAGAGTTGACCAAGGTAGTAATTAGGCTTAACTAATTAGTAATTAGAAGATAATTAATGGATAATAAGGATTAGAAGCCAACTTGCAAAAGTTGGAGGATGTGACACATCCTAATCAAGAATTAAGCATGTGCACATCCTTAATGATGAGATTAGAGGGTTGATTAAGATTAAAAAAAGATGTAACATGTGAGGAATTAAATAAAAGTCATTTATTTAATTCATTTGATGAAAGGGGGATTAAAGAGGTAAGGTATTTAATTGTTAACTAAATACCTTAAGTATTTAATTATTAACTAAACACCTTAGGTATTTAGAAGAATTAATGGATATTAATTAAATAATAGTGATATTGTTGGAATTGTGTGCCTCAATCCCACAGGCTGAAACCTCTTGTAAAAAATTTCGGTGAGACTATGGAGATGTCTGGCCAACCTACTAGTTGATCTTGACTATTGCTATGACCTCTTGAATGTCTTGGCGATCGACATCTGAAACCTTTGTTGTACCCTTGGACAGTCGAGATGATGTCTCGGAAACGATAGGAAGTCTTGCCGATATCGGCGTTACCTTTAGTCTATCTGGCCGATGTGGTAATCGACATGACTTGCTCCTATCGGTATGAAGTCCTAGCAATTGGGAGATGTCCGGCCAATGGTTTTTGATCACAGTAACACAAAGACTTCAGTGTGAAGTCTTGGCGACAGGGAGATGTCTCACTGATAGACATATGGAGTCATCAGGGTAACGAAAGGGGTTTTCTATGACCTATTGGTGACAATGGTAAGTCTGGCCGACAAAGCTACATGTGATTGGGTGTTTTCGGTGAGACTCCTAGCGAATGGAGTCATCAGAGAAACACCAGGACTTCGGTATGAAGTCTCAACGAATGTGGAATGTCTGGCCGATGGTTGGTGTATATCAGATATCGAGGTGACTCTGGGCAACAAGAGAGGGAGAGTCTTGGACAGTCGGTATGTCTCATACCGACAAGGGAAGTCTTGCCAATAGATATACACCTATGGTCATTGGTGTAACTCATGTGTTTCAGGATGAAGTCTCAGCGAAAGACAATTGTCTTGCCGACTCGGTATGACATGTTGTGCTCAATGTGAGGTCTTGGTGAAAGACGAATGTCTTGTGACTGTCGGGTGCTTCGGTGTAGCTTGAGGAGTCTCGGTGTGACCTCTTGGTGAGCGGTAAAGTCTTGCTGATGAGGAAACTCTCGCTGATGGTTGTCACTATGACTCTTAGTGACTGTTCGGTACTCGGTATGACTTGAAGACTTCGGAGTAACATCTCAGCAAAAGCGATATGTCTTGCCCACTGGTGTTTTGGTATAGCATGATGAGCTTGTTATGAAGTCTTGGTGAAGAGCGATAGTCTTGCTGATGGGATTGCTGAGGTCGATGTAACTTTGGAGCCTCGGTATGATGTCTCATCAAACAACAATGGTCTTGGCGATAGCGATACAAGTGGTGATCATCGGTATGAGGTCTTGGTGACACGGTAGAGTCTTAGCGATAGCTTTTTGGACTTGGTGTAATCTCTTGCCAATAGGGATGACTATTGGCGATATTGTTTGTCAGGTCTTGTGGCATCGAGGAGACACGGTTAGTGTCTCACCGACATGTGACACAAGTTAATCATTGTTGACCGTTTGGATGACTATCCTACGTAGTGTGACCTAGACGTATTATCTTCTATGCAAGGAAGTGGAAACATCTATGATGCTAAGCTGGATGATTTGACCATTGTGATCCGACAGTTGGAATCAAACCGTTTCACAGAGCCTATTGAGAATGAATGCATATATGTATGTATTGGACGTTTTGTGTAGTAAGAGTCAGAAAGAGCTGAAGAGAAGAAGAGAGAGCTGAGTGGCTGGCTGAAATGCCGAGGCTATGAGGCCGAAGCAGAGGTAGGGTTATGCTGCTAAACTCTCTCCTATGTATTGAGTGATCAGTTGCTACCAGTTGTATCCAAAATGAACAAGATGTAATCTTTGAAAAGGCTATGAGCCTGAAATTGTATTGTAACCGTTTGTTGCTGAATAATACAATGGCTTGATCTTTGGAGTGTTGGGTTTTTTATCTGAAAGGATTTTCCCCACGTAAATGTGTTTGTTTTGGTTTCTATCTTATCTTTCATGTCTGTTGGTTATTGCTATAGAACCTGTTAATGCATGTTGTTGAATTTACATGTGTTTCTCTCAAAAGGATCAATGTGGGAAATAAACTGTCTATTTCCACTTTAGGACATAGTTGTACGTGTCTTTGAGGTAATCTAATCGAAAATAAATTTTACCGAAGGCACTACTGTTATGGAGGTTTCTATGAGATGCCCAAATCTGCCCTCCCCCTTTCCCTTACAAGTGGTATTAGAGCCATCTTTTGGTTGTTGGTTCTAGGTATTTCTCCTATGAAGATTTCTCAGTTTGTTAGGCTGAAGGAAATCTGGAGGAATCGTTTGTTGTATTGATCCTTTGGTGAGTGGAAGTCTTGTGATATTCGGAGACAACACGTAGCTTGAAGGATGGTGGAGATGGAGAAGGGAGTTGATCATGTTTTTTTGTTGTGATCTGTATCTCTTGGATGGTAGCGGTATAATCTTGGTGTATGAGGTGGATTTTCTTGCTCCGTGGTTGTGTAGTAGTAAAGCTTTCATATTGGGTGTTTGTCTGAGAGGCTCCTTGATGATATGAAGAATCCTAGTTTTTTTCTCAACCATGGAAGACAGTGCTTATGCTAGGTGGTGTTCCCTAGTGTTGGAAGGCACTGTTTCCTATTAACCTCGAATACATAAAGGCTATGGAGTTAATCATTAGATGATTTGTAAGCTTTTGAAATAGCCTTTCTCTTTTCTCGAATGCATGTACATGTTGGTGGTTTAGATTTGGCTTGAAAGGGGCTTAGATTTTTTGAACTATTGTTTCCTTTTTAAGGATGTTTTGTACTTGCATGGCTCTATGGTTTTGCAAGTTTTACACAATTAAGCAAAACTTGTGGTTATGTGGAGTTGTTGTTAAGCTATTTTCTATAGCTTGGTAGGGGTGTTGCTGGATGAGATAGTTGCAGTTCTGCATGCATGCTTTGTGCATGGTTTGAGGAGGTGTGATTTATTCTCTGCATGGGAGTGTTGGTACGTGATTTGTCACTCAACATTCTTGTGGGGGTGCTTGTGGGTTCCTTGATTATGGTGCTTATTGTGGACATGATTGGAAAATCAGATCTGGTGTGATCTGGTGTTTGAGTCATGTTGTCTACATGGTTATCCTCTTTGATATCTTAGTTTCCAATGCAATAACGGGTTTGCATGTTCAATGTTTGTGATCTATGATTTATGCGGTTGGTGGATTAGCTACCCATTGACTGAAATGAGATAACTTGGATGTGGACTATCTTTATCCACAAGGTTGATTCATTGTTGGTGCAGACTTGTTAGCTGGCCTTGTTTGTAGTCACTTGTGCATTGGTGTGACTATTTTGAGATGAGAGGATGGATATTGTTGCGTACCTAAATAATAAGTTATGGGAACTTGAAGCAGATGGTCATGATGCTTGGAGAGCTCGGTTGTCACGTTTTAGTGGGAGCTTTAGCAGTGACTATGGGTTCATCACATGGTGGTGAATGGTCTTCTTTAGTGTTGAAGATGTTTCAATAGGGAGCCCTTTGATCCTATTGCTAGCAAAAGGGTTTCTTTCGCATTTGCATGGACATTATTTGAAGATGTGCAACATCTTGGATCCATGGAGGACACTTGGAGTCTTTGGCTGAGGTGTTGGTGGTGCTTGATAGGTGATGTTGGTTTTGAGTCTGTTTGCTTTATGTCATGTATACTCTTGTTTGTGCACTGGAGTTTTGGCATTGTGCATTGTACTTGAGACCATGGTGAAGTCACTTGAAGCATGGTATATCCTAAGGGGATATGTAGATCATGGTGTCATGATAAGTTCCCGATTCAGCTGATTGGAGCTTTGACAATGGTCTGGTAATTCTTTGTGTATTGGATGCTTTGATTATTTGCTTGATACTTCATGATAGTGCAGTAATGCATTCAAAGTTTAGCATGAGATGATCAATTGTTAGTTCTCATGGATACATGGAGAATAAGGTGAGGCTATCTTTCTCTTATGAGAGAAGTGTTGTTGATTGTTACTCTTGATGATTTCTTATCAAAAAGTCCAAGAAGCCTACACCTTGGTTGAATGTGAGTTCAATAAGAGACCTATGAGGAGATTTCTCTTGGATTAGTCATGTTGACTTGTATATCTTGAAGGATTATTCTTGTTCCCACTCTTGGTCTACTCGGAAGTTAATCTAAAAGGTATTTGTCCCATTATATTTTTCAGATGTGTTTTTGTTTACTTTCATGATATGGATCTTGAATTGTTGTCTAATGGTTCTGAAGGATTCATAGTGGAAGTTGTACAACTTGTTTTATCTCGTTGTTACTGATGAGAATTGGTAGGAGCTGATGTATGGGCTGATTTCCTAAAATAGGAAATGAACTAGCTTGATCTTCTTTGAGATGCTTACATCCATGTTGTTTTTAATTGGTTTTATCTTGGTGATTGAATGGATGGATGTTGTTAAGGCTTATCTGTTGTGAAGAAGATCATTCTTGTCATAGCTGGCTATTAGAATTGTATGTAGGAGGATGTTCTACAGGAACATGATGTGTAGACTTTCTCTCTTTAGTCTTGGTTTTCCTCCTGGATGGTGTGGAGATCTTGGAAGAACTGTGAAGACTTGTGGTGAGAGAAATGTTTCTTGTAATAGTTTGTTGCAGGTTGTGCATATCATTGTGGATATTTCCTTGGTGCTACAAGGTTACATATACTATGTGTTGTTATTGGTAGACTTGTGATGCCTTTTGATCTTTCAGATCTGGATTACTCAGGCAGTGGGAGTTCCTGTATGTGTCTTGTCATCTTCGACTGGTTGGCACTTGGAGCTTGTGATTGATGTTGATGAGTTGGTTCTGGTTTGGCATAAGTTTACTAATGTTGATACCTATGAGATATGTGAGATTGGATGGAATAGCACGAGTTGTGGGTGCTATTTCTAGTCACATGGGTTTATCAGTTGGATGGAAGTAGTCAAGCTAATTGTTGTTCTAACTAGTGTTGTTTGTCTTGTTTCTGGAGAATGACTTCACTGGTGTGTTCTGTTTGAAGCTTTGAAGTTGATATTACTTCTGTATAGCATTTGAGCATAGTGAAGTGGTAGCGGTATCTGATTGATGATATCACTAGGATCTTTTGCTTGTGTTCATTGGAATGGTCCTTATTCACATTGGCTTGAATCTTTCTTCCATAGGTGGCATGTTGGAAGATGACAGGGTTTGTTGCCTGAATGGTGGACATCTTGGATGTTGGAGCATAATTCTTGATGGAGCATGAGAGCATGTTTGAGGTCTGTGTGGTTTCCTAGACGACTGTGATCGGTTGCATTTTGGTTGCTTCGTTGGACAGTGAGTTGCAGTCGGATGCCTGGTCTTGGTTGTAGATTGTCTAGTGGACTAAATTTGTGGAATCCTATTGATTGGGTGTCTTGAGTGTTGTGGGGTTTGAACTAGTAGAGCTAGTATGATCATAGTTTCTAGTTGCTTTGGAGGTGCCTGTGTGATCTTCTTCAAGTGGGAGATTGTTGGAATTGTGTGCCTCAATCCCATAGGCTAAAACCTCTTGTAAGCAATTTCAGTGAGACTATGGAGATGTATGGCCGACCTACTAGTTGATCATGACTATCACTGTGACCTTCTGAATGTCTTGGCGATCAACATCTAAAACCTTCGGCTTACCCTTGGACAGTCAGGATGATGTCTCAGTGACGATAGGAAGTCTTTCCGATATTAGCATAACCTTTGGTCTATCTGGCCGATGTGGTAATCAGCATGACTTGCTCCTATCGATATGAAGTCCTGGCGATTGGGAGATGTCTGGCTAATGGTTTTTGATTGTGGTAACACAAAGACTTCGGTGTGAAGTCTTGGCGATAGGGAGATGTCTTGTTGATAGACATATGGAGTCATCAGGGTAACAAAAGGGGTTTGCTATGACCTTTTGGCAACAACAGTAAGTCTGGCTAACAAAGCTACATGTGATTAGGTGTTTTCGGTGAGACTCCTAGCGAATGGAGTCATCAGAGAAACATAAGGACTTCGGTATGAAGTTTCAGCGAATGGAGTCATCAGAGAAACACAATGACTTCGGTATGAAGTCTCAATGAATGTGGAATGTCTGGCTAATGGTTGGTGTCTATTGGATATCGGGGTGACTCTGGGTGACAAGTGGTGTTGGGGAGAATCTTGGATAGTCGGTATGTCTCATACCGACAAGGGAAGTCTTGCCGATAGATATACCCCTGTGGTCGTTGGTGTAACTCATGTGTTTCAGGATGAAGTCTTGGCGAAAGACGATTGTCTTGCCGACTCGGTATGACATGTTGTGCTCGATGTGAGGTCTTGGCGAAAGACAAATGTCTTGCCAACTATCGAGTGCTTCGGTGTAGCTTGAGGAGTCTCGGTGTGACCTCTTGGCGAGTGGTAAAGTCTTGCCAATGAAGAAACTCTTGCCGATGGTTATCGGTATGACTCTTGGCGACTGTTTGGTACTTGGTATAACCTGAAGACTTCAGAGTAACGTCTTAGTGAAAATGATATGTCTTGCTGACTAGTGTTTTGGTATAGCATGATGAGTTCATTATGACGTCTTGGAAAAGAGCGTTAGTCTTGCCGATGGGATTGCTGAGGTTGATGTAACTTTGGAGCCTCAGTATGATGTCTCATCGAACAACGATGGTCTTGGTGATAGTGATACAAGTGGTGATCATTAGTATGAGGTCTTGGCAACATGGAGGAGTCTTAGCGATAGCTTTCTAGAATCAGTGTAACCACTTGCTGATAGGGATGACTCTCGGCGATATCTTTTGTCAGGTCTTGTGGCATTAGGGAGACATGGTTAGTGTCTCACCGACATGCGACACAAGTTAATCATTGTTGACTGTTTGGATGACTGTCCTACGTGGTGTGACCTGGACATATTATCTTCTATGCAAGGAAGTGGAAACATCCACGATGCTGAGTTGGATGATTCGACCGTTGTGATATGACAGTTGGAATCAAACCATTTCATAGAGCTTGTTGAGAACAAATGCATATATGCATGCATTGGACATTTTGTGTAGTAAGAGTCAGAAAGAGCCAAAGAGAAGAAGAGAGAGAGCCAAGTGGCTGGTTGAAAGGCCAAGGCCATGAGGCCAAAGCAGAGGTAGGGTTATGCTGCCGAACTCTCTCCTATGTACTGAGTGATCAGTTGCTACTAGTTGTATCTAGAATGAACAAGATGTAATCTCTAAAAAGGCTATGAGCTTGAAATTATATTGTAACCATTTGTTGCTGAATAATACAATGGCTCAATCTTTGGAGTGTGGGGTTTTTTATCCGAAAGGATTTTCCCCATGTAAATCTATTTGTTCTAGTTTCTATCTTATCTTTCATGTATGTTTGTTCTTGTTGTAGAATCTGTTAATGCATGTTGTTGAATTTACATGTGCTTCTCTTAGAAGGATCTATGTGGGAAATAAACTATGTCTGTTTCCGCTTTAGGACATAGTTGTACGTGTCTTTGAGGTAATTTAATCGGAAATAAAGTTACCGAAGGCACTACTGTTATGGAGGTTTCTATGAGATGCTCAAATCTCCCTCCCCTTTCCCTTATAGATATTACTTAATTAATGCAAATAAAAAGATGTTTAGATGAAAGGGGATAAATTTGGATAAATTAAGTGTCCAAATTTAGGTGTTTACAGGTTCAAATGCTTATTCTTTTTTAATTAGTTAAGCATTTAGCCCTATTCAATTTTTTAGCATGTAGTACATGAAACTCTCAATAAGGATTCATTTTTTTAGGTAGTAAAGTGCTTTAATGGACATAAATTAGTGTAGATTGAAAATAGAGTTTTACAATAACAATAATAATTTTTTTGCATTTTCAATTTAACTTTTAGATAAATAGAAAACTATAGACATTGAGATTGTATATATTTATTTTAAGATAAAGAAAAATGAGACTAAGGAGAGAAGAAGATATGTATATTTTAAAGATTAAATTAGAAGAAAAATGGAGGAGTTTCTAGAGTGTCAAGATATGGTTTTAATCACATAAAATCATGTATGAACTTGCAAGTTTGTGTCCTATACAACATATTGGTTTATTTAATGCACACTAATGTGTACATGCACATAGTTGCATGCTCTATATCTATTAGAGTTGAACATTAACATGTAATTAAAGAGAAAAGGGGTATCCAAAGGTTGCTTGTGGGATGTGGCTCAAACAATTCCTAGGGTTGATTTAGTAGTTCAAGATATAATTTTTTGATTGTGAAGTGTAAGCTCTTTAGGGATTGGTGGTGTGCATAGCAAGGTAGGTTCCAATGGATCTTTAATAGAGGTTGTTCAAGTTTTAAATGTTCATGAAGCTTTAGGAGGAGGGTGTGAGAGTAGAGTTGTGTTTGTGCTCCTTTCCTAATGCCTAGTTCTTTTTTGTTTCCTTTAAGTCCAAATTTTTTTAACATTTACTATCATTTATAATTGTTTGGGGTTATATTAACATTTTTAAGGAGGTAAATTTTTAGATAATAAAATAAGATTTTGAATTTAGAGGAGGCTAATGTGCATAATCATGCCTAAGGGATGCAATAATAACAAACTAATATCTAAAGTGGATGAATGGTTGAGAATAGATACAAGGATATTTGGAAAGTTGTTATGGGCTCAATTTTGAGTATGTCTAAAAAGGAGAGTGATAAATTGATTGGAAAATGAGTGAGAAAAGTGTGAAGTTTGCACTTTTCATCTCCACAAGTATGATATACATTTTAAATATATCTATCTTAAAAATGTCGAAAGATATTAATCTTGAGGCACTTATCTAACCTATGTGAAAATTTTAATATAGATGAGACCAATATCTTTTGGAATATTTTAGATAAATTTATCTAAGATATCTATGCTAGTATTAAATTTAAATATAGCTTGTTATTATAAGTGTTATAATAATATACTATAATTGAATTTCAAAGTTTTTGAAAAAAACCCACCAAAAAATGCTCATTATACTTCATATAAAAATAAAATATTTAAATAACATAAAGAAAATATATATGAATATTGTTGTGATATACATTAATAAATTTATTTTCTTAAAACATTGCAAAATTTTAGGGTGTATATGATTTTTTGGGTGATTTGTTGCCTTAAACCCTAGGCCCTAAAATTGCTTTTAGAACCATGTTTTTTTCACTCAGTGACCTGCTCACCCCATTCCTAGTTCCTTAATTTATCCTTGTGAGTCATTATGATCGTTCATTGATTGGTCCCTTTCCTTAGTAACCAACTATAGGCAATTAACATGCATGCTCTTAAAATGAATTAAGTTACTTTTGTTGTGCATTGGTTGGTGGTCCTAAATGGTTTATCCTCATTGTTATCACACTATTTTTGTTAATCACATGCTCTTAGAGTTCTAAATGGTTGAATTTGTGAAATCGTGATTTTGCAACATGTGTCTCTAACATGTCATTTTCCTAATATTTCTCTTTGTTCCTTCAAAATTGTTGTGTGTTGAGTCATCTCTACACGACAATTGCCCATTCCATATTGTGAGATGTTAAAGGAAGCACTCGTTAAAGGTATGACACTGAGGAATCATGAAACCTATCCTTGGTAGTGCCACATAGGCCCAAGTGTCATTTTAGTTCAGAAGCTTATGTTGAATGTAGGGTGACTAAAGAAACACATAACGGTAGTTGTTTATTTGACGACTCCTCATTGGTCTAAATTCTTGGTATCATGTAATTTTATTTTAAAGAATATATGAATAAAATAGAAGGTTGTGACCACCATTGATCTCACCTTCACCATCCAAAGACTAATATTCAATGCAAGAAATGGCTAGCTGTGAACACTTTGTTCGCGTGTATGAACATTGATGGAAAAATTGATTGATATCTATAGATGCTAAAAAAAAAGTTATGAGCCTGCAAATAGCATCAATTCATTTTCTTTTCGACATAATTGAATAATTTTAATTATTTGATTATCTTCTAAAGTTGCATTTTTCTATTAATGAAATAATTTTAATTATTTAACTAATTCATTTCCTTTTCTTGATTCTTTTTTTATTAATTAAATGAATTAAATATTTAATTAATTATGTCGCTAATATCCTTTTTATTTCCACAATTAAATAAATTCTCATTTATTTAATTATTCATCTTTCACTATTTATCTGCAATTAAATAATTATTTTAATTATTTAGATGTTCATTAACCTTTTCACTATTAAATGGTTGAATAAATAATTTAGATGTTCATTATTTAATTATTTAAGATCCTCATTCCATTTCTTCCATATTTAATTAAATGGTTGAATAATAATCATTTTAATTAAATGTCATTTCCCTTTTTCTCCATAAATGAATAATCATATTTGACTATTTATTTCTCCATATTCTCTCCCAAATTAAATAATATGATTATTTAATTACCAAGATTCCCTTCTCAAATTAAATATTATTATTTGATTACCTCCACTTTCCCTCAACTTTCTCTTTCAAATCCCCAACATTTATGACCTTTGGTATTCTTTTAATAGATTAACTATCTATCCTTAGCCATCCCTAACCCTACCACTACGTGGTGCAAATAACCTAAAACATTGATCTTGGCATCTTTTTGGCTTTCAATTTGATTGTCCATTCAAGAAGCTTTTCTATAAAAGAGAGTTGTCTCCCTCATTTCAACCTTACAACCACTATCTCCAAAATTCTTGTTGTCATATCACTGTCACTTGTAGGTACTTGAGCTCAACAAAATATGAGGGCAAGCTTGCATATTGAGAAAAATGGAGGAGATGCAAGGAAGATGAATCACTTTCAACATGGGAAGTTTGGTATAACATTGGTTTTATTTGATTTCCATTTTTGTTTGCACTTTCTTGTTTGGATTGGGATTTTAGGCTTGGATTTTAGGTAGTTGTGATTGCTCCTATTGATCCTTGCCTTTGTTTACAAATTTGAACCCTTCCTACATTGGTGAACCTAATGTGATTCTAATGATTTTGTGAGAAATCCACAAGTTTTTCCATTTTACAAGTCTGTGCAATGCAACCGTGAGCTAGTATGATGCAATCATGAGATATAGCAATTCATTTGTTGATAGATTGAAAAAAATATAGAAGCAACACAACTGTGAGACATAGCAATGCAACTACACTTAGCTAGAATGACACATTTAAAGATCAGTAAGCCACATCCATGCAACAGTCCATCGTAGTCACCAAAACCTAAGTTGTAGTCGCCATTCTATTAACCACATCTACTGTGATGCATCTGAGAACCATAATGATACATTTTGCGTGTTTGGGTAAAAAATTTCAAATCCAAAATTTCTTTTAGTTTTACCTTTTTGTTTGCTTTAGGTTAGAATTTTTTGGGTTGCTAATATTCTATTTTTAGTGTGTGGCGTGCGTTTTGGAGAAGACAAACCCTCAAAACTACTAAACTATTTGTTGCAGGGTGTTTGATTGAAGACTTCTTTTTGAAACTACTAATTCATGGTTTTGCAAGGTTTTTGAGTGTCTTTGTTTTTGTTAAAATAGGAACATTTGATTTTAGGATTAAAAAGAACCATTGTCTTTTGTGTTTAGTGCACTTGCGCAATTTTTTGTGTTGTAGAACCCATAAGGTGTAGTGAAAGTATCCTCTCCCCTCTCCACTTTATGGATCTTAGGTGTAAGAGAAATAACTTCATCTTATTTTTTTTGTTTTGTAGAGGGCCTTCCTTTGGAGATGTAATCACTCAAAGCAGTACAATCGTAAGTGGTTTTTCCCTCAGGCCACTATATAAAAGGATAAGGCCAAAGTCAAGTCCAAACTGACATTAGCCTTTTTCGACAGTGTTAATCTAAAAAGGGAAGTTACCCACATTTATGTGAGGTATTTTTCATACCCAAGTAGGGTTGGTTAAAGCCTTAAGAGACTTGTGTGATTGCAATGCATTAAGTCTCTAAGTTGTGACTAGAAACCTTTCTTAGTAGCCACCCTTTTTGACTAAGTTCTTGGTGTCACTCTCAGTGCAGGGGTGTAGCATCACACCCTAAAGTTACTCACCATATGTATCCCTTGAGATGAGACAAAAATCACTGGCTTAGCATAAGCTACTTGTAGCTTTTTGGGGAGAGGGTGATTGGGTCATCCTTCCACTTTTGGAGGCCCCTACCTATCCTATTTGGTAAAGACACAAGTGTAAACACCCATTAAGTTGTCCCTACACTTGATTCAATGAAGATTCCAAGTTGTGGGCCTGGGAGTGCTGCCATTGGCCTTGACCTTAAGATTAGGAAGTGCTTGATGTGTTTTTGATATTGTGATATACTAGTGGAAATTGGGGTGAATAACCCTCAAACATACACTATTCTTTGAAAATTCAACAACCAAAGCATGTTTTTAGATTGTTTGTTCTGTTTACAATTACGTTCCAAAATTTTCCCAAAACAAAAATCAATCGAAAACATCAAATTTGAGACAAATAAACTATGGATTACAATTGTGAGACAATGAACCATGAATGCTAAATAGTGAACCACATTTGATCTATGAACTACATCTATGAGATAATACACCACATATGATGAACAATGAGTTGCATTTGACTATGAACTACATTTGTGAAATAGTGAGCCACAACTACTAAAATTTAATTTTTTTGGGAAAATCCTTGTCCAATATTAGTCTTAATCACATTCTAACAGTGACCTTTCTTTCTAATTATAGACTTTCTTAGTTAGACCAGTCCATTTCATTACATTCATCTAGGTCTGCCTTGCATTTTCTTATCTTGATTGCATTTCCCTCCTCACATTTCCTAGTTGGTCCTAGATCATTCTTAGTTATAGGATTCCTTGAGATTCCAGACTAGGAGGCCTACCATACCTCTGATTAGTCCATGGTTACATTTCTAGATTGTTATTGACCTTATCTTTCTATCAATCAATTTTCAATCATCATTATGTCTCAAACTTATGTCTTAGTTTAGACTCACTTTGTCAAATCATTATCCTTTCAACATTCATCCTCTAAGGTATTGAAAATTAGATTTGTTGCCTTGGTCTACAATAGCTTAGTTGGCATCCTTTTCTTAGGTCCAAAGGTGCATACTTTTAGTTTCATTTGACATTCCTTAATCTTAGTTTCACATCAAAACTTTGGTCATAGTCTCATTTTGTCAAATTGCATATCATATCCTTTGATCATAGGGTCATTATCATCAATGCATTTCAAACCTTGGTCTTAGGTGCATTAACATTCAACATCCTTATATCTTCAAAAATCCAAAAAATATAGCATAATCTCATATCCCACCTTGCATTATCACTTTGCATGTCCTTAGGTTGCAAGTCTTATATGGTGAAAACAAGGTCAAAAAGGAAAAGAAAGGACATGGATTCTTCAAGTGATCCCCTTTTCAATCCCACTAGCGAAATGAACCTTGGGTCAAACAAAAATCCACCTCAAACATGACAAGGGGAAACCAAAAATCCATTTTCCAATCTTACATTAACTAAGGTCAATAGACATTTAACCCTCGAATAAATTAAACGTGCCTCTCAAAACCCAATAATAATACATATTGTGGATGAGCTTGTCAATGCATACCCCAAAAAAATTCTTTCTTGTACTTGCTAGGAAAGGTGCCAAACTCCCCTTTGACTTCAACATTTCCACAATTGTAGAGGAGGTAACACAAATGCAAACCCAAGGTCCTAGTCAAAACATATTCATACAAGGTCAACCCATCTCACAACAAATATTCACTAGTCTACCACTTGGGGAAACAACACACATTGCAATAGATACATACATCCCCGATCCACCAATATTTGGAGCTAAGAGAACACATTCCATGTCCCAAGGACTAACCTTCACATTTGGTAGCTCATCTTCTATTCCCTTGGGTGCAACATTTGTAAATCCTTTTGGTACTCAAAATTCAACTCCATCAATTGATGCAAGTGAAAATCCACCTAACAAAAAAAGGAGAATTCATATTGTTACATATGGAGTGTCAACACAAACAATCAATACCACACCTAATACCAACATGACCTTTGGAAAAAATTTGAACACCAATCCCATTTCATCGCAACAACATATCACACCAAGCCAATTTCATGCCTTAAAACCAAATCAATACCAATGCCATGTTTACATCATAATACCAATAAGGTAATCAGAATCCTTTACAATAGAATTTCAATCCAAATCATACATTAGTGCCAAATTCATCATATAATCATATCAACACTCCCAAGACCAATATTGATCCCCTTATGCAAAGTAAACCCAACATGCCACCATCCCCCATGGACACCTTCATGCAACATATGTAGGTAATACAACAAAAAATGGAAAACATACAATTGGGGAAAAATAAGAAGACATATTCTATGGAGGAATTGTGCCCTTACCCTTTTGATAGAAGCTTATACATGCTACCCTTTCCCCCACATTTCACCTCTCCAAACTTTAACAAGTATAAAGGGAAAGGGGATCTAGTGGAACATATACAAGAATTCAATATATGTATGGATATTGCCTATGAACCCACATATTTGATGAGACTATTTCCATGAAGCCTTTTGGGGCTAGATCTAGAATGGTTTGCACAACTTCCTCCTAGGATACAAACATGGGGTGAATTGGATGATAGATTCATTAACCACTTTTCCTACAACATAGAAAGTGACACAACCCTAGGAATGTTGTGCACCACTATACAAAAATAAGGAGAGTCACTCACATCATTCTATCAAAGATGGTGCAACATGGCCAAAAAATATCCCTACCACATACTTGAGAAAAAATTGGTCACCATTTTTATAGAAATCCTCAGTACAAAGTTGATGATCCATCTTCAAATCCAATGTTGCACCATCTTTGAAGATATCATTGAAAAATGGGTATTTATTGAGAAAGTTCTTGTGGCAAAAGGACTAGTCAAAAATTTGAAAGAAACCCAAAATGCTCCTTGTGATAAGGGTAAATTCTAGTCTCAAAATAAGAATGTCACCAATGATGGGGTAGTGGATGCTAAAGTGGTAAATCAAGGTCACCCCACCCTTCACCTCAAAGGTCCATCCACATCTAACACACAACACCTAGCGATGATCAAACATTGAATGCAATCCAAAATAATCAACAATGCAAAGGACATCCATGCACTAAAAGTAAACATCCTTGGGGGAACCCATTGAGTCGGTTTTGAGGAAACTTTTACAATCCAACATCATTCAGCTTCCTAACATTAAAACATATGAACCAACACTGGTCAAACCAAATTGGTGGAATACAAATGAATTCTGTGAATACCATCATGGAAAAGGACATAAAACATCATGTTGGACACTCAAAAATCTTATCCAAGATCTATTAAACAAGGAGATATATTAGTCGATAATTCATAAGGTAAGACCAATGTTGAGAACACCATATTCAAAACTCCCTTACAAGAACATGGGAAAGGGAAGGCTTCCAGTTGAAGAAATAATAACAATGATAATTATACTCGTGTTGCACATGACTATACCATTAATCATATTCAAGCCCTTGATAATCATGTTGATACCATTACCATTAATAAGATTTCAAAGTGTGTAGCTACCACTTGTAGAGCTAAGGTGACCCTACAAGGGGATACATCTAACCCACAACTGAAAATCCAATACAACCTCCTAGATCATCTAGGAAAGATGCCTACAAAGATATCCATTCTTGAACTTCTTTGCATTTCCCTTGAGCATAAAGCCATTCTGGAAAAATCCTTGCAAGATACATTCGTACCCTCTAAAGTAAATTTCAATGTATTTCAAGCCATGGTTTGATACCTAGCTACACCCCACCATGTCACCTTTTTGGAATAAGATATTTCCACACAAAATTCAAATAATAATGATCCCCTACACCTTGAAGTCTTCATTAATAAACATAAAATCAGAAGAGTCTTGGTAGATGGTGGAGTAGGTCTAAACATATGCACACTAAAATTGGTCACAAAATTGGGATTCTCTAAGGCTTGCATAGATCGATCTAAGAAAATTATTATCAAGGCTTATGATGATGTTGAACACTCGTTTAAAGGATTAATCACACTTCTTGTGAGGGTTGGCCCTGCTATTCAGAACATAATGTTCCATGTCTTGGATCTATACTTTCCCTACAATATTCTCCTAGGTCACCTATGGATTCATGCCATGAGAGCTATAACTTCCAGTTATCATCAATTCCTAAAGTTTCCCTACAATGGCCTTGAAATTAACATACCAAATGATACTGATCCTTTCTAGTACTACAATAACTTGAGACGAACCATTGAGCATCAAGTCCCATTAATTAAGAAGCTTTATCTTCTATCTCATCACACTACATTGATCCATCCTCCCTTACCAAATCATCCACTCCATTCACCACACCTTCCAAACCAAAGGTCCAAATCCATGATAAGGGATGTGGGGAATACAATATGGAGAGACTATTTTGTGTTGGAAAGCTGCCTAAACTACAAAATTCTTATGGAAAAACCTCATCCTATTCAGCCTAAAATCATTATCCACAACTCTCCTACTACCTTCATCAAGTGGGGGGAATTAAGCAAATATCCCATAGGCGAGGACATCTGTACATGGATTTATAAGGATGAAGAAGGTATTGAGCCTAAGTAGTTACCAGTTGAGTAGTATACAAAAGGATTCTAGATCATGAAGCAACAAGGATATGATGTACATAGTGGTCTTGGTCTAAACAAACATGGAATGATGGAACCGATACTGCCTCCTCGCCTACCAAATAACATTGGGTTAGGGAATGTGCCATCACAAGTGAGTCTTCCTAGTACTAAGTTTCCTTCGAGTGAGAACACTAATGTTTCAAATGAAATAGAGACATCTAGGGAACACTATGCCAAAATTGATTCTAATGAGTGGGAATGGGATTCCTACACATCCAGTGAATATGACCTAGCTAAGACCTTTCAAGAGTTTGACTTATCCTCCCTAACCAATATCATGGACATGAATATTTAGATTGATTCCTTCCAAGATCCTGACTATATCTTTTCCTTCACCATATCTGCCTACTCATTGACCTTTGATGATATCAATGATGGCCTACCCCTTGTTTACCCAAAATTGATAAATTGGGACTAACAAGGACCATTGAGTTTAGACACATTCAAGAATGACAAAGCAATTGTTGAGTTCATGGGACTTTGTGAAGGAATACCAAGTGGGGATCATAAAGTCGGCTTCATCATTAAGCTTGAAAATGCAACACATTTTGAAGAGTTAGCTCCTTCCTCTAGTCATAAAAGTGAGAAAATTGATAAAAATAAAAATAAAAGGAATAGGTCTCTAGGTGAAAACCAAAAGGTGCCTTTCAACCACGAAAAAGTAAAAATAAAGGATATATTTGAAGGTGAAAACCTCTCTGAGGTTCCTAAGGATGGAGGGTTGTATAGTCTCCTCATTAATTGAGAGAGATCACCAATTCTAGTTGAAGAATTAGAAGAGGTCAATCTTGGGACAAAGGACAATCCTAGAATCATTCAATTTGTACCATCTTTGACCAATAAAGAAAAATCAGAGTTCACTAAATTATTTTTAGAAAGAAAAGTTAATTTTATGTGGTCATATGTTGATATGCCTGGGTTGGACCTTGATTTTTTTTACATCACCTACCATTAATTCCAAATGCTAAACCAGTCAAGAAGAAATTGAGGAGAATGCATACAAAAGATTGCACTTCTTGTAAAGGTTGAGTTGAAGAAGCTTGAAGATGTTGGTTTTATTCATCCTATAAATTATGTAGAATGGAAATCCAATCTTGTTCTTCTCACTAAACCAACTAGTGGTATTAGAGTGTGCACAAATTTTAGAGATCTAAATAAGGCTTGTCCAAAAGATGATTTCTCGCTACCTAATATTGATCATAGTAGAGCTCACGGTGGGACATGAGATGTTATTGCTTATGGATGGTTTTTTAGGATACAATCAAATCATAATTACCCCTAAAGATCAATACAAAATAAATTTCACTTGCACTTGGGGTACCTTTTGTTGGAATGTTATGCCTTTTTGTCTCAAGAATGTCAAAGCAACATATCAGAGAGCTATGCAAACCATTTTTCATAAATACATGCATGAATTTATGGAAGACTATGTCGATGACTTATTGAAAAAATCCTTAACCAGAGATGGTCATCTAGTAGTGTTAGACAAGATTTTTAGAATGCTAGAAGAATATAAGGTTAGGCTAAATCCAAAAAAATGTGTGTTTGAGGTTCAATCAGGAAAACTCTTGGGATACATTGTATCTCATAGAGGAATTGAAGTTGATCCTACAAAGGTAAAAGTAATCATAGATATGCCCCCACCCACCAATATAAGTAAGTTGAGAACTCTATAAGGAATATTGCAGTCATTTTGAAGGTTCATTGCCTAGTTAGCAGACAAGAGTCATCTATTTCAACATCTGCTACACAAAGGAATTCCCTTCATATGGACTAAATTTCATCAAGAGTAATTTCAACAAATAAAGGATTATCTATCAACCCCTCCAATTCTCATTCCTCCCATTGATGGTAGACACCTAATCTTATACATATAGGCCATGGCATCCTCATTGAGGGCATTACTAGCCCAAAATGACAATGATGGAAAAGAGAGAGCTATCTATTATATCAGTCGAACTCTTGTAGGATATGAGCTTAACTACAATCCCATTGAACAAGTATGCCTTGCAACTATCTTCACTACACAAAAGCTTAGACATTATATGTTGAACCATCTCACAAAATTGATAGCTAAAATTGATCCTTTGAAATATCTATTGAGTAAAGAAACTTTGACAGGTTTGACTAGCAAAGTGGGTCATGATCTTGAGTGAGTATGCCATAAAATATGTTGATCATAAGGAAATAAAGGACAAGTGATAGCTGATCAACTTGCAGACACACCAATGATAGCAGGTCATCCTCTAGTGTTTGACTTTCCTGATGAATCCATCTTTGCGATAGAAACTCCTACAATGTGGAAATTGTACTTTTATGGGTCTTATACAAATAATGGTTGAGGGGCTAGAATTATTTTAATTACATATAAAGGGGAATCCATTCCTAAGTCATATAAAATAGCATTCCCATGCACGAATAATATGGTTGAATATGAAGCATTGTTGACAAGAATTTGAATGGAAATCAAATGGAAAATCAAGGATTTTCAAGTATATGGTGATTCCCAATTGGTTATTCATCAAGTGAATGATGACTATGATACAGAGGATGAGAAGATCAACCCTATAAGCACATGGTGAATAGTTTTAATTATACTTCAATGATATCTATTTTGAGAAAATTATGAGGATTCATAACAAAGAAGCTAATGCAATGTAAACCATTGCATCTCTCTTGGATATTCCTAACAATGCCTCATAATGTTAGTTCTTGGTGGAATAAGTGTTGATCCCTGCATTCGAGGTCCCTAAATTCGAACTCATGTGTGAACTTGTTGGTCTTGAATATCCTTGGTACAAAGACCTTCATAACTACTTGCATGACTAGATTATCCCTTCTGACTTGTCCAGAAACCAATGCAAGACCTTTAATCAACAAGCTTCCAATTATGTCATCATCAGTGATATCGTTTACCACTGTAGCCTAGAAATTACCCTCCTAAGATGTCTTGATGCATATGAAGCACATATGACCTCACAAGAGGTACACAATGGTATATACAAAGCTCACTCTTCTGGTCCTACCATAGCTAAGAAGCTTATGTGGATGGAATACTATTGACTTGCCATGGAACATGATGTCTACTACTTTGTGAAGAAGTGTCACCAATGTTAAATACATGAAGATCTTGTACATGGACCTACTGAGGAGCTTTACCCACTTACATCACCTTAACCATTCTCTCAATGGGGACTCAACCTCATGGGATAGATTCACCCTACCTCTACTAATGGTCACAAGTTTATCATTGTTACAATTGAATATTTCACTAAATGGATTGAAGCCATTCTAATGACCTACATCACTGGTAAGAAAATATCCAAGTTCATACTTAACTACATCATATGCTAGTATGTTGTTCCCCAATCCATCATTAAGGATAATGGTCATCCTGTTATGCCTTGCATAACCACCCCATTTTGTTTTTGGTCAAAATGGGTCCCCGTTGTGTTTTGTTTGTCCTTGGTGTTTTGTTTGGGTCTTAGGAGTTGTTCTTTTTCCTCCTAAGTCCTTGTTCCTTTTGTCTAGTGGAAGTGAGCTGGAATGGAAATTGGACTCAGAAATTTTGAAGGTTCCAAGTCTAGATTCGGTTATGATCCTGACCTCACCCTTGCCTTGTTGGTTTTCTTTGTCCTTTTTTCTTTGCCTTGTGCTCTTGGGTCCATTTCTCCCTTGAGTTGTCCTTCATTTTCTTGTGTTTTTTTTTCCTCTGGTAGAACAAGAACCAAAAATAGAACCCAACTTAGAACTTTGTAAAATTTCCAAATCTTGTTTTAGTCCCAGTCTCGGTCTCGCTTATTTGCTTTGTGTTTTTGTCCTCATTCAGTGTCTTGTTTGGGTCTGGTTTTTGTTTTGGTCCCTCTTGCTTTCATTTTCTTTTGTCATTGTTCTTGTGTTGATGTTTGTCCTTTATTAGGAGTGGAACTGGAATTGGAACCCAACTCGAAACTTTGTAAAAGTTTCGGGTCTGGTTTTGGTTCCAATTTTTCCCTATTTTCCTTTGTTGTCTTTTCCCTGTCACAGGACCAGAACCGAATTCAAAATGGGATAAGAGACTTGGGTAAAGTATCTTCTTCTATTTGAACTCCGCTTCCGTGCCTGCCTTACCTTTTATTTCCACATTGGCTATATACTCATTTATGTTTTTGGTTATGTACCTGACCAACCACATTTATTGCATTAATTATAGCCTCACATGCGTGAAATGATTTTTAAATCTTAATCAAGGTTAATTGTCTCATTATATTTATTTCCTAAGTTGTTTTAGTGAACTAGAGCCTAAGTAACTTTGAAAGGAGCATGATTTGATTGCGAGTGCATGTTGGTGAGCGAATTTTTTTTAGAGTTTCAACCTTTCTTGGTGGCATTTTGAGGTAGGGTTGTTTTCCCGTTCTATTTATGTTTTCCTTTTTTGTCATTTTTTGTGTTCTTCACACATTAATGAGACTTTCTCTCATGGATCTTCATGTATTTATGTGTTTTTTTTCTTGTTTCTAGTTTGGTTTTTTTCCCCCCATTTTCTGTTTTGCATTTTTTTAGGTTTTCTTGTTTGTTTTGTCATTCTATTATCGTTTTCATGGCGTGTCTATTTTTTTGTGCCCTATTTTTAACTAGGGTTTCATTTTGAGGGATGTTTTGTGCTATAAATGGTTTTAAATTTGTTTGACAACCCATTTGATCCTGTTCCTGGGTCGATTTAGTGGTTTTCATGTCGAGTTTTTGATGCCCTAATTTCTTGAATCGACGAGTCACACAAACTAGGGTTTGTTCATTGACCTTTAAAATTTCATTCCCTAAAAAGTTTAAATTTGGTCTTGTCCTATTAAGGGTAAGGTTAAACCCCTTATTTTAAAGTTTCCTTATGGTTTCATGTGACCTAAGTCTAAGTCTGAAGTCGGTCTACCAGTATGCTTAAATGTGCTTCATTTTAACAATAAACTAGTGGAAGTAGAATTATAAATGAACTCATCCCATGAGTGTTTTCATAAGAATAATTTCCAAAAATGATCCCACTTCTGATGAATGTTAACTCTATTCTACACCCTTTTTCTTTTGGTGGAAGTGGAACTGGAATAAAAAATGAACTTGGAACCATTAGCTGGTTTTGGGTCCCATTTCCATTTTGATCTCAGCTTTGGTCTCATCCCGGTTCTGATCCCAATCCTACCTATGTTAAAAGGCTTTATGTTCCTATTTCTCTTTTGGCTCTGGTTCTAGTTAATGCAAAATTTCACTGAGTGTGTAGAGTTTCCTTGGGTGAGTAGAAGATGATATGAAAGGTAATATCGATGTAATGGTTTCCAAGTCTTTATTCATCTATCGTAAGACTGTTTTGAAGGAGTGAAAAGTGTCAAGAGCCTCTGAAGAAGCTTCTCAAAGAGGAAGCCAAATTATAGAAAGTTCAAGGCCAACAACACCTAAGAAGATAAAATTGGAGAAACTCCCTTACACCTTGAGATACAAGCACCAGAGTCCCACTATTATAGCCAACAAGGAGGATTCAGACTAGGCTGATATTACTGATACAAACTTAGGGCCATTCAACTATAAATAGTTGGTTGAAGAAACTTTTACAGAGGATGCAATAGGGAGAAGAAAAAGAATTGTTCAATCTGGATTGGCACATGTTTCCCTATTTTCTCTATCAGTTCAATGTCTAGAGCTCATACTTACTATAGCAGAAGCTTACAACCCAACAATCAGGAAATGTGTGGACCTACAAGGGAATATCATCATTGATATCACACCATAGATGATGAGGTTCATGTTTGATGCACCTATGCCACAGAACCCTAGACAAGTCAATGAAGCAAAGGAATTACAATTTTATAGCAAAAGGAAGCTAACATGACCCATATGAATAGGAAATAATTTTATTGGCCAATTATTTTTTTAGAGACCCTACATAATTAGATGCTTAGAGCGGGGAAAATAAAGAGTTTCTTCATGACTTCTTATGTAGTCTATGTAGTTGCAAGGAGGGGAATTTTCCCTGGGTTGAATGCAGTTGGAGTATTGGGATAAGCCCTTGGAAAAAAGAAAGTGTGGGATCATTATGATCAACTAACTTTGCAAACATCAGAGTTGCACTATAGGAGAGTTAATGATGCATTCTTGTATGCTATCATTAATTGGTTGACAAGTGATGCAGGGTATAAATTAAGCAAGGAAACCATGACAATCATTGTAGAATGGGGACATTGGTACATATAATACCTGAAGTTTAATTATTTTAGGTTGGTTGGATTTGATGGACATCCTCATCTACTTCCAAGATGTTGCAGTAACAAAATTTGCTAGCAACCATAAGACTAGTTGCCATAAATTTTTCATGAAGTTAGGAGAGTATAGTTGTGCACATAATGTGGCTTCTAAGGCAACTTATGATGAATTGATTCATTTGAAATTTGGTTTATATAGAACTAGGAAGCATTTTGATCCTAATCATAAGATGAATGCTTTGCTCCCTATTGTCTTTGAAAAGCATTTCAATTTGCTAGAAGATTTTTGGATTGACCTACAAGATGAATATGATGTCAGAAGGAGGAATTATGAAAGGTTTCCCATCCCATTAATGATTGAGTATGGGGTGAAGGAAGATATTTCTAATACATTTTTAGATGATGGTGTAACCTTGGATCCCTATTATGAGGCTAAAAACATAGGTACCAAGTACTTGAATCCAGTAAATTGGGATGAGGAAGAGTCCATTGATATCAAGAAAATTGTTAGGACAGTGATGGATTGAAGTATCTAGTGGCTGGTGATGAGGATCAAGGAGATAGGCTCAAACTTCTAAGAAGAGGAAAGCTACAAGTACCCAAGGGTACTAAAGAACTAAGAGAAGGACAAATCCTAAGGAGCCATTGGAGTTTCTCCCTATTAACTCTGGGGAGGAGCCTCATCCAATAGTACCAGCTCAAGATATCCCTAAATCCAAAGGTAAATGAGCTACAACTATTGAAGAAGAAATATCATCTCACCCCGGGACCTCAATTGTTGGAGAAGAGACATAATCTCAACATGGAGCTACAATAGCTAATATAGGTACAACCTCAACTCAACCTCCCCTTGTAGAGAAACCTATTGAGGAGATGCCCACTGGAACCCTTCACAAGGAGGATGAATCTTTAAAAGGAAAGGAGCATGAGGTTGAGATCCATCATATCAATTCTGATTCAGAGGCTACACAGTCAGATGATGAGCCTCCCAGATGATTAGCCTCCCAAAGCTTTGTCTACAGAGAATGTTTGAAGTGTTGAGGAGTATGTCTTGACAGAGGAGGATCAATGGAAGTTGTTTAAAGATTCCAAGAGAGAAGAATATTCCAAGGCACAAGCTAAGGAACTTTCCAAACAAAAAGAAATTGATGTGAAGGAAAAAGTTGATGCATTGGCTAAACAACATGAATTGGAGGCTAAGGCTAGGGCTGAAGAACTTTCTAGGAAACAAGAATCTAAAGCTAGAGCTAAAGAAGAAGAGATAGCAAGGAAAAAAAAGGAAAATGAAGATTTGTTGAAACAACAAAAAGAACAGGAATTGAAGATTAAAGAAGAAAGGGATGAGTTAGCTTTGTTGTAGAAAATCCATGAGGTGAAAGAAGAAAAATCTCAAAAAATAAGAGAGAGAGAATATCTTGAGGCCAAGTTCAAGGCTGTTGAGGAAGCTCAAAGAAAGAAGGATGAGGAGGAACTCTTGCTTAAGTAGATAGAGGAAGAATCACTTGCTAAACATGAGCAAGAATCGAAGAAAGCATGGGATAAGGTCAAACAATTGGAGAAGTAGAGAGAAGATATGTTGAAAGAGAGAGAGGATCTATTAGAACAAAGAAGATTAGAGGAAGAAAGGGAGAAGGATAAAATTGAAAGGCTTGCAAAAGAAGCTACAAAAAGGGAGCAACAACAAGCACGAGAGGTTGATTCTGAACCTAAGACCACCATTCTACAGCCTCTTTCCTCTGCCACTACTAATTATTCTTTCGCACAAATGATAACTCCTCCTCCTACTCCAACATGGATGAAACTCAACCTTGAAAGGAAACAAATAGTCCAATCTCAACCCTTGAATTAGGAGGATAGGATGAGAAAAATAGAAAAAGAGAGGCTTAAGAAAAAGGCTAGGGTGATTCATTCCACAAAGCTAACAGATGTAGGTGAAATCATAGCTGAATGTGCCATCCAAATGATAGAAAATGATAGGAAAGATATGTAATTAATTGATTATCAGATGGGTACGATTAATTTTGGGAAGCCAAGAAGGAGTTAGTAGATGAACCTTATTGATATAGTAGCATCCTCCACCAAATCTAGGATGATAAAGCATAAAAAAAGAAAAGATGAGCTTAAGGCTCAATTAGAACAATTGCATTAGTTCCTAAAGGATGTATCTACCCCTATTTCCTTTCAATATTTTTCTTAAGAAACACCAATTTTATTGAGTGAGAAGGAGGCCGATCATCTTGTTCAAATGAGGAGTACGATTGGAATGCTTAAAAGATGGATAGATCGGTTAAACTAAGAGGTGGATGAGTTACTTGTTGATAGTTATAGGGAACATGAGGGTACATTAGAGTTGGTTGAGGACATGAACTCACATGCTAAAGTCTTGGGGAGACAAGAAGATGAGTACATAGATCATACTAAGAAGTTGGAAGACATTAACAAATTTCCAAAGAAAACTCTCTTGGAACAATCTATCGTCGATGAGGATAATGTGGATTTCCTTGAAAATCCAATCAACATTATCAAGTTCAAATCCACATTTATTTATCAACATAGAAATGAAGTTCAAGAAGCTAGTAAAGATCTCAATGAGTAGATTGATGAATTGGAAGCAGTGATTTCCATTTTAGTTAATAGAAATATCCTTGTAAAGGAAGGTCTTCCTCTTGAAAAATTAAAGCAGAAGTGGAATAATAGGTTTGAGGAAGTGATGTAGAAAGAAGAGGATAGTGATGAGTTTTTGCTTGATAGACTCATGGATATCAATGATGAAGTGAAGGCTGTTAGGAGGGAGTTGATTAAATTGAAAGATATGCAAGAGTTTTCGTCCACAAAATTAAAAAGAATCAAATTTGAAGATGATTGGGTAGATAGTCCTGATGCAGACATACTCCAACAAGTGTTCACCAACTATGATGAATACCTTCTTGAGCAAAGTATGCAGAAATGAGGTGGCAATGGAATGTTCTGTTCCTGATGGATAGTTCTCTCTTTTTCTCCCTTGTTTTGTAGGTTCTTGACATAAGTCTAACTAAAGATCTCCTAGCAGTTATCCTTTCCTTTTTTGTGCATATGATTTTGGCAACAGATTCATCAAAAAGTGAACTAAAGATCAATTGACACAGTCACTTCATGCAGTTCCAGTTGTCCCTTAATTGGTGGATCTCAATTTTTTTATTGAGAGGAATTAATGCAAGGATTTCCTATATGTAATTTTGGGCTCCATTTTGTCAAGGTTAGCTGATTGAAGAAGGATTATCCACCTAAAGAGATAGCAGATAGTGTTGTCATAGTTTTAGGATTTTAGAAGTTTTCAAGCAAGATACTTTGAGAATTTTTTTTTTATAGCTTTTATGCAAGGATAATTAGATACTTTTATAGTTTATATATAGTTTCATGTTATTGTCAAGTTTGAGTCTCAATGGTAATGTTAATGAATAATAGTTATTCTTATGCCAATGAATGTTGTGCATAATTGTTTCTTATTTGATGTAAATCGATAGAAGAATCTGGATATGAGTCTATTTCATTGAATTATCTATGAATGGAATTTATTTATATCTATTTATTTGTTAATTTTGACAATGAGTTGGTGATGTACTTTGATTTTGGAAATGAAGCTTTGATGAATGGTTATGGTTATTGAAATTTTCACTATGAATATGTCATGCTATAGATTGCATCATGTTATAGTTTTGGTTAGTTGAGGAAACACTCATTGTTAAGATACATGTCTGGATGTGAAGAAATTTATTCATATTTTGTTGTTTTAAAGCTTTTTTCTATCTTTTTCTATTTATCTACACCCCCCTAAATGTAGGTTAATTCATATGATGCAGTTTGTATTCCTTTCTACCAGCAGGCCCCTTGAATATTATAGTTGCATTGGCCACTGAGTAATAGCAACATAGTTGAGAAAAAACTACAAAGACCTTGGAAGATAGGTGGTTTTAGATAAGTTATATTTTTTAGGAGAAATAGAGTAGAAATATTTTATTTAATGTTGCTTTGCTACTTTGACCATCAATAGATTTGGCGCTAGAAGGAGGGCCTGAGGAACAAACTGGCTCGAATTGGTTCATTCTCACCAGAAAGGTTATAAATATTTCTCATATCTACTAAAAATCTAGAACTGTTAATTGAACTTGAAACCCCTGTTAGACCCAAAGCTTGTAGAGTTTTTATCCCACTATTGTTATCACCACTTACTCCACTTGGGTTTCCACCAAATCCACCTGTTCCACAACTGGCTCAACGAGTCCCACTTCCACCAATGGATTTCTTCATGAATAATCCCTCTCCACTGTGGACTATCCTTGGTGGTATACATGATATGCCCAAGAATCTGGAGAGATTCTATCCCAAATATATCCATGGTGAATCAAGGAGTGTTGAAGAGCACATATAGGCATTTAAAGATGCCTGTACCCATGCTCAAATAGCCCACCATGATATTGTATGTAGGTTATTCCCCTAATCTTTAGGTGAAATGGCATACAACTGGTATCTGAATCTACCCCAGGGGTCTATTATGAGTTGGACAGACTTAGAAAATGCCTTCATTAATTAGTTCCAGGTCTATGTAGACCTTGCCATTTCGTATCACCAATTTGCTACCATAAGAAAGGAACCCCATGAACCATTACCATTGTTTAACACAAGATTCCAGAAGATATACCGAAGGCTACAAGATTCTTACTTGGTTGTTGGAAATATTTCCATTTTGGCATATTTAAGGGCCATAGATCCCTTTATTGGTTTGTTCCTACAAAAGGACTTACCAGCCAGTTGACATTGATTCCCTATCCAAAGTGTATCACTCGGCCATTAAATTGCAACAACAAATAAGCTTACAATCAGAGAGTTTAGGAGGAGTTCTTCCTCCCATAGGATATCAAATGCCTAATCCAACTCCTTTGTTTAATATGGTCCCAGGGATGTCCTATTCCCAATATGGACCCATGGATGTGTTACAAACTCCACCTCCTCTACCATTCTTCACTAATGGAGCTCTCGATTCCTCCAAACAATAATTTTTTTTACCATAATCAAGCTAGAGGGTCAAATATTGTTGATCAACCATTTGTTATAAAGATTGCAGAAAGTGAATGAATTGTTCAATTGACTAATGAAATGGAAACTTTGAAGAAAAATTTATCTCAGATGTCCAATGATATGGCCCAACTCAGATACAACCCCCCTCAAAATCAAAACCAAAATCAAAACTACCAAAATTAGGGAGGGTATTCCAATCAAGGTGGTTACTCCAATCAAAATTCCAATCAAAACACCAATAGGAACTTCCAAAACTAGAATTCCCCTAATCAAAATTACCAGAATAAAAATAGGGGATACAACCAAAGGTTCAACAACAATAAACAATGAAATACTAGGCCAAACAATGAGGATTTCCCCATAATAATTAGGTTGGTGATGACAAACCACACACTGCAAATGTTGTAGATCTCAATTTTATGACAAATTGGTGTAGGTTGCATGACACTGCAACACATTCTAAGGTTAACTGCCCAAAAATGGAGAAGATGGTCAAGATTCCATAGGATGATGCTCCTTTGCAAGGTGCTCCCAAAAAGTTTGGTAGATCCATAGATACTGCCATGGCTTATGACATTTTCGATGAGGAACTTTCATTACCCAACCAAGAATAAAATGAACTAGTAGAAGATGTATATGATGCTCAGGCCTTCCAATCCAAATGAGGTCATTTCCCGAGGAATCAAAATAAAGGCCTGTTCACCACATTTTCCCCTTTGAACACCATGGTTCCACCCAATTAGAATGTAAACAACAACACGCCTCTGCCAAAAGACCCACCTGAATCTCAAAATAAAGGTAACCCATCTTTTGTTGCCAAATATTAGGTGAAAAATGACACAGAGTTTGATTTTATTGTAGAGATGCAAAAGCAAAATACTTCACTGTCATTCTTTGGAATTTTAAAGTTGTATCCTGCCAAACAGGACATTGTGTTGAGAGATTTGGAAGAAGAAAATTGATCAAAAGGAAAGAATAAGGTGACTCCAACCAATGAAATGAATGCAACCTTGTACAAAGGTAAGACAAGAACCCCATCGTTCCTTCTAATCTTGAGAATATTTGGAAATAATTTGCACAACCGCCTCTTGGATTCTAGAGCATCAAGTAATGTCATGCCCTTCTCCATTTGTAGAAAGTTAGGTTTGAATCCACTTTAGAATAACAAGAAGGTGATTTAGTTAGATAAAACTAAGGTCAATGTGGTGGGAGAACTAAAAAATATTCATGTGCAGGTCAGATCTGACCCACGTATCCAGACTTATATGGATATCCAAGTGGTTGATATCCTTGAGACATATTGCATGCTTCATAGCTGAGACGTAATGAAAAAAATTGGGGGTTATCTGTTCTTAGAATTTTCACACATGTGGTTTCTATGGAAAGGGGTACCAACACAAATTAGGGTTGAGAGTGAGCCTCATCTCAAACATATGATCATTGAGTACGACTGCCCCAACGAGGTAGCCTACTTTGAAACCGAGATAGGAGTATATAAAAGAGAAGAAATCTTGAATTTCTTAGTGCTCAATTCTAATGATCCACAACCTTTAGAACATAGTGACCCAATGTCCATGGTCAACCAACAAGTTCTAATTAGAAATTTGCAACAAGATAGGCTAGTTCTAGGAGAAGAAGTTGATCTATGGAGTTTATTGATCCTCAACTGGTGCAAGATTCATTACCAAAGTCATTATGATTTGGCATGTCAACCTTGCGTAGATATCTTGAACCATGTCTGTCAGTCTGAGGAAACGTGTGAATGCCAACCTAAAACACCCACCAATGAATTTTCATTTGAAGCTAGGGATGCCACCATCCTGACTAGAACTAGTCTCACTCAAGAGGAAGATCCTTCCCAACTTGACCAAACTCAGGTTCTATGTTATGATCTTCAGAGAAAGATAGAGGAATCTCAATCTTTGTCTATCACACCTACCCCATATAACCTTCGAATGCCTAAGGAATTGATGAAAAACATACCAAATTGTAAAGTGATCTAGGAGGAGGTTCAAGAAGTAGTTTCTGAACAAGTTTTGAATCTAGGTGAATCTTCTGATAAACCTCATTAGCAGTGGCCTTCAAATATAGATAGCCAACACTAGTCTAAGCTGCAACCCACTTCTAGCAAGCAATCACCTGTAGTTCCAATAAAGAAATAAATCCCAACCCTGGATCAATTATGGAGTCTTAAATTTGATGGCTCTAAATCTAGATCAAGGAGTGGAGTTGGAGTTGAACTAACCAACCTAGAAGGGAAAACGTATTTTGCTTCTTATAGGTTGTAGTTTGTCTACATGAACAATGTGATAGAATATGAATCATTGGATTGAGGACTAATGGTTTCTCATTAGAAGAAGGTTACAACTATCATGGTTATGGGAGATTCTGAGGTTATTGTCAAGCAAGTCTATAGTCAATACACCTACCACAACAAAAGATTGGTTACATACAGGGACAAAGTATAGAATTTGATTGAAAATTTTGATGCTTTTGGCATCAAGTTGATCCCAATAGAGACAATTAGATTGTAGATGCCCTTGTTGTTGCTGCTAGCACTTTGGAACCTATGCATAACTCCAAGTTGAAGAGATTCTTGATGGAATTAGTTTCAATCCTAGTCATCCCAGATAATGTCCAAAATTTTTAGGTCTTTGATGATGACCACCATATACTTGCCTTCTTGGCAAGCTTAAAAATATTTGAAGGGAATATTATTGATGAATCAGAAAGAGACCATGAAGATTGGGATCTTGAGAATTGAAATACAAAAGGGATACTCAATTTAAAAAGTAATAGCATTCCCAAGGGGATGGTTTCCTTGGAAATGATTTTTGATTCTAACCCTTGGGCTCATGAAAGGGTGCTGAAAAAAAGTGATGGAGGGAAGTATGAATCTGTCAACTTGGCTAATTCAGGTCCAAAAATGAAAGTGTATATAGGAAAAATGTACCCCAAGGAAATCAGAGACAAAAATGATTAAGGTGCTGAAAGAAGATAGAATGAAAACTTCCTTCACTACCAAGTAGGGGAAATTTTCTTATCGGAGGATTCCATTTGGTCTTATTAACACTAGCACAACCTTTCAATGTGCAATGGATGTGGCATTCAAAAACTTAATAGGTAAATGTATCATTATCTATATGGATGACTTAATTATGTTTTCTAAGAATAGAGAAGACCATGTTGCAGATTTAGTAAGAGTTCTTAAAAGATGTATAAGTTATGGCATGTCTCTCAACCCCAAAAAGTGTGTGTTCAAAGTTTCTGAAGGGAGACTCTTAGGTCACATAATATCAGAAAAGGGGATATCCATAGATCTTGACAGAGTTGAGTCCATCCTAAAGCTGACAATGCTAGGAAGCAAGAAGGAAATGAGATTTTTCTTTGGAAAGATCAATTTTGTAAGGAAATTTATAATTGGGTTTGCAAAGATAGTCAAACCTCTAAATGAAATGATGAAAAAGGATGCAAAGATAGAATGAAGTAATGAAGCTAAATTTGATTTTTTGTAGATTAAACAGTTAATTTTAGAGGCATTGGTTCTAACCAGCCCTAACTACTTAAAGCCTTTTTACATCTATTATTTTGCATTTGATCATTCATGTGCTACTATTTTGACACAACAAAAAGGAAAGGGAGATGAAATGCCTATTGATTTTATGAGTTCCCCATTTAAGAATGTAGAAGTTAGATATCCAACTCTTGAAAAGCAAGCCTTCACACTTGTACGAGCAGTCAATAAGTTCATACACTACATCCTTTGTAGTTAAGTCATTTCCATAGTTACCAATATTGCAATGAAGTCCCTCCTCATGCAGAGCGAATTGGGGGAGAGACAAGGAAAATGGATGGCCATTTTGTAGGAGTATGATCTTGAGATTCATCCAATGAAGCTAGTATGAGGCCAAGGTTTATTCAAAGCAATGGTAGATGTTGATACTAAGATCACCTATCAAAAATACATAGTACATTCATTTACAGGTGATCCTTGGTACTCAAATTTGATTTTTCTGTTGTTGAATAAAAAATGCATAGATGGAATGAATGCCACTTAGAGGAGAGCATTGAGTCTAAAATGTTCACATTACATGCTTAAAGGAGGAGCTCTATACAAAAGAAATTTTGAGGGTGTTTATCTATATTTCCTTGATCAACATCAAGCAAAACATGCCATTATAGAATCCCATGGCAGACACAGTATTGAACATGGATCGGTTGATTCCATGGCACATCAAATCTTTTGATTGGGCTACTATTGGCCCCATGTTTTCTGAGATACACACCAACACATGAGGACATGCCATACATGTTAGAATTTTGCATCCAGGGAACACATTCTAGCAATGTCCCTACAACCGATGTATGAGGTAAAACCATTTGCCTAATGGGCATTAGATTTTGTAGGAGTCAGTAATCCAAATTCATCTGCAGGGCATAAATTTATTTTGACAATGACGGATTATTGCACGTGATAGACCGAGGCTCAGTCCTATAAAATTTGCGCCATGAACGTGGTCATGAAATTTCTCAATGAATTTATCATTACCAGGTTTGAAGTACCATTTTCCCTAGTATGTGACAATGGCCAAGTACTTTTTCTTTCATAGATTTCATTCAATGCACCTATGAATATAAGAGAGTATTAAAATATTCTTATAATTACTACCCATGAGGGAATGGAGTAGCTAAGTTTACTAACAAAAACTTGTTGGAAGTGATTAAGAAGTTGTTAGAAAGCAGACCTATGGATTGGCATACCCAACTGAGATTTTCCTTAAGGGTAGATAAAAATTGCATTAAAGCTGCGTAAAGGAACTCACGATTCAAGTTGGTCTATGGCCAAGATCCGATCTTTCCTATACATCTATAGACACCTGTCCTAAGGTTCATGCAAGAATTATATTCAAGAGATGATAGGATAGAAGTAAGACTAACCAATTTATTAAATATGGAAGAACAAAGAGATGCTGCTTTACAACAGTTCTCTAAACATCAAGCTGTTGTCAAATGTTGGTTTGAAAAAAGAGACAAAATTAAGACCTTTAGGATAATAGACCTTGTACTGTTATGGGATAAAGATAAGGAGAAGAAAGGAGACCACCAAAAGTTTGACAGACTTTGGTTGGGTCCATATTAGATAGCTAAAATCCTAGGTGAGAATGTTTTTTGTTTGAGCACCTTAACAGGAGAACCTGTTCCATTTCCTGTCAATGGCCAGTTTCTCAAACACTATTTTGGCCCATGAAGGTCTTATTTTCTATTGGTTGTAATTATGTAATTAGTTGTTCTTTTTGTTTGTTTTTTCCTTTGTTTTCTTTCTATTGTTCTATTTTGTTTTGTCTTGGTTTTTGGGAACCTTCATTTTCCTCCATTTCAGAATGAAGGGGGTTGATATTCAAAGTATACTACAGGCACTAGGATAGAAATTGGTTTAAATATTTTTAGGTATGTCTGTTGAAATATTTTGTTCTAAACTTGTGTCTTATGATCATTTTAAACAATGGTTTGAAAATTTATTAAGAATAAGGTATAATGTAAACAATCTCATGAACCATGACTAAATTTTTTCACAAAATAGATATAAACATCTGTTTGTGTAAGATGCCTATTTTTCTCAAGGTGGTTATATCTTAGATTCAAGTGAAAAATATGATTCGCAACACTGTCATGAGGTCCACTGTAGTTCTCAACCCACATTTTAGATTAATTGAATCTGAGTATTGAAAAAGATGATAAAGAATTCCTTCATGAAAAGCTTATAAAATGAGAAGAAAAGAGAATCATTGAATAATGATAAACTCAATACAAGAAGGGTAATTCAAGTATCTCTATTAGGGCTATGGACACATGTCTAGTAGTAGAGCAATACTCTGAGAAAACTAGAGATATCTCCATTGGGGCTATGGATGCCTAGCTGGTAGTGGAGCAATGCCCAGGATATCATTGCACGATAGTTAAAGGACTCAACTTATGTAGTTTGAATCTTAGGTATAGTTTTTTAGGAGTAAAGAAATTTTTTATGAAGAAAGATGCACCATACATACACACACTTAGATTCAAAGTAGTTCATATTGATTTACATCTGAGATTCCAACTCAACCTTGTTCAATATATCTTATCCTACTTGAGTTATAATGTTCATAAGCCAAAGGTTTTGGGTGACTGAATTCTTCAGTGTCTTGAAAATGCGTAAACCATTTTCCCAGCCAAGTTGCCATTTGTTATGTCTTGCATAACCACCCCATTTTGTTTTTGGTCAAAATGGGTCTCCCTTGTGTTTTGTTTGTCCTTGGTGTTTTGTTTGGGTCTTAGGAGTTGTTATTTTTCCTCCTAATTCCTTGTTCCTTTTGTCTATTGGAAGTAGAGTTGGAATGGAAACTGGACTCAGAACTTTTGAATGTTCCAAGTCTGGATTCGGTTATGATCCTGGCCTTGCCCTTGCCTTGTTAGTTTTCTTTGTCTTTTTTCTTTTCCTTATTCTCTTTGGTCCATTTATTCCTTGAGTTGTCCTTCATTATCTTGTGTTTTGTTTTTTCCTCTAGCGGAACTGGAACCAGAAATTGAACCCAACTTGGAACTTTGCAAAAGTTTCAAATCTTGTTTTAGTCTCGCTCCTGCTCACACTCATTTGCTTTATAGTTTTTTCCTTATTTGGTGTCTTGTTTGGGTCCAGTTTTCATTTTGTTCCCACTTGATTTCCTTTTCTTTTTTCATTGTTCTTGTGTTAGTGTTTGTTCCTTTGTCGGGAGCAGAACCGGAATTAGAACCCAACTCAGAACTTTTTAAAAGTTCCTTGTTTGTTTTTGGTTCCGATTTTCCTCCATTTTCCTTTATTGTCTTTTCCCTGCTACGAGATTGAAACTAGATTCGAAATGAGATAAGAGACTTGGGTAAAGTTTGTTGTTCTGTTTTAACTCTGCTTCCACATCCACCCTGCCTTCTATTTCCACATTGGTTGTATACTCATTTACGTTTTTGGTTCCGCACCTGACCAACCACATTTATTACATTAATTAAAGAGTCCTCACATGCAAAAAATGATTTATAAACCTTAATCAATGTTAATTGGCTCATTATCTATATTACCTAAGTTGTTTTAGCAAAGCAGAGCCTGAGTAACTTTGAGAGGAGCACAATTTTATTGTGGGCACACATTGGTGAGTAGATTATTGTTATAGTTTCAACCTTTCTTTTTGGTGTTTTGAGGTAGGGTCATTTTTCCATTCTATTTGTGTTTTCGTTTTCTATTGTTTGTTGTGTTTTTCGCGCATTTTTGAGACTTTCTGTCATGGATCTTTGTGTGTTTCTGTGTTTTTTTCGTTTGTTGTTTTTGGTTTTGTTTTGTTTTCCTCTCATTTTCTATTTTCCCTTTTTTTGGCTTTTTCCATTTGTTTTTTCATTCTGCTATCATTTTCGTGGTGTGTTTTTTTTGTCATGCTCTAGTTTAAACTAGGGGTTCATTTTGAGAGATCTTCCATGCTCTAAATCATTTAAAATCTATTTGATGACCCATTTGATCCTATTCTTAGGCTGATTTAGTGGTTTTCATGTTAGGTTTTTGATGCCCTAATTTCCTGAATCGGCAAGTTGTGCAAACTAGGGTTTATGCATTGACCTTTACAATGTCGTGCCCTAAAAAGTTCAAATTTGGTCCTGTCCTATTAAGGGTAAGGTTAAATCCCTTATTTTAAAGTTTCCTTATGGTTTCATGTGACCTAAGTCTAAGTCTAAAGTCAGTGTGACTATGTGCTTAAATGTGCTTTGTTTTAACAATAAATTGGTGGAAACAGAACTGAAAATGAACTCATCCCATGAGTGTTTGCATAAGAATCATTTCCCAAAATGATCGTACTTCCAATGAATGTTGACTCTGGTCTACACCCTTATTATTTTGGTGGAAGTGGAATCGATTGAAACAAACTTGGAACCATTAGTTGGTTTTGGGTCCAGTTTCTGTTTTGATCTTAGTTTCGGTCTCATCTCGATTTCGATCCCGATCCTATCTTACACCTTGAGATACAAGCACCAGAGTCCCACTCTTACAACTAGCAAGATTAATTCGGATTGGGCTAATATTACTGATACAAACTTAGGGCCATTCAACTATGAAGAGTTGGTTGAAGAAAATTTTACAAAGGATACAACAGGGCGAATAGAAAGAATTGTTCAATCTGGATTGGCACATGTAGCCCTGTTTCCTCTATTAGTTCAATGTCTAGAGCTCATACTTACTACAGTAGGAGCTTACAACCCAGAAACCAAGCAATGCGTGGACCTGCAAGGGAATATCATCATTGATCTCACTCAACAGATGATGAGGTTCATGTTTGATGCATCTATGCCACAAAACCCCAAAAAATTCAATGAAGCAGAGGCATTACAATTATATAGCAACAACAAGCTTCCTAATCAACCAAAGAGAGAAAATTTCAGTAACAAGATTGGTGTCATAATCATGATGCTTTCTAGAGTGTTCTGGAAGAGAGATTCTTAACACTTCAAGGAATGGATGTTTCCATTCATTCAAACCATTTTGGATGGTAGGTAGAAATTTGATTGGCCATTGATTTTTTTCAAGAGCCTACATAATAAAATTCTTAGAGTGTGGCAAAAAAAGAGTTTCTTCATGACTTCTTATGTAGTCTATGTAACTACAAGTAGTGGAATTTTCCCTGGTTTGAATGTAGTTGGAGTATTGGGAGAAGCCCTTGGACAAAAGAAAGTGTGGGATCATTATGATCAACTAACTTTGAAAACATTAGAGTTGCACTATAGGAGAATTAATGATGTATTATTGTATGTTATCATGATCCAGTTGACTGATAATACAGGGTATAGATTAAGAAAGGAAGCCATGGAATTCATTGCAAAATGGAGAAATTGGTACATCCAATGCCCCAAGTTTTCTTATTTTAGGTTGGCTAGTTTTGATGACCATCCTTATCTACTTCCAAGATGTTGCAGTAACAAAATTGTCCTTACGAAATTCATCTATCAGGCCATAGGAGACAATCTAAAATTTGCTAGCAAGCATAGGAATGGTTGCTATATATTTGTCATGAAGTTAGGAGAGTATAGTTGCACACATAATGTGGCTGCTAAGGCACTTTTTCATGAATTGATTCATTTGAAATTGGGTTTATATACAATTAGGAAGCATCTTGATCCTAAGCATAAGAGAAATGCTTTGCTCCCTACTATCTTTGAAAAGTATTTCAATTTTCTAGAAGAATTTTGGATTGACCTACACGATGAATATGATGTCAAAAGGAGGAATTATGAAAGGTTTCCCATCACATTAATGATTGAGTATGGGTTGAAGGAAGATATTCCTGATACATTGTTAGATGATGGTGTAACCTTGGATCCCCACTATGAGGCTAAAAACATAGGTACCAAGGACTTGGATCCAGTAAAATGGGATGAGGAAGAGTCCATTTATATCAAGCAAATTCTAGGACAGTGACAGATCGAAGTATCCAGTGGGTGGTGAAGAGGATCAAGGAGCTAGAGGCTCAAACTTCTAAGAAGAGGAAAGTTGTAGGTACCCAAGGGTACTAAAGAACTAAGAGAAGGAAAGATCCTAAGGAGCCACTGGAGTTTCTCATTCCTAACTCTGGGGAGGAGCCTCAGCCAGGAGTACCAACTCAAGATATCTCTAAGTCCGAAGGTGAAGGAGCTAGAACTATTGAAGAAGAAATCTTTTCTCACCCCGAGACCTCAATTGCTAGAGAAGAGACATAATCTCAACCTAGAGATACAATAGCTACTAGAGGTACAAACTTAACTCAACCTCCCCTTGTAGAGAAACTTATTGAGGAGATTCCCACTGGAACCTTTCATAAGGAGGCTAAATATTTAAAAGGAAAGGAGCATGAGGTTAAGATCCATGATATCAATTTTGATTTAGAGGCTACACAGTCAGATGATGAGCCTCCCAAAGCTTTGTCTGCAAAGAATGTTGGAAGTGTTCAGGAGTATGTTTTGACAAAAGAGTATCAATGGAAGTTGTTTGAAGATACCAAGAGAGAAGCATATGCCAAGGCACAAGCTGAGGCACTTTCCAAACAAAAAGAAATTGATGTAAAGGCACAAGATGATACATTGGCTAAACAACAAGAATTGGAGGCTAAGGCTAGGGCTAAAGAACTTGATAGGAAACAAGAATATTAAGCTAGAGCTAAAGAAGAAGAGCTAGCAAGGAAATAAAAGGAAAAGGAAGATTTGTTTTAGAAACAAAAAGAACAAGAATTGAAGATTAAAGAATAAAGGGATAAGTTAGCTTTGTTGCAAAAAATCCATGACCTGGAAGAAGAAAAATCTCAACAAAGAAGAGAGAGAGAATCTCTTGAAGCCAAGTTCAAGGCTATTGAGGAAGCTCAAAGAAAGAAGGATGAGTAGGAACTCTTGCTTAAGTAGTTAGAGGCAGAAGCACTTGCTAAACATGAGCAAGAATCTAAGAAATCATGGGATAAGGTCAAAAAATTGGAGAAGGAAAGAGAAGATATGTTGAAAGAGAGAGAGGATCTATTAGAAAAGAGAAGATTAGAGGAAGAAAGGGATAATTCTTAAATTGAAAGGCTTGCAAAAGAAGCTATAGAAAGGGAGCAACAACAAACATAGGAGGTTGATTATGAACCTAAGACCACCATTCTACAACCTCTTTCCTCTACCACTATTACTTCTTCTTCCACACAAATGATAAATGCTCTTGTTGCTCTAATATGGCTAAAACTCAACCTTGAAAGGAAAAAAATAGTCCAACCTCAGCCATTGAATTGGGTGGACATGATGAGAGAAATAGAAAAAGTGAGGCCTAAGAAAAATGCTAAGGTCACTCATTCCAAAAAGCTAACAGATGCAGGTGAAATCATAGCTGAATGTGCCATCCTAATGATAGAAAATGATAGGCAAGATATGCAATTGATTGATTATCAGTTGGGTATGGTTAATTTGGGAAAGCCAAGAAGAAGTCAGTAGATGAACCTTATTGATATAGTGGCATCCTCCACCAAATACAGGATGATAAAGGATAAACAAAGAAAAAATGATCTTAAGGATCAATTAGACCAATTGCATAAGTTCCTGAAGGATGTATCTACCACTATTTCCTCTCAATCTGTTGCTTTGAAAACACCAGTTTTATTGAGTAAGAAAGATTCTAATGATCTTGTTCAAATGAGGGAAAAGGTTGGAATGCTTTATAGATGGATAGATCAATTAAACCAAGAGGTGGATGAGCTTCTTGTTGATAGTAATAGGGCACATGAGGGTGCATTCGAGTTGATTGAGGACATGAAATCACATGTTAAAGTATTGGGGAAACAAGAAGATGAGTATAGAGAGCATACTAAGAAGCTGAAAGATGTTAACAAATTTCCAAACCAAACTCTCTTGGAATAGTCTATCCTCGATGAAGATATTGTGGATTTCCTTGAAAAGACAATCGACATTATCAGGTTCAAATTCACATTCATTTAAAAACATAGAAATGAAGTTCAAGAAACTAGTAAATATTTAAATGAGCATATTGATGAATTGGAAGTAGTGATTTCCATTTTGGTTAGTATAAATATCCCTATGAAGGAAGGTCTTCCTCTTGACAAATTAAAGGAGAAGTGGAATAATAGGTTTGAGGAAGTGATGTAGAAAGAAGAGGATGGTGATGAGTTGTTGCTTGATAGACTCATGGATATCAAGGATGAAGTGAAGGCTGGTAGGAGGGAGTTGATTAAATTGAAAGATATGTCAAAGTTTTCCCCTGTAGAATTAAAAAGAATCAAATTTGAGGATGATTGGGTAGGTGTGCCTGATGTAGACATACTTATGTGTGAAACAAGATTCCCAACATGCACAAAAACAAGAAAAAAGAAACCTATTAGATCAAATGCAAGTTAGTATCATGATTCCCGAATAAATCCATTTAAATTGCAATGAAGGGAGATAAAATGAAGTACATAAACAAATATAAGAAATAGATACTAAATCCTATTCAAATGCAATGCAAACTCTTGATCTCTTGGGGGAATTGGTGTCAATTTGATGTGGAAATTGGCACTTTCCCAACTCCTATGCAAGCTTTGTTGATTTGTGATGAAGAATGATCCACTTTGTTGATGATTGATGAATGATCCAAGGTAAAATCTACATAACCTAGTTATAAACTCAATGAGATGGATGGAAATGGTTATGAATTTGAGTATAGTAAGTTTACTCAAGTTGTGGATGATAGAATGAGGAATGAAGCCTCTTATTTATAGAATACCAAGTTGGAAGAATTCCCAAAAGAGAGAAATTTGGGACTAAGAATCAACCAATGGAAAGATGCCACTTATCAACATGTGAATGGATGAAGGATGTGCAAGTTTTGAAGAATGTGTCAATAAATGCAATTAGGTGATATTTGAGATTGTTGAAATGACATGTAAGAGGGAAAGAAAATGCATTGAATGTCACTTGGATCAAGGAAAAAGGACTTATTAGGTGGAGTAAATTCCTTGTTGGAAGGATAAAGTCTACTTGGATTTTGAATTCAAATTGAGGGAATATTATCTATATATGCCATGTTGAGAGAAAATAGAAATTTAATAAATGAATTAAATCTATTTTCATGTGCAAGTGGCTAAAACTAGAGGATGGGACATGAGAAGATATTAAATTAATCAAGGTTAATTAATTTAATGAGAGATTAGCTAATGTGAAAAAATTGACTTAAATTTATGGATTGATTTAAATCAAATATTAGAAGAATATGATTTCAAGATTAATTAAATAAAGATTTTTAAATTATTTAACTAAGGAGATGAAGTTAGATTAGACTAAATAAGGTTTTAATTTATTTAATTTAATAGATAGACTTTAGGGATTTAATTAAATAAAATGAATGATTTAATTAAATAGGAACAATTAGATCAAATTAATTGATTTAAGTAATAATAGAGAATGGCTTAATTAGATAAGATAATTTATTTAATTAAGAGAAGAAAATTGATGAATTTAATAAAATAAATATATTTGATTAAATGGTTAGACCGAGGGATGATTTAGGATGAAATGGTGTTAGTAGTTGGGATGAAATGTGCAATGTCAATCAATACATTTTACATATCTACATTTTCCCCCTCTTTGAAGCAATGCACTTATTGCGTTGATTCAAAGAATAAACGGTCTTGATCAAAAGCCAAAAATTTTTATTTAAAAATTTGCCCCACTACTACCTTTGTGAAGGAAATATGCTGATATACAGCCCCCTCAAGAGATTGGACAAAAATTCTAATTTTTGGGTGATCTCGTGAAAAAAGAGGACAAGGTGCTCGACAGGTCCAAAAAGACCCAAGGAGGTCAAAAATTGAGGTAAAGTGCAAAAAATGGTGCAAGACGACCCTTGGATGAACAAAAATGGGATCAAGGGACCAAAACACTAGCAGGACAGCTAAATAGGGTCAACAAACCCTAATTTTTGGGCTTAAATAGGCCTCAAGGGGCCACTTCCAATTCATTTTCATACTTATCCTTCGAAGATTTTGATATTTTGAGCTCTGACACCCTGATGAGATGGAACAATGACAACTCCCGAAGCTTAGAATAAAAATCTATATTATATTCTTATGAGATGATCAATGTTTTCTATATGATATGCATTGTGATGATGATTTGTGGATGTAGGATGAATGCATTCTTAGTGATAAATGGTTAATTGTCATAGTACCTTGCTAGCGTGAAAAGAAAGAAGGAATGGAAGAAAGAAAATATTCCAACAAGACATGAGATGAGGATGATGATTTGCTTGCCAAGGAGTTAGGATTTTCAAAGGGCCAATTACCTTATGTTTGATAACACACATAACTACGATGCATCAAGGTATTAAGAACTAGGATGATGTTGTATCAAGTGTGATGGACTTTGACTCGACAATTAGATAGGTGTATCCTTGTTCACATCTGACATACATAAAAATTAGTAGGATGCACTTTAGGTATTTCACACATCTCAGACCAAAACATAGAAAGGAAAGTCTTCCTATGTGGTCAACAAGATATCTAAAACACCCTCTATACATACCTAAATAAAACAAGTATTCACCAAGTTTATTACAGGGAAGTCCAACAAGCACAACAAATAAAAAGATAATGATCATTGCCCCATTCCTATCTCTCTAAATCCCTTTGCTTGGGACATCATCAGGAGGTCATTGGGATGAGTACAAATAAGATAAATCAACAAGATAAAGATAAAGCAAACAAACAATCTAATTTTCTTCAACATCGCTAACCAAAAGGAAATGTGTTTTTTAAGGATAAGAACTGAAACTATTGCCAAAAGATAATTCCCATTATAGGAAGGATACATCCTTGGACATGTTAGTGGATGGTGGCATGTCATTTCATTTATCCAAAGTGTTCTTTCTGATAAATAATGCCCATTGTAGGAAGGATACATCCTAGGACATAATGTTATCAGTTGATTGATATGGGACTGATTAGATGATAGGTTATTGACACAAAGAGTTGACTAACTTGTTTTGAGTTTCACTTTTGACCTACTAGACTTGTTTCTGATTGTTTCACTAATGGTTAAGAATTACGATTGTTTATTATGAGTGATATTTATTGCTGGTGAAAACGAGATGAGACAGATGAATTTTTTCAAATATTTGGAGTTTTTAGAGTTTTTTTAGCTGTTTTGAGGTTGTTTTTGGTATTTTTGAAATGTTTTGGGATTTTTTGAGATTTTGACCAAGAGACTAACCTAGGGGCCTTGGGGGCTGATCAATAGATTAACCTTCCCTACATTATACACGCAGAGACCATGTAGTTCGACTGACACATACCCGATTTATAGATGGAGGTATACATGATGAAATGTTAGTTTATTATGATGGACTCCTAAGGGACTGACCTAAATATCTCAGGGGATGATCAAAGCTCAACCTTGCCTATGTTCAAGGCATAGAGACCCATAGTTTGAGAAGACAACTTTGTTTTTGAATTTTTGACCTATTTTGGATTTGAAATGTTTCCAAATGTTTTTGGATTTTTTATTTTGTGATTTTTGGATTTTCTGATTTAGAACTTCAAGAATATACATGAATCTGATCTGATGAGAACATGCCCCCAACGTGATACAATATTCTACTTTGATAAAGGCAAGACAAACTAACCTTAAGAATAGGCCAAGTAGTACTAGGAGGGATCATGACACGAACACAAGACCAAGCTATGATGTGGATGTAAAACAGTATGAGTGATGGATGGAGATATGGAATGTGATGGATGATGGAAGTTTGATGAAGGGATGATGTTGAATGATTCATGAAGATCCTGGTGGATGGACAGTGCTTATTTTCACAAGGTGCATGTTTTCCAGGTTTTCACCAAGGTACTTGCCTAAAGAGCCACCGAAGTGGTTTTCACTAGAGGACGATTTTTTTTCTTTATTGTTTTTTAATCCTTTTTCTGATTATTTTAGATTTTTTGCTTTTTGATATTTTTGTTGTCACCAAGATGCCTGTTTGCAAGGTTTTCATCAGGGTGACCATTTTTTTAGGACATTTTCTGATTTTTTTGGATTTTTTTGTTCTATACCTTGAAATATTAGGCATAAAACTTTTTGAGATGGGAGTTGTTCATGGGATCCTACAGATGATCACCTTCCGGTGTTGATAGCTGATATGCCCCTAACTTATAGCTTGTTGTGATAACAAATGGTCCCAACCAATTGGGTTCAAATTTTCCTTTGCTATTTGGATTTGGGACATTCTTTTGATTCTCCTTTAGTACGAGTTTTCTGACTTGAAAGGTCCTACTTTTGATTTTCTTGTTATAACTCCTCTTGAGTACTTGCAAATGATTTAAAGCATCTATACACCACTCATCCAGTAGCTCCAGCTCATTGATTCTTGATACTCAGTATTCTTCATCCATGATGAGGTTTTGTAGTGATATTCTTAGTGATGGGAGCTCAATCTCATTGGGTAATATTGCCTTTGATCCACAGACCAAGGAGAAGGGAGTGGCATTGGGGGGTATGTGGATGCTAGTTTGATAGGCCTAGAGGGAAAGATTTAACTACAGATGCTAGTCACGACCTGCATCATTGACTTTTTTCTTATTATTAGCTTCTACTTGGTTGTTGCCTTGAGGATAATACAAAGTGGAAAAGTGATATTAGATTTTGAATTTTTTACATAATTTACAGACATCCTGATTCTTGAATGGTGTCCCATTATCTGAGATAATGAATTGTGGGACACCATAGAGGTAAATGAGATAGTTTAGGATGAACTTTGATATCTGCTTCCCGGTTATATATGTCATGGGTATGGATTCCACCCATTTGGTAAAGTATTTATTGGTGGTTATGATGAACTTGTGGCCACTGGATGAGGTGGGAGTGATTTTTCTAATGAGATTGAGTCCCCATTGCGAAAAGGGCCATGGTGTGATGATGGGATGAAGTTCTTGAGCTAGATCATGGATGAGGTCCCCATGTTGCTAACATTGTAGGTACCTTTTGACATAGTCATGTGCTTCTCTTTCCATTATAGGCCAATAATACCCCATCCTCAGCAATTTGTTGGCCAAGGTCATTCCACTCGAGTGTGAACCACAGATTCTGTTATGCACCTCAGTTGAAGAGGTCAATGCCTCCTCAACATTTAAACAATGTAATAGGGTTCCCTCTATGCTCCTACAATAAAGGGTATTTCCTAGGATGACAAACAGGGATGCTTTCTTAACAAAGGTTCTTTTCAGGCTTGAAGGTAAGTCAACAAGTAAGACCCCTATTCGCAAGTAGGTATAAATTTCATGGTTCTAGGGATCACCAAGACCAATGATTTCACACACAAATTCTGATTCTGGTACCTCAAATGTGGGCATGAGAAGCTACTCTACCAAGAATTCATATTTTGGGACATTGTGAGGGATGTCCAATAGGGACCCAATTGTTGCCATGGTGTCTGTTGCTTTATTGTTTTCTCTAGGAATTTTCTCAAATGTGATATTAATGAATGATTCTCTAAAGCTCTCTACCATCTTTTTTTATGGAGTCAATTTATCATCCTTAGTCTGGTATTCACCATTCACTTGATTTATTATCAGCTAGGAGTCTCCGTATACTCTGAGGGCCATGATGTGCCACTGCACTACTATTTTGAGACCTATGGTTAAAGCCTCATATTATGCAATGTTATTAGTGTAGGGGAATGCCAATTTATAGGACCTTGGTATGCAGTCCCCTTGTGGGGTAGTAAAGAAGACATTGGATTTTGATCCATGTTGTGTGTATGAGCCATCAAG
>VDFB02105785.1:41655875-41715425 GCA_007258455.2 Sequoia sempervirens
AATTAAAAATGAAACAATTTCACCAATTCCAAACGTATTTCCATGATTCATCTCGATTGCCCTTCTCCATTTTGCTTGTGTAGTATAATTGCCCTCAGATTTTCAAGTAAATTCGTGCAAGTATAGCCTAAGATAGTGATTAGCAAAATATCGAAGATTCAAGACAAAAGTGCTCTCTAAAAGTTATCAAATTCGTGAGAGAGATTGGAATGAAGAATGACAAATCAATTTATAGAAAATTGATTATTCGAACTATAGGCCAAGATCGAAAGATTGACGGACGATTGAGATTGAGAGATGGGACATGCATTCAGATAACTGATAGAATTAAAGATTAAATAAATGATTTAATCTTCAGTTCGGATTCGAAAACATTAGAAATATCTTTGCATGACAAAGATAAAGATTGATTATAACGACTCTCTGTTCGAATGCACGCACAACATTTAATTAATTAAATAAGAATATTTAATTAATCTGCATGTACATGCAAATGAGTTAGAACTGGAGGATTGCATGATCTGAAGAAGAGATTACTCGAAGACGCCCACTCAGACATCAAATCAATTGTTAATTGAGCGATTAAAATAGATGTCGAGTCGAGTAAAAGTGAATATTTATATAACTCACATAATTATCTAAAATATAGAGGAATGCGTTAAAATAGAATTAATAAATTAAATAACTACTAATTCAAGACTCGATATTTGAAGAATAATTAAATAAATAAGATTTATTTAATTAAGTGACGAAGGGGATTTAAATGAATAATTAAATAAATTATGAATTTATTTAATTATAGTTGAAATATGATAAAGACTAAATTAAATAATGATTTATTTAATTTAACAAGAAGAAGGTTAATTAGTAACATAATTAAATAACAAGCATTTATTTAATTAATTAGATAGAATAAAGAGAAGTGAATTAATTAAATAATTAATATTATTTAATTAATAGAAGAATTAATAGAAGATGAATTAATTAAATAATTAAGATTATTTAATCAATAGAAGAATTAATGTTAAGATGAATTAATTAAATAATTAAGATTATTTAATCAATAACCATGAAGAATACGAAATATGAAGAATGTGGAAGTCGCAGGCCTAAACCAGATTTCGGTGTCTACATTTGCCCCTCTTTGATACAATGTCGTTTAGGCGTTGTGTCAAAGAAAAATTGATAAAAAATTATGCCCCATTAATGCTTCAGATTAGAATAGGTGAAGGTATGCCCCCTCGGGAGGACAGGTGGGTTCAAAGAACATGAGTGTGCTCTCGAAATTGATGAGAGAACTAGAAGATGAAAGAAAAAAGGATAGAAGAATATAGATAAGGGTGGTGAAGATTTAGAAAAGAAGAAATGTTAGTGCGAAAAGAAAGATTGAGAAAGAACGAAAGACAGGAGATAGATGTTAGTATTAGGAATCTTCGATGTTTTTCCATATCACAAAAGGTATTGCACTTTATCATCATTGGGCGGGACTAATACTAATGGAGACAAACACCAGGATATGACATAAATCAAGGTGTGCAAGGTCATCCACTTGCTAATAACAGACAGTCGCAGACAAGGATTGTCACTAACTCATACTAAGGACACAAGTTGCCCCAGTCTTTTTGTTAGGACAAACCACAGACAACAAACGAAAGAAAAGATGGGTCATGATACATCATTGCTCCTCTAAATCCTTCATGGGACATCCTTGAGGAAACTAGTAACATGACTCAAAATCAAATTTAAAAGACAAGGGGATTTAATAAATGGGGCCAAAGTAATGGAATTCTGATACATCGTTGCTCCTCTAAATCCTTCATGGGACATCCTTGAGAAAGCTAGTAACATGAATCCCAGTCATCAATTCAAGATAAATGATAAGATAAATAAGCCATAAAGTCAAAAAGCATATGAAAATATTTGCCAAAACATGATTTGTTTGTTTGATTTGTTTAATTGATAGAGCCTGATTTTAGGAGATACACATACCGGATAAGACTGTGAGTTTGGTTTCGATGTTATGACTATCTGTATAAGGCATGACAAAGCTTGGTTTCAGAAAGACATGTATCGTATAAGACGTTGAGTCAGATGCCGTTGATGTGATAACCTGTGTAAGGCTATGTTTGATTGTTTTGACCTTGTCGATTACACAGGAAGGACTCATCCTGAACAAGACATAGGTTGTTTTGCTGATATCAATATTCAAGAAGGACCCATCCTGAATAAGATATAGGTTGATTGTCATGATGATGTCTATTTCCAGGAAGGACACATCCTATAGCAGACGGTTGGTTGATCCGTTTTGATTGTTTTGTTTGGCAAGTTGTTTGATTTGACTTAGAGACATTGCTGACTTGTTCACTAGATTGATGCATGACTTGATATGACATGTTGACAATTGACTGTGTGTGACGACAAACCCTAAAGGACTGACCTAGTGTGGCCTCGGGGGCTCATCGATTGATGGCCTTGCCTACGTTGTACACGCAGAGACCTCGTAGTTCAACATGACTGCGACCGACAAGACTGACTACAAATAAAAGACGTGTGTGAAAGTGAATGTGACGAACCCTAATGGACTGACCTAGTGCGGCCTCGGGGGCTCATCGTGTGATGGCCTTGCCTACGTTGTACACGCAGAGACCTCGTAGTTCGACACTACCAATGACCTTGTCATATAGACATATGGATTGACGCATGACTTTATACAAACAAACCTAAACTGACTGACCTAATGCCTCGGGGGCACATCGGCAGATGGCCTTGCCTACGTCCAGTCGCAGAGGCAACGTAGTTTGACAAACAACAAAGACTGACAAACGCGACTGACTCTGACTCTATTTTTTGGATTTTTGAAATGTTTTAATTTTTTGTCTTTTTGAAGTTTTCTGATGTTTTTGTGGTTTTCTTAGGTCATTTTGCAATGTTCGTGGATTTTCCATGGTTTGACGTCTTCAACACAACCAATGTAAGAACCAATATGACACATGTCAAGTGTTTTCCCCCAGTCGAGTATAAGACCAACTGACTATGAATAGGGTAAAACAAGGGATATGAAATGCTCTCGATGTCAATCGTTCCAAGTTATGGGAAAGACTACCACTTATTATGAATGATATATACAAGCGATGGATATGAAAGATACGGGATATGTATAGGGATAGGTAGTATGTACAGGGATAAGGACTATGTACAGGATAGTGAATTATGTACAAGGTAGTGATTATGTACAGGGATAATGGTGCCTATAAACAAGCGAGCAAGCATGCGCAAAAATTCAAGGACAACCATGATCTTGCCCCTAGTCAAGCTGAAAACCAATTGACAGGTGATGAGGATGGTGATGATGTTGTTTGACGTGGGAAGGACACATCTCGAAACAACATGAGGATGACGATAATGTGACTAAAGGATCAAGGTTTGTAGCCATCCTAGAAACAAAGCCAATGAATGTTTTGAATGATCATCCACTAGGATGCATAGAAAAATTGTATGGATTGGGCTTGTTGCATTTGGAATGACTTTTTAAGATTGGATGGGATGATGGAAGATCCTTAGACCATTGACAAGGGAAAAACCAAGGCATGCGATAGGTATTGCATATAAGGATAACTCGTTTGGAAAAATGCTATGAAGGCTATGACATGATATTTCGTGGATAGTGTATGACCAAAGGATAGACATGTCAAGAGTTTTTCCAAAGCATGATTTATGTTTGTACCCATCCTTATCAAGATCAAAGTAGGTGGGAAAATGGGTGTGAGTGGTGGGGCTTAGATGGATAGATAGAAATTTCATAATAAATGTCATACGAAGGGTATGGGAGATGAGACAACTTGCCCCCAAGTGTAATAGTCCACATAGATAATTTCTTACACATGACGCCTGTTTGCCAGGTTTTCATCATGGTACTTATCCAAAGCGCCATAAGAAATGGTTTTCACTATTGGACGAAATTTTTCTCTTGAATTTTTTTTTCTTTTTGGTGTCACCAAGATGCCTGTTTGCCAAGTTTTCATCAAAGTGAATTTCTTTCTTTCTTTCTTTCTTTCTTTTTTTTAATTTTCTGGATGGCCTTGATGCTTTAGATGATCATTGATTGTGCCGAATCCATTGATGGTGTTGATGTAGAGACTGGTGCCATGATATTCCAATAATAACCTTGATGAAGTAGTTGCCTTGTCAGGATCATAGCACTTGCATACAATTGATTGATGTCATTGTGATCCTTGTTGACACTAGAGTTGGCCTTATCAAAATACGCACATCGCAATACAGTGCCATGGGAGTCCTTACAATAAAGAGTTGCTGCCAAGATTTGATGGATTTGTGATATATGATTTTTAGACTTTAGGCGAGATGTAGGATAATGATGGATGATGGGAGACATATTTCGCAATTTAGATGTAGGAATTTTCATTTTCCAAACTTGGGGTGATGGATGACGGAGACTGGGTTTCAAATTGGGATAAGTTTTGGAACCATGACTTTTATATGCCTTGTATGATGACCATTATGAAGGAGGTGGACATTTATTATATGTGGGAGTCCTCTTTTCTTGTGGCTCCACATTTTGATTGACTTTTACTTTTGAATTATTTTCTTTTCTTGATCCATTTTTCTTTGGGATCCATTTTAACTTTATTTGTCCACTTGGATTTTTGATTGATTCAATGGCCTTTGATATTTGATTTTGAATTTTGATTTTGTAAGACTTTTGTTTTTGTTGGTTCCAAATAGAAGGTTTATTCATGTTGGAATGACTATTTATGGTATGGATGGAATGAGTGTTGGCAACAACCTTATGGTAAGAACTACTCATGGCCTCCATTTTGATGTTTGTATTAGATAAAGTTTCCCCCAATATTGAGAAGGTACCATTAACATCATTAGATTTACTGAATGAAGAATAACCAAGACCTTGATGTCTAGGATTTGCTTGAAACTGTAATGGTTCTAGAATTCCTTGCTCATGTATGCCTAGTCCTTTTCCTTGATATTGCATGCTCTGAAAAATTCTGTTTGCAATGGGGTATTTTTCATTTTGGAAGCAAGATGCTAACCCATCACTGTGCTTGTGGAAACTGTTACTTGGAATCTTCTCCTCTACAAGAAAGCCTGATTTGATAAAAGTGGATGATCCTAGTTGATAAGATGTCTTATCTTCATTGACATGTTGGATATCTTTGGTGTGATTTTGTAACATATCAGATTCAAAGGATTCTACTAGTGCTTCCAAGTCGATATTGAAACTGTCTTTATGGTCATTGTCATAGAGTCCAATGAACTCAGCTATAGCTTGATCATTTACAAATATATCTAGAGTAGGAGACTCTCGTTTTAGATGAATATCATCTATGTTTTCAAAGGAGGCAAGTGTCTCATTTTGGGAAATGGATGCATTTGGTACTTGGATAGGGTCGTTTTCAAATGTTTGATCATGAATGGCATAAAGGTCAAGGAGTGGATCATTATGGACTTCTTGCTCAATAGTAGTGTCTTGATCAAAGACGGGTTTGTCTTGAATGATATGATTGGGAATGAAATCTTGATCAAGGGTAGGTGTACTTTGGATACCATGATTATCTAGAAGGACTTCTTGGATGGACTTAAAGATAGGGTCGTGGGATAGACTACTTTGATCTTGACATGAAGGTGAAGCCACAAAGTCATGCTTTGGACTTTCCATTTGACATGTATCCTCAAGTTTAGTAGATGGGATGTGACTTTGAAGACCATGAATAGATGTATTTTCATGACTAAATGTAGATTGAGATGGAGTGACTTGGAAGGGATTAGTGGATGAAGGACTATGATAGGATGTGGAGGATTGGAAGGGATTAGTGGATGGACTATGGTAGGACATGGAAACTTGGAAGGGATTAGTGGAAGGTTGGTTTCCCTTGTCAAGGTTAGGATAAGGGTGATAAGTGGACATTTGTTGTGGATTCATGGCATGGATTATGCTAAGGGATTTTTGATAATGAGGGTAGATGGATGGAGGACTAGGACTTATGGATTGTTGGTAGGAAGGGTATGTAGGTAGTTGACCATGGGTTGACGTTGATTGGCATGTGGATTGAATATATTGTCTTTTGAAGTCTAGGGCTTGTTGGAATTGACCATTACGGAGTAACTGGTATTCAACTTGACTAGCACACATATCAAGGTAAATTGCAGACATGGTAGTGAGGTTATGATGAAAGATGGAGTATGACTAAGGTATGTCAATGCCAAGAGTGACTTAAATCTAAGGTATGCAACCTAAGCTATGTTTTTGGGATTTTCTGTGCAAAATAGGGGGTGTCCTAGGATGACACTAATCTAGACTCTAAAGATGCAAAGTCTAAGTAAGACCCTAAAGTGATCACTTCTATAAACCTTAAGATGAAGGGCCCAACTACCTAAAGTCAAACCAAGGTGTCAATTTAGTTAAGCCAAGGAACCAATGTAGGACAAGGATCAAAGACAAGTCGAGTTTCCTAACTAGACTGATGAGCTAGGAACACTCTCTATAGGACAAAGTATAAGATGATAGGACTAGGTTCAATGACAGATTTCGTTGACACTATGACCTTTCTAGAGTATAGATGGTGGACTACTCCTAAAGTTTGTAAAAGTGACCTCTCTAAAAGTCTAATGCAAAGTAATATGAACCCTAAGATGAAAACAAAATCTAACTGAAGATAACTATGGTAATGACTAAATGAACCTAAAGGATGCAAAATTGAGCAAATCGTTTCAGGTTTCTGTTTCAAAGACTATTTGTATGAAGACCACTGAAACTGGTATAACCCTGCTAACTGGACAGTGATAGTGAATTTTGGTTATTCTGGTAATCAGACAGATGCATCGTTTAATTTTTAGTTGCAGTTCAAAATTAACAGTTGCGATTCAAACTGACAGATGTGACTCTAACTGATAGATGCGAATCAGAATATAATGCATGCGGTTTTTCCAAAGAAAATGTGAGCCAAACTGACAGATGCAACTCAATATTAACAGATGCGACTGATAATGACAGATGTGACTCTAAATTTAATAGATGCAACTGACAATGATAGATGCGACTCTAAAATTAATAAATGCGACTCTAAAAATTAGATGTGTGTTTCTAGTGAACAGTTGCGACTCTCTGTGAATTTCAGTGACATGAAATTTAAACTAACTCTGTTTTCTATGATCAAATTTTGACAATCAAAGACAATCATAAGACAAAGTGTTTTCAGTTTCGATTTTGGACTCAAAGAACGTTTAAAGTGATAACAGACAAGCACATCCTAATAGGCCAAAGGCCTAGGGTTTGTATACTTGGTATAGCCCACCTATTATACCCTAGATTAGTGATGAACACCTTTCCTTCTTGAGAGCAGATAGCTTAGGAATTTGGTGGCATTGGCTCCCCTCCATGGCTCATTAATGTCTTTCGAGCACACCGATTCCAAATTCTTTGGGCAGTGACTTCCCAAGAACCGCTATCTCTACTCAAGGGGATCAGTAGTGAGTATCTTCGGGCATGATACTGTACCCTGCACTAATACCAAGCAACGACCACAAATAGGTTGGTCTCTACAACAAAGGGTGTTTAATTCGGGCATTTCGTTCGTGGGGTGTGATCCATACGGCGCGAGTCCCCTTTTGGATCCATCTCGTCGGAACCACACTCGTGATTCTTGGGGTTTCCCCAAGAACCCACTTTTGTATACCGGCTAGAAGTCCCTCGGGTTCAAGGTGCTACCGGTCTGAGTCGTTTTGGGGTGAGTACTTTTTCCCACCAGAACAGGCCCAAGTTCTAGAGTTGGTAACCATTTCTCTTACACCCAGGATCACACGGATGCACAAGGGGAGAGGATACTTCGATATACCAAATCGTAAGGGTAACCAGACTTGTGCTTTCACACCAAACACAGTAGACACTTGTTAATTTTAATCCAAATGAAAGGTTTGCTATGCTACCAAACAATCTGTTTCAAAATTTAACTAGGGTCTTCGACAAGCATCCTGTAGAAGATATCATTAGTAATTTTCAATATTGTCTTTGTCAATCATCCTGTAAAAGCTTGTTAACTCCAAATGGCCACATGCTGAAAATCAAATATCAGTAACACGAAAATCAATTAAAAATTCTAGATTGCCGAAAGTAGAAATAAAATTTTACCAGTCAATTGCATCGTTTTGTTACCAGTCAGATGTGTCGTTTCTTTTTCAGTTGTAGCTCGGGATATCATTTGCGATTCAGGAATTGTCAGATGCATCGTTTATCTGTCAGATGCGGTTCAGAAACTCAATTGCGGCCCAAAAACTTCACATGCGGTTCTGGAAAATCAATTGCCGTGCAGAAACTTCACATGCGTCGTTTCGTACAAAAAATCTGCAAAAACAAAAATTAAAAGATCTACGGATTCGCGAAGATGGTGTCTTCACGTCGGGTTCACCAAAATGTAACGCTGAAAATGAAACGCTTTGCACAATAGACAACAAGAATCAAGATTAGAAGCACACATGCATACAATACTAAAATCTAAAATGCAAATTTCAATCGTTAAGCAACAAAGAACATGGGAAAGTAAAAACGTAATTAAAACTGAAACAATTTCACCAATTCCAAACGTATTTCCATGATTCATCTCGATTGCCCTTCTCCATTTTGCTTGTGTAGTATAATTGCCCTCAGATTTTCAAGTAAATTTGTGCAAGTATAGCCTAAGATAGTGATTAGAAAAATATCGAAGATTCAAGACAAAAGTGCTCTCCAAAAGTTATCAAATTCGCGAGAGAGATTGGAATGAAGAATGACAAATCAATTTATAGAAAATTGATTATTCGAACTCAGGCCAAGATCGAAAGATTGACGGACGATTGAGATTGAGAGATGGGACATGCATTCAGATAAGATAGAATTAAAGATTAAATAAATGATTTAATCTTCGGTTGGTCGAAAACATTAGAAATATCTTTGCATGACAAAGATAAAGATTGATTATAACGACTCTCTTTAACGCACACACAATATTTAATTAATTAAATAAGAATATTTAATTAATCTGCATGTACACGCAAATGAGTTAGAACTAGAGGATTGCATGATCTGAAGAAGAGATTACTCGAAGACGCCACTCAGACATCAAATCAATAGTTAATTGAACGATTAAAATAGATGTCGAGTTGAGTAAAAGTGAATACTTAGATAACTCACATAATTATCTAAAATATAGAAGAATGTGTTAAAATAGAATTAATGAATTAAATAATTCATTTAATTCAAGACTCGATATTTGAAGAATAATTAAATAAATAAGATTTATTTAATTAAATGACGAAGGGGATTTAAATGAATAATTAAATAAATTATGAATTTATTTAATTATAGTTGAAATATGATAAAGAGTAAATTAAATAATGATTTATTTAATTTAACAAGAAGAAGGTTAATTAGTAACATAATTAAATAACAAGCATTTATTTAATTAATTAGATAGAATAAAGAGAAGTGAATTAATTAAATAATTAATATTATTTAATTAATAGAAGAATTAATAGAAGATGAATTAATTAAATAGTTAAGATTATTTAATCAATAGAAGAATTAATGTTAAGATGAATTAATTAAATAATTAAGATTATTTAATCAATAACCATGAAGAATACGAAATATGAAGAATGTGGAAGTCGTAGGCCTAAACCAAATTTCGGTGTCTACAGAATCAGAGTCAGAAACAAACTTGGAACCATTAGTTGGTTTTGGGTCCAGTTTCTGTTTTGATCTTAGTTTCGGTCTCATCTCGATTTCGATCCCGATCCTATCTTACACCTTGAGATACAAGCACCAGAGTCCCACTCTTACAACTAGCAAGATTAATTCGGATTGGGCTAATATTACTGATACAAACTTAGGGCCATTCAACTATGAAGAGTTGGTTGAAGAAAATTTTACAAAGGATACAACAGGGCGAATAGAAAGAATTGTTCAATCTGGATTGGCACATGTAGCCCTGTTTCCTCTATTAGTTCAATGTCTAGAGCTCATACTTACTACAGTAGGAGCTTACAACCCAGAAACCAAGCAATGCGTGGACCTGCAAGGGAATATCATCATTGATCTCACTCAACAGATGATGAGGTTCATGTTTGATGCATCTATGCCACAAAACCCCAAAAAATTCAATGAAGCAGAGGCATTACAATTATATAGCAACAACAAGCTTCCTAATCAACCAAAGAGAGAAAATTTCAGTAACAAGATTGGTGTCATAATCATGATGCTTTCTAGAGTGTTCTGGAAGAGAGATTCTTAACACTTCAAGGAATGGATGTTTCCATTCATTCAAACCATTTTGGATGGTAGGTAGAAATTTGATTGGCCATTGATTTTTTTCAAGAGCCTACATAATAAAATTCTTAGAGTGTGGCAAAAAAAGAGTTTCTTCATGACTTCTTATGTAGTCTATGTAACTACAAGTAGTGGAATTTTCCCTGGTTTGAATGTAGTTGGAGTATTGGGAGAAGCCCTTGGACAAAAGAAAGTGTGGGATCATTATGATCAACTAACTTTGAAAACATTAGAGTTGCACTATAGGAGAATTAATGATGTATTATTGTATGTTATCATGATCCAGTTGACTGATAATACAGGGTATAGATTAAGAAAGGAAGCCATGGAATTCATTGCAAAATGGAGAAATTGGTACATCCAATGCCCCAAGTTTTCTTATTTTAGGTTGGCTAGTTTTGATGACCATCCTTATCTACTTCCAAGATGTTGCAGTAACAAAATTGTCCTTACGAAATTCATCTATCAGGCCATAGGAGACAATCTAAAATTTGCTAGCAAGCATAGGAATGGTTGCTATATATTTGTCATGAAGTTAGGAGAGTATAGTTGCACACATAATGTGGCTGCTAAGGCACTTTTTCATGAATTGATTCATTTGAAATTGGGTTTATATACAATTAGGAAGCATCTTGATCCTAAGCATAAGAGAAATGCTTTGCTCCCTACTATCTTTGAAAAGTATTTCAATTTTCTAGAAGAATTTTGGATTGACCTACACGATGAATATGATGTCAAAAGGAGGAATTATGAAAGGTTTCCCATCACATTAATGATTGAGTATGGGTTGAAGGAAGATATTCCTGATACATTGTTAGATGATGGTGTAACCTTGGATCCCCACTATGAGGCTAAAAACATAGGTACCAAGGACTTGGATCCAGTAAAATGGGATGAGGAAGAGTCCATTTATATCAAGCAAATTCTAGGACAGTGACAGATCGAAGTATCCAGTGGGTGGTGAAGAGGATCAAGGAGCTAGAGGCTCAAACTTCTAAGAAGAGGAAAGTTGTAGGTACCCAAGGGTACTAAAGAACTAAGAGAAGGAAAGATCCTAAGGAGCCACTGGAGTTTCTCATTCCTAACTCTGGGGAGGAGCCTCAGCCAGGAGTACCAACTCAAGATATCTCTAAGTCCGAAGGTGAAGGAGCTAGAACTATTGAAGAAGAAATCTTTTCTCACCCCGAGACCTCAATTGCTAGAGAAGAGACATAATCTCAACCTAGAGATACAATAGCTACTAGAGGTACAAACTTAACTCAACCTCCCCTTGTAGAGAAACTTATTGAGGAGATTCCCACTGGAACCTTTCATAAGGAGGCTAAATATTTAAAAGGAAAGGAGCATGAGGTTAAGATCCATGATATCAATTTTGATTTAGAGGCTACACAGTCAGATGATGAGCCTCCCAAAGCTTTGTCTGCAAAGAATGTTGGAAGTGTTCAGGAGTATGTTTTGACAAAAGAGTATCAATGGAAGTTGTTTGAAGATACCAAGAGAGAAGCATATGCCAAGGCACAAGCTGAGGCACTTTCCAAACAAAAAGAAATTGATGTAAAGGCACAAGATGATACATTGGCTAAACAACAAGAATTGGAGGCTAAGGCTAGGGCTAAAGAACTTGATAGGAAACAAGAATATTAAGCTAGAGCTAAAGAAGAAGAGCTAGCAAGGAAATAAAAGGAAAAGGAAGATTTGTTTTAGAAACAAAAAGAACAAGAATTGAAGATTAAAGAATAAAGGGATAAGTTAGCTTTGTTGCAAAAAATCCATGACCTGGAAGAAGAAAAATCTCAACAAAGAAGAGAGAGAGAATCTCTTGAAGCCAAGTTCAAGGCTATTGAGGAAGCTCAAAGAAAGAAGGATGAGTAGGAACTCTTGCTTAAGTAGTTAGAGGCAGAAGCACTTGCTAAACATGAGCAAGAATCTAAGAAATCATGGGATAAGGTCAAAAAATTGGAGAAGGAAAGAGAAGATATGTTGAAAGAGAGAGAGGATCTATTAGAAAAGAGAAGATTAGAGGAAGAAAGGGATAATTCTTAAATTGAAAGGCTTGCAAAAGAAGCTATAGAAAGGGAGCAACAACAAACATAGGAGGTTGATTATGAACCTAAGACCACCATTCTACAACCTCTTTCCTCTACCACTATTACTTCTTCTTCCACACAAATGATAAATGCTCTTGTTGCTCTAATATGGCTAAAACTCAACCTTGAAAGGAAAAAAATAGTCCAACCTCAGCCATTGAATTGGGTGGACATGATGAGAGAAATAGAAAAAGTGAGGCCTAAGAAAAATGCTAAGGTCACTCATTCCAAAAAGCTAACAGATGCAGGTGAAATCATAGCTGAATGTGCCATCCTAATGATAGAAAATGATAGGCAAGATATGCAATTGATTGATTATCAGTTGGGTATGGTTAATTTGGGAAAGCCAAGAAGAAGTCAGTAGATGAACCTTATTGATATAGTGGCATCCTCCACCAAATACAGGATGATAAAGGATAAACAAAGAAAAAATGATCTTAAGGATCAATTAGACCAATTGCATAAGTTCCTGAAGGATGTATCTACCACTATTTCCTCTCAATCTGTTGCTTTGAAAACACCAGTTTTATTGAGTAAGAAAGATTCTAATGATCTTGTTCAAATGAGGGAAAAGGTTGGAATGCTTTATAGATGGATAGATCAATTAAACCAAGAGGTGGATGAGCTTCTTGTTGATAGTAATAGGGCACATGAGGGTGCATTCGAGTTGATTGAGGACATGAAATCACATGTTAAAGTATTGGGGAAACAAGAAGATGAGTATAGAGAGCATACTAAGAAGCTGAAAGATGTTAACAAATTTCCAAACCAAACTCTCTTGGAATAGTCTATCCTCGATGAAGATATTGTGGATTTCCTTGAAAAGACAATCGACATTATCAGGTTCAAATTCACATTCATTTAAAAACATAGAAATGAAGTTCAAGAAACTAGTAAATATTTAAATGAGCATATTGATGAATTGGAAGTAGTGATTTCCATTTTGGTTAGTATAAATATCCCTATGAAGGAAGGTCTTCCTCTTGACAAATTAAAGGAGAAGTGGAATAATAGGTTTGAGGAAGTGATGTAGAAAGAAGAGGATGGTGATGAGTTGTTGCTTGATAGACTCATGGATATCAAGGATGAAGTGAAGGCTGGTAGGAGGGAGTTGATTAAATTGAAAGATATGTCAAAGTTTTCCCCTGTAGAATTAAAAAGAATCAAATTTGAGGATGATTGGGTAGGTGTGCCTGATGTAGACATACTTATGTGTGAAACAAGATTCCCAACATGCACAAAAACAAGAAAAAAGAAACCTATTAGATCAAATGCAAGTTAGTATCATGATTCCCGAATAAATCCATTTAAATTGCAATGAAGGGAGATAAAATGAAGTACATAAACAAATATAAGAAATAGATACTAAATCCTATTCAAATGCAATGCAAACTCTTGATCTCTTGGGGGAATTGGTGTCAATTTGATGTGGAAATTGGCACTTTCCCAACTCCTATGCAAGCTTTGTTGATTTGTGATGAAGAATGATCCACTTTGTTGATGATTGATGAATGATCCAAGGTAAAATCTACATAACCTAGTTATAAACTCAATGAGATGGATGGAAATGGTTATGAATTTGAGTATAGTAAGTTTACTCAAGTTGTGGATGATAGAATGAGGAATGAAGCCTCTTATTTATAGAATACCAAGTTGGAAGAATTCCCAAAAGAGAGAAATTTGGGACTAAGAATCAACCAATGGAAAGATGCCACTTATCAACATGTGAATGGATGAAGGATGTGCAAGTTTTGAAGAATGTGTCAATAAATGCAATTAGGTGATATTTGAGATTGTTGAAATGACATGTAAGAGGGAAAGAAAATGCATTGAATGTCACTTGGATCAAGGAAAAAGGACTTATTAGGTGGAGTAAATTCCTTGTTGGAAGGATAAAGTCTACTTGGATTTTGAATTCAAATTGAGGGAATATTATCTATATATGCCATGTTGAGAGAAAATAGAAATTTAATAAATGAATTAAATCTATTTTCATGTGCAAGTGGCTAAAACTAGAGGATGGGACATGAGAAGATATTAAATTAATCAAGGTTAATTAATTTAATGAGAGATTAGCTAATGTGAAAAAATTGACTTAAATTTATGGATTGATTTAAATCAAATATTAGAAGAATATGATTTCAAGATTAATTAAATAAAGATTTTTAAATTATTTAACTAAGGAGATGAAGTTAGATTAGACTAAATAAGGTTTTAATTTATTTAATTTAATAGATAGACTTTAGGGATTTAATTAAATAAAATGAATGATTTAATTAAATAGGAACAATTAGATCAAATTAATTGATTTAAGTAATAATAGAGAATGGCTTAATTAGATAAGATAATTTATTTAATTAAAGGGTGGGGGCCCTAGCTCGGTTGGCTAAGTAATTCCGTTGTGGCTTGGCTGGTCACGAGTTCTAGTCTCCCCCATCCCGTGGTACCGGAGGGCGTGTCGCGCCAGCGCCACCGGTCACGTTAAAAAGTTTACCAGGCGCACTGCAGTTTATAGGGGGTCGTGCTACCTGATTCCTGCAGTCTAAAAAAAAAAAAAAGATGATTTATTTAATTAAGAGAAGAAAATTGATGAATTTAATAAAATAAATATATTTGATTAAATGGTTAGACCGAGGGATGATTTAGGATGAAATGGTGTTAGTAGTTGGGATGAAATGTGCAATGTCAATCAATACATTTTACATATCTACATTTTCCCCCTCTTTGAAGCAATGCACTTATTGCGTTGATTCAAAGAATAAACGGTCTTGATCAAAAGCCAAAAATTTTTATTTAAAAATTTGCCCCACTACTACCTTTGTGAAGGAAATATGCTGATATACAGCCCCCTCAAGAGATTGGACAAAAATTCTAATTTTTGGGTGATCTCGTGAAAAAAGAGGACAAGGTGCTCGACAGGTCCAAAAAGACCCAAGGAGGTCAAAAATTGAGGTAAAGTGCAAAAAATGGTGCAAGACGACCCTTGGATGAACAAAAATGGGATCAAGGGACCAAAACACTAGCAGGACAGCTAAATAGGGTCAACAAACCCTAATTTTTGGGCTTAAATAGGCCTCAAGGGGCCACTTCCAATTCATTTTCATACTTATCCTTCGAAGATTTTGATATTTTGAGCTCTGACACCCTGATGAGATGGAACAATGACAACTCCCGAAGCTTAGAATAAAAATCTATATTATATTCTTATGAGATGATCAATGTTTTCTATATGATATGCATTGTGATGATGATTTGTGGATGTAGGATGAATGCATTCTTAGTGATAAATGGTTAATTGTCATAGTACCTTGCTAGCGTGAAAAGAAAGAAGGAATGGAAGAAAGAAAATATTCCAACAAGACATGAGATGAGGATGATGATTTGCTTGCCAAGGAGTTAGGATTTTCAAAGGGCCAATTACCTTATGTTTGATAACACACATAACTACGATGCATCAAGGTATTAAGAACTAGGATGATGTTGTATCAAGTGTGATGGACTTTGACTCGACAATTAGATAGGTGTATCCTTGTTCACATCTGACATACATAAAAATTAGTAGGATGCACTTTAGGTATTTCACACATCTCAGACCAAAACATAGAAAGGAAAGTCTTCCTATGTGGTCAACAAGATATCTAAAACACCCTCTATACATACCTAAATAAAACAAGTATTCACCAAGTTTATTACAGGGAAGTCCAACAAGCACAACAAATAAAAAGATAATGATCATTGCCCCATTCCTATCTCTCTAAATCCCTTTGCTTGGGACATCATCAGGAGGTCATTGGGATGAGTACAAATAAGATAAATCAACAAGATAAAGATAAAGCAAACAAACAATCTAATTTTCTTCAACATCGCTAACCAAAAGGAAATGTGTTTTTTAAGGATAAGAACTGAAACTATTGCCAAAAGATAATTCCCATTATAGGAAGGATACATCCTTGGACATGTTAGTGGATGGTGGCATGTCATTTCATTTATCCAAAGTGTTCTTTCTGATAAATAATGCCCATTGTAGGAAGGATACATCCTAGGACATAATGTTATCAGTTGATTGATATGGGACTGATTAGATGATAGGTTATTGACACAAAGAGTTGACTAACTTGTTTTGAGTTTCACTTTTGACCTACTAGACTTGTTTCTGATTGTTTCACTAATGGTTAAGAATTACGATTGTTTATTATGAGTGATATTTATTGCTGGTGAAAACGAGATGAGACAGATGAATTTTTTCAAATATTTGGAGTTTTTAGAGTTTTTTTAGCTGTTTTGAGGTTGTTTTTGGTATTTTTGAAATGTTTTGGGATTTTTTGAGATTTTGACCAAGAGACTAACCTAGGGGCCTTGGGGGCTGATCAATAGATTAACCTTCCCTACATTATACACGCAGAGACCATGTAGTTCGACTGACACATACCCGATTTATAGATGGAGGTATACATGATGAAATGTTAGTTTATTATGATGGACTCCTAAGGGACTGACCTAAATATCTCAGGGGATGATCAAAGCTCAACCTTGCCTATGTTCAAGGCATAGAGACCCATAGTTTGAGAAGACAACTTTGTTTTTGAATTTTTGACCAACTTTTTGACCTATTTTTGGATTTTGATATGTTTCGAATGTTTTTGGATTTTTTGATTTTGTGATGTTTTTGGATTTTTTTGATTTTGTGATTTTTTTGGATTTTCTGATTTAAGGACTTCAAGAATATACATGAATCTGATCTGATGAGAACATGCCCCCAACGTGATACAATATTCTACTTTGATAAAGGCAAGACAAACTAACCTTAAGAATAGGCCAAGTAGTACTAGGAGGGATCATGACACGAACACAAGACCAAGCTATGATGTGGATGTAAAACAGTATGAGTGATGGATGGAGATATGGAATGTGATGGATGATGGAAGTTTGATGAAGGGATGATGTTGAATGATTCATGAAGATCCTGGTGGATGGACAGTGCTTATTTTCACAAGGTGCATGTTTTCCAGGTTTTCACCAAGGTACTTGCCTAAAGAGCCACCGAAGTGGTTTTCACTAGAGGACGATTTTTTTTCTTTATTGTTTTTTAATCCTTTTTCTGATTATTTTAGATTTTTTGCTTTTTGATATTTTTGTTGTCACCAAGATGCCTGTTTGCAAGGTTTTCATCAGGGTGACCATTTTTTTAGGACATTTTCTGATTTTTTTGGATTTTTTTGTTCTATACCTTGAAATATTAGGCATAAAACTTTTTGAGATGGGAGTTGTTCATGGGATCCTACAGATGATCACCTTCCGGTGTTGATAGCTGATATGCCCCTAACTTATAGCTTGTTGTGATAACAAATGGTCCCAACCAATTGGGTTCAAATTTTCCTTTGCTATTTGGATTTGGGACATTCTTTTGATTCTCCTTTAGTACGAGTTTTCTGACTTGAAAGGTCCTACTTTTGATTTTCTTGTTATAACTCCTCTTGAGTACTTGCAAATGATTTAAAGCATCTATACACCACTCATCCAGTAGCTCCAGCTCATTGATTCTTGATACTCAGTATTCTTCATCCATGATGAGGTTTTGTAGTGATATTCTTAGTGATGGGAGCTCAATCTCATTGGGTAATATTGCCTTTGATCCACAGACCAAGGAGAAGGGAGTGGCATTGGGGGGTATGTGGATGCTAGTTTGATAGGCCTAGAGGGAAAGATTTAACTACAGATGCTAGTCACGACCTGCATCATTGACTTTTTTCTTATTATTAGCTTCTACTTGGTTGTTGCCTTGAGGATAATACAAAGTGGAAAAGTGATATTAGATTTTGAATTTTTTACATAATTTACAGACATCCTGATTCTTGAATGGTGTCCCATTATCTGAGATAATGAATTGTGGGACACCATAGAGGTAAATGAGATAGTTTAGGATGAACTTTGATATCTGCTTCCCGGTTATATATGTCATGGGTATGGATTCCACCCATTTGGTAAAGTATTTATTGGTGGTTATGATGAACTTGTGGCCACTGGATGAGGTGGGAGTGATTTTTCTAATGAGATTGAGTCCCCATTGCGAAAAGGGCCATGGTGTGATGATGGGATGAAGTTCTTGAGCTAGATCATGGATGAGGTCCCCATGTTGCTAACATTGTAGGTACCTTTTGACATAGTCATGTGCTTCTCTTTCCATTATAGGCCAATAATACCCCATCCTCAGCAATTTGTTGGCCAAGGTCATTCCACTCGAGTGTGAACCACAGATTCTGTTATGCACCTCAGTTGAAGAGGTCAATGCCTCCTCAACATTTAAACAATGTAATAGGGTTCCCTCTATGCTCCTACAATAAAGGGTATTTCCTAGGATGACAAACAGGGATGCTTTCTTAACAAAGGTTCTTTTCAGGCTTGAAGGTAAGTCAACAAGTAAGACCCCTATTCGCAAGTAGGTATAAATTTCATGGTTCTAGGGATCACCAAGACCAATGATTTCACACACAAATTCTGATTCTGGTACCTCAAATGTGGGCATGAGAAGCTACTCTACCAAGAATTCATATTTTGGGACATTGTGAGGGATGTCCAATAGGGACCCAATTGTTGCCATGGTGTCTGTTGCTTTATTGTTTTCTCTAGGAATTTTCTCAAATGTGATATTAATGAATGATTCTCTAAAGCTCTCTACCATCTTTTTTTATGGAGTCAATTTATCATCCTTAGTCTGGTATTCACCATTCACTTGATTTATTATCAGCTAGGAGTCTCCGTATACTCTGAGGGCCATGATGTGCCACTGCACTACTATTTTGAGACCTATGGTTAAAGCCTCATATTATGCAATGTTATTAGTGTAGGGGAATGCCAATTTATAGGACCTTGGTATGCAGTCCCCTTGTGGGGTAGTAAAGAAGACATTGGATTTTGATCCATGTTGTGTGTATGAGCCATCAAGGTCCAAGAATTCATATTTTGGGACATTGTGAGGGATGTCCAATAGGGACCCAATTGTTACCATGGTGTCTATTGCTTTATTGTTTTCTCTAGGAATTTTCTCAAATGTGATATTAATGAATGATTCTCTAAAGCTCTCTACCATCTTTTTTTATGGAGTCAATTTATCATCCTTAGTCTGGTATTCACCATTCACTTGATTTATTATCAGCTAGGAGTCTTCGTATACTCTGAGGGCCATGATGTGCCACTGCACTACTATTTTGAGACCTATGGTTAAAGCCTCATATTATGCAATGTTATTAGTGTAGGGGAATGCCAATTTATAGGACCTTGGTATGCAGTCCCCTTGTGGGGTAATAAAGAAGACATTGGATTTTGATCCATGTTGTGTGTATGAGCCATCAAGGTCCAAGAATTCATATTTTCGGACATTGTGAGGGATGTCCAATAGGGACCCAATTGTTGCCATGGTGTCTGTTGCTTTATTGTTTTCTCTAGGAATTTTCTCAAATGTGATATTAATGAATGATTCTTTAAAGCTCTCTACCATATTTTTTTATGGAGTCAATTTGTCATCCTTAGTCTGGTATTCACCATTCACTTGATTTATTATCAGCTAGAAGTCTCAGTATACTCTAAGGGCCATGATGTGCCACTGCACTACTATTTTGAGACCTATGGTTAAAGCCTCATATTATGCAATGTTATTAGTGTAGGTGAATGCCAATTTATAGGACCTTGGTATGCATTCCCCTTGTGGGGTAATAAAGAAGACATTGTATTTTGATCCATGTTGTGTGTATGAGCCATCAAAGTAAAGTTTCTAGTGGTTGGCTATGTTGAAATTGAAGATGGATTCATCTGGAAACTCTGAGATGAGTAGATTCTCTGAATAGATTGGTTCTTTCACAAGTTGATCTGTGATTACCTGAACTTTGATTGCTTTCCGATCCACATATTCAATGTCATACTCTAATAATATCATGACCCATTTAGCCATCCTTCTTGTGAGCATTTCCTTTGACAGTAGGTAATTGAGGGAATCAATTTTGGCAATGAGTTTGACTTTATGTGCTAACATGTAATGTCTAAATTTTTGTGATGCAAACACTACTACTAGACATTCTTTCTCAATGAATGAGTAGTTTAACTCATGCTCGGCCATTGTGTGGCTAATGTAGTGGATGGCCCTTTCTATGTTGTTATCATTGTGTTGATCCAAAAGAGCACCGAGAGCTACTGCCATTGCTAACACATATAGGATCAATGGATTTCTAGGGATCGGTGGCATAAGGAATGGTGGTGTAAGAAAATATTCTTTGATCTTATTGAAGGCTTCCTCACACTTATCACCCCACTTGTACACTACTCCCTTGTGAAGTAGGTGAGAATACGAGATTTTCTTATCTGCCGGTTGTGCGATGAATCTTCAGATGGATTGAAGTCTTCCTTGGAGACCTCTCAATTGTTTTAATGTCTTGGGTGCCTCCATCTCAAGGATTTCTTTTACCTTGGTAGGCTCTACCTCAATACCCCTCATTGAAACTAAGTAACCTAGTAGCTTTCCTAATTGTATGCTGAAGACACACTTCTTTGGATTTAATTGGACCTTGTATTCCTCTAGCCTATTAAAGATAACACTTAGGGTTGCTATGTGATCCCTCCTCTTTCTAGATTTAGCTAGTATGTCATCAACATAATCTACAACAGTTTTGTGGATCATGTCATGGAAGATTAGTGTCATAGCTCTTTGGTATGTAGCACCAACATTTTTCAAGCCTAATGGCATCACATTCCAGTAGTAAGTCCCCCATGGACAAGTGAAGGGCGTTTTGTGTTGGTCTTATTTAGCAATCATTATCTGGTTGTATCCTGAGAAACCATCCATCAAGGAGAGCATTTCACGTCCCATTGTCATGTCCACAATCATGTCAATATTAGGCAATGGGAAATTGTCTTTTGGACATGCTTTGTTTAAGTCCCTAAAATCTATGCAGATTTGAATGCTTCCATATGTTTTTGAAACAAGAACTAGATTGGATACCCACTCAGGGTAGTCAATTGGCCGTATGAATCCTACATCAAGTAGCTTCTTTAATTCCATTTTGACTAGTAAGGCAATCTAAGGGTGCATTTTCTTGAGCTTTTTTAGATAAGCTTTTCTTTAGGATACACTGCTAGATGATGAACTACAATCTTTGGGTTGAGCCCTGGCTTGTTTGCATAGCTCCATGCAAAATTAACTTGTCTTTCTTTCAAGAAGGATACTAGGAGCTCTTGTTCCTTTGATAGTAATTATTGCATAGGATTTGATGTGTGATGTTTGCTCTATTCCTAGATTAACTGGACTACATTTTTTGGCTAGAACTATTGATTTTTCCTAATGAAGAGCTTTGAAATGAAGATTAAATCCCTCACCCTTACGTGCCTCAAAGAGGTTTTCACCATTGGATGCATCCTTTATTTTTACTATTTTTGGGTCGGAGAGTGCCATAGTGTGGTTTTCACTCAAGGACTTAGAGATTATTCTTAGTTTTTTGCTTTTGCAACTGAGGGATTCAATTGTTTCCCCATAGTATGCATGTGTATCTAGCTCAATGATGAACCTTGATTTGTGATCCCCACATGGAATATTATCCCCCAGTCCCATGAATTCTGAGAGCACCTCATTGTTTTTGAATGTGTCAAGAATTAGTGGTCCTTATTGGTCATAATCGATGAGTTGTGGGTAGACTAGATGGATTTCATGGTTTTGGTTTTTAGACGCATATGATAAGGTGCTAATGATAAGGAGTGAGGAGTTCTTGAAAAGCATGGGTAGGTTTGTTATGGGATCCTCGTCATCACTACTACTATAGACATCAGTTATGTCAAAAGTGAAATTATCTATGATGCGGCCAGTGGATACAAGTAAGCAAAGTTCAGCTGGTGTTGGTTCATGGGAAGTATTGATTGCTCTAACTGGGGGACCTCGTCCATGTATGGTTATACTTGGAGGGGTACATCCAAGGCCAATATTTCTCATTCATGTCTTAGGAATGAGATGTATTATAAGCCCATTGCCATTTTTCCCTAGTTTTTGGTTTATGTCATAGTCCATTGTGAGCATCATTTGCAAAACTTTGCTTCTATCATCCATCGGTAGATTAGCTGATGGTCTATTATCTTGGTATAGGAGATGAGATGGGTCCTCCTCTATGACTTCTTGGCTAAGATATCCCCAACTTTTGAAGTTGGGATATTCTTTAGGGGATGTTTGAGAAGTGGAGGCTTCATTTGATTGCATATGTCCTCGTGATCTAGGAGATTGTGGTAACTCCTACCACAAAGGAAGTTTTAGGAATTGTGTAGTTTCCGCAACCATTATCCTAGATGATGACTTTGATATCAGAGATGGTGGGGATGGTGGGAGTGGTTGGTGTCTCTGTCATAGAAGTGGAAGCAAGAGTGGTTGGATCAATGTATGATGTTGATGGTCCTTCATCATTTTTAGGCACTTGAGGGATTTTGTAGTATTTTTACTCTAGGTTCTTGCAGTAGGAGAATGGTTCAGGATCTCCATGGATGGTGACCTCTTTTCCTTCATATGTGAATTTGACACATTGATAAAAGGTTGACGCTATTGCTTGCATTGCATGGATCCATGGACGTCCTAGGAGAATGTTATAAGGCAAGTCAAGGTCCAGGACCTGATAGGTAGTCTTCTATGATAGCTGGCCCTACTTGAACAGGGATTTGGATTTTGCCTTGGGACACTCTTCCTTGATCATCATATGCTCTGATTTTAATACCTTTACCTTTTTCGATGGAATCCTTTGATATTTTTAAGTTCTTAATGAGCTTGAGGGAACAAATGTTCAAACTTGAACCTCCATCCACCAAGACTCACTTGATTTTATTTTTATGCAATAGGACCTCCAAATGGAGTGCATAGTTATGAGATGGTTGAGCAAGAAATTCTTGATCAGAAAATGTAAGGACGTTGGGTGTAATGATGTTTGCAACCATAGCTTGGAATTGTTTCACATAAAGATTTGGGGGGCTAGTGGATGAAGCCAATGCTTCCTCATGGATTTTCTTGTGGGAAGATGAGATTTTTAATAGCTCTATGATGGAGATTTGTGTTGTGGTTCTTTTTAGCTGATCAAAGACATTGTAAATGTTGGGAAGAGATCTAGGGTTGGGTGTGGGTACTCTATTTGGTTGAGATAATCCTACAATGGTAATTTTTCCACCTCTTGTGGTGACTCCACAATCGGCATGGGCTCCTTTGATAGTGATAGAAGAACAGTAATCATCTAGGGAAGTGATGACATGATCGTACACATGATTGACATTTTTGAAGGTACCTTTTCCTTTATCAGTGTTATTGTTCCCTTTGTTGTTTTGGTTTGGCATCAGATTCATGTATATTTTGAGGTTTTGATTTCCTATTGGCTGCTCCAAATTTATGATTCTTTGATCAATGAGGTCTTGGACTAGGTTCTTTAACCTCATGCAATTGTTAGTGGTGTGCCCTTTGATTTTGTGGAAGTCACAGAGCCAATTTTCATTGTACCAAGGAGCTTTCACATCTGGTTCCTAGTAATTATCATAGGTGGGAGCTTTGATGAGGTTTTTCATTTATCAGTTTCTTCATGATGACTTCAAGTGGTTCCCCAAGGGCAGTGTACTTCCACTTGGTGAAGTTCTTGTTTCCCTGGGGCGGTCCCCTTTGATCGTTGACATTGTTGATCGAATGATTGTTTGGTTGTTGTGTTGTTGTGTTACCTTGATGATTGTTTTGATGATGGTTTTTGATTTGTTGTTGTGGTGTAGGTGTGTTTTTCTGAGAGGCATTGATGAAAAATTTGGCATTGATGACACCAACATTGGTAACATTTTTTTTTCTTTCCCATGTATGAGGTTTTTCATTGTAACTGGTGGATGGGCAATTGTTCTATTGCTCGGGATATGCAGTTGATCCCCTAGGTTATGTCATAAGGGCTCATTCAATGTTGAGCGCCTTGGAAATCAACTAGTCATACATGGTGATACCTTGGACTTTGAGATCGAATGCCAAGCATCCATTGAGGTTGGATATGATAGTGCGCACTTGTTGTTCCTTGGGTATGACCCATTTGCTTCGATTGGACTTGGATTGCCATTGTTGTAGGAATGAAGCAAATGATTCATTCTTACCTTGAATCAAAGCCGATAGTTCCTTTATACTGACATCCATAGTGATATTGCATGCATAGTTTTTGATGAATTCATCTATGATTTCTTGGAATGTTTTGATTCCTGTAGGTAGGCGAGAGAACCATTCCATGGTGTGGCTAGAAAAACTCCTAGGAAATAGCCGCATTAGATAGGTATCATCATATGTGACTTCCATGCAATGAACCTGGAATTCCCTAATGTGATCTTCAAGGTTTCCTGTTCCATGGTATTTGTCAAATTTGGGGATCTCAAATCCCTTTAGGAATGGTTTCATTACAAGGCTTTTGTCGAATGGATAAAGACACAATTTGTTGGGTGTTTTCATGGTTTTCCCTGATTGAAGGTCAAGCACTTGTTGCGAGAGCAACCTGATTTGTGTTGTCATATCGTTTTGTAGATTAGGGGGTGGGATGAAAGTTTTTTGAGGTGGTTCAATTGTCAGTGGGATGGGTGGATTGGTTGGTATGTTGATGGATGATTTTTGCATATGTTGCTACACCAAATATTCTTGTAATTGTTGTTGTACCAACAACACTTGTTGTTGGTCTTATTGCTATTGTTCTATTAAGGCCTGTTGAGCACTTGTTGTTGTTGTTGAGCTGCTAATTGGGTTGCTTCTATTGTTCTTGATATCATTTCAGTGCTTGTTGATAGGCTTGATGTTGTGTTGCTTGTTGTTGTGCAAGATATTGTGCCTCTGCTTGTGCTTGAGCTTATGGGGCTTGATATTGAGCTTGGGCTTGAGCTTGAGCTTGAGCCTGTGCTTGGGCTTGAGAGGAAGCTTGTGCAATTTGTGTGGCTTGTGCAGCCTGAGCGGCTTGTTCTTGTTGTTGTAATAAGGCTTGGGCTTGTGTAGCCTACTATTCTTGTTGTGCTTGTAATGTGGCTTGGGCTGCTTGAGCAGGTTGCATGGCTTGAGCAGCTTGCTGAGCAACTGGTTGTGCAACTTATTTTTGTACTTACTAGAGTGCCTTTTGATAAGCATTCCATTGAGCGGCTTGCAACACAATACTGTATTGGCTTGATGTGTTCAAGTTTAGTGGTGGTGGTGGTGGAGGTGGATTTGGGATGGTGCTTATTGTGGTGATGAGAGACACCATCATGTTGATGATTGGGGTTTGAGTGGTAGATGGTGTGATCGATGTGCTTGGTCCTTGAGAGACCATGTTTTGAGATGTTAGGGGGTGGTTGATGATGTGATGGTGGTGGTTTGTGTTATTGGGATGGTTTTCATCTATTTTTCTGATATTGATGGCAAGGTGGAAGTATTTGGAATTATGCTCTGATTGATTCTTGGTGGTTTGATCTGATTTTGTTGATTGATCCTTAGTAAAGGGGGAAGTCCTAAACCAAGAGATGATGTGGATATTGATGGAAATGGGGGAAGTGGTGGAAATTTCAGGGGTGTAATCTCTTGAGGAAATGGTGTAGTGTCAAAAATGGCCCTTGGTCTAAACATGTCACCTTCTCCTTGTGAGGTTATGGGGAGAGAGGTTTGCGATGTTGCGTGGAATGATGATGATGATGGGTCGTTTGGATTGTGAAAGGTGAGAGGGACATATGCGTGTGTCAGATTTTGAAGTATGGTTTGTCCCAAGATGGTTTTTGCATCCAAATCCTTATTGTTTACGAGAGGATGTGTTTGCAATGCATTGATAAATGCACTTCCTTTGTTAACTGTAGACACTCAAATTTGTCCTCACAATTGTAACGATATTTGTCTATTGATTAAATATATATTATTATTCACTTAATCAATTCATTCAATACTTTCTTCTATTCATGCATTTCATCAAATCATTAAACCATCTCATGCTCGTTCACTATCCATTTACATAAATGATCATATCCGTCCCATGGTTGTTCACTAACCGTTTGCATAAATGATAATTTCTGTTCATTTCCATTCAATATCCATTTCATAAACGTTCATGTCTATTTGCATTAACGTTCATGTCCATTTGCACTATCGTTCATACCCATTTTCATAATAAATCATAATCATTCATAATCCATTTGCATAATAAGTCATAAACATCATTTCCATATTGAATCAATTATCATTATCATCCATAATTGTTTCATATTAATCTCCATTAATAAATCAATTATCATAGTCATTGATTATTATTTCATAATAAACTAATTATCATAACTTGCATATTAATCATATCATTTGCATAAATCATTCATGAAATATTGCATTTTAGTAAAGCATCTTTATTCATTTTATTAATATTTAATCATTTAGGTACATTTTAATCTAATATCCTTTTATCACTTTCCTTCTCATGCATAATATTTAACCCAACAATGTGGGATAATGGTATTTCCTTCTCTCACATCTTTTATCCCACATTTCATCTTCAACCTCTCTCCATCCTCAAGGATCTCCTATTTAAATGGGATTTCTCTCTCATATTATCTCTCACAATTTTTTTCACAAATTTGCATACTCATATCATATTTGCATTTTGATTGCATTTCTCATTCACTATAGCCTCTTTATTGCATTTTGTGCTCATAAAATTTGAGAGCAAATGCATAAACAAAGATCTTGGTGATAGGGAGACAATATAGATTGATTTCTTTTAAAAGCATTGCTTTGTTTTAGTAGTTTAGATTTGCATTTCTGGTTTTACTTTTAATTAGAATATCTCTATTGATGTGGGCATGAAATGCTGGTTCTTAACTCCATAGAATCATGCATTTTTATGGCTCTACAAATTGGTGAACCCGACGTGAATATCTACCGTATTTTGATTGTAGCATCCTTGAATAACACATTTTCTATTTAAAAGCTTTGTTTGAATAAAAGCTCATCCATATTCATGCTTTAAATGTTTTAAAAGCTTTCATTTTGGCACAGATAGGGAGGATGCTACTAAAGCGAGCTTTACACCTGCCAATAGCATTTTTTTAAAAAGTTTCTGAAGTTTTTTTCAATAAAGCCATTCTATGCATATTTCGCACAACATTGCATTCCCTTCCACATATTTTTCAATATCACGTGCTTTGAAGTTTTTTTATCATGTGCTAGGAAATTTTTGAATATAATTAGTTTGGCTCATCTTCTATGCCCTACAAACTTTTATCACCAATAGAAGAGTTTTTTCCAAATAGCATTTGCTTGCAAGTTTCTTACACCTTTGGATTTATACCTACAAGTAGAATTTGCTTGAAAGTTGCTAAAATATTTTTCAAAAACAAAAAAATCCATCTTCTGCACATTGGCAAAAATTTCACATACCTTGTCTATGCCTCTATCAAACAACTCGCTTGCCTTGTCTACGCTTTCATATTTTTTCTTGCATCTTTCAGATTTTTGATTGGCTGTGATTTGGAAAATAGTTTGCATCTTGTCTGTGCTCATTTTGCATTTTGTGTAGGTCTTGCAATCACTATAGTCCATGGGGCAGTGGCTATTCTGAGGTATTCTGTCAGGCTACAATCTTCTCTATATATTCCAAGTCTCGAGGATGTTTACTATCAATATGCAATTCTATTTTCTTCTCATCTGACTTCGATTCTCCTTTGATTTTAATTTAATGGTGATTTTTAGTTTGTTTTATTTATTTTTAGTTTAGTATTAATATAGTCTAAGTTTTCAATTTGATTTGGTTAGTTTTAGTTTTAGTTTAGTTTTTTATTTAATTTAACTTAGTTCAATTTGGTTTTAGTTTAATTTAAGTTAGTTTTTAGTTTAGTTTATAATCTCTTATTTAGTTAGATTTTTTTAAAATTTAGTTTAGATTTTAGTTACTAATTTAATTTAGATTAGATTTTGCTTTTTACAGTTTATTTTTTTTCTTTCTTAATGTAGCTTTTAAATTTAATTTTAGATTTAAATTAGATTTTAAATTTAATTTTTATTTTAGCTTTTTAATTTAACTTAGATTTTTAAATCATTAAAAATCATTAAAAATCATTAAATTAGATTTTAGTTGGATTCTTAGGTTTTTTTTTTTAGATTTTGGCTTTCTATTAAATTAGATTCTTAGTTTAGAGTTAATTTAGAATTTAGATTTAATTTAGTTTTTAATTCTTAGATTAGTTTTTAACTTTAGATTAATTCTAATCTAGAGTAATTTTTAATATTGGCTTTTAGTTTTAGATTAATTTTAATTTAGAATAGCTTTTAATTTTGATTGATTAGAATAGCTTTTTTAAGTTTTTAATTTGCGCTAATTTTTAAATTAGATTAGTTTTTAATTAGTGTCTAACTTAGATAAGTTTTAATCTAAGTTTTAAATTTGGATTAACTTTGAATCTAGATTAGTTTTTAATCTCTAACTTTAGATTTTTAATTTAGATTAACTTTTAATTTTAAATTATCTTTTTAATCTTAGATTAGCTTTTTGTCCTAGATTAATTTTTTTTAGATTTATGTTAGTTTTCATTTTGATTAAGTTTTGGTTTTGTGACTAACTTTGTTAATCTAGTTTATTTTGCTAGGTTTGTTTGGAAAAGAATTGAAAATAAAAACATACACTTGTCAAAGAAAGGAGGCATGAAACTAATAATGATATTTTGATGCAAGACGTTCGTCGAAGGAATGATTTTGAAACCAATTATCTTTAAGATTAGAAAACACTTCAATTGGTGCATTAAAAATGAACAATTGTCTTCTCTCACGTAGATCTAACTAGGGGGTGAATGAACACTATTTTTTGGTCTTGAGATGGTAGGGAGTATGCTCTCACCTTGTGCAAAACTTGGTGATTAGAAACTAGACCCATCTATTTTTATGTGTCACCCCAATTCAATAATCGAAGTATCCTCTCCCCTTGCGCACTTGTGCGATTCTGGGTGCAAGAGAAATGGTTATTGACTCTAGGACTTGGGCCTTCCTTGGTAGGAAAAAGTACTCACCCCAAGGTGACTCAAACTAGCAATAGAGCTCTTTGGCCAAGCTACCCCTACCGATATATAAATGTGAATCCTAATGGAAAACTTAGGATTACAAGTGTAGATGTGTCATACGGACCAAGTAGTACTCCCAAAAACTCTGTTTAGCGTAACCTCTTCAGCTGGAGTGCCTCCTAAATGAAGATTAATCTTTCACCCCATGTATGGCCACTTGAACGGGGGTCCTGAATTAAACACCTTTGTGTAGTAGCCAACAACCTTCTATTTGCTAGCGCAACACTGGTCGGTGTGAAGGCATCCACATCTTCACAATTTTTAGTAGAGGTGATCAATCTACCATGGGAGTTTCATGGGGGTTGGAAGCTTGGTTGGCCTAAGAAGTGAGTGCACTATAAGGGGGAGCCTGTACAGCCAAGCTTCTGGATTCACACGCTAAGAATATGTGGCTGGGGAAACCCATGTGGAATCTAGTAGATATTGTCCTTTCCAACCTTAGGATTTGTGCTTGTATTGTAAAAATAAAAAACACATTCACGATTGAAAAAAAACTCAAAAACACTGTCTGCTATGTCTTGCGTGTGTGTTAAAAAATAAACCTCAAACAAAGATCACACCTAGAAACTTGCAACATCTCAAAATTTGCAAACCTCAAAAGGTCCAAGAACACAAACATCCAACGTGAATCTATCATTTAGATTTCTTGGGGTCATCATCCTTCAATTTTGATCTTTCAATCCTTTCATTCCACCTAGTCCTTGCATTTCGACCTAGTCCTTGCATTTCACCTAGCCCTTGAATATTCATGGTCCTTACATATTCATATCCCTTTCATCCTAGTTCTTGCATGTTCCTAGTCTTGCATACATAGGTCATATTACATAGTCCTTGCATACATATATCATTCCACCTAGTTCTTTAATGTTCAACCCCTTTTGCATATCAAGACCATCTCACCTAACCTTTGCATGTTCTAAGAATTTATCCCTTTGCATATTCATCATCAATCAAATAAAACATTTAGCTTGTACTTAGGCTACTCTTCCTAGGTCTTGAAATAAAACTATTGGCTATCTATCACCCGCATCACTTTAGGTTCACCATCCTTGAGTAGGGCAATCCTTTTGGAGTCCATCATCTCCTATATACCCTCTCTTGATTATTGGTCCTTGTGTCTATCCATCATAGCACAAGTAAAGCCTTTACATCATAAGCAACTTTGGACCTAGAGTTGCCTTTAGCTTTTGCATTCTTAGCTTGTCATATCATACCATACCATTTTCATATCCCATATTAGAATCATATCCTTTTCATTTGCATCCTAGTCTTAGGTATCATACATTGTCCTATCTTGGATTGAAAATCAAAACAAATCACTTATGACCCCAAGAAAAAAAGAAAAAATGTTTCAAGAGGAAGGGAACCCTTGGGGAAAATACTTTGATGAGGAAGATCACATTAGTGTTGCAACTAATGAAACAAGTGAAATTGATAGTGAATAAATAACACAATACACCATAAATGAATCTCTTAATGATAATAGATTCACTAAAATTCTTATGGAGGTAGTCAAACGTAACCCACAACAATACATCAAGGCCCTTGCTGATGAAGGAATCAAAATGCCTCCCGATTTTGACATATCATTGCTCACAATGAATGACCAACCTAAATCTAGTGAATCTAAGAATCCCAAAGCAAACAACGATGGTAGGATCAAAGATCATAGACCGTTTTATCTACAACCTAGTTATAAGCGATCTTCAAAGACATCAAAACTTGCACCTACAAAGGATCCTATTTTGGATGAGCTTAGAACATTAAGACGAGAATTGGATACTCTTAAGAATAGTAAAAAATTGACTCACAAGTTCTCCATTGAAGACATATGTCCTTATCCCTTCGATCCAAGCATACTAATGCCACCTTTTCCTAACCATTGGGACATACCAAAACTTGAAAAATATAATGGAAAAGGAGATCCTAAGAACCACTTAAGACAATTTTGTGCCACTACAATGGAATTTGCAGTTGATGAAATGTACCTTATGAGATTATTTCCTCGCAGTCTAGGAGGAGAGGCTATGGAAAGGTTTTCATGATTACCCCTGACCATCAAATCTTTTCAAGAATTGGCTAATAGATTTGTCTCGAATTATAGTTTCAATTGTGACCTTAAAGTGACCATGACAAACCTTTTCAACACCAAACAAAAACAAGGTGAATCTTTTGTGTTATTTTTACAAATATGGAGACATTTACCAAAACGATTGCATTATTCCATTCCTGATCAAGAATCAGTTGACCTCTTTTGTCAAAATTTGAACAAAGAAATTGGAAGGGAACTTCACCCCAAATGCTTGGACTTCTTTGATGAAGCCATAGAAATGGGATTTTCAAATTGAAAAAACCCTCATCGATGATGGAACTATTAAACTTAATAATGACAAAAAATAAAAAATCAAATTCAAACAACAAGACCCCTTTTTGGGTTAAGCACAAGAATGTAGTCAATGATGGAGTTGTCGATGCAAAAACAACTAAAACATCATCGCCTATTTACAATCTCAAAGGTCCATCTTTAGATAGAGGAAAAGAAAAATAGAGAAGTTTCCCTAAATGAAATTTTACACCATTGGGACAATCACTTGAATTTACATTAAAAGAACTTCTTGAAACCAATATTATAACATTACCCAAAATAAAGGAATATAATCCACAAGTCAAACCCCCATGGTGGAATGAAGATCACTTTATGAGTATCATAGACACAAAGGACATAAGAAAAATAGCTGCAATAAACTTTGACATTTAATACAAGACCTTATTGATAACGGTAAGATAGCAGTTGATAGACACACTCCTAGTAACTCTGATCGCGAGGTGTTTAAAAACCCTTTCCCTAAGCATGACAAGGATAAAGGAAAGGCTCTTGAATCTGGTGATGGTGCAAACTGTACTACTGCTAAGTATGATTATACCATACATAACATTAGTGAGGTTGATAATCATGTCAACACTTTCATCATAAAAGGAAAAGATCCTAATTGCAAGGTTACTACCCGCAAAGGCATTGTTACCCTTAAAGGTCCTAATGCAAAACCTGCTACACTTGCTTTGTAATACAACCTCATAGAGCACTTAGGGAAAACACTCACACAAATTTCTATACTCGAGCTGCTACACCTATCTCCTGAGCATAAAGCTATCTTAGATAAAGCACTTGCTACTACTACAGTGCCTACAGACCTACATGTAGATCAATTGCAAGCTATGGTGGGACACATCACCTCTCCTCATACTCTCACTTTTACTGAAAATGATGATTCATCCCTTCGACAACCACATAATGCAGCTTTACACATTAACTTCCTCATCCATAATGTTAAGATCAAGTGAGTTTTGATAGACGAAGGAGCAGTCCTTAATATTTGTACTCAATAATTGATCACAAAATTAGGGTTCTTTGAAAATGCAGTTGATTTGAGTAAAAAGATTACCATAAAGGCATATGATGAAGAGGAATGCTCATCTAAAGGATTAGTTACTCTACCAATCAAAGTTGGCCCTATGGTAAAGGATGTGGTTTTCCAAGTCCTTGATCTCCCACTAACCTATAATATCCTCCTTGGAAGACCTTGGATTCATGAAATGCAAGAAGTACCTTCTACATACCACCAGTGCAATAAATTCGCCCACAATGGTATTGAAATCACAATATGGGGAGATCCAAACCCTTTCATGTCTTGCCATAATCTAAGCCCTAAACCTAAAATCACAATCCTAAGCAACCGTGAAGCATTTCCTTCCCAAGCATATGTTGATCCTGAGTCCTTAAAAGCATCTTCCTCAAAATCCAATGCAGTCGAGATCAAAATACAAGTAAAAGAAAAAGGAGGAATATATACCTTGAATCGTGCCCTTTGCATTAGAAAGCTACCTTTATCTCTCCACACCTATGGAAAACCACAGATGACTAAGACCACATTAGATGCAGATACTACAATGATTTGTAAATCAACTACTTTCAAAAAATGGGGAGCCCTTTATAATGAAACAAAAGAAGTTGATTGCCTAAAATGGTTATAGAAAGATGAAGATACAGAAAAAGAACAGACTGAAATAAAGATACCTGTTGAACAATATGGTAAAGGATTTGATCTTATGAAACAAATGGGATATGATGGTAAAATTCCTCTTGGCTTATAGAAATAGGGTATCTTGGAACCAATACAACCTACTCATACGGAAAAAGTCCCTGGTTTAGGATATGATGCACAAAAAGATAAGACCTTGAGTACCACATGTGCCTCAAGTAAGGAAGTAGAGTCCTCTAATGCTACACAAACAAATGAGGAAAGTGCCATCGATGAATTCATTGAAATTTATGACTATGATAGTGTCCCTACCCCTGAACCTGATCATAATATTTGTACCCTTGAATCCATTCAAAATATTGACTCGAATCATGATTATTTACCCTTGGTTCACCCTGAACTCATTGATTTTGATCAGAAGGGACCACCACAACTAGATGTATTTGAAAATGATGAGGCAATCATAAACTTTCTAGGAGCACGAGAAGACACACCTCTTGAGGATCATAAAGAAAGATTCATCATGGAACTAAACAATGTGGCTTATTTTGGGGGGAGTGCCAAGCCTTTCAGTCACAAAATTATTGAAAATATAAATAGGTCTTCTAGTGAAAACCGCTCTGCGGCACTATTAGACCCAACAAAAGTAAAAATAAAGGACATATCCAAGGGTGAAAACCTCTCTAAGGAGCCCAAGGATGGAAAGCTTGACACACTTCCCTTAGCAATATATCATGAAAAATCATCTATGTTGGTAGAGAAGATAGTACCAACAAATCTAAGCACAGAAGAAAAACCAAAGATAATTCATTTAGTAGAATCATTAACACCTGAAGAGAGAATAAAACATATACAATTTTATAAGGAAAGAAAAGTTAACTTTGCATGGTCCTATGTAGATATGCTAGGAATTGATCCATATCTAGTAATGCATCACTTGTCTTTGCCACCGGGGGAAAAACCTATTAAAAAAAGTTGAGAAAAATGCACCCACACATTGCTCTATTGGTAAAAGCCAGATTACAAAAGTTGCTAGATGTGGGATTTATCAAACCTGTTGACTATGCTGATTGGATTTCAAATTTAGTACCAGTTTCAAAACCTGATGGGGGCATCCAAGTTTGCACAAATTTTAGAGATTTAAACAAAGCTTGTCCTAAGGATGACTTCCCACTTCTAAACATTGACATGATTGTGGATTTGACAATAGGGCATGAAATATTATCCCTCATGGATGGTTTCTTAGGCTACAGTCAGATTAAAATTGCTCCTAAAGATCAAATTAAGACAAAATTCACTTGTCCTTGGGGAACCTTTTGTTGGAATGTCATGCCCTTTGGGTTGAAGAATGCCAGAGCTACCTACCAATGTGCAATGACCACTATCTTCCATGACATGATGCATAACTATTTGGAAGACTATGTAGATGATTTGTTGGGAAAATCCTACACCAGAGCTAGACATCTAGAGATGATGGATAAATTTTTCACAAGATTAGAACAATACAAGGTCAAATTGAATCCAAAGAAATGTTCCTTTGGGGTAACCTTTGGAAATCTCCTTGGATACATTTTCTCATATAAAGGAATTGAACCTGATCTTGCAAAAATAAAGGTTATACTTGAAATGCCTCCACCTAAGAATATCAATTAGTTGAGATCATTACAAGGAAAACTTCATTCTATCTACCATTTTATAGTGCAACTTGTAGATAAATGTCAACCCTTTCAACATCTGTTACACAAGAATGTTTCATTTAGATGGGATGACAAGTGTGAACAAGATTTTCAAAAAATTAAAGAATATCTGATAACACCACCAGTATTAATACCTCCAGTAGATGGCAAGCCTTTACTTATATATATATATATCCACAACCACCACAACACTGGGGGCACTTTTGGCACAACATGACTCTAAAGGAAATGAACGTGCAATCTATTACATCAGTCGTACTCTAGTGGGATATGAGATCAATTATAGTCCTATTGAAAGAGCATGCCTTGCTGTATTTTTTGCATCACAGAAGCTAAGACATTACATGCTTACACACCAGACAAAGCTCATTGCAAAAATTGATCCTCTTAAGTACCTCTTGAACAAAGCAACACTCACAGGACAATTAGCTAAATGGGTGATGATTCTTAGCGAGTTTGATATTGAGTACATAGAAAGAAAAGCAATCAAAGGAAAAGCTATCACAGATCAACTCGCCGATGCTCCTGTGATAGATGATCATCCTCTTATTATAGAGTTTCCTGATGAATCAATCTTCAACATGGAATCTACACATCTATGGACTTTATATTTTGATGGCTCCTTCACACAAGGTGGTTCTGGTGTTGGAATTCTCTTTGTCACTCCGCAAGGGGATTGTATACCTAAAGCTTATAAGATACCATTTCCATGTACCAAAAATATTGTAGAATATGAGGCATTACTTTTTTGGCTCTGTATAGCTATACAATGGAAAATCCTTGAGTTGCATGTTCTTGGTGACTCTCAGCTGGTGATCAAACAAGTCAATGATGACTATAAAACTAAAGATGAAAAATTGATGCCTTACAAAAGAATGGTGGATGAATTCAAGGCCTATTTCACATCAATCTCTTTTGAGAAGATTCCCTGAGATAACAATAAAGCTATTGATGCAATGACAACAATTGGTTCACTTGTAGAAATGCCAAGTAATGCCACTTACTGTGAGTTCCTGGTAGAACCTCTTTTGGAACCTGCTTACAATATGCCACAATATAAAATGATTTTTCTTATTGTTGGTCCTAATTCCTAATGGTATGGGGATATTTATACCTATCTTTGAGATAACACCTTGCCATCAAAACTATCCAATAAATCCTGTAAAAAAATTATCCATCAAGCTTCCCACTATGTGATCTTATCTGTACCCTTTACCATTGAGGTCTCGATGGTACTTAGATGTATTGTGTACAATGAGGTCAAAACTGCTTTACAAGAAGTACATGAAGGTATATGTGGGGAACATTCTAGTGGTCCTACCTTAGCCAAGAAACTCTTGCATATGGGTTATTATTGGCCTATAGTGAAAAAGGATGCTTATCAGTTTGTTCAAAAATGCAAGCAGTGTCAAAAAAATGCAAACTTGATACATGCTCCTGCATAGGAATTGCAGTCTCTTGCTACACCATGTCCCTTTTATCAGTGGGGACACGATCCTGTGGGCAAGATCCATCCACCTTCATCCAATGGTCATAAGTTCATTCTCGTTACCATCGAATATTTCACAAAATGGATTGAAGCTATTCCTCTCTCATATCACTGGAAAACAAATAGCCACCTTCATACTGAACTACATCATCTATTGTTATGGCATTCCTCTATCCATCATCACAGATAATGGTTATCCGTTCAAAAATCAGGATGTTCGTGAACTCTGTGAGAAATTCCATATACAACAATTTTCCACACCTTACTATCCTTAGGTTAATGACTAGGTTGAGGCTTCTAACAAAACCATTCATAAAATTCTCAAAAAGATGATCAATAAAGTTGGTCGAGATTGGCATATTCAATTGAATCTTGCATTGTGGGCTTATCGCACGAGTGTCCGCACTCCCATAGGTGCTACCCCATATGCCCTTGTCTATGGATCTAAAGCCATCTTTCCCATCAAGTTTGAGTTTCCCTCTTTGCACGTCTCTTTACATAATCAAATCAATGATGAATAATACCAAGTTTCCCATCTACAGGAGTTGAAACTATTGGATGAATGAAGACAAACTTCTTTCAATCATTTTAGAGCATACCAACAACGGATGTGTCAAACTTATAATTGGAAAGTGAAACCACGTACATTGGAGGTTGGGGATCTTGTTCTTCATGAAAATCCTCACAATCAACAAGACAAAAGAAAAGGGTAAATTTGAGCCTAACTGGTTGGGTTCATATGTTATCATTGTTGTGTATAGATCTAGGGCATACCAGTTATCTACTCTAGAAGGTGAATTGCTTAGTGATCCCATCAATAGTATGCACATTCACAAGTTTTATACCTAAACACTTCAGAGTGTACAATCTTTTCAAAGTCCTAAAAAAATACAAAAAAAAAAGGGAAAAAAGTCCTAAAAAATACAAAAAAAAGGAAAAAGTCCTAAAAAATAAAAAAATGGAAAAAATTCCTAAAAAAATACAAAAAAAGAAGAGAAAAAGGCTTGAAAAAAAAAGAAGATAAATCCATTCGTTCAATGGTGAAAACCACTTCAGTGGCACCTTGAGCAAGTACCATGGTGAAAACCGAGAAATTGGCTCCATGTGTAGAGGCTTTTCTCCTCTTTTCTTGGGAGCTCTACTTGATCTTTTCATCCCATTTTCATTCATCCTCCACTTCATAATGGCCTTTTCACACTCACCATTGCTTGTGAATTGTTCAACATTCCCCTCGCTTGCTCGCTTTGCCATGTGTACTAGGTTGGTCCTATCCCTCACTGGGGCATCTCCTTAACCTTAGCTATGGGTTAAGATACTGAGCATCTTGTAGTAAGAGAAACTACCCTCTTTGTCTATCTGCTTGTCTATTTCTGTCATAAAATGTCTTGAAAAAATACCAAAAAAATCATAAAATGTCCTAAAAAATCCAAAAAAAATCATAAAATGTCCTTAAAAAATCCAAAAAAATCATAAAATGTGCTGAAAAATCTAAAAAAAATCAAATATTCCAAAAATCCCAAAAAAATCAAAAATTCCAAAAAATAGTGACACTTTCAGATCACCACATAGCTTTGAACTTCAACAAAATTAAAAAATGCAAGTGTTGACAATCAAGCAAACATTATAACATATATATCAACCCATCTTACAAATCCAACCAAATGCATAAATTGTAACAATAATCAATTCTACATCAAAGTAGGACCCCTATTTGTTTGTTGATCTTTGCTTATTTTATGATTTTATCTTTGGTGACATGTCTTTTAGCTTCTTCAAGATGTCTTCGACTAGAGAGGTGAGGATGGGGCATGTTCACTTTTTTTTTGTTTGTGGATTGTTTCTTATTCATAGGACGATTCGTCTTAAGACATGGTTGTTTAAAACCATCAAGGACTTATGAGTCTAATGTGGGTGAGACCATTCCTTGTCTGATAGTGTCTTTCATGCAATAAGTATTTAGGTCATGTATGGTCCTTATACCTAGATGCTTATACTTTATTGTTAAATAAAAATGTAAACAATATTCAGGTCGTCTAGATGTTCATGTTATCTAGACGCTTATACTAATTTGTGACATAATAAGAAAAATGATGATAAAAGTACTTAAAAGGCACAAGAGGCTTCATCACCTTCATTCTCTTCCATCTTGCATTTCATTTTCTTCATCTTTCTTGTTGCAGAGAAATCAATCAATTGCTTAACTCATTGATATATGTATCTTGAATCAAATATCAACTCAATCAACCTACTTCTTGAAATTTCATGTCCCCTTAATCAATCAGTCAATCCATCATTGCAGCACCTTGTCTTGCATAAGCATCATTCTAAATCAGCTTAATCAGCTCAATCAACTTCATTAGCTCATCAACCTGGCTATACTAATCATTTCCATCAATTGTTTAGTTACGCCCATCAACTGTGCATTTTCATCAAAATGTACATCACCACTTTATCACTTACACAATATCAGGTATCTAATCATTTTCTAGACATCTATTGAGAGATTAATCTTCTTAAAATGTGTTCAATCAATCTCTCGAGGGGGCATATCATTCTTATCATAATCCTTACCAGGATATCTTTGGGGTATGTATCAATTGATCAATATTTTTCTTTGAAATAACGCGACAAGCTGCATTGTCTCAAAGATGGGAAAAATGTAGACACTCAAATTTATCCTCACAATCATAGGAATATTTGTCTATTGATTAAATAGATATTATTATTTACTTAATCAATTCATTCAATACTTTCTTCTATTCATGCATTTCATCAAATCATTAAACCGTCTCATGCTCGTTCACTATCCATTTACATAAATGATCATGTCTATCCCATGGTCGTTCACTAACTGTTTGCATAAATGTTCATTCCTATTCATTTCCATTCAATATCCATTTCATAAACATTCATGTCTATTTGCATTAATGTTTATGTCCATTTGCACTGCCGTTTATACCCGTTTGCATAATAAATCATAATCATTCATAATCCATTTGCATAATAAGTCATAAACATCATTTCCATATTAAATCAATTATCATTATCATCCATAATTGTTTCATATTCATCTCCATTGATAAATCAATTATCATAGTCATTGATTATTATTTCATAATATACTAATTATCATAACTTGCATATTAATCATATCATTTGCATAAATCATTCATGAAATATTTCATTTTAGTAAAGCATCTTTAATCATTTTATTAATATTTAATCATTTAGGTACTTTAATCTAATATTCCTTTATCACTTTCATTCTCATGCATAACATTCAACCCAACAATGTGGGATAATGGCATTTCCTTCTCTCACATATTTTATCCCACATTTCATCTTCAACCCCTCTCCATCCTCAAGGAACTCCTATTTAAATGGGATTTCCCTCTCATTTTAGCTCTCACAAATTTTGTTCACAAATTTGCATACTCATCATCTTTGCATCTTGATTGCATTTCTCATTCACCATAGCCTCTTTATTGCATTTTGTGCTCATAAAATCTGAGAGCAAATGCATAAACAAAGATCTTGGTGATAGGGAGACAATGGAGACTGATTTCTTTTAAAAGTATTGTTTTGTTTTTGTAGTTTAGATTTGCATTTCTAGTTTTGAGAATAGCTCTATTGATGTGGGCATGAAATGGTGGTTCTTAACTCCATAGAATCATGCATTTTTATGGCTCTAAATTAACAATGGGTTGTGTTGGAGCGATAAATGATGTAATTTGCTAGATTTTTTGAGTGATGTTTTGGAATGGGGGTGTAGATGAAATGGGGATGGTAGATTAGATTGGAGGCATGATCCAAAAATATGGTTTCACAATAGTGCTCACATCAAAATCAGAGGGGAGTTTAGCCCCTTGCTTTGCTAATTCGAGCATGTATAGTGAGGGATTGATTCTCATCATGATGTTGATAATCTTATGATTCTCTGGATTTTGAATTATTTTGGTGATTTCCTCATGTGACATTCCAAAGGGATTATTAGTAAGATCCTCCACTTGGACACGTTCATGTTGATGGTCTTGTGAAAATGGAGGAAGGTTAATTGTGAGACTGCCAGACCCAATGGGATTCATTTCGAGAGTGGTTTGACTTAAGTCACTCGAAGTATATTTTTCTTTGTTGGCTTTCTTGTTCCTCTTGTGTTGTGATCTAGTTTGCACCATAAAATAGGGACCAATTTAAGAATATGGGAGTTGAATCTCCAATTCTTTGGATTGATCTAACTTTTAGGTACAAAAGAGAAAATTTAGGATGATTTAAAGATCAAAGGATGATAATGATAGAAATGATGTAAAATATGGATGATGTGGATGTTTGATCTTTTGAGAAATCTTGAGGGGATTCTAGACTTTTAGGACTTTTTTGGATTTGTTTTGAATTTTGATTTTGATTTTTGGATTGACCTTGACTTGATTTTTGGCTTGCTTTGATTTTGGATTATGAACAAATAGACCCTAAGATGTTGGATGATTATCTAGGGGATAGATTTTCTCGAAGGATGGTATTTTGAATGTGTAGAGAGAAGGATGCATTTACCCACACCTATTCAAACAAGATGATAATTTAACCACACATATGAAGAAGGATGCATCTACATATAGCTAGCTAAACAAGATGGTTTGATAATATGACTAAGAATATGCAAAAGGATGCATCTACACATACCTAGCCAAAAAATGATTTGATGTTTTGATTTAAAGATTTCAAGGATTTTGCTTCAAAGATTAGATGATTTTGATTTTTTCCAAAAAACCTAGCATGGAGGACAATTTCAAGATTTTCCAAAAGATGATGGTGAGGTGATTTTGGTTTGATTTTTATGGATGAAGGTTTGGTTTTGATCCTAAGTTTACCTAAAAAAAGACACTTGTTTACTAGACCTCAGTTTTAAAGAACATGCTTTTCTCTAAACAAAGTATGAAAATTCTTGAAAAAGGTTTGGATTCTGTTAACAAAAGAACGTATACAAGTTTGGGTTGTTTCTTGAAGCTCTTTTATAAAAGTTACAAAAAATTCTTTGTCTGAACTTGTATGGCATTGCAAGACACTTTTGGTGATTTTTCAAACTAAGAGCTTTCATTTTTGGTTTCTTGATTTTGACCTTGCGAGAAATCATTGGAGATACATGTGTGGGGTCCAATTTTTTTTAGTCTTTGCTTAATGACTTTTTTACCACAAACACCTCTTGATTAAGTTTTCTAAACTAGATGTCCAATGTCTCAACTTCTTCTCATTCCACAAAATATATTATGTGAAACTTTGATGAAATCGAGGCAAGGGTTACCTATTGTTAACTTTAGTAAGAAAATTGAGATATAATCCAAGTGTTTAGAAACCTCTAAGGATAGAATTCCAAGGGAAAGCAATAACCCATGAATTTGGTCAATTGTATTTGATTTCTAAAGGGATTGAATTTTTGATGACAAATGTTAAATGTTTGTTTCCAAATGTTTGCAAACAAGCAAAGTGTTTTGTAACCAAGAACAAGCACAATCCTATGGATATGAAAGACTATATTTTTTGAATCCCCACTTGGACAAGTCCAACTATGCTTATTTTTAGCGAATTGCTAGATGCTTGACCCCACTAGCTCCCCTCCATGGCTCAACACTTCTTTCGGGGCAGCCAAGCATAAGTACCCATGAAACTCCCATGGCATACTTTCCATTTCTACTAAAAACTGTAAAAGTGTGGGGTGGCTTTAGAATGATTGTTCTTGCACCATCAAATAGATAGGGATTTTGGCCTTTCTACAAAAAGGGTTTTAGTTTGGACTTTCCATTCATAGGAGTCGACCCAACATGGCGAGAGACCATTGCTTCCCTTCTCATTAGAGCCAACCATGTGACACTAGCCTTTGTTCCAGCACCCACTTTTATGTCCCAACTAGAAATACCCTTGGCTTTAGAGTGTTACCGGTTGAGTCCTTCCCTTGGGTAAGCACTTTTTCCCACAAGGAAATCCCTCCAAGATAAATAATAGTGAGTAAACATATTCATAGTTCAATCAACCTTCATTTAGAAACAAAGGGAGAACCCATGCAATAGGTTTACTCACACTCGCACAATGTTTTCTTCAATTTTAAACCCAAACTAAAGTGTGGAGGCAATCACTTTATCCCAACCTAAGATCACCAAAAATCCTTTTGATTCTCAAGATCGCTGTGAGGTGCGAGAGAAGTGCATATGTCTTTTCAATAGCATTAGTTTGAGTAAGTAATCATAAAACAAAGTTGCACATGTTCTTTTTAATCCAACAAAACAATAGTAACTTCCTTTTATAGCACCAAAATAAGTGTGATAATTTTCCTTGTTCAATTATTAGCCTCAAACAAAATCTAGTGAGTTTGTGTCCTAAAGTTCATTTTAAGCTCCTTTTGTAACAAGAATTTAAAGAGTTCTTTTTAGAGCCCAAAATGAAAACTAGTACGTCCCTAAGCATGGAAGATAACAAAATTTCTTGAAGAGGATTAGTGAATCTTCTAAGAGTGTTAAACAAACACTAGAGTGTTCAAAAACACTTGGTATCATGAAATGAAATCATCATGCTTCTTTTCCTCTTCACCTTTGATCAGTCCCACCTACAAGAAAATCAATTAGGTTCTACAAAAATAGAGATCAAGAAAGTAGAAAATAGACCAAATAACCAAAATTTGATAAAAAGCATGTGTCATAAATAATTTTTTACTTTCTACTTCCCTCTAGTGGTGCAACCCACGTAGGTGTCACAGTTTAAACTTACCAGCGGTGTTGTATAGAGTTGCTTACCAGTCAACGTCGCTCTGTAGCCAAACTAGTGAGTATGAAGGCATTGCTATTTAGGTTAGCAGTGCAGTTTGGAATTTAAAAAGATTCCAAAGATTCAGCGGTGCTGTTTGAAAATTTGAATTTTGGGTGGGAAACATGGGGCATTAGAGTTTGAAGTTTGTAGTGGTGCAATATAGCAATGCTTAGTTCGCAGTGGTGCTAAATAGTGACGTTGAGCTTCCAGTGGTGGAGCTTTCTGTAGGCATAAAAACAACAAAGAAAACATAAAATTTAGTGTAAAAATGTGATTAGATTTTCAAGAGTGCCCTCCTTCTAGTGCCAAATGTGTGAACCAAGATTCTCAACTTGCACAAACACAAGAAACAAGCAACCTATTATATAAAATGCATGTTAGTATCATGATTCCCCAAGAAATTCATTTAAATTGCAATGAAAGAAGATAAAATGAAGAACAGAAACAAATATAAGTAATAGATACAAAATCCTATTCAAATGCAATGCAAACTCTTGATTTCTTGGAGTTGGTGCCAATTTGATGTGGAAATCGGCCCTTTCCCAACTCCTATGCAAGATTTTTTGATTGGTGATGAAGAGTGATCCACTTTGTTGATGATTGATGAATACTCCAAGGTAAAATTTGCATAACCTAGTTATAAACTCAATGAGATGGATGAAAATGGCTATGAATTTGAGTATAGTAAGTTTACTCAAGTTGTGTATGATAGAATGAGGAATGAAACCTATTATTTATAGAATATCAAGTTGGAAGAATTCCCAAAAGAGAGCAATGTGGGACTAAGAATCAACCAATGGAAAGATGCCACTTGTCAACATTTGAATGGATGAAGGATGTGCAAGTTTTGAAGAATGTGTCAATAAATGCAAGTAGGTGATATTTAAAATTGTTGAAATGACATGTAAGAGGGAAAGAAAATGCATTGAATGCCACTTGGCTCAAGGCAAAAGGACTTATTAGGTGGAGTAAATGCCTTGTTGGAAAGACAAAGTCCACTTGGATTTTGAATTCAAATTGAGGGAATATTCTCTATTTATGCCATGTTGAGAGAAAATAGAAATTTAATAAATGAATTAAATCTATTTTCATGTGCAAGTGGAAAAAGCTAGAGGATGGGACATGAGAAGAGATTAAATTAATCAAGGTTAATTAATTTAATGAGAGATTGGCCTATGTGACAAATTTGACTTAAATTTATGGATTGATTTAAATCAAATATGAGAATAATATGATTTCAAGATTAATTAAATAAAGATTTTTAATTTATTTAACTAAGGAGATGAAGTTCGATTAAACTAAATAAGGTTTTAATTTATTTAATTTAATAGATAGACTTTAGGGATTTAATAAAATAAAATGTATTATTTAATTAAATAGAAACAATTAGATTAGATTGATTGATTTAATTAATAATAAAGAATGGCTTAATTAGATAAGATGATTTATTTAATTAAGAGAGGAAAATTGATGAATTTAATCAAATAAAGATATTTGATTAAATGGTTAGACCAAGGGATGATTTAGGATGAAATGGTGTTAGTAGTTGGGATCAGATGTGCAATGTCAATCAATACATTTTATGTGTCTACAACTTCAACAAGTGTTCACCAGCTATGATGAACACCTTCTTGAGCAAAGTAAGTAGGAATGAGGTTGCAATGGAACATTTTGTTCCTGATGGATAGTTCTCTCTTTTTCTCCCTTGTTTTGTAGGATATTGACATAAGTCTAACTAAATATCTCCTAGCAGTTATGCTTTCCTTTTTTGTGCATATGATTTTGGCAATAGATTCATCAAGAAGTGAATTGAAGATCAGCCAGTGCAGTCACTTCATGCAGTTCCAGTTGTCCCTTAATTGGTGGATCTCAATTTTTTTATTGAGAGGAATTAATGCAAAGCTTTCCTATTTGTAATTGTGGGCTACATTTGGTAAAGGTTGGCTGATTGAAGAAGGATTAGCCACATGAAGAGATAGCAAATAGTGTTGTCATAGTTTTAGGATTTTAGAAGTTTTCAAGTAAGATACTTTGAGAAAAAAATTTTATAGCTTTTATGCAAGGATACTTAGATAATTTTATAGTTTATATATAGTTCCATGTTATTTTCAAGTTTGAGTCTCAATGGTAATGTTAATGAATCATAGTCATTCATATACTAGTGAATGTTGTGCATAATTGTTTCTTATTTGACGAAAATCAATAGAAGAATCTGGATCTAAGACTATTTCATTGAATTATCTATGAATGGAATCTATTTATATCTATTGATATGTTAATTTTGGCAATGAGTTGGTGATGTGTTTTTATTTTGGAAATGAAGCTTTGATGAATGGTTATGGTTATTGAAATTTGTAGTATGAATGTATGCAATAGTATAGGTCACGCTATGCATTGCATCATGTTATAGTTTTGGTTAGTTGAGGAAACACTCATTGTTAAGAAACATGTCTGGATGTGAAGAGATTTATTCATATTTTGTTGTTCTAAGGTCTTGTTCTATCTTTTTCTATTTATTTACATCCCCCCAAATGTAGGTTAATTCATATGATGTAGTTTGTAGTCCTTTCTACCAGCAGGCCCCTTGAATATTATAGTTGCATTGGCCATTGAGTAACATCAACATAGTTGAGAACCAACTACATAGACCTTGGAAGATAGGTGGTTTTAGATTAGTTATCATTTTCAGGAGAAATAGAGTAGAAATATTTTGTTTAACGTTGCTATGCTACTTTGAACATCAACATGTCCCTTTAAAAATCAAGGTTTCCTTGAATTATGTGAGAGGTTCCATATCCAACATCATTTTTCCACTCCATACTACCCCCAAGGAAATGGTCAAGCAGAGGCATCTAATAGGACTATCCTTAAAATCTTAAAAAGTATTATCGATGACACTAGCCATGATTGACATATCCAACTTAATCCTGCATTATGGGCCTATCACACTAGCATTCGTACTCCCACAAGAGCCACCCCATATTCCCTTGTCTTTGGATCCAAAGCCATTCTTCCCATTGAGGTTGAATTACCATTCTTGAGGGTGTCTATGCAGTAGTTTATTGATGAATAAGAGTACCATATAGCCCATTTGCATGAGCTTGAGTTATTGGATGAGAAGAGACATAATGTCTTAACTCATTTATAGAGCATATTAGAACTATCTTTGGGGTAGCTATAGTAAGAAATTTTGAGTTAGATACTTTGACATTGGTGACTTAGTTTTGAAAGAAAACCCTAAGAATCATATGGATTAAGAAAAGCTTGGAAAGTTTGAGCCCAATTGGTTGGGTCCCCACATCATCATAGTAGCATATGGATCTGATGCTTATCAATTGTCTACTCCTAAAGGTGAACCATTACATGATCCTATCAATATAATGCACCTTCACCAATATTATACATAGATTTTAGAGAATTCCATCAAAAAGTCAAAAATACATAGAAATAAAAAAAAAAATTCTAAATAGTCAAAAATACAAAAAAATAAAAAAATAAAAAAAATTAAAGAGAAATAATTCATCCAATAGTGAAAACCACTTCAGTGGCACTTTGGATTAGTACAATGGTGAAAACCTAGCAAACATACACCATTTGTAGTCAGTCTTTGCTCTATCATCTAGCATCATTCTATCTGGTTTTTCACCTCCACCCACCCACCCTTCGCTTATCATATTTGTCATCCTTCTCATGGCCTGAGAACCATTGAAATTTAGCATCCTTTGCCTTTCACACCCACCCATAATACCTTGGCATGTATCAATCCCTTCACCCATAATAAGTTGGTTCTATACTTGACTTGGGGCAATTCCTTGACTCATGTCTTTGCCGGATCCTAAGCATGGCATTAGCTTTTAAAAAATCAAAAATCCAAAAAAATTGTAAAATATCAAAAATACAAAAATCATAAAACATAAAAATCCAAAAAAATCATAAAACACTAAAAATACGAAAAATCATAAAACATAAAAATCCAAAAATATAAAACGGAAAATCCAAAAAATCATAGAAACACCAAAAATCTAAAACCAAAAAAAAAAAAAAACATAAAACATCAAAAATCCAAAAAATCATAAAACATCAAAACCCCAAAAAATATAAAACACCAAAAACTCCAAAAATAGAGTCAGAGTCTGTGTCAGTCCAATTCTAATTGAACTATGATGTCTTTGCACATTGCTATGTAGGCAAGGCCATCTCTTGATGAGCACAGAGGCACTAGGTCAATCCTTTAGGGTTTTTTTTGAATTAAGTCAATCATGATTCACATCATAATAATGAGTCATTTTTGGTCCAAGTAAGTCATACTATGATGTCTCTATGTGTATAACATAGGAAAGGCCATATTTCGATGAGCCCCCAAGGCACTAGGTTAGTCCCTTTTCATCATTTATCCTATAGCAAGTTGTCCCTTACTAAGGTCAACACCTTCAAACACAAGCAACCATTTAAACCAAATCATGAACCAACAGATTAACTATCCAACTGGTCTTCAATCCTAAAAAAGTCAATTTCCTAATCATCAATACTTGTCAAGTCAATGGTCTTATCATTTTTTCTTATTTAGGATGCGTCCTTCCTGAATTTGAACATTGTCATTTGTCAACCTTGTCATTTTCCTTATATAGGATATGTCTTCCCTTAAACTGGGCATGGTCAATCAGTTAGTCAATCTAGTTAATCATTCAATTTGGTAATTAATCAATCTTGTCAATTGTTCAATCCTATCAGTTAATCAATCTGGTAAATCAATCAATTTGGTCAATCAATCAAGAAATCTTGTCAATTGGTCAATCATATCAGACAACCAATGTAGTAAAACAATTAATCTGGTCAATCAATCAACCTAGTCAATCAATCAATCAAACTTTTCAATCAGTCTCATCAATCTTATTAGCAATTAAATTCTGGCAAACAATCTAAATGGATGTTGACTTTGTTGGTCTAGTTGGTCTTTTTTTCTTTTCTTTGGTCATGTTACTATGTATCTCAAGGATGTCCCAAGAAGAATTTAGAGGAGTGACGATGGATCATAATCTATTTTCTTTTTGATTGTTGCTTGTGGTTTGTCTTGACAAAAAGACTGGGTCAACGTTTTCCTTAGTATGAGTCATGACATTCATTGTCTATTGGGTTTTTGTTTTCACAAAGGGATAACATTGCACACCTCAATCTATGTCATAACATGGTGTTTATTGTCCATTTACTATAATTTTACCACCAAATGATTATAAACATGTGATTTTGACATCTATCAAGAAAGAATATCCATCCATTTCCATTTGACTAACTATGAACTAACATCCATCTTCTCCATGCTCTTGCCTCTTCTATCCACAATCATCCTGATGGTGTTCAATGACACACAAAAATATCTTGCATACATAGTCATGTTAGAAGTATCATAAACGTCATGATGAGCGTATTGGGTCATCCATTTGCATCAAAAAATATAAAAACATAGATAGCGTCATAAAAGATCACATATTCTTCCATATAAGCATAATATGTCATAATCACATAGTATCATACTACATCTATAAATCATCAGCATACATCTCATGGCATGCATCTTATTGCATACATATCATATTTGCATACCAAAAAGGAAATCATACATAATGATCACATTTCATATGGATTGTCCATATCCATATCCACTATCCATGTATCATTACATCGCATTTGCATACATCATACATATCCATATTGCATAAAAATAATAACCATAAAGCATGTATCACATGTGCATCCACATAAGCATCATAATCATATAAAACCATCCTACATATAAAATGGATAAACATAAAAAAGTAAATCGTGTACATCTAGAATCCATCATAGGAATATAGATTAAGTGCATACATCCATACATCATCATCCATAATGCATAATAAAATTTAGAACCATCTCATAAACCATATAAATGCATAACATCATATCATAGAAACATGCATAATAAATAACACATCATCTAGTTGCCACCAAAATCATGCATCTCGTATATATAAAAATAATTAGTGTCACAGTACAATATTAGGATGATCTAAAAAATGGAGCTTATAGGCCCAGTCAAAATATACATATATCCATGTCTAAATGCAATGAAATAAATTTACCCAGTGCTACCCTTGTTTCCTGATAGGGATGGTCTTGTGGGAGGCCGGCGAGATAGGAAGGCCCTGTCTCTTGAACCTAATGCCAAGTGGTATGGCGAAGGATGTGGTTGAGAAACCCAACCCCTACTCTAACTCTATCAAGAGTGAGAGTTGCTCTGATATCTACTCATAACCACTAAAAAAATTGGGCTCTCTACACTCAGGAGGAACCTCTCTCTCATATAGGTCCCTATAATACTACTCAGCTTGGATAGCTCTCCATAACTCTTAGGAAAAATCTACTATCGAGGCACAACATCTGCTGATAAAATCAAGTGTTCTATTCTTCTCTCTATGCTTTGATCACAATAATATCCCTCTCAGCTCTTAGTTGTAGTACCTCTACTTGCACAACCTATAACTCTGCCTACAACTTGGCCACCTAAGCATCCACCGACTTATCCTTTGCCTCCACCTCCATCGCCTCAACAATGGGGATCTCCTCTAACCCCTCCTCCATCACCACCCTCTCCCTCTTGTCTTCCTCCTCCCTATCCACCATCTCCTTGTCTCGACTGACCTCCTCCACCTCAACATTTATGCTAATATCAACCTCTGGCTGCTCATCCACCTGTCTCTCCTCCTGGTGAGGAGGTGCATCTTCTTGTCCTACAAAAAATACAACTGCTACTCTAACCTCACCCTCTTGAAGAGGGGCCTTCACTTCCTATTGACTATCATCTCGCCTTAGTGAATGAGGTGGATGGGGGTGGTTGTTCTTATTTGCCTCAACCTCTCCCTCCCCTCTCTCCACCATTCCCATCATCTCCTCTATCATCCCATCTACCTCCTCAGCCTCCATCCTCTCCTTGGTCTTGAAGTCTATCCCTCAGACCTATCCCATGCCTCTGGATGGGTGCAGGTTGATCAAGATTTGTCAATGGCATTGGCCCATGTTGGGCCCACCATGCATCATACTCTAGGGTGGTATCTATGTCTGCCACCTCCACTCCGACCCCCCCACTACATTGGATGTAATGTGTTTATATGCCGCTCTATCATAATCACTGGAATCATGGCCCCCCATGGATGTATCTCCCTGATAGACTAACAAACTTTGTAGTGGCCACCGGTAGCCCTTGTCGCTCACTGAACTATCGGAAAACCTGCTTTGAAAGATGTCTCTCTATAATATGTCGACTCTAAATGGTTTGACCAATAAGGTACCGTGTCTAATGACAATAAGGTAAACGATTTTCATTGTCTACAAATGGGGTGTAGTCCCTGTATGGTCCCCAAATGAAAGAATCCAAAATTTCTATAGTATGTCTTTAGTAACCAATATCACCCATGTGAGTCTATGTAACAACTCCACCATATATGAAGACATATGGAAAGCTCACCCCCAACTTTCTCTATATAGGTGGTCAAAAAACCACAATGTACTTCCATGCCTAAACCATGAGAAGTGTGGTGTGGCAATGCAATTCCCCTTCGTATTGGCCTTTCTGGGCATTCGTGCAAGTGTTAATTGTTATTTCGTTGTTTATTGTGTTATTGAATTGTGTGGTAAATGTAATATTTTAATGGCCTTGTTTAATTAGTTAATTAAATTAAAATTGGTTACAATGTAATTTAAATAAATCTGGAATTAAATAATAATTACTAAATCAATTTTGTGAAATAGAAAATAAAAGGTTTATTATTAAATAAATAATTTTATTTTTTTTAAAGTATTGTTTTAAATGGTATTTAATAATAATTGATATTTATTTTTGTGAGAGAATAATTATTAAATATGAAAAATTAAAGTAATTTAAATAAATAAAGAAAATATGGCTTTCAAACGAGATGTTAAAACAAGTGGAAATAGAAAAAGATGGGAAAAAGATAGTGCTTGCACATGCACAACTTCAAATGGATTGTCGAATTGGAATATTGCCAATTTTGTTGATTTTTGGTTTCGAAAGCTTATCTTGTCTTGGATTTTTATTTTAAGATATTAAAACTTTTTCCAGTTTTAAGTATGTGGTGTTTTCGGGGGAGAAGGTTTTCATCAATTGATTTTGTTTTGAAATAGATAAACTTTTACTCTGCAAAATAATTTGAAAAGATCATAGTGTTGGGGGGATTGAAATTGTTTTCTAAAGGGGATTGTTTTGGAAGGAAGGAATTGTAGCTGCAATAGAGTGATTCTTGAGCATGGCTTCTCCATTACCAAGCGTGAGAGTTCAGATTGGTGTTGCTTTTGGTATTTATTTTTTATATTCTCTATTTATGAAAGTGATTCCTCTTCTACCTACTGTCTGAAGAACAACTACTTGAGTTTCATTTATTTTCTCAAATTGTTCCTTTAAGAATATAGTTATTTGTTTATGTGTTTTTTTCAAATGGTTGGAGTAAAGGACATAGTTAAGTTTTTATGCAAACCCTTAGGCATTTCTTTTTGAAATCTATCTTAGGCTACAATTTGCATATAGAATGCTTGTCCTTCAGTTAGGAGAGGGTGTGATTTGGTTAGCCACCTTATTGCTTGGTTAGATATTGATGTGATTTGAGACCCCATCATTGTTTCCTTGGATATCATTTGAATGATCCTGAAACAAATGCTTGATTTTTTGCCATGCACCATGTAGTAATTGGTTTCTTGTTGATAGTGATGTGTTTGCTCCAATTGGTTTAGTACTCATGCATTTCCTCAACTGGGAGACCCATTTCCTATTGCATGCATTATGCTTATTAATTTACTATTCTTCCTTGATGTTTGAGTATAGCTAAGCATTGAAATCAAATTCCTATTATTAGTCAATCATGTGTCATCGATAAGATCCCTATGAAGGTGATAAATTGGCTTTATGATTCGTACAGATTTCATATTGTTATGAGAGTGATTTTAGCTAAGTCAGTTTTTGGTGTTGACCTTCAAGTAGTTCTTAGTGCCAATTGAATCACGAATAGAGAAAATGTATGGGGTGAAGCATTTTTGCATTAGTTGTCTCATCATTTTGAATTTTTGTTCATGCAAACTAAAATTTCTTGTGTTTGATTTTTATGAAATTAGATTTGTATATATGTAACATACCAAAGCACGTATGGCCAAATATGAATGTTGTAATCTTACGACATTCACCTAGTTCTTGTCTAAAAGTAGCCGTATGCAACAAGGCTTTATGAATTATGTTATACTCTGAAAAAAGATAAATACAAAGTCAGAAAAGCAGCTGATGTCCCACTTATCTCCCACTACAAAGATGTGAGCTTAGCACTTGTGTACGGAACAAATCCATGACCAAAATTTACCCTCAGTTCCACATAAGAACATTATACTATTATGGAGTATATTTAATTTAGATTTTATATTCTCTTTTTATTAAGAAGCTCGATCTGTCAAAATTAGATTAAATTTTGTTGCAATATATATGTGTGTATGGATACTCCATCTATTTTAAATTTGTGTGTTGTTTTGACAGTCGTTGTTATTGTCTAAGTAAAATCATATATATATATATATATATATATATATATATATAAAATAAAAAATATATATATATATATACATACGTACGCGGGTGTGTAGCTAAGGTGTCCATTCACTGTAAATGACAAAAAAGTAGTTATTGTTATCAGATTTAATACTGTTAAATTTGAAACAATAGAGTGTTTAATTAAATATATTTATACAAAGCGCTCTCTCTCTCTCTATATATATGTAATAATCTATAATGATACATATATATATATATATGTACAAATATGTATATATATTATGATATTAAATAAAAGCAATTTGGTTGTGATTTATTAAATATGTTTATAGAGAATCTTTAAATATTCTAATTGTTTTCATCATGAGTGAAGAAGGTAATATGTAGATGATAATCTAGGAGTCCTTTAAAGTTTATTGCTTTTAATTTATTAGTGAAAATAATCTGATTGTAAAAATAACATGTAAAGTGATTATTTAGAATGCTCTTTGAGTTTGTTTCTTAAAATGTGTAATGAAGTTAAATATGGATTTGTTGTGAATAACTTGTGGTTAATATCTATATGAGTTAGTTGATTATTAATATGATTTCGTTAAGGGTGTGAAAATATGTTTAATTATATGTATGAACTATCTGTTTGTGTAAAAATGCTTATGTATTTATATATGTATCGTATGATTGAATATTTTCTTTGATTGTTTAAATAATAATATCATGAATGAACAAATACAATGTGGTTGATCATTTAAAGTGTTATTTAAAATTAGTACCTTGGGAGTGTTAGTGGATTATAGGATAATTTTGATGGTTCTACTTTGTGATGTGACTTCCTCTTGAGTAAATGTTGATTTGATCATTGTTCGTCTTGATTTATTGGGTGATTTCTGAATTGAGTTGTAGATTACTATTGTTTTCATGATTTTGGTTTAAGTTGTAAGTTTGTTGAATAATTCGTGATTGGGTGTCATGTGAGGAGAAAATTGAGGTCTCCCATGGATGCCCTGTTGGTTGCTTTTCTATTGGTTACTATGGTTGATTTGGAAATTGAGATCTTGTATCATTGCCACTTCAATTGAGACCAGTGTGTTAGTAAGTTGTTTATCTTCCAGAGGTTTGAGGGAACTATGGTTTTTACTTGCAAGAGTTGGTATGGGGGTCGGGGATCCATTGAGGCTACTTGGGTAATCCGGGATGGGCACTGGCAACCTAGGAGGATCCGCATTGGATAACCCATATCAAGCCTGAAGTGTTTACTTGAGTTTTATGTTTTTTCACCTAAAAGTGAGTGGTTTCATGATTTTGTTATTTTGATGATGGTTGATCTTTACACTTGGATTATGTTTATGTGGGTTTGATCCTTGCACTATGGAAATGGTTTTATAATGGAGATCTTGTGCGAGGTGGTGCATGCCTCATTTTATGTGCATATTTATATGGTTTTGCTAATTTGTGCATGTCGACTTACCTAGTTGGTGACTGTGAGTCTCTTGTTGCTAGTAGGGGGAGTGGCTTTCAATGGGGGTTGGTGCACAAAGTAACGTATGGGTAACTCATTGAGAGTTTCCTTAATCAATGATAACCTAATAATTAATTAGGGGGTTTGGGTAGTATCTCACTTTAATCTAGATAATTTAGCCTCACTCATGGCTCAAGTGCTCGCTTAGGCTTGAGATGAGTGGGAAGGCCTAGAATGGAAAAGGTCAACTGCCTTGTCCTCTTGAAAGGTAGGTTGACCTTGCATGAGTGAGAATGGGGGTTGGGGATCGGTTGAGGTTGCTAGGCTTTAACCAGGTAAGGGGCTAGTAACCTATGAAAATATGCATTGGGTAACCCATGTCGATCTTATGTGATGACACTCCACTCTTTAACAATCTTGTATGTTTGTTGTTTCCCTCTTGTTGTTTATGTACCTCTAGAAGTGAATGTTTTCTTGTGTTTGTTGTTTCTCTTGCTGTGGAGTCTTGTTAACCATTGTTCTCTTAACTGTTTTATGTTGTGGGTCCTTCTTGTCATCTCCTAGCATGGGGGGTGGGCCTTAGGGTCCACATGGTCAAGTGGAATGTGCTATGCACCCCAGCGGGTCCCCAACTGATGATCAAGATGTGAAAAGTTGTACCATTTATAGTGACTCCAGAGTTGTACCAGAGTTGGAACCAGCCCTAATGCTTTGTATTCATACATTTTAGTTGTATTATTCCATGTTATTGTACTATTCCTGGTCATGTTGGGAAGTACTATTGTATTGATGTAATTCTTGAATTGATGTATATTCTTTTATTGTAATGAATGTAGTCCTTGACATTACCTTATGGTCATAGATGGTTGCTTGTTGTAAGTATAATGTATATTGATCCTTGTATTACTTTGTGTTTATTGCTTCACAATATGTGATCCTTAATGGTGTTGTATCTATGGAAATATTTACATTTAATTTCATAGATGTGATGGATGATTTTATTTACATAATGTCATGAATGTATGTTCGTTGATTATTAATTTTATATATTGGTTAAGAGGAATAATCATAATTAGTTAATCATCATTATGGGAATTGGGTGATGTTAGTGATATTCAAATGTAATGCAGTCATGTTACGCCAAGGGACTTAGTTAGGTGATATATATATGTATGGTTTCATTACTAGTGTATGTTAATTGATAACTCATATGAATTTACTTTAAAAAAATATGTCATAAATGTTAGATGTTTTTAGTTTCCTTTGGAGTTTACGTGGTGGGGCATTACACACAACTAATGCTCTATGCTCCTTGGTAATCCACATCATGGAGCTAGAAATATAACATCACAAGCATACATGGGCCCCAAGCATATATAACTCCCCAGGTCAACATACCAACTATCATCTCTCCCCAACCGACTGGAAACCCATGTCCCCATTCATTAGGGCACACAACTCCACCAATAACACTACAAAGGATAAAAATGAAGAGATCATATCACTCTGTGAGCACATCCAAATGGATCTCATACTCCTCTGCTCCTAGATCTGTGATATCCTTATGCTTGAAAGCACTCACAATGGCACCATACCCTTGCTTTAGATTGTAAGACATGTGTTTCCTGCGGATCAGATGTCTGAGAATCTACCACACATCCTCCAAAGTTACGATGACCTCTCCTATTGACAAGTGGAATGAGGTGGTCTTTGAATTTCATCTCTCAACTAGAGAAGTCAGTAAATCCCTATTAGCCTGAATCACAGGCATGAAGGTGATATAATATAATCCCAAGTAAAGTAGTCAATCCCTCTAGTCATCCTCTAACTATTCTCATAGTTTGAAGGTTGACAGATGGCTCTTACGAGTATAAATGGGGTCTAGTGCCACCTGTGATCACAAGCAAGTGCAGTATGTGAGTCAAAAAGCCTATGCAAATCTATTCAACCTTGGTTGAAGAGAAAATTTTATCCAAATTGGGGAAAAAATCTAAACAGTCAAATATGTCACACTATCTAACATGCATCTCAAAAATAAAATGCATCGCTTTATCCACAAATGCAGTTCAATTTTGCAAATGCATCAAACTCCCTTGCACATGCATCCTTCCAATCAAATGTGGCATTCAAACTCATGTTTGTGTCACAAAATTACACATGTGGCTCAAAATATCACATGTGGCATTTAAACCTACACTTGTGTTGCGAAATTCATTTGCATCGCAAAAGAGTAGTTGCGGCTCTACCCTATGCAATTGTGACACACTGAGCAGATGTGGTGAACTGCATCCACTTATAGTGAACGAGGTTTGCCACATCTATTTGCTCCCTTTTGGAGCCCTAAAACTAGCAAAAATTGAACAAAATCACAAAGCAAGGATGGTGTACTTATTGTGTCCTCTGAGCCCTTTGGCTGTCTGTAGGTCCTAAACTAATATATGGGATGTGCAACGTGTGGTATTGGAGACATCTTGGCAACATCTCTGCAATAATTTTTCACTCACTCTCACTATTCACTCAAAGTTAAAATGTATAAATGACTATTTTTAGCACTCAAATCACATTTATACCCTCCTAAAGTGGTATTTTTACCTCACTTTTTCATTGGATGGGTCAAATGCTAAGTACAAACCCTAATGTGAGCTTCTTGGAGGTCCAAAATTGAAATATTTTGCTAATAGTGCACAAAATTTGCTTGTTAGAATATTTTTTCACATTTAAAAAAAAATCAAAATTTTTAAAAATAATTACAAGGGGGAATAGGTCCATCCTATCTTGACTAGGGCACGTCGGGGCATTTTTTGAGCTGAATTTTCCTATTTATTATTTGATACAACATTTAGATGCCTTCTATTATGAAAAAGGTGGTTATGGCTATGGTTTCAGGGCAAGGAAAAATTTAAGAAGCAACAGAGGAAAAAAGTGATAGAGGGTGAAGAGGATTTTTCAAAAAAGTTGGAGTTGAAGGAGAAGGTCAACAACATTGTTGAAGGCCTGCTAAAAGCTTGGAGTTTGATCGAGGATGCCTAGTCTTTGGTCTTTGTTTTTCTATTTTTTCTCTTGTTGTTATGATTCTTTTTTCTACTCTTGCTGGTCTTAAGACTATTAATGGTTGTTGGTGCTAGGAAATTCATATGTTAAATTATGTTAATAGTTATAGTCTTCAAATGGACATTACTTTAAGGATTTTAGGTTATAACTAGATCTACTAGTGGGAATTCATGAAAAACTAGATATGTTTTTTTGCTGTCTGATAGAACTATAATGTTTGATCAAGAGGGTATTGGTTAAGTTTTGATTGATGGGTGGGGGAAGTGTCTTTTAGGTTTGCTTCCTCATGTTGTTGTTCTAAATGGTTGTTGTTCTTTAAATTGTTGTACTTATTTGTAAGGATTGGGTCCCTTTCCCTACTTAATCAAAAACATTTAGATTCCTTCACATTATATCAGAGGGGAAAAATGTAGACACTAAAATGTCTCAAGGCTATGAAAACCATTTTTCCGCATTGATTCCTTTTCTTCTCAGCATAATTAAATGATTTTAATTATTTGATTATCTTCTAAAGTCACATTCCTCTATGAATTAAATAATTAATTAGTTAATTTCCTTTTCTTGATTCTTCTTTGATTAATTAAATATTTATTTAATTGCATTGCTAATATTCTTTTTCTTTCCATGATTAAATAAATTCTCATTTATTTAATTATTAGTCTTTCACTGCTTGGAAAGTGTGTGTATCTTGCTGCAAGGGATTTTTTGGCTGGATTAATCATTACTAAACCATCCCTTACAAAAATTTAAGCATCTCCAATGGTTAATTTTTCATTCAAAGCATTCCATGTGGGCTAGCTTCAACTTATTTCTTCTTTGGTTCCTGGAAACTCGTGGTGTACAGTGGCTTTGGTAAATTATATTAGCTATTGTGAGCTTGTCGTGGCTGGCAAGAGAGGAAGATCGGTGGAAATTTTTTGGAGGTGGTGAACTATAAGAGATTTGAATTGTTTGGAAATTGGCTTATTAGCCATGGAATCTCCACATTTGTATTAAGGTCCAAGCCTAGGAAAATCCCTTTGAGGGCTTCCCATCTCATGAAGATTTGGGTATCTTGTTCAAGCTTGATTGTTCGAGGGTGGAGGATTGCATTAGAAGAGTGATTGGAATTTAATTTGTTCAAGGGTAAAGGGCTGATAGGTGGGATTTTTCCATGAAAATTGCTCAAACAATACCAAGGTTATCAAGATATGCATGATGCAATTAAATTGGCTTACCAACATAACAATGATAGTATTTTCTTGAAGGCTCTAAGAATGAATTGCAGGTGCTTTTGTGCTAGTTTCTAAATTGACATAAAAGATAAATTGATGTAGAAGCATCTAGTGGTGTAAGGGCAATCTTGCATCACCCAAAAATAGTTAAATTTTAAGTTTCTCATTTTTTAGATGTTTTTACATTTTTGGATACCCTTTTTTTCATAATGAAATTCCCAATTTACATTTTTTATTTTCTATTCCTGGGTTGAAAGATATTGCAGTTTTAGTTGCCAAGATTTGCACCTGAAAATCTTTTGAGTCAGTTTTGAGGCACTTAGATTTATTGGATTTTCCCTGAAACTTTTTGAAATGGGCATAGCAATTTCAAGCGCGTTCTTGACTTCGAGACCTTTCCAACAGTTCAAACGGTTAACGAAACAGAGCCTCGGATCAAAAGTTATGGCCCCGGGAAGTTGGCGCACTTTCTAAAAGATACAATTGCAAATGTTCTTTTGAAATTTGAACTTCAAGTTGTAATTTTCGGCACCAAACCACCTAAACTCAAATTTGAATGTTTTTTTGGCTCCAAACTAAAGAGGAGCTCTATTTATGGGCGGGTTTCTAATTTTTGGGTAACTTTTTGGGGACAAGCTCGCATATTGTGAAAGGGTGATTCTATAGCTTTCTGTAACTTGTATGAGTTGTAGAACTTGGGGATTTGAGATCCTCTACGTAAACTCCATTTCTAAATAA
>VDFB02105785.1:41725435-41871190 GCA_007258455.2 Sequoia sempervirens
TCACAAACAAGCAGGGGTTAGAGGCATTATACCATATGTTGTAAGATTACAAAATGGGCCTTGACATCAAAAAGTATTTTGATCAAGAGGCTTTCATCAGCTAGATCTGAGTAGGTGCCAAAAGGTCAAATTTATATCACAAGGTTTTGTATGAGGAAGATGTGAAAATTTATCCATCTGAAAAATAAGTGAAGATAAAAAAATAAAATGGGCTACAATGATAAAGGGGTAAGATCAAAGAAATAAATAACACCCTAATTTTATCTAGGAGCATATCATGATATTGAGGACCCTAATACCAAAATCAAGGATATAATGGGTAATGTTGAAACTCTTGCATAGAAGCCTCTAGTAATTCCAAAAAAGAAACTGGAAGAAAGGCCACAAATGAGGAGGAACCAAAGAAAATTGTAGAGATCTATAGGCCAATGGAAAAGTCCAAAATTCTTATGCAATCTCGACAAATGCAAGAGAAACCTACAAGATCAAGTACACCTCCTCCTAAGAATCCAAAGAAAATGTTTTTTTTTGCAGACATTGCTGAAATCCTATAATCAGAGGATACTGGGGAAAATGTAATCAAGTAAGAGGTAAATAAAATTATCCCATCACCTGAAAGAGAGCAATAATACCTTGGGATAGATTAACCTTTAATGCTAGAGTTAGAGAGCATGAGATAAATGATATCAGAGCTTTGACATGCACCCAATATTGTATGATGATCAATTAATCAAATCTAAAGCATTCATGGACTACTTGATAAGATTGAAAAGAGGAGAATTCCAAATAAAATTAAACAAGGCCAAAGGAGAGGAAAGCTCATCCCAAATGGAGGAAATAAGAAATATTATGTAGGAGGTGGATTTGAAAATTGTAAACATCATTCGAGATGAGGGAAGAAAGATTATACATGATAGTGGTTTGCTCTTACTCTTTGAATGGGATATTTCTTTGAAAATAGAATTGGACACTATCAAAAGGCGATATGAGGAAGCATTCCTTTTAGAGGAATAATCAAAACAAGCTTATTTTAGTTTTAGTTTTAGCATAAGGTATGAAACTCTATCCATTTAGGTCATAGCTCCAATAACCAACAAGCCACAATTAGTAGGGAATATAAGAGACTTGATTGGGAGCATGATTTCCAAAATATTATCTGACAACCTTACTCCTCAAGTTGCTTCCATTACCATAAATATTGCTTTATTTAGTGAGGATACCACTAAAAAAATACAAGTTGACTATCTAAAATTATAGGTAGAACATTTGAGGTTAATATAGGAATATAATAAGATATAATCCTTATTGTGTTTCCCTCATGTTGGTGATACTCCTATTGTCACCGACTCATCAATCTCAGTAGGTATACTAGTGTAGGAAAATAATTATTTATCCTTAAAAATTAAGGAGATGGAGGAACAACTAAAAGAATCAGAGGAAACAAATAAGAAGGTGACTAACCTGGTAGATGACCTCATTGGTCATAGGTTGTCCAAGATTGTTAATAGACTTGAGAGCACTTGGGGGGAGTACAAATTTTTTAAGAATGCATATATTTGATTCGTGCAACCTTAGGACAGCTTGAAAGATATTTTAGGTGGATTCTCAAGGTTCTACCAATTCAACAAGTCTATAAATGCTCTAGATTTGACCCAAATGTCCTAGAGGGGCCTGTGGTGCAAACTAATTTGCTAATCTAATAGGATAAATTATGTCCTATCAATCAAAACTAGAGCAAAAACTCAAGGGAAAATTGATGATGTTGGAAAACCTTGAGAAGAAAATTATGCCAAATATTCTAGATGCTAATAGAATAATTAAGCCACTCAATAAGTGGAAAGGTGAATTTGGTAGAATCATACCTTCTTTATGTTCATTCATTTCTGCAAGTGGAGAACTTAATTCCTCATTTCTAAAAAGCACAATAGATGCACTCATATGGTTGGAATTCAAGCTAGACAATTTTAACAAGGATGCCAAAGCAATATTGGATGCTAGATATAATACACACTTAGATAAAATTTCTAAAATTCTAGCATTCCAATGGCCATCATAGATAATTTTGGCTTCTTGGTTGGAAAATTATAATGAATAAGGATTGAGTTTCTTTGTAATCAATCATTAGGTTTCAAAGAAAACATTCTAGTCAAATATGTGACAAGGTAGATGGATTTTTTGGCCTTCACCACATTTTAGAGCGGTTCTCAATGTTCAATTTCAATTTTTTGGCTTCTAGTGGTTCTTGTAAGTTTTAGTTTCGACATTTCAATAACTTCAACATCTTCTTTATTAATTTAGTAAGGGAATATTTTTCTAACGACTCTTATTTGCATTCTATTGTAACAAAATTGTAAAAGTGTCAAATGAAATATGAGACATGTGAGTCATGTGACTGGATCATGAGCTTGCATACTTAATTTTTCTATTTAAGGGGATCATTCCTCATTATAAAGGAAATTGAATTAGGTTAGACTTAGTATAGAAATATAAGGTATAGGTTTTAGTGTTAGAGAAGAATAGTCTATAAAGTGTTTTTTTTTAAGCACTAATACATATTTTTAGTTGAAATATATGAAATTTATATTTACACTCAAAGGAAATTATCTCCAATTATAATGCAATTCAATCTTATGAATAAAATTATTAAGGAACGTTGATTTTTTCACAAACTTATGTGTCAAGTATTTTATAAATTGTTTTATGTTCAAGGAACAGAGTAAATACTCTTTATAAGATACAAGGAGTGTTGTGTTGCATAATGATTCTTAAGTAGAATTGAATTTGGATGTTATTTGTAGGATATCATATTACAAGGAAATAATGACAATTATCCCCTAAAATGTGTTTGAATTATTTTCATGAGAAGATTTATATGACTATTTGACTCTATAACTAAGGATAGGCACTAGTGTTGAGAAATTAAGTCCTTCAAGGTTCATAATACATTTTATAATGACAAAGATTAAGAAGTAAATAAATTATTACTAATTATCTTGTGTTCTCATTTTTGGAGCTAAAAATATACAATTAATTTAGCCATTTTTTGTGTATCATTCTTCAAATCCTTGTTATAACATATGAGAATCAATTTGATGAAGAATTATCCTATTAAAATGGTTTATCATTTGGTGATATTGTTAATAGGGAGACCCACCTAGGTATACAAATATTTAAGTGAAAAAGGATTTTAGATCCTTGTTCATTGGCCAACCTCTTATTATCCTTGATTATTAGATACAACTATTCTTTAGAGGATTATAGGAATCTATTGGAAAAATAATCAACTAGGCAATATGTCACTCTTGTTAAAGTAAAGAGGAAAACTTGATGCATTTGAGTTTAGTTTTGTAAATATTGAAGGAAGAGTAGTTGGTCAAGTTGAAAAATACAATTTTATGGAGTAAGTATAATTGGGCTTGTAACATGCCAAGAAGGTTTGTGAATTTATGGAGTGACCATCTATATGGAGAAAATTTGAGGCAAGAAGTTTCTATGGTTTGTCGATTTTTTACCAAATAAAAAATAGAATTTATAGTGGCATTCTTGCACCTATCATAAATACAATGAAGGATAGTAGGAATAAATTTAATTAAATAGTTGCAATAAAGGTAAAAAATCTCATATTTTGAAGGATAAAGTGAAAAACAATCAATTCTAGGATTGCCAATTTTTAATAAATTATTTCAATTGGATTGTGATGTAAGTCAAACTATGGTAGTGGAGTTTTTAGTGAAGAAGGTAATCTCATTACATATTTTAAAAATAACTTAAAGTAAGCTAGTAATAAATATTCAATCTATTATCAAGAGTTTTATGCAATTATTCAAGCCCTTAATAAGTAGAGACATTATATACTACCTAAGGATTTTCTTCTATTCATAGATCACCAAGCTTTTCAATTTATTAACAAATGAGATAAGGAGCCAAAAGCACATAAAGTGGGTTGAATTCATTCAAATTTATTTGTTTTTTAAATATAAGAGTGCTCAATTGAGTATGTATTCATTGTATTAGGTATAATATGTCTTTTGTTGAATGAGATGAGTATGGAGCTTGTTGGATTTGATTCTATGAGATTTGTATGTGAATGATCTAGATTTTAAGAAATCTTCAGAAAGGTTAAGAAGTCAAACAACATGGATGTGACTACATGATTAGATTATTTTAAGAGGTTTTATTATTTAAAGGGTGACATTTGTTTATACCTCATGATTCGAGGAGGGAAAATTTAGTAAGAAAGAAGCATAGTGGAGGTCTTAATTGCTAGAAATTTTATGGTGGATAAAACATTGGCACAATTTTATGAAAGTTATTATTAGCTAAGGATAACTATATATGTGAAGAATGCTGTGTAAATTTATATATTTTTCCAACATGCAAAAGAAAAGAGTCAAAATATAGGAATATCAATGCTAGATAAGTTTTATAATCATGAATAAATTAGTTAAAGAAGATACCCAACACAAAATGGAATTCACAATGAAGAGTGACACCTTTTCCTATAAAAATGACTCTTGTTCCATCTAATGTAGAGGCTAAATTTTAAAGGGTAATGCATATTTCCTTTAAGGACCTTATCAATAAAAAAATATTTATTTTCTTTGATGACCTACTTATTCTTTTCTAGAAATAGATAAAACCACCTTGAACACTTGGAGAAGGTATTTTAGAGATGCATATTATTTATAATTTTCTTGAATAAAAAAAAGTTTATATTTTTAATTCCCTAAGAGAATTATAGGGACATTGTATCCAAAGAAGGTACAACCATTGGCAATAAAAGGTTTTAGGCTATCCTTGAACTCTTACTCCCTAAGTGCCAAAAGGGTCTACAATTTTTTTTAGAAAATTAATTTATTTTAGAAACATTGGTTTTGAATTTATAGGCCTATAAGGCCTATCACCCTCATGCTCAAGAAACAAAATAATTTTCACTAGATAGAGAAGAGAAAATACACCTTTTAATTAATCAAATACATCATTTCCAAAGCCCTAGTACTAGAAAACCTATATTTTAGAGAATATTTTCTCCTTTATACATATAGTGGTGAATTGAGTACTCTTACAATCCTCACTCAAAAGGAGATAAATATCTAGATAAACATCACATTTCCTTCTTTAGCCGAACCTTAAAGGATTATATGGTAAAATTCTTGAACAAGACAACTAAGAGGGGAGGGGGGTGAATCAATTCTCACAAATTTAAACCTTAATCCATTCACCAAAACTAATCCTTAACACCATTTAAGTGATTAATTATTAAGTGCAAGGGCAGAAACTGAAAAACCATCACACAAACACACAACACCAAATTTATGTGGAAAACCAAATAAGGGAAAAACCATGGTGAGGATTAACTCAAACTATAGAGAATACCAAAATTGATTATAAGAGGTTCACTGCCCGAAAAACAAGGTTCATTGCCAAAACAAGGACTCATTGTCTAGATCAGGACTCACTGTCCAACAAGGCTAACAACCCAAAGGGCTCACTACCACAGAGATACAAAGAAGATATAAGAGATGTGTTATAGATAGAATAAAATCTCAATGCAATAGATAAATCTACCATAATTTGCACCACTCACATACATGCATGAATGATAGAGTACACCTTCTACTCACTGGATTTAGAAACTCAAGATTTAGGCTTCACACTGATCTTCCACACTCACATCACACACTCACTGATTAGAATCACTCTCACATATATCTACTCTATTTCTTTGCACATATCTCTCTTTCACTTGCTTGCTTTATTTCACCACTAACCCATTCTACATTTATACTATCTTCAACTTTGAAACATATCCAAAATCATCCATCTACCATTAAATTCAAATTAGATCAGTGCCAAAACATCCAAGGGTGGAATTAGAATGAGGGTGAACCAAAAAAATGCTTGATAAGGACCCAAACAGATCCAACACACTTCATCAACTCTGAAGATAGTGTTTAGCACAAGGTCAACAAAACTAGTGTAAAAACCATAAAATAATTAAGCACGGACCTTCCAAATACCAAAATTATCTTCAATAAAATCATAAAAACTCAACTCTAGAACCACAAGTCATAAGACTTTACCAAAGAGAAATCCAGACAAATAACATTTCTCCCATACCTCAACCAGAAACATAGAAAACTATAGTTCACAACTAGTGAACATAACTCACATTGTACAATAAATCAACAACCAAAAATATGGATATAGCAGCTTCCAACAATCATGATCAACATATCCAAACCACACAAACATAGGAGAAAATCCTGGAACAAAACCCAGAGCAACCACTGAACACCTGCAATCTTTCTTCAATACAATTTTCTCAATATCCTCAACATATGCAACCAATAACTTGCAACCATGGCATTAATGATAACAACCAGTTGATATCTAATTGACCAATTGACATCAATGAAAACACCTTCATTCTTCCCATTCTTGCAACAATCTCCCCCTTTGTCATTGATGGAAACACATGATGTGAAAAACCATCAAAGACAACATACTAGCTCTTAATACACTTCTCAAGATTTTTCTTTCTATTTCTCCCCCTTAGTAGATAATCTTTTATATTCTTCCTCTTTTCTTTTTCACATTCTTTATGTCCTCATTTTGTTTGTTTTCTCTTTTTTTCACATTCCTCCTCTCCCCCTTTGACATCAATTGCAAAGGAAAATATATATTTTACATTTATTTCCCCTATGACATTAAAAATAAAATACTCATAATGACAACACCTGGCACTATCTGCTCTCCCTAAGAGGTATCCACCAAAACATCAGTCCAAAAGCAAGATAGATCCATGGATCTACCAGACTGATGCATATCTATATGCATCTAGTTCAATAGAGGAGGGGAAATGACCCCTACTCCCAAAGATACTCAAAAGTATCTACAAGAAGAGATTTTGTAAATATATCAACAATTTGATCCTTTGTCGAAACATATTCAAGTTTTACTTCATTCTCCATGACCTTCTCTCTCAAAAAATGATACCTGATAGATATATGCTCCATCCTCAAGTGCATCATTAGATTATTTGAAATTTTAATTGCACTTGTATTATCACATAAGATAGAAATAGGATCATCATACACCGCTGTGATATCTTTCAATGTTTGTTTCATCCATAGAAATTGTGTACAACAAGATGCAACAATAATATACTCAATTTCAATAGTAGACAAGTAGACTGAATCTTTATTTTTACTCAACCATGGCACCAATCTGCAACCAAGAAAGAATACACCACCACTTTTACTCTTTTTTTCATCTACACATCCAACCCAATCTGCATCTATATAGGCACTTAGAGTAAAGTCAATATCTCTAGGATACCCATAATTCAAAGTGCCATTCAAATATCTAAATATTATTTTGATAGCAGTAACATGTGTTTCCTTAGGATCTTTTTGAAATATGGCCATAAGATAGACAACATGCATAATATTTGATCTAGTAGCAGCCAAATACAATAGTCCTCCAATCATAGATCTACACTTGCTCACGATCAACCTTAGGTGAATCATCATCCCGAGGAAGTTGAAGGGTCATGAAGAAAAAAAAAAGGTTGTGGTTAGTGAAAGAAGTTGAAAAGGTAGTTATTGGTTGGGAAACATCTATAAAAATCATTTGTAAGGTGATAAAAGATCATCTTTTGTATTCTTGAAGATTTACCATCAATAAAAGTACCATGTTTAGTAATTTTCATAGTTTCTTTTGTTTGTTCATCTATTTGTATGGTTTGTGCAGAAGTTTCAGACTTAAAATCTTATTGTTCTTGGTAGACCAGAGTGTTATCCTTCTTTTAAATCCATTTAGGAGAGATTTGGTTGAGCAACACATTTGTTTGAGTGCATTCTCTATAGTTCGGTTAGAAACCCTTAAAACATGGGTTTTAAGAGTCCAATAAGCAAATGATCACCACTCCACCAAATTAGGCCATGTAGATTAGTGGAGTAGATTAGAATATAATTTTTTAAATTTTTTGTATTATGAAATGTGTAGGGGAAGGTGAGATTGTAGTTTGGATGTTGCTATCCTACAGAAAAACATGGTTTTCCAATAAAAATGAATGGCTCCAAGGTGAAATTTGATGTAACAGAATGCATGAAGGGTGTAAGAAGGTTTTTATAGTTTTTAAATGTATATCCCAAGATGCTAGAAGCATTTCCAAGTTGAATTGAGGTTTGGAGGTTAAAATTTCAATAAACCCTCACTCTTTTGTGTTATGAAAGCCTAGAATCAAGGGTTTAAGTGCACAGTGCATTATTGAGCCTTTCTACTTCAAAAAATGGGTGTTTTGAAGGTTTTGAGACTTTTTTTAATGCTTATCAGGGTTAGTTGATGATTTCAAGTTGATTTATTGGTGTTCACTTTGTAAACTTGGCCTAATTTGAGGCTTTTTCCAGTGTATAATCCATAGATCTGGTAATTTATTTTAAAAAATACTACTTAAATATTTTGATATGTCTTGGTGTAACACAATGGGCTCTTGAAGGTGTAAATATTTTGGGTTGTCTCAATATGGTTTGAAAGAGATACCCGATTTAGTGTGTGGAGACCTAATAGAAAAATGGTGTCTTGAATGCCTAGAAAATGGAAAACTATTTTAACAGTGATATATGTGATTGGGTTTGTGTTGAAATTGTTTAAAGAATGATGTTGAATTTACATCAATTTTTGAAGAGAAGTTTAGAAGGAAACTTTTCTAATTTGATGGTTTGGGCAAGGCTAACCCTATGTGTAGAATGGTGATTGACTGTTGTAAAGTACAAATGTGTGTAAACAGAGGAATATATGAATGTCTTTGTGTTGAGACTATTCAAATGATGATATTAAAGGTATATTGAAGGTTGGGTAATAGGTTTGAAGCCATATTGGGTGAATAATATATTTTCCCCTTATTGGGATAGGTTGAAATGTGATTACTAGTGAATGATTTTGTTAGTAAAATGAATTCCAAGGGTGTTATTGTTTTGGTACAGTCATTTCAATGATGAATAAGATGAATTTGAATCTAATAAAGTTGTAGAATATTGAATTGGTGAAATTGGTGTTTGGTGCCTTGTGATTTTCAAGTGAAAGGATGTAATTTTGATGAAAAGATAAAGGAATTTTGGGAATTTGTTTAATTTGATCTTCTCCATTTGAGTTTGGATAAGAAGTACCTTGAAGGTTTGTGGTTTTGGGTAGATGATCTTGCATTAATTGGTCTCAAAGCTCGTAGATTCTGATGGTTGGTTGAGTTGTTGTTGAGTTGTGGTTGGTTGTAGGTGCTTGATCCATCTAAGATGCAGAGAGAAAGTGTTGGTGTTTGTGTTTGTGTGGTTGTGCAAGTTAAGAGATAACCTGGTTGTTGGTTTCCAAGAGACTAGGGAGAGAAAAGCAGAGACACCTAGGTGAGTCAAAGAATTTTGCTAAGTTTTTGTGGTGAGGTAGTAAAGAAAGATGGATACCTATCTAAAGAAGCACTTGAGTTTGCAGTATGAAGAGTACTCCACTGATGGGAGTAGATGATCTAAGAAGAAAAGATGATTGGTTAGAGAAGCTCAAGGATGAAATGTGAAAAGAAGAGGATATATTTCTTGGGAAAAAGGTAATGAGAAAGGTAGTCATGTGTCCTTGTGAATATGAAGAATGATTGTGAACTTGATGGGTAGAAAGAGAGATAAAAAAAGACAAGCAAAGACAACTGAAGATGGTGGTGAAGAAAAAGCTAAAGGAAAGGTTGGAACTAAGAAATATGAAGATAAAAAGAGTAGTTCAAGACAAGTTGAGAAGAATAATGAAATGCAGCAATAGGTTTCCAAGGGACTTGGAAAGTTTTTGTAGGTTGGTTGTATGGTGCAGGAGCACCCTATTCAATGAATGTATTCAAAAGGAAAATATGTAAGAGTTTGAATATTCAAATGTAAAAAATTTGTAATAGGTCATGAGAGGTCATATTTTATGTATTTAAAATCTCAAATAGGTCTTAGGTGGTCAAAATATTGGAAAAAGCAAAAACTTGCAAAAGTTACTAAAGTTGTCAATGTAATATTGTAAAATGCAACAAAAAGCAAAAATCAGGAAGTTGAAGGGTTGTGAGGGAAAAATAAAGGTTGTGGTCAGTGAAATAAGTTGAAAAGAAAGTTATTGGTTGTGAAACATCTATAGAAATCATTTGTAAGGCGAGCAAAGATCATCCTTTGTATTCTTGAAGATTTACCATCAATAAAAGTACACTATTTAGTAATTTTTAGAGTTTCTTTTGATTGTTCATCTATTTTTACAATTTGTACAAAAGTTTTATACTTAAAATATTATTTTCCTTGGTAGACCAGAGAGTTAGCATTCTTTTAAATCCATTTAGGAGAGATTTGATTAAAATTTGTTTGAGTGCATGCTTTGTAGTTAGGTCAAAACCCCTTAAAACAGGGGTTTTGAGAGTCCAATAAGCAAATGATCATTACTCCACCTAATTAGGCCATGTAGATCCATGGAGTAGATTATAATAGGATTTTTTAATCTTTTTATATGATTAAATGTGTAGGGGAAGGTGAGATTGCAGTTTGAATGTTGTTGTCCTACATAAAAATAAGGTTTTCCAATAAAAATGAATGGCTCTAAGGTGAAATTTGATGTAAAGGAATGCATGAAGGGTGTAAGAAGGTTTTTATAGTTTTCTCAAGTATATTACAAGATGAATTTAGGTTTGGAGGTTAAACTTTCAATAAACCCTCACTCTTTTGTGTTATAAAAGCCTAAAATCAAAGGTTTAAGTGTACAATGCATTATTGAGCCTTTTTGCTTCAAAAAATCAATGTTTTGAAGGTTTTGAGACTTTTTTTAATGCTTCCTAGGGTTATTTGATGATTTCAAGTTGATTTATTGGTGATCACTTTGTAAATTTTTCCTAATTTGAGGCTTTTTCTAGCATATCGTCCATAGATTTGGTAATTTCTTTAAAAAAAACTACTTAAAGCTTTTGATATGTCTTGGTGTGACACAATGGGCTCTTGAAGGTGTAAATATTTTGGGTTCTCTCAATATAGTTTGAAAGAGATACCCGATTTAGTGTGTGGAGACCTTATAGACAAATGGTGTCTTGAATGCCTAGAAAATGGAAAACTATTTTAACAATGATATATGTGATTGGTTTTGTGTTGAAATTGTTCAAACAATGATGTTGAAGTTATATAAATTTTTGAAGAGAAGTTTAGAAAGCAACTTTGCTAATTTGATGGTTTGCGCAAGGCTAACCCTATGTGCAAAATGGTGATTGACTACTATAAAGTACAAATGTGTGTAAATAGAGGAATATATGAATGTCTTCATGTTGAGACTATTCAAGTGATGATATTAAAGGTATATTAAAGTTTGGGTAACAAGTTTGAAGCCATATTGGGTGAATAATATCTCTTTTCCTTATTGGGATAGGTTGAAATGTGATGACTAGTGAATGATTTTGTTGGTACAGTGAATTCCGAGGGTTTTATTGTTTTAGTACAGTCATTTTAATGATGAATAAGATGAATTTGAATCTGATAAAGTTGTGTAATACTAACTTTCTAAAATTGGTGTTTGGTGCCTTGCGATTTTCAAGTGAAAGGATATAATTTTGATGAAACGATAAGGAATTTTGGGAATTTGTTTAATTTGATCTTCTCCATTTGAGTTTGGGTCAAAAGTACCCTAAAGGTTTGTGGCTTTGGGTAGATGCTCTTGCATAATCCAGTTTGGAAACATACATCCCAAACTTTTTCAACATCTCTTTCACATAATTAGACTGTGAAATAAAAATTCCTTTCTTTGTTTGATTAATATGTAGCCCAAGAAAGAAATTAATCTCTCCAAACATAGACATTTCAAATTATTTCTGCATCTCTTCCACAAACATCTTACACATATTTTTTATTTCCTCCAAAAATAATGTCATTAGCATATATAGCTACAATCAAGATTTATTCATTTTTCAATCTTAAAATACAAATTACTATTGTCATACCTTTGTTGAAACCTTGCTAAATCAAATACCTGTCTAACCTTGCATACCAAGATCTAGGAGCTTTCTTCAATCCATATAAGGATTTATTCAATCTGCACACCATATTCGATTGATTTGACAACTAAAATATTTTTAGTTGTTCTATGTAGACCTCTTCTCCTAGCTCACCATTAAAAAATGTAGACTTGACATCCATCTAATAGACCTTGAAATCTTTATGAGGAACAAATGCCAAGAACATTCTTATAGCTTCCATTCTTGCTACTAGAGAAAAATTCTCTTAAAAATCTATGCCTTCTACTTGTGAGTAACCTTTACACAAATGCCTTGCTTTGTTTCTAACCAATTCTCCATTCTCATTCAAATTATTTTTGAATACCCACTTCAATCCAATAATGTTTTTATCTACTGGTCTTGGGACCAATTCCCAAGTTTGATTCTTCTCAATCTACATAAGTTCTTCTTTCATGGATTCCATCCAACATTCATCTTTACATGATTCACTTACAGTCTTTGGTTCAATCTCAAAAAGTAAACACAAATTTACTTCAACAACAACTCTGCTTCTAGTCAATAATCCTTTAGTTTTATCTCCAATAGTTTGAATTTTTGAATAATTCTTCTACACATATCTATGTGTCTTAGGGGACACCACTAGAGCTTCTTCTTCTCTTTCATTATGTTTGAATTTTTCTTCTCTTGCTCATCCTTTTTTCTATTCTTCCACAATCTCTTCAATTCTTACACAATCAGGTTTATTAGATACATATCCATCAATTCCAATTGAATTCTTCATTGTTTCATCAACCTTGACATATGTACTTTCTACAATATTTTTGAGTCTTTTATTGAAACATATGTATTCTTTGATTTTAGTAGAATATCCAAGAAAAATTCCTTCATCCCTTCTTGCATCAAACTTTCCTAAAGTTTCTTCATCTCTTCTGATGTAACATTCACTTCTGAATACCTTGAAATACTTAACAGTAGGAATTCTTCCATGCCATGGCTCATAGGGGCTCTTTGTATCATTTTCTCTTGCTTGAACTTGATTGAATACATAAAAAATAGTATGAATATATTCTCTCTAGTAAAATTTTGGTAAACCAACCTCAGTAATCATTAATCTACTAGCCTCTTGAACTATTTTTTTTTCCTTTCAACAAATGCATTTTTTTGTAGAGTTCTTGGAGTAGATAACTATATCTTTATTCCATTCACTTCACAAAAAATATTAAACTCATGGGAGGTGAATTCTCTACCTTTGTTAGACCTTAAGCATTTTATCCTCAAATTCACTTTATTTTCAACCATAGCTTTGAATATCTTGCATCTATCTAATGCATCTAATTTATCTCTAAGAAATGTAACCCATGCATAATTAGAATAATGATCAATCAAAAGCATAAAGTACCTTTCACCTTGTAGACTTATCACTATCCTAGGACCATAGAGATATGTATGAATTAAATCTGGTAGTCCAGTAGTATATTGTTCCTTTGATCTATAATGACTTCTTTCTTGCTTTCCAAACTAATAATTCTTGTAAATAGCATTAGCAAGCTTTGTAATCCTTGGTAAATTTATCATGGCCTAAACTACACTAATCCTTACCAAGCTATCAAAATTCATGTGACACATTCTCTAATGCCACAACCAACTGTCATTAATCTAAGTCATAAAGCATCATCCATCAACACCTTTAAGTTGACATATATTTCCTTTAGATTTATTTCCTACAACAATCACTATTCTGGATCCTTTATAGATCTCACATCTCTCATCCTTAAACACAAGATCATATCCCTTACTACACATATTTTCAACACTCAAAATATTATGCATTAAACCCTTAACATAGTAGAATCATCAATATTATGATTGCCATAAAATATTATTGAACCTATCCCACAAATTTTAGCACCAATATCATCTCCAAACATAACCAAGCCTCCATCATGTTTTTCAAGTTTAACAAACTTACTTTTATCACTAGTCATGCGATCTAAACAACCACTATCAACAACCCAATAGTTATTTTCTTGTTTAGCATGTAGGGTAGAGATAACAATACCTTCATTTTTCTCCTTCTCTAGAGGGCTTTCCTTCACTTGTTTTTTTAGAATTAGTAGAAGTAGGTTCATCCTTTATAGCCAAGAACAAGCATTCATTTTCATCAAGGTCTTCATAATCAAAATCCTCATAAGATATACTAGGATTCTAATTCACATAATATGCTCTATTGATCTTCTTTCCTTTCTTTTCTTTCCCATATCTTTGTTTATTCCTTTTAGCTCTTTCTAGAAATTTTGTAGCATAATGACCTATTTCTCCACAACTAAAGAATTTAAAGGGTAACTTACTCTCATACTTTATGGATCCCTTCCTCATCCTTCTCACAAAGTTAGCTTCTATTTCATCAAGATTTTCTTCATTTGGATCTTCAGCTTTTGTAGCCTTAAAAGCAGTCTCTAATTTGCATCCATTCCTTGGATTTGGTTTCCTCATCTCATAAGATGTCAGAGATCCTGACAACAGATCTTTAGTGTAGATCTTATAATCTATGCTCTATTCAATAACACACATCTTTTCACTATAAGCATCAAGGAGAGTTCTAAGAATCTTCTTTACAATTATGGTTTCATCTATAGTAGCACCAAGTCCTCACACTTTTTCTACTATCTCATCCAATCTTTGTACATAAGCTTTAACATTCTCATCTTTAGAAATATGTAGAAGCTCAAACTATGTCTCCAAATTTTGTAATTTTTCCTCTAACTCTTTCATCACCTTTATGTTCCCTTTCCAAAGAATCCCATACTTCCTTAGCAGTCTTCAGATTCTGAACCTTAAACAACTCGGAATGCACTAGATTTTTCTTCAAAATTTACTTCGCCTTATTGTTCACTTCATGTGATTTGATCTCATCAGCCATACTCTAACCATTAGCAAGAGTCTAAGGATCCTAGTAAGCTTTCTCCACATCATATCCACAATACTCTAGATATTCTTCCATCAAACCTCTGATAATCATAAGTCATTTTACTAGCCATCCTAGACCTTCCTCGAAAGGTTAAAATCTTCACCAAAGAACCAAGATTTGATACCAATTTTTGAATAAGACAACTAAAAGGGGGTGAATTTTTTTTCACAAATTTAAACCTTAATTCATTCACCAAAACTAATCCTTAGCATTGCTTAAGTGATTAATCATTAAGTGCAAGTGCAAAAACTAAAAACCATCACACAAACACAACACTAGATTTACATGGAAAACCCAATAAGGGAAAATCCATGGCGAGGATTAACTCACACTATAGAGAATATCAAAACCAATTACAAGAGGCTCACTTCATAAGAAACAAGTCTCACTACCAAAATAAGGACCCATTGTCTGGATCAAGACTCACTATCCAACAGGGCTAACAATCCAGAGGGCTCACTACCACATAGATACAAAGAAGATAGAAGAGATATGTTTCAAAGAGAATACAATCTCAATGCAATATAGAAATCTATCACAATTTTCTCAACCACTCACAGACATGCATGAATGATAGAGTACACCTTCTCACTAAATCCAAAAACTCAACATTTAGGCTTCACTGTGATCTTTCACACTCACATCACACACACTCACTAATTAGCATCAATATCAAATCTATTTTTTCTATCTCTTTGCACTTATCTCTCTTTCACTTCCTTGGTTTATTTCACCACTAAACCATTCTACATTTATACCATCTTCAAATTTGAAACATATCCAAATTTTTCCATCCAAAATTAAATTCAAATTAGGTCAGTGCCAAAACATCCTAAGGTAGAATTAGAATGAGGGTGACCAAAACACATGCTTGATAAGGACCCAAATAGATCCAACATGCTTCATCTATTAGGGTTAGAAATGGAAAATATCTAACAATTAAATGCAGATTTAATTAATAAACAAAGAAACTAAAACACACAAAGAATAAATCATAACACAGGGAATTTAATGTGGTTCACCCAATCTGGGCTACATCCACCAAACTGCGACCATCCAATACTTTTATTATCCAATACAAAACCTATTACAATCTTGCAAATAATCACATTTTTCATCATACTATAATACCCATTTGAACCCCTTTTTAACAAGCTTAAAAGCTTCCAGATTTTAGGTTCTACAAAATCAAATTTTTCCTTTTTCATTGATTTTTCCCTTTTTCCGTGACAACGCGAAAAAGTAGGAGGAAAATTTTTCTTGGGGGCTACCACCCCCAAACCCCCACCTAGGGCTCGGCTCGGCCTTGGACCCCGACAAAGATACATGTCGAGGTGTACATAATACCATGGGCTATATAGTATAGCATGATCAGTCACCACATACCAACAATCTCCCAATTGGAGACTGATCAGGCTCCACACCAACACAATCTCCCACATGGAGATTGATCCTGTACGACAATGCTGCAATTACAACTCCCACTGGAAATAAGTACCTTGGGCATTGCTGCTTTGTTATACTTGAATTCAACCTTGAACGCTAACTGAAGTTGAAGAGGAGCTCAGCTTCTCCCTTGTCACCACCTTTATAAACATATCTGCTGGATTGACATCTGTATGTATCTTGTCAAACTTGACCTGTCCATCCTCCAACACTGACTGAATGAAATGATATCTCAACTGTATGTGTTTTATTTTAGAATGCAAGGAAAAATTATTTGCAAGATGTATAGCACTCTGGCTATCTGTAAACAAGTAATTTTCAGCCTATTTTTTTCCCAACTCATCTATGAAAAGTTGCAACCATATCATCTCCTTCGTCGCCTCTGTTGCAACAACATACTCTACGTCTGTGGTGGATAAAGTGATGCAGATGTGGCAGCAAATTAAAATGTATTCAAACTCCCAAAAACATAGTTTTCCTCGAGAGAAACTTACTCCAACTAGCCAAACCACAAAACCTCATTTTAAGCCAATTTGAGGAGGGTTTAATGAAAATATGGGTTCCAAGACAAATCACAACATTCCAATGCCTCACACCTTCATAAAATGACCTTAGAAAACTCAAAACACTATCACATATATAGTTCCAATCATATTTTTCCAAAACCTTACTTTAGTTCCTCAATTTCTCATGGAAACTCATGAAAACACCCTAGGGCATCACCCTAAAACCATAAAAGTTGCATTTCCTGTCTCCCAAACCATTGGTACATGTAAAATACCATGAAACAAGTCATTACACCGAGTTACAGGGCTGGACAGTAGGTGGAATGGCTATAACATCACTTTTACACCAATCAAACCCTCAAATTAGTTAGAAATAGGCAGTCCCAGAAAAATGAAGAGATCTCCCTCAAAACTCAATATTAGAACCTCTAATTGGATTTAAATGAAATATATTTCATGCCCCTACAATATTATATAAGTCTTAGAGCATATGGTGGTGGTACAGATCCGTACAATGCTTGCAAAGTTCAGGAAAATAGAAAAAAATGGGGTTTCAGACCACCTGGCAGTAAAATGAGGATATCTTACTCTATTCTCAATGAAATAACACCATTCAAACACAAAAAGAAATATTATTCAATTATCTATCCATCCATTATAGACTTGGAGTGTGGAACAATATGTACAGGTCATACAATGCTCGTGATCAGCAATTTCTTAATGGAAAACACAAAAAACAGCAAATTTCTTATTAGAAACTCATTCCAAACTTCTTCAACAGCCTCCCCTTCGAGATATTACAAAAATATATCATGCTACCACCTGAAAACTACCTCTTGGGTCGTTCAACTTCCATAACCACCCTTTAATTAGATTCTAAAATGACAAATTTGCCAATTTTGCCCTTAATCACTATCCCATTACAACTTGATCAACTTGATTTTTGCAAGTACCACCTAACTGACCTATTAAGCCCTCCAATACATTGAAAATGGTCATTGAGACATTATTTAACATGGAATAAGACCCTACTCCCCATGTCCCTTAAAACTCATGATTTCACATGGCTTTTGCATTATGAGTCAAACTGACAAATTCAACTAAATGACTCAAAACCCTTTCAAATTACATTATGACTGGTCTTTTAGACCTTATTAAGCATAAAATAACAAAAGACACACCTAGGTATCAACTTAGACTTCACAAGGTGTAGGTGCTCCTGCACCATAAAGCAACCACCTTTTGCAATCAAGAAATCCAACACTCTTATCCCACCAACTGTAAATACATGACCTGTGGTACTCCTCCTGGTATCTATATCCCCTACCAAATCTAAGTCAACATAGCCTTTTAAATCAATATTAGAGCCCCCAAAACATAAAAAATTATTGAATGTACCTCTCAAGTACCTAAGAATCCATTTTATTGCATCCCAATGCTCAACTCCAAGATGACTCAAATACCTGCTAACAACTCCTATGACATGTGCAATATCCGGTCTCGTGCATACCATGGCATACATTAAACTACCTAAAGCTGAAGCATATGGTACCTTGGACATTTTTTCTTCCTCCTCTTGTGTCTTCAGACACATATCCTTAGTCAATTTAACATGACTAGGCAAAGATGTGCTAAAAACTTTTGCATTCTCCATATGAAATCTCTGGAACACCTTTTCAACATAATTAGCCTAAGATAAAAAATTTTCTTCTATTTTTCCTATCTCTACAAATTTTCATACCAAGGATTTGTTTTTCTACTCCCAAATCCTTCATAGCAAAAGATTTTTCTAATTGTTGTTTTAGCTCACTGATGTGATCCATGTTAGACCCTGCTACAAGCATGTCATCAACATATAAACATAAAATAATGTAGTTGTCATTATCCAACCTCTTAAAATAAACACAATGGTCAGAATTACACTGACTGTAGCCTTGCTCAACCATAAAACTATCAAATTTCAAGTACCATTTCCGAGGTGCTTGCTTCAAGCCATATAAAATTTTCTTCAATCTACACACTAGTTTCTCATTACCTTTGACCTCAAATCCTTGTGGCTGGTCCATATATATTTATTCTTCCAAATCACTATGGAGAAAGGTTTTTTTAACATCAAGTTGTTCTAAATTCAAATCTTCACCAGCTACAATACTTAAAACAATACAAATAGAAGTCATTTTAACAACTAGAGAAAAAATCTCATCAAAATCAATACCCTTTTTCTGTGCAAATCCCTTTACAACTAATTTGGCTTTAAATATTTTCTTACCTCCATCCTCCTCTTTCAGCCAATAAACCCATTTGTTTGGTAAAGCCTTTTTACATGCAGGCAACTTGCATAATTCTCAAGTCTGGTTTTTTAGCAAGGAGTCCATTTCTGCTTCCATTCCATGCTCCCACTGAACCTTGGTATCCACTTGCATAGCTTCATCATATTATTCTGGTTCACCAACATCAGTTAACAAAATAGTATACAAAGAGGGAAAGAATCTTTCTGGAGGTCTACTTATCCTTAAAGATCATCTAACAGGAGTTTGTGGTATTTGTTGTTGTTGTTGTTGCCCAGCATGAGGAACCACTGAAACATCATTGTTTGGAATATCATCCAACACTACATAATCATTTTCTTTCTTCTCATGCTGCAGCAACAAATCTTTGTACAACACTTTCTCATTGAATATGACATCCCTGCTTCTCACAATTTTCTCGATTTTCAAATCTCAAAGCCTATAACCAACAATTCCATATCCAACAAATACACATTTCTTTGATTTTGGATCAAGCTTGGTTCTATTTTCATAATCTACATGTGCAAATGCTTCACAACCAGGGTTGAGAAATGAGTAACTCACCTTCTTACCTGCTTCCTCTAGAATACCACAACCCAAAGGATTAGAGGGACCTCTATTAATTAAATAAACAACAGTGTTTACAGTCTCTGCCCACATTTTTAAAGGCAGCCCAACATGCAATCTCATAGTCCATGCACTCTCCATTATTATTCTGTTCATGTGCTCAGCCACTCCATTTTCTTGTGGAGTCCTTAGAACCACTTTCTGTCTACGAATACCATTAGAGGAACAATAATATTCAAACTATTTGCTGCAATACTCACCACCATTATCATATCTAAGACATTTTAGCTTTTTACCCGTCTCATTCTCAACCAAGCTTCTTCATTTTTTAAAATTTTCAAAAACATCAGATTTCTGCCTAAGGAAATAAATCCATACCTTCCTAGTTGCATCATCAATGAATGTAACATAATACAAAGAGCCACCAAGAGAAGATACTTGAGCTAGTCCCCATACATCCGTATGCACAAGCTCTAATTTTTCATCTTTCTTTTGCTTCCCATCCTTGAGAAAACTTACTCTTTTTCCATACACACAACTTTTACAAAAATCCATATTAACACATTTTAGACCTGGTAAAACATTATTTGAATGAAGTAATTTCATACCTTTTGCACTCATATGCCCAAGTCTATTATACCATAGTGTTGATTCAGAGTCCACAATAACTGTATGATCTTCTACCTGCTGAACTGCAACAACTATTCCTAAACATTGATCTTTTTCCATAACAATTAAAGTAGAAGGAACAGTATGACCTGTACAAATATATAAGGTGCCTAATTTCAAACCTTTTGCTACCACTAAGGCACCCTTTGTAACCTTCTAATTTTTATCACTAAATGTAACAACACAACCTTCATCATCTAGTTGCCCTGGTAAAATTAAATTTTTGCTTAACTTTGGAACATGCCTTACCTCACGTAGTAGCCATTGATTCCCATTCTGCAACTTAATCTTGATTCTTCCCTTTCCAACAATCTAACAGAGTTCATTATCTCCTAGATAAACCAACCCAAAATCCCCTTGGACATAATCAAGAAAATAAATTCTATGGGGGGTAGCATGAAATGAAGCCCCTGAATCTAACACCCAAGAATCATCAGCATTATCAAGGGAAAGAATCAAAGCATCCTCATTAGGATTATTAATTACCACATATGCCTCTTTACTTCCTTCCTTTTTATCTCCTTTATTTTTCTGAGACCAACAATCTTTCTTCAAATGTCCCGGCTTACCACAGTACCAACAATCCCTCTTGTCTCTAGATTGAGACCTTTTGTCCTTTGATTTTCCTCATGACTTCCCATGATTTCTAGAATTGTTTCCTCTCTCCTTTGTTCTTCCCCTACTTTCTACATTCAATGCACTACCTAATGTGGATGTTTCACTTGAGCTTTTCCTATGAATTTCCTCACTCAAAATAACACCAACAACATCATCAAATTTCAATGTATTTGAACCAAAATTAGAATTGCTAACATCCATTACCAAGCTATTCCAACTTTCAGGAAAAGATCACAAAATAAAAAGAGCCCTAACTTCTTCATCAAAGTTTACTTTTACAGAAGTTAATTGACTGATGACCGTATTAAACTCATTTAAATGATCAGTAATTGACCCACCTTCTATCATTTTCATATTAAATAAATGCTTCATAAGAAATACCTTATTCGAAGCAGAAGGCTTTTCATATAACTTCACCAGGGTTTCCATCAACTCTTGAGTTGTCTTTGCTTTTGTAATATTGAATGCCACCGATTGTTCTAGGCATAAATGAATACTACCAAGAGCCTTTCTATCCAAGATATCCCAGTCCTCATCAGACATTGTTGTAGGTTTCTTGGTTTTTCCTTCCAATGGCTGCCATAAATCCTTCTGGTAGAGATAGTCCTCCATCTGCATCTTCCATAACTGATAGTTCTTCCCATTAAACTTCTTAACCTTCTTACCCTCGTCTGCCATTGCTCCCACTCAACCGTGAGAAACCCACTCAGCCGTGAGACCTTCCTACAAATGATAATCAAAACACAACCCACTCTAATACCACTTGTTAGGGTTAGAAATGGCAGATATCTAACAATTAAATGCATATTTAATTAATAAATAGAGAAACTAAAACACACAAAAAATAAATCATAACACAAAGAATTTAATGTGGTTCACCCAATCTGAGCTACATCCACCAAACCACAACCATCCAATACTTTCATTATCCAGTACAAAACCTATTACAATCTTGTGAATAATCATGTTTTTCATCATACTGTAATACCCATCCAAACCCCTTTTTAACAAGCTTAGAAGCTTCCATATTTTAGGTTCTACAAAATCGGATTTTTCCTTTTTCGTTGATTTTTCCCTTTTTTCATGACAATGCAAAAAAAGTAGGAGGAAATTTTTTCTCAAGGGCTACTGCCCCCTAACCCTCACTCGGGGCCAAGCTCGACCTCGACAAGGATACGTGCTGGGGTGTACAGAATACCATGGGCTATACAATATAGCATGATCAGTTGCCACATACCAACATCATCAACTCCAAAGATAGTGTTCAACACAAGGTTGGCCAAACCAGTGTAAAACACATAAAATAATTAAGCACAAACCTTCCAAATACCAAAATTACCATCAATACAATCATAACAACTCAAATCTAGAATTGCAAGTCATAATAATTTACCAAAGAGAAATCTAGACCAATAAAATTTCTCCTAGATCTCAACTAGAAACATAGAAAAACATAGTTCACAATCGGTGAAAATAACTTTCACTATATAATGAATCAACAGCCAAAAATATGGATATAGCAACTTCCAACAATCATGATCAACATATCCAAAACACACATAGGAGAAAATCCCATGGAAAGGCATACGACAAATTCATCGTCAGCAATTTACCGATGGAAAATTCATTGCCATCAATTCACCATGGGAAAATTCACCGCTGTGACAAATTCATCATGGGAAAATTCACCGCCATGACAAATTCACCGCCAAGTAAAATTCACCACGAGCAATTCACCGAAGGGAAAATCAACCACATTAATGTTTTTCAATATATATCTTGAAAACTTTAATTTATTTTTTAAAAATAATTTTCACCTGCCTTAAAATACAATTTTATTTTTTAAATATTTTTTATGTTTATTTTGATATGAAAATTATGCACTAATTTTCATAAAAAATTTAAAAATAAATAAATTATTTACTTTAATTTCTACTTCAAATATTATTTTATTTTTCCATGTGTTTATTTATATATACCATTTTTTATTTTTCCATGTGTTCCTTTATTTTATACAATAAACATAAAAAAAAAATTAAAAATATATATTATAGAATATTGTATCATGAAGCAATGGAATTTTTTTTATTTTATATAAAATATTATATATACAATTTTTTATTTTTCCATGTGTTTATTTATAATATTAAAATTAAGCTAATGTATTTATTTTTTATTTTTATTATCATAAAATATATTGAAAAATATATGATTAAAAATATTGAAAACTATTTTTTATTTTTATGTTTATTATCATAAATCAAATTTTTTAAAGCTAATACAATTAATTTTTTATTATCATAAATTAAATTATTTTTTGCAAAAAAAAAATCAAAGTTTTTGAAATATATATTAAAAAACATTAATGGCGGTTAATTTTCTCCTCGGTGAATTGTTGGCAGTGAATTTTAATTGGCGGTGAATTTGTCATGGCGGTGAATTTTCCCACCATAAATTTGTCATGGTGGTGAATTTTCCCACGATAAATTGTTGGCAATGAATTTTCCTAGAGCCCCATGGAAAACCCTGGAGCAACCACTGAACACATGTAATCTTTCTTCAATACAATTTTATGAATATCCTTAACATATACAACCAATAACCTACAACCATGACATTAATAACAACAACTAGTTGATATCCAATTGACTAGTTGAAATCAATGACAACACCTTCATTCTTCCCATTCTTGCAACAAAAATATAACTTGTTAGAGAACTAAGATTCTACCTTAGTGAAGGGTTTAATAAATTCAAGAATTTAGTCTTCTATAATCCATGTGGGCGGGGGGACTAGCTCGATTGGATAAATCATCCAATTGAAAGTAAGAGGTCACAAGGTCTAGTCTCTCCCCATCCTTGTGGTACTAGAGGGCATGTCATGCCAGTTTCATTGGTCACGTGAAAAAGTTTAACAAGCCAACTACAATTTATAGGGGGCTACCCAATTCCTGCAGTCTAAAAAAAATTAAAAAAATAGGACCATATCCATGGTAATGTACCACAACATAAGATAATACATTCTAGGTAGATAAATTAATAAGAAAAGGACCAATTATATAGAAAAGAAACTTATAATCTAGTGAATGGAAGAGCTTTGTGTTAGCATATAGTTAGAGATGTAACTTAGTTCCACAAAAGGTAGAAATTTAGTAGAAAAAATAAGAGGAAGCCTATATGGTGAATGAAACAAAAGAGCATGGGAATGTTTGTATTCAAGACAATTAGATTTTAATAAAAAAGGATAATACCAAGTTAGTTTAAAATTAACTAATAGAAGGGATTGTAGGTTGCAAGAAACACCATTTAATTTAATTGATGGTATCCTTTTTAGAAGGATTTTGATGGCATTTTTCTAAGGTGTGTAAAAGAAGAAAGAGCCTCACTTCTACTAAAATATTTCCATAATTCCTTTTAGGGGGGAAACTACTTAGCTCAAACTAAAGTAATTAAGATCATTATAGTTGGATATGACTAGCCTAATATATTTTTTTATTCCCACAAGCAGGTATGAACTTGTCAAGAATATCAATTATACACTTGAAAGAAGATGAATGTATTGCTTCTCTTGTAGACCATCTCCACTAACCAAAAATTATCTCAATAGGGATTGTACTTCATTAGGATGATCAATCCTCCTTGTAGCACTAGCAATGGGTTTATACTAATAGTCACCAACTACTTCACATAGTCAACCACATTTTTAAGATTGAATGAATATACAAAGGTGGTCATCATTGACTTATTTGAAATAATTATCACCAAATTTAGCATTCCTAGCACCATTTTGACTAGCAATATCATCCTTTGTTGGAGCATGTATAATTTAGCTTCATAAAACTAGTATCCTAGTGGTAATAGATTTGTAGAATCAAACAAATTTTTTTTCTAAGGATCATCAATAGGTTGCTTTATAATATAAGGGGAAATTGAATATTTACTCAAAGAAATATATCTAAACAAATAAAATCATTCCTAAAAAGGATATATAAGCCTCTCCTTATCCCTTTGTTTATGAGAAAGAGGAAAGGTTTCCTACTTTAGTGGTGCTCTTTTTGATGGAAATCATCCACCAGGTTGTGAAAGATCAAAATAATGTAATGTTAGTGAGAATGGTCAGGTTGATATAGTTAAAACAATTATGTGAGGTGGTAAGAGATTGAATGAGTAATAATAAAAAAGTTTATCAAGTTTTGGTTTGAAAAGTAGGCCATAACTTAAAAATTTAAGGTCAGGGACCTTGTTCTTAAGTTGGATGAGGATAGAGAAAAACCTAAGTGCCCCAATAAATTTGACTTTATTTGTATATCATTTGAGCCTACAAGTAGGGTAATTCTTTTGAGTTGTTGGACATTGGCAATATATTTCAAATCCTATTCAAAGAGATCTACCTCAAGCCTCATGTATTATCCCTCTATATTTATTTTCATTTTTCTCTAGTGTGTTTATTTTCCCATTTCTTGTAGATTTATGTATCCTTATAAATATGTATCATGTGTACCATATGTATCATTATTCTTCCCATGCATTTTTCCATCTATTTTTATTTTGAAATCCTAAAGAATAAATATGTTTCATACAATGAATTCTCCTCATTATCCCCATGCCTCAAATTAAATAGTTTTAATGTATTGGAGTACCTCTAGAGTGAATTCTTTATATCTTACACGTGTCAAATTCTAGTCCACTAAAGAAATTGGGAAATTGAATGTATGTAACAAGGTTTTTTTCCCTTTTATATAATGATAATGATGAGAAGGAGATAAAAAATTGTGTCACATTGACTTACTACAACAACTCTTGCTACTTTGAAGAGTTTCTTCTTGCTATATTAAAGCATAAAATATGATGGTCATATAATAAAAATTAAGATAAAATATGGGTCATTGATAAATATAAAGGATTTGTTAAAATAAAAATAGGCTCACCTATCCTAATTATAGTGCTACATTTCATGATTGTAAAGGACAATGATGGAAAAGTAAGGATTTTAGAACTACAAATCCACACCATTGGTCCACATCAATAAAGATGCCCAATCAAATTTCATATTTAAAATTAGTACTATTTTCCTATTAAAGAAGATATTTTTTGGAATATTTTATTTCTTTCACATTATCTCACTAAGAGAAATAAAATTTATATAAACCTATTCCCAATTGTAGGAGGATTAATCATCCTAATAAAATGTAATCCCCATTGGTTAAATGTTTGGTTAGTGGAGATGTGATTCAAGGGATATATTTTATTTCTTTTCTTTCTAGCATAGAATTAGTATTCTCAATAATTTTTTAGTCACTTATGAACATTCAAAAATATATTAGGCTAGTAACACCTATTAGAAAATTTGTCTTGACCTTATATACTAATATTCAAATTTATTAATTATTTGTATGTGTATATTATTTTGTAATGTGTATAAGAAATTGTAAGAACATCTAATGTAATCATGATGCTTACAAGAATCTAATGACATTTTAAGATGAGAATTACTTATGATATAATAAATGATGTGTAAGAGAATGTAAAAGGATTTTATATTATAATTTTGACCAACATTGTGATAGTCTATGAGACATCTCATAGATCATATTTGAATGGATAATGATGCCCAAAATGAGGCACCTAATTTGAATGGTCAACTATGATAGGTTATGATAATGATAAATTTAAGAGAAACATCTAAAACTAGATTAGAAGATGAAGGCCAAGGGTGCATTGGAATTTGATCCATACATTTATGCACCATAATTATAGTGAGTTTATTCATGGTTTTGTAAAATCATTTAGTGTTCCCCAATTGGTTCTTGACCTATTTATTATGTGCTTGGGTTGGAGTATTATTGTGAGCTTTTTAGGTACCTTATGTTGTTAAAATTTCTCTAGACCCATATATTGGTGGTACTCCTATAAAGGTTGAGAACTTACAAGTGTATAATAACTAATATTGTTTACTAAATAATACAATTATTTTCTTTTGGTTGTAATTTTTTACTCTTGAATTTTTTCCCCCACATAAATAAATGCTTGTGGTATAACTATTTTTTTATTAACTTCCTTATAAATACATGTAATTATTTTGGTGCATACCTTCTCTCATATTTTAGTTTAGAAAATATATTCCACACCTCTACTCCCTTTTATTTGGTTTGAAATCTTGATCACCTTGAGTCCTAAATGTTAAGAACAAGGTTAATAAATCTAATCTTGGTTTGATTAGGAAATATACATAAATAAAATCTTGTTTTTTGGAAAATAACAAGCACATTGAGGACAGATATGCAGATGTTTATAACAATAATTTTAAGTTTTAGAAATTCAAGTTGAATGATAACTTATATATAGATACCTATGGTATGATGTGTGTGCATATATATAAACTAGCCACAATATTATAAGATGACTATGATCTATTAGATAAAAATATGAAGAGCCTTATTCTAATGTACTTAATATATTTAATTTTATTAAATGTACATGAAAAAACCACCTCAAAAGATATTTTGGAGAAGTTGGAGCTTAAAATAGGCTAATAGCTTAGTTAATAAACATTTCCTAAGAAATAAGTTGTATACCTTGAGAATGGATAAGGATGGTTCTATGGTTATGTATTTGAACACGTTCAATATGATAATGAACTAGTTGTTCTCTACTAGAATGAATATGGAAGAGGGTTATTATTGTATGAAATTTTTATGTTCTTTGCTATGCTTGTGGGATCACTTGATCAATACAATTGGGATTACTACCTAAAATGGATTCAAAATAATGTAGTGGTTTCTTTAGGATATGTGGGAAAATGGATTCAAAATATACTAAGAAGAACCTATCAATTCATGGAACATCAAAGGAGAGAGGAAAGGAAAAGGACAAGAAGAAATAAAATCCTAGATCCAAATCCCATGAAAGATCCAAATATTTAGAAAGTTCTAGGATAAACGTTATAGTTGTAATAAGAGAATTCATTGCATAAGATACTACAAGAAGGAGAGAAAAATAAAAATAATTAGTCCAATGATGAGTCTAATAGAAATTTTTATGAGGATGGTGGAGATTCCTTGATCACAAGCTTGGAATCCCATACATATTAATTTTTGTGGTTGATGGAATATGGAGATTTCTTATTTATGACCTACCATCCAAGTTGGTGGTTAAAGGATGAAGAATATGATGGTAGGAAGGTGTACTTGAGTGATAATATCATATAGGTATTGTTAGTTTGAGTAGAATGCTAATAAAATTCCTTAAAGATAGAGTGAAGGGTATCAATATAGTTCTATATATCTCAGGTTTGACAAGAAATATTTTATTAATTATAAAACTTAATGATCTAGCTGTGTTTTTTGTTTTCTCTTATGGACAGTGTAAGATTGTGTGAGGAGATATGACGCTTTCTAAGGGTATTTATGTTGGCACCTTATTTCAGTGCTATGCATGAATTATTTATTATAGTAGTTCTTATTCTCTTGTAGAGAAGAGGTCCACATAATATGCATCTTCATCATTAAAACCAACAAAAAGAGGAGTGTTGTATCTACTTTTAATGTTCATTATTTATAAGTACCTAAGCAATCTCTTTCTTCAAATAGAAAATTACCTATAAAGAATACAATGCTATGGTACTCTAGAGAATAGGAAATATAGGTGAGAAGGGTCTACAAACCCTAAAAAAATGTTGAGGGGATGAATTATTGTGATCTTGAATTTAATTTTTGTGAACACTATATATATGGAAAATAAACCACATTTCATTATTCTAATTTTCATAATTCTTCCAAGGTCTTTGAATTGAGTCATTCAAATGTATTTGGTCTTGCTAATGTTCCTTCAATTTTTGTCATTATATCATACATATCTTTTATAGATGATTATTTTAGGATATGGGTGTATTTAATTAGGAGTAAATTTAATGAATTTAAGGCTCTTTAATAAATTCAAACTAGTAGGAATATTAGGGTTTTTAGGACTAACAATTGTAGTGAGTTTTGATCTATTTTTGACACTCTATAAGGAGCATATAATTAATATGTATACAACTCCATACAACCCTTAAAAAATGGAGTTATAAAAAGGATGAATATAATGCTTATGGAGAGGGATATGAGCATTCTTAGTGGATTCAACTTAAGAGAATATATTCTATATCAAAGTATTTGTTGTGGCTTGTTACCTAATCAATAGGTCTCCTACATTATCTCTTATTGAAAATAACACTATGGAGACATGGATGGGAGAAAATCCATCATTAGTACATCTTCATAGTTTTTCTTGTGAGTCAAACACACATGTATCTAGGAGAAGTAGTTGAATTTAGAGAACAATATTATGAAATATCTCTTATCAATTTTATTGTCAAAGTGAAAATGTAGAATATTTGGGACCTTATGTTCAAGAGAGCTTTGTATAGAAAAATATTATTTTTAGATATTAATCCTTGTAAAATAGTATTATAGATTGAATAAAATGGGAAGAAATATGTGTTTCAACTACCCCCGAAGACCAAGAAGGTTGATCTAGAAGCTTGTAAATGACTTAAAGAAGAGGAGAGATCAAATATTTCTAATAGTCTTAAAGAGGAGGTATATCTTCCATCTTAGCTTATGAGGAGGTTGTGAATTGTAGAGAGAACAACTAGAAAGGTAGCATACCTCTTGATTGGATATGCACTTTTACCTCTACTACTAATATTGATGAAACAAGAATTGTAAAGGAGGTGATGGATATTGTTGATTCTAAATCCTATATGGTGATTATGGATGAGGATATAGATACATTAAGAAGAATGAATGATGTACTTGGTACTATTTCTTGACAAATGGAATCTTGTTGGATTTAAATCTGTTTTCAAGATGAAATTTTTCTTAGTTAGAAGTATTTAAAATTACAAGGAATTTTTTTTGTGAGAGGATATTCTCAGGTTGAGTGGATAAACTTTAGAGAGGTCATTTCCCCAATAAATAAAGTAACATTTGTTAGTTTTCTATCATAATAGTAGTATCTTTTAAGTTAGAGATAAAATAGATGGATGCCAAGAAAAAAGTCTTGTATGGTGACTTGGAGGAAGAAATCTAGATGACATAACCAGATAACTATTTTAAAAAAGGAAATGATTCTTTGATTCATAGAATAAAAATTACTTGTAAGGTCTCAAATATTCTCCCAAAATGTGGTGCCAATTTTTTTATTATTTTCTTTTGGTATTAGGATTTATAAGATCCAAATAGGATAATTGTGTTTACTATAAACTAGATAGTGACCAAATACTTTTTTTATCACAATGTTCATAAATGATATGTTTCTTTTTGGTAATAGTAAGGGAGTGATTAATGATTTCAAGTCTCAAATTTAGAATAATTTGATATATAATAGGGGGTTTCTAATCATATCTTAGCAGTGGAGATAAGAAGAGATATTGAACATAAATCTTTGGTTGGGATAGAGTAAGTATGTAAACTCTGGATTACAACATTTTAGCATGACATATACTAAAACATTAATTATTCATATTTCTAGGAGAATTAAGATTTCAATGAAGTAGTGTCTTATGAAACCCAAAAAGATGGATGATATGGCTCATGTTCCTTATGATATAGTAGCTAGTATTTTGATGTTTTTTATGATATTTACTAAGCAATGGAACTCTTGAGTCATTTTATGGATAATTTTGGATGATATCATTAAGATTTATAAAATGGTACTCAATTATTTGGGAGGTAATTCTAAGAACTCTATTTTTTCATCATCAATTTTTGGTTATTTACAAATTTGTGGATTTAGATTAGGCATGATATATTAAAAAATAGAATTTCCACTAGTAGATATGTTATTATAGTTTATTTGGTGGTGCTATCAATTGGATGAGTAAGTAGATGGTTGTGGTTTATTTATCACTAAAATTTATTGGTTACATGGAAAGAATTAATTCTTATAAAATTTTCACCTAGTATAGGATATCATATTAAAATGTGGGGTTGAATTGAAGAGCTATTAGGATTATTTGTAATAGTTAGGGTGTCATTTATTTGGAAAAGAGATTGACCTTCCATGCAAGGTTAGAACACATATTTGTACTAGCATTTTTCTATGGAATATTAGATGATGGGAGGATGATACTAGAAAAGGTTGATATTTTTCATAATTTTGTTGATACATTCATGAAGCTAGTGAGTAGAGACAAGTTTAGGATGAATAGTGAGTCTATGGGCCACATAATGTCCAATGGTTAGATTTCAAAGATGGATTCCCCTTTTCTCTACAAGTTATTGAGATCTAGGAGAATGTTGAGAAAGGTATCTCAACCTTGCATCCTAATGCTAATAGTTTTTAATTATCTTTTTATTTATCTATTATTTGTTTCAAGTATGAGTAGTTGGTGTTGTCATTAATGCTAAAAAACTTGGAAGAGATTGTTGTAGGCTTATTTTTGTGTTGTCATTAATGACTGTTGATGGTTGAAAAGTTGTGTTGATGCTTTGATTAGTTTCATTATGTTGTCATTATTAAGTGCTATTAATGTCAACCTCTAGTATTTATTTGATAATATTCTATTGGTGGATTTTGTTGGTTTAGTGGTGATGAGGAAGTGTTGAAGATGATGAGTATATGTCTCTAGTTCTTGGTTTCCAAGTGATTTTGAGAAAAGTTGAATAAAAGAGGAAACAATGTGTTACATAGGTGTTTTGATATATAGTGTGGTGTTTTGGTTTTGGTTTGCATTTCTTTTGTGTTGAATATCTTCTTGTGTAGTTCAAATATGTTGGTTAGATGTGTTCAAAAGTTTTATATCTAGAATTTCTTGGTTTGAATCATCATGAAGAGAGAGTTATGTTCACCAATGTGTGAACTATGTTTCATTGGTGTCTAAGAGAAATGATTTTTCTCCACATTTATTTGTAGTTTGGTTTCTATTATTAAAATTATAGAAGTGTTTTGATAATGATCATATCTACCTACAATCAAATTTTCTCATTAAATTTTCTCATTGTTTGGTGATTTGAAAGTTGGTTTCTTGAGCTATAGAGTATGGAAGGTTGTTTGAGTGTGTGGGGTGTGTACATTCTTCAAGTGAAAGTTGTTGCAAAGGAATTTGTTAGATTTCAGGGTGTTTTTGGAATCTTCTAGATTGTATTCAAGTGTTGTGTGTGGTCCATGATTCATATTTGGATTTAAGGAAGAATGCACTTAAATGTTAATGGTGTTTACACAGGTTCAACCAACCTCAGGTGTTTACACTAATTAAGGATTTTCTTCAAGAATTGTGGAAGCGTGGGGTGGAATATATGTTTGATTTAGGTTCGATTTAAGAAGTGGTGTGGTCCACTTTCATTCCTTTCCACCGGGGGAATGCTTAGTGTTAACCTAATTTGAATTTACATTGTTGATGTGCATAACCAACCTTGGAGAAATTTTTCAAGGTTGAAGATGGTATGGATAAGTATTGTTTTGATGGAGAATTATGTTGTGTCATGTGTGATGTAAATTGTAGAGTTGTGAAGTGCGAATTCTTGAAGTTTAGTGTGAGCTAAATGAGTTAGATTATTGGAAGCAATGAGTAGAAGGTGTCTACAATCTTTAGAGAGAATACGAATGTGTTGGCGATGCTATGTGGATCTTTCCTATTGAATTGAGATTGATTTCTCAATGTAACATTCTTCTTTCTTTCTTTTCTTTTTTCTTTTTTTCTGTAATTTGGCAGTGAGTCGTTGACAATGAGACCTTCTTTCTTTTGGGAAATGAGCCCTTCTTTCTTTTGAGTAGTGAGCCCTTTATATTTTGGTGTTGCAATTACTTTATATTGTGAGATAATCCTCACCATGGTTTTTCCATTTTTTAGTTTTCCACATAAATTTGATGTTCTATTGTGCATGGTGTTGATGTGTTTTAGTTTCCTGTTGTTTAGTATCATGTTGAATTATTCTAACAATTTAAGGGTTAACTAATCTAATGTGGATTTGAATGTTTATGAAGGTTTTGGATGCTTTAATGTACAAATGATTCACCCCCCTCTCACTTGTCTTGTGTGAATTCAACAATTGGCATTAGAGAAAGGTTCCTTGGAGGAAAGCTTAACTGGATGAGGTAGATTTGGGATGGTGCACAAGAGGGATGCTCCTTTGTTTGATGGATTAGACTATGGTTTCTAGAAGAAAAGGATGGAAGGTTTCTTGATATTTCTTGGATTTGTAAGTTTGAAAGTTAGTTGAGACTACATACTATGCCTGCTGATGGTCTGAAGATTGATGATGAGATCAAGGCCTATGAGAACAATGATAAAGAAAGGTATGCTCTTTTAAGTGGCATTTATAATACTGAACTTGTGAAAGTTATGAGTTTCAAATCTACTAGAGAGATCTAGACAAAGTTGGAAAGTATTTATGAAGGAGATGATAACGCCAAGAAATATAAGATGTAGAATCTAAAGATCACATTTGAGAATCTACGAATGTATGAAGATGAAAAAATTACAAGATACATGTAGAAGGTGGAAAAAACTATCAATTCCATTAGAGGACTTGGAGGAAATCTTGAAGAAGAAGAAGTGGTAAAGAAGGTACTAAGAACTCTTTCTAAATCTAATAGGCATAAAGTTTATGTTATTGAGCAAGTTCAAGATTTAAGAAAACACTCTAGAGATTAGTTGTATGGTGTTTTTTTTTTTTTTTAAATGAGATATTTTGGTACAAGTAATGTAAAATTTGAGACTACTTTTAAGGATGGAAAATTAGAAAAGACCAAGGAATCAGATCAAGAGGATATTGATGATGTAGAAGAAAAATTTGTGAGGAAAATAAAAAAGGGTACTAGTAAATAAAAAGATAATTTTTCTTTCAAATGTTTTAGTTTTGGTAAGATAGGTCATTATGCTTCAAGATGTCCAAATAGAGCTTTTAATGACAAGAACAAATAAAACAAAGGTAAAGCAATCAAGAAAAGTTATTATGTTAGAAAAGATGCCAGTCTATCCGATGATCAATCTGACTATGGGGATGATGAAGATAGTGAATTCTTGTTCATGGATATTAAAGATGAAACTAATTCTACTAAATTTGAGAGATGTGTGAAGGAAAGTTCTTCATAAATAGGTCACAATACTATGGTGACTGTTCTTCATGCTAGAAAGGAGAACTATTGGATTATTGATAGTGAATGTTCAAATAATATGATCAGTGACAAAATTATGTTTGTTAAACTTGAGAAATATGAAGGAAGTCAAGTTAAGTTTGGTAATGATACATCTACTAAGATATGCGGAAAAGGTCCTATCAGTTTTGATGGTAAGCATAATATAGATGATGTTCTTTATGTTAAGAGTTTGAGACATAACCTTTTGAGTGTTGGAAAAATGTGTAGCAAAGGATATGATCTTATGTTTAAGGATGATGGATGTGAGATTAAAAAAAGATCTAAAACTATGGTTGTTGTTGGAAGAAGAATAGATGGAAATTTTTATCAACTCAAAGGTGTTGATGGTCATTGATTTATGACTTATATTAATGAAAGTTGGATATGGCATAGAAGGATGTGTCATATTAATTTTGATTTCCTAATGAGGATTAGTTCAATTCAAGAAGTGAGAGATCTACCAACGATTACAAAGCCCATTAATGTTGTCTACAAGGAATGTCAAATTGGGAAGAAATAAAGAAGTTTCAAAGTCAAAGAATAATCTACTACTGAATTGTTGGATTTGGTGAATAATAACCTTTATGGTCCTACTAGAGTAAGAATTCTTTAAGGTGACAAGTATTTCACGCTATTTATTGAAGATTATTCTAGAGTGACATGGGTTAGTTTTCTCAAAGATAAATCAAAAGCTTTATGTAAGTTTGAAGCATTCAAATTTATAGTTGAGAATGAAATGGATATTAAAATCAAGTGTTTGGGGTTTTTATCTACCTCTAGGACTCCTCAAAAAAATAGAGTGGTTGAAAGAAAGAATAGGATTGTTCAAGAAGTTGCAAGAAAAATGATGAAGAGGAAAACCTACCAAAAGTCTATTGGAGAGAGGCAATTCATATTGTTGTCTACATTCTTTGTAGAGTTAAATCAAGAGAAAACAGTGCAAATACTCCCTATGAGATGTGGTATGGAAGGATTCATATTGTCAAATAATTTAGATTGTTTGGAAGAAAGTGTTATATCAGAAGAGATGAAGAAAAATTAGGAAATTTTGATACAAGATCTAATGAAGGTATCTTCCTTGGATAATCTACAAGAAGAAAATCTTACTAGTGCTACAACAAGAGACTGAAGAAGATCATTGAAAGTGTAAATGTCAAAGTGGATAAAGACTTACAAAATAATTTTGTGGTAATAGATGAATATGAATAAGATGAGTCCTCTTATAGAGAAAATATTAGAGATGAAGATAAGGAAAAAGAAGTTTAGATTGAAGACAAAGAAGCTCTGAAAAGGATCCCTAAGACTCCTAAGTATGCACAAGAGAATCATTCTAATGATCAGATCATTGGTGAAAAAATCAAGGGTGTGTTGAAAGAAGAAAAGTTGTTATGGCTGAAGAACAGGTGAATCTATGTTTACTTTCTAAATTTGAACCTTAAATAGTGATTGAAGCATGAAAGAATGAGTATTCGATTGAGGCTATGGAAGAATAACTAATGTAGACCGAGAAGAATCAGACTTGGGAACTTGTCCCAAGACCAACAAACAATAATGTGATTGGAACTAAGTGGGTATTCAGAAACAAACTAAATGAGAATGAAGAAGTGATAAGAAACAAGGCAAGGCTTGTGTGTTAGGGCTCTTCACAAGTAGAAGGAATAGAGTTTGAGGAGAATTTTTCTTTGATGGCAAGAATGGAAGCTATCAGGATTTTTTGGGATTTTACAACACATAAAGATTTCAAATTATATTAGATGGATGTGAAGTCCACTTTCTTGAATGGAGAATTGGAAGAAGAGGTATACATTGAACAATCAAAATTATTTCAGTTAATATACAAACCAAATATGGTATGTAGATTGAAAAAGAAATTATATGGATTGAAGCAAGCTCCTAGAACTTGGTGTGCAAATTTGGATAGGTACTTGATATAACAAGGATTCAATAAAGGTACCAAAGATAGTAATATTTATTTCAAAGTTAAAAAAGATCAAATTTTGATTGTGGTTGTGTATGTTGATGATATAATATTTGGAGGAAATAAAGCTATGTGTTAGAGATTTATAGAAGAGATGCAATTTTTTTTTGAGATGTCTATGTTTGGGGAGATGAATTTCTTCCTTGGGTTGTAAATTAATTAGAAATAGAAAGGTATATTCATTTTACAATAAAACTATGTCAAGGAAATGTTGAAGAAGCTTGGAATGGAATATTCTAAACCGGTATGTAATTTTAGGGTTACTAGTTGCAAGCTAAGTAAGAATGATGGATCTCCTAAGGTTGATCAGAGAAAACATAGATTAATGGTTGGAGGAATACTATATCTAACTACTACTAGATTGGTTATCGTGCATGAAATTTTTCTTGTGGCTATATTTCAAGAAAATCCTAATGAGTCACATGTTGCAGTAGTGAAGAGGATATTCAGATACTTGAAGGGCACTTTGGATCATGGCTTGTGGTATCTAAAGGATAGTAATTTTCTCTAAGTTCTTATATAGATGTAGATTGGGTAGGGTGTGTTGATGTCATGAAAAGTACAAGTGGTAGTGCATTCTTTCTTGGATGTAGATTGGTGTCTTGGTTGAGCAAGAAGCAAGATTAAATAGCTTTATCTATTGTAGAAGCAGAATATATTGTAACAAAATCTTGCTACACACAAGTGTTATAGATGAGAAAAACCTTGAAGTATCAAACTTATATATGATGAAACAATTTTTATCTTTTGTGACAATACAAGTACTATTAGAATTTCAAAGAATTTGGTGATGCACTCAAGGAAAAAACATATCTCAATCTGGTATCATTTTTTAAGAGAGAAGGTTACAGAGAATGAAGTGAAGCTTGAGTATGTACCTAAAAAGGATTAGGTTATTGATATATTCACTAAGGCTCTTCCTAAGGATACTTTTGAGTATCTTTGGGAGAATTTGAGGCTATCATCCCTTCTTATTTGAACTAGATACATAAGGATATGCATCAATCTAGTGGATTCCAAGATTCATTCTTTGTTTTGGATTGATGTTGGAGGATACCTCTTAGGGGTAGTAGGTAGTGCCTTATTTACTGTTGCAATAAGGGGGAGTTAGTGTTGGTGTAGATTGGTGTTGTCCTTTGTCAATTGTGTCAAAGGATATGTGTAGTGGTTGCTAGTTGGTATTAATTTTTGTGTGCTCCTAAGGGGAAGTATGCAAAGTAGTAAAGAGAGAAAGTGTGTATACTTGATGTCAAAGGGAGAAAGATATACATATGTGTTGTCCTTTTCCATTGATTTCAAAGGGGGAGAGAAAAATAATGTGAAAAGTATTCAGTTATCACAGGGGGGAGAGCAATGTGAAAAAGAAAGAGAAAGAATTGATATGGAGTAGTATGTTGGTCATCAAAGCTATTTGTTGTTGTTGATGGTTTTTTACATCATGTGTTGCCACCAAGATAAAGGGGGATATTGTTGCAAGTATGAGTAGTTGGTGTTGTCATTGATGTCAACAAGCTTGGAGGATATTGTTGGAGTCTTATGTTTATGTTTTCATTAATGAGTGGTGATTGTTAAAAAGCTGTGTTGATTCTTTGATTATTTTCATTATGTTGTCATTAGTAAGTACTGATGGTGTCAACCTCTAGTGTTGCTTTGATAATATTTTGTTAGTGGATGTTGTTGGTTTAGTGGTGATGAGGAAGTGTTGAAGATGATGAGTATATATCTCTAGTGCTTGGTTTCCAAGTGCTTTTGAGAAGATTTAAATAAAAGAGGAAATATTGTGTTGTAGAGGTGTTTTGATATACAATGTGGTGTTCTAGTTTTGGTTCACATTTCTTTTGTAGTGAAGATATGATTGTGTGGTTCAGATATGTTGGTCAAAGGTGTTCAAAATTTCTATATCCATAATTTATTGGTTTGGATCGTTGTTCAGAGAGAGTTGTACTCACCAATGTGTGAACTACATTTAAGTGGTGTCTAAGAGAAATGATATTTCTCCATATTTCTCTGTAGTTTGGTTTCTAGTCTTGTAGTTTTGAAATTGTGTTGATAATGATCTTATATATACCTACAATCAAAGTTATTTGTGGTTTGGTACGTTGAAAGTTGGTTTCTTGAGTTAAAGAGCATGGAAGGAACCTTGTCTAAGTGTATTGGGTGTGTACATTCTTCAAGTGAAAGTTGTTCCAAAGGAATTTTTTGGATTTCAAGGTGTTTGTGGAATATTATAGATTGTATTCAAGTGTTGTGTGTAGTCTGTGAGTCATCTTTGGATTTGAGGAAGCATGTACTTAAATGTTAATAATTATATTTAGTAATTTTGAAAGTGTGGCATGGTTTATATGTCTAATTTGGTTTGAGTTAAGAAGTGGTGTGGTCCTCTTTCATTCCTTTCCCCCATAGGAATGTTTCGTATTGACTTAATTTTAATTTGCACAATTGAGGTGCATATCCAACCTTGGAGAAAGTTTTCAAGGTTGAATATGGTATAAATAAGTGTTGTGATGATGGAGAATTATGTTGTGTTGTATTTGATGTGAATTGTAGAGTTGTGAAGTGTAAATTTGTGAAGTGTAAATTTGTGAATTGAAATGTGATATTAATGAGCTAGACTACTAGAAGTAGTGAGTAGAAGGTGTCTACAATCTTTAGAGAGATTTTGAATGTGTTGGTGATGTTTTGGTGGATCTTTCATATTGCATTGAGATGGATTTCTCGCTGTAACATTCTTCTTTCTTCTTTTTTGTAATTTGGCAGTGAGCCTTTGATAATGAGCCCTTTTTCAATGATCCACTTGTATTTGGTGTTGCAATTAATTTATATTGTGAGATAATCCTCATTGTGGTTTTTCCCTTCTTGGGTTTTCCACGTAAATATTGTGTTCTACTATGCATGGTGTTGATGTATTTCAATTTCCTATTATTTTCTATCATGCTAAATCATTCCAATAGTTTAAGGGTTAACTAAATTAATGCATATCTGAATGTTTATGAGGGTTTTGGATGTTTTAATGTACAATTGATTCAGCCCCCCTCTTAGTTTTCTTTTGTGTATTCAACATTATTTTATCAACACATGATAAATGAGTGTATCACTTTCATGTGGAAACCTTTTCCTTGTGTCAAATATTTTATATTGTGTGTAAGAAGTTGTAAGATGATATACTATAATCATGATGTGTAATATTATCTTATGGTATTGTAAGATGAGAGAAACTTATTAAAAATTCCATCTTGCATAAGAGCATGTAAGAGGGGAATTACATTATAATTTTAACTACAATTATGACAATATATGTTGAATCTTGTAGATCATATTTGAAATAATAATGAGGGCCAAAATGAGGTACCTAATTTGGGTGGTCAACTATGGTAAGTTCTAACACTTTATGACAATTATAAGAGACTCATCTAAACATATCCTAGAAGAACAAGACCAAGGGAGTGTTGTGCAGTTTCTTGCACACACACCCAGCTGGAAGCAAGGGCCCTCTTTTGCTTTGGTTTTGGTGTTCTAGCCCTTTTCTTTTGTGTCTTTTGTCTTATTTGGGCATGTGCTTCAACATCTATTTTGAATGCCTAAGTGTCTCCCTAGGTTATTCTTTGAAAATCTTAAGTTCTAGATGATTTTGGACTTTTGCCCTGATTCGGGATTTTCCACCCTGGCCAGATTTCCCTAGATCCTGCTTGGACTCCGGTTTTGTTACCATGACTCAGGAATTTTGGGTCTTCGTGGATTTCCACATGATTCAGATTTTCCTAGTTTTTGCCTTGCCATCAGTTTCCTAGATTCCCTTCTCTAGTTGTCTTGTCTATGACATTAATGGCTTCGTACGTGCTTTGAAGGCTAGATTCTGCTTGATTTCTGAGATATTTTGTGCCATTATGTATGTGGTTTGCCATCATTTGAGCTAAGGAGTGCTTCTTTGCAATTGTTGGATTTCATTTTGGGGCGTTTGGCTTTGATTTGATTAATTTGGTGGTGGTTTCTTGTGTGTTCTTACTAGTGTCGGTTGGGGGCTCTTGCTATTGCTGGGATCAATTCCCACTCTGTAATGGTATGTGCCTAATTGCTCTGCTTTGGATTGATTGAATTATGAATGACATGTTGGTATTGTGAATCTTGTTGGATTTAAATTTTGGCATAGTTTCTTATTTTATGCTAGGGTTGTTCGGTATTGCACCCTTTTTCATCTCCCAAGTGAGTTTTGAGTTCATATATCCATCTGCATTTTGATTCATTTTTCCCAAGAGTAATTAGTAAACCCTAGTGGTGACTCACCAATGGAGGTAAGTAAATTTTGAGCTTGGTTGTGTGCTAATGGCAGATGGTGAGGTATGAAACCTAGGGTAGGGCTGTGTCTAGTTATCTCATTTTAAAATTGACCTAGAGCGCAGAGAAAATTCATGAAGGGCCCATCCCTAGCTTGCCCTAGTTCAAACTTTTTGAAATCCTTAGTGGGTTCAGTGTTTGGGTGAAATCGTGCCTTAGTGTCATAGTATGGGATGGTCCATCCCTTCCAAGGTATCTTCGCTATGACCTTTTATCTTCGGCAAGACCATATGTCAATCGCCTTGTGCTTTGCCGAGAATTCCTCCTAAGTATGTCTTGTCGCCATGACACTATCACTTTCATATCGATGAGATCTTCTAACCTTAGTTGGCGAAACCTTTGCTTTTTCCAAGACCTCACCCCATAGGGAGATCTCTCATCGACCTGCTTGTTCATGATTGCCTTCGGCAAGATAGACCCTGGGCCACCAAGATGTTATGACGGGATCTAGCAGCTCTACCGATAGTCATTTTGTTTCACCAGGACATCCATCCTTCAACAAGACCTTTCACCGAGTCATGCTCTTTTCTGTCACCATAGCATCCACCTTTCACTGAGACCTTACCATGAAATCCCTACTATTGCCGATCCCTTCAAGATTCGCTGTGACATAACGCTTTTGCTGGGACTTTATAGCAAGCTCCCCACTTTCATCAGTCCTCTGCTTCGGCGAGACTCCTAGCATCCGCCGAAACATTGTAGCAAGGCCTTCTATTTTTGCAAGCCTAGACCTTGTCGTTGAGACCTCTTGCCGAATGTAAGCCTAGCCTTGGTTGGCAGAACATTGCCATTTTGCTGGGACCTCCCACCAAAAGCTTGAAGTTATACCAAGGTGTTTGCTTGGGCCCGCTAGTCGGTGAGACATGTAACTTTTTCCCAGACCTTACCCTGACCACCCTGGGCTCATTTTGATTTGTTTGCTATGTCCCTTTTTCATTGGGACATCACACCGAAACCACCATGTCTTGGCGAGATCCTTTCTGATAGCACCTTTCGGTGTAACTGCGCCCCTTCGCTGAGACTTCTCCATGAAATCCCAACTTATGCCGAAGTCCTCACTCTAGATTCTCCTTTGGTTTGGAACTTTATGCCACCCGCGAATGTCCGTCAAGGCCGGATTTCTCTGAAACCCGGTGTTCCCTTGATTTGTCGAAGATCCTATTTGGCTTGCTCTTCACGAAAATCCATCCCTCATGGATTTTCCTGAAACTTGATGAAATGTGAAGGAATATTGAATAGCATGACATGTTGGTGATATTCAATGCATTTTCTAATTATTTCATGTCACATTTGGATCTCCCATGTGGTTTACTGATGAAAAATGATCAAATCTAGGGATTAAGTAGGTATTTCTTGGTTACTCCATTGGAATCCGAGTGGACTGGAATTTTCCAAAATTCCTCTCTGGCTCAGGTTTCACGGGTGGCCTTGAAACCCAAAATTTGTTGTGGTCATTCCATATGAATTCTAATGGCACCTTGATTATATGAGATGCATTCCAAAGGTGTTTTGATAATTTAACCTTGCTTTCCTATGATTTTTATTACATTGTCATGTTGAATACAGGCTTAATCAAGCAAAGGGGTAGCTGGGTCCTCGTTGTCTGATGCAAAGAGAATCAAGCTAGATATTAAGAGTAAGGTCCCGGAAAGTAAAATCACTTCTATTTGGTTAGAAGTCACTAATACAAATGTTGTCCTCTGGGAATATGAAGAATTTAAAGCAAGGATGGCAGCTGAGGATCCTCCTTTGGTGACTAGAAGAATGAAAGAATCAGGCTTGTCCCATGTGGCTGGTTTCCCCTCAACAGTGCAGTGCTATGAGCTGGTCCTTGAATGTGCAAGGCATTATGATCAGGACACAGAGGATAATTGGTCCTCAGGGGAGAGTTATTGCAAAACTTAACCCGATCTCCATTGTCCAGACTTTTGATATTTCAAAATAGTCTCATGTGGTGGGATTCACCATTGAGGTAGCCCAAGAGTTCTATGATGACCAAACCATGAAGTCTCAGCAGCTAATCAATTCTTGGTTGGAGAAACCCAAGTCACACTATTCCAAGCTTCCCAAGCAGTTGTACAAAGAAAAAATTCAAGAAGGAATACTATGATTCCATCACATTTCTCAGTAGGGTGGTCAGATTGAAGAGTGCTGGTATGTTTGAGAATTGGATGTGCCATGCCATTGTAAGGATGGAACAAGAAAAGGTTAACTACCATTGGGTAGGAGTCATCAGTCAAGTGATTCATAAGCAATTGTCTAATTTGTTGTAGACAAAGACCTTGAGAATGACCTCATACTTGGTCTATGCACTTGCAAGGTTCCATCCCTATAGAGGATTGGATACAAAGGGAATTTTTAGAAAAGACATCATATATGAAGTTTTCCCTTAGTTATATTTAGGGGGCTCTGACGATAGAAGGGCAAATGATGCATTCACCATGCATATCACTAGAATGCTCTAGGAGGCAGAGCATGTCAGGATTTCAGATCTAGCCAAGGAGCTCATCAAGAGGTATGGAGCTTGGTTCATTCAGTTCCCAACCTTCTCCTACATGCAGATTGATGGCTACCAGAAGGCCCCATATAGACTTCCAAGGTATCCCACTGACCACACTATATTGTTGGAAGTCACTAGGAAAATTTGTGACTTCGATGCTATTGTCAAGAAATACAAGCACAAGACAAGATTTGGTAGGGATTTTCCCCTAAGGATTGGTACTGCTGAGGTATTTCCTTCCATTGGCTCTACCCAAGCTTTAGAAGAAGAATTGAGTGCTCTTGGTTCATCTCTCCATTCCAAGAGATCCAAGTTTGATATCACAGGAGAGGCTCAAAAGAGGACCAGCAAAGAATATAGCCATAAGGTGAATTTGGAGAACTATTGGGCCAACTGTAGTGATGAATTTGAGGTAAGGAAGAAGATATTCTCTTAGCTCCCTGTTGAGTCAATTTGATTATACAATGTGAGGGCAGTTCTGGACCAATTGGGAGATGATAAAAAATTGATCCAAGACCATGCCTATGAGGCCATAAAGGACAAACCAATTGGTAATGTAGATTGGCTAGAGGAGGAGAAAACATAATTGAAGTAACTGATGGACCCAATTCTCAAGTTTACTAAGATGTGGCTCAAACACACTTTGTGGGAGTTGGAAAATAAAGGAATAAAATGCACCTATGACATGATGGGATATTTGGATCCCCATTCTACATCTGAGGAGTCCACTGAGCAGGATCCAAAGGGAAAGGGGAGGCTAGATTCCCCTACCAAAGATAAATCTAAAGATGTTCAAAAAGAAGAGACCTAGGAAACAGTGAAACAGAGGAAGTCAAAGGCCAAGGAGGACGAGGACTAAGAAGTTCGAGTAGAGCCCTGAGGTCAATGCTCCTATGCCAAAGAGGAAAATAATTGTAAAATTGTCAGAGAAGGCTAGCTCCAAGGTTGTGGGAGAAGTTGCCCCACTGGTAATGGATGTTGAAAGCTCAGAGGAGAAGGCCAAAGTGTATGCAAGGAAGTATAGGGCTCCTTCTCCTAAGGATAGTGTGCATGAGGCTGACTTACCACCGGTGGTTTCTCATGAGGAGTGACCTGATGATGTGCCTCCCACCCATGAGGTTCAAGGTGAGCTAGGTGAGGAAGAAAATATTGAAGATCATCTGGATACTGAAGGTGAAGAATTCCATGTAGGTGACCTCCACAGTATAGAGGCAGAGATTGAAAAGATAATGTAATCCCCAGTGGTTGCACATACAAATTCTCCTATTAGAACTTAAGTGGTTGAATCTCCTCCAAGGGAAGTAGAGGCAAAAATGATCCCATCACCTGAGCATGAGAAAGAGCACATCGAAGAAGAAAGTAAGGCGAATGAGGCTCCCGATGAACAAAATTTGATTGAGGAGGTACCTAGAGGTCAAAAAGATGAACAGAAATAGATTGAGGCACAATTGGAGCCTGCTATCCCTGAATGGCTTGACAAGGAAATAAAAAGAAAATAGGTGGTTGTGGAAGATAGTCCACCAAATTAGGATACACTACTGGCCAAAGTTGGAAAAGATAAAGGTAAGAAGAAGGCCAGAGTGATCTCAACAATTGAAAGAGATGAGGCACATAACAGAGTTCATGTTGCTACCCCTGTTCCAGGCAAAAACATAGATGATGTGGCTGGAAATCATTATAATATACAAAAGTCTTGGGCCTACATTAGTTGAGAAGGACATTGAAGATTATGAAGGCTCTAGTGCAGTCATTGTGGATAGGTTGAGAAGGGAAATAAAAACCAAGCAGGCACTAAAGAGAGAAAATGAGAATCTCAAGAAGTGCTTGGAGGGGTTAATGAAGCCACTATAGTCAATCAATTCCCCTTCCTCTTCCACCAATCCTCTTCCTCAGGAGACCATAGCTAAGCTTGAAAGGATGAAAGCTTCCACCCTTGCCACTATAAATTAGTTGAAAGGGGTGCAAATCAAGGGTGATGAAGCTATCAAGGAAATTTTATCAACTGGGAAAAATGCTATCATGACAACTGAATGGTTGAAACAGGTAATGGCACAGGATAAAGAGGACACCAACCTCCTATAGAAAACTAGAACTCTAATGGAGTACACCCAGGATGGATGGTGAGCGATGGGATTCTTCCTTCTTCCAGAGCTGCTGAGCCATGGGAATGGTTTGAAACATTGCAAATTTGGTAGAAAGTGTTGAGGAAGATTTACAAATAGAGAAAGTGCATTGATGACACCTTAGCTGGTGTCTATGATGGCTCCATTACCTTCTTTGAGATCATGACTGGAAGGAGGAAGATCACGCCCAAGTACTTGAGTTTGGAGCAATTGTGGGAATGGTGGCATGAGGTGTATGCACCACTTGATGGTGGTTCTATTTCTGAGCACCAACTAGATGATGCGGCCACCTACCTCGCAGTTATTGATAAGTATGTGATAGGTAAGGCAGAGTGGGATAGGTCGGTCAAACACTTGAGAGAAGAGATTGTATCCATTGAAAGATGACTTAGGGTTCTACCAATACCACCTGTAGTCGACCTAGATGGGGCATTCTTGAAGCTACATGAAGAATCAGATTGGTGCAAGGACAATAGGTAAGGGGGCTGATGCTAGGCTACGGCGTGATTTGTGCTTCCCCATTATCTTCTCGCACATCATTAGGGCTACATTAAGAATCTTGGGCTGACCTCGATGGGACGCACATTTATTGCTTGTTTGACCCATTTCGAAGGCTCCTAGTCGGGTGGTTGCGTTGAGTTATTGCTACCAAACCCTTACCTAGTGGACGGGTTTTCTGGAGTTCCTATATATTGGGCATTTGGGCCCCTTGTAAAGGGTTAGAATCTGGTTAGATAATTTTGTTACATAGTTTTAGTCAGAAGCTAGAGGAAAGTAGTTAGAAGTTATCCAGTTAGAGGTAGAGTAAGGTAGCGAATAGTCATACTCAAGAAAATGTTGTAACAAAAAACCAAAATTGTTGCTACAGTGGACAATTTGAATACAAGGAATGACATTGTGATTTGGTGCCATACTTGTCTTCTTTGTTTTGCATGGTTCCTCTTTTCTATCTTTAAAATTGTTGTGAGAAGGTTAATACTAGTGCTAGATTTGATTGATAATGTTTGTGATTTACTGCTTGAATGTTGCAACAATCCTTCAGTCCATACTTTTTGCAACCAACTGATTGTTAGTTGCTTTGCAAAGTTAGCCTAGACTTCATTTTCCTTGTGCTTAGTTCAATCATGGATGCTATTCATTTTAACTGTAATAGGGTTATTTGAATGCATTTTCCTAGTTTGAAAATCTTAAGAGCTTTAGAAGATTGCACTGTCCTCTGTAAGATAGCAGATTTATCTGGGTCAAGCAGAGATCAGTTTTGAAGGATTGGTCCATTTGGGTATTGGTTGTTTTCATTATTAATCTTAGGAGTACTATTAGATTTAGAAATCTCCTTAAAACCCTCACTCTTTTGTATTTCTTTGATTTATGGGTTTAAAATAGGATTGAAGTGTCACCAGTTTGTTAAATCTGACAAAATCGATTCCATAGCTTGCTTGTAGTAAGGTCCCATTGTGATTACCAGCAATTTCACATTTATCACTGAGTTGTTTATGCATTGTCAAGACCTGACATGAATACCTTGGGGTTATCTCTTGAGGCTTGCTAATAGAGATTTACCTTTTAAGAGAGATAGGATATTGCATCTTGTCTGTGTTGTTGTTGTTGTGCAGAAACAACGATCAATAGGGAGCATTAAAATTTTAGCCATGGATTTGGGTTCCCTACTTCTAGTGGGATCACTAATGGTTTTACAAAAAAAATTTTTGTATTGGTGCTCGATATATTTGTTTGTTTCTTGGATTGGAGTATTATAGTGAGTTTTATGCATATCACAATGTTACCAAAATTGTTCTATATTTTCTTGTTGATGATACTCCTATAAAGGCCAAGACTATGAAAGTGTATTATAACCAATCTTATTTACTAAATAATATATTAAGCTTCTTTGGATTATATTTTTTTCCTCTCAAAAGTAATTTTCCCACATAAATCACTATCTTATGATATAATTGTTTTGGTGTTAAGTTCCTTGTAATTGTATGATAAAATTATTTTTTCGCATGCCTCCTAAAAATTAGTTTAGGAAGCATATTTAACATCTCTACTTCCTTTGAATAGCCAAATCTAATGATATTAGTTATCTTGTTTGATTTGAATAGTGTCCCACTTGAAAGGCCTTGGTTGAACTCTTTTAGTAGAAATGACTATTTTTTCTTGTACACACCTTAGAAAAAATTCAATAGGATACCATAAATTAATGAGAATGTTTTTTCATACAACCTATAGGCCCTTCTCTTTTTCAAGTTTACAACAATAAGATATTGCCTTATTTCTAAAATTTTAGTTATATTCAATACAACTAACCTCATGATCTTTTGGTTCATTCACCACAAAGGTTTCCTCTTATTTTCCTTATTTCTCTTCCACTTCATTTAGAAGCAATAAACATTTGAAAAAATGGTGAAATAAATCACTTCTCTTCAACTTTATATTATGCCCAAGGATCTTGGTTATCTAGTTTGTCCTCTTGTCACTAATTTATCCATATAGAATATATTCTCTTATGTTGTGGTAAACTACCATGGATGTGGTCCTATTAGAAGAAACTAAATGCTTAAATTTATTTGAACCCTCCATAAACGAATAAAATTTCTTCTATACAAAGTTATAGTTTACCATATAATCCTTCAAGGTATAACTGAAGAAGTAAATGGGATGCTTATCAAATTCATTATCCCATTTTGAGAAAGAACTCTAATAATGTGATATTCCCCATAATATATATATAGAAAAATAATAATTGACAAATTTTGGATTTGCTAATATTGAGGCATTGGTAATGGCCTCTTTCATGAACTGAAATATCTCTTTTCCATCATCTATTTAGCTAAAATATTGGTATTTGTTGAGGATGAAGGTAATAAATATTGTTAGGTTTGTACAATTAGAAATGAATTTCATCATAAATTTCATAATGAAATCAATTTCATAAGACATGTACATATATAAATTACCTTTAGATTTAATACATTTAGTCTTCCATCAATGCACACTCTTCTCATATAAACATACATTGGATTTGGTTTCCCACAAAGGATATACACATTTTTGTTTTAATGATCATTCCAATCACAAAATACTTTTTGTGAACACAATTACATTATTATAATATCTTTTTTGTCATTGTAGTTACATCTTTTAACATAATAAGTGAGAATCATAGATATAATGAAAATATTATATTAAAATTTTAGTTTATTTTATTATATGTACATGAAAAGTTATCTTTTTATATTTTTAAACAATAAAAATATAAATTTATTGTACATGTACAAACAATAAAAAATTATACATAAGAATAGTCAAAGTTTTATTTTTATATGTACAAACAATAAGAAATTTTGGATCACCATCATGGACAAAGTTTGGAAGTATGTAATTTTTTTATGAATCATCCTTATCTCACTATTGATACTAATGTGGGATCGACCTAAATATACATTGAAGTTATATAGTTCAAGTTTAGGTAATATAATTATCCTCAAAATGACTTTTCTTTAATTTACCCTAGGATGGTCATGGAAAAGGCTTGTGTACTCTAAAGTGGAAGTTGTAGGATTAAATTTGAGAAATATAAAAAATAATATAATAGATGATTTATTTAAAGTAGGTTGTGATATTTGAATAATATTTTATGCACAAATGAGAAGAAAAATAAAAAAATTTAACATCAAGATAATGGAATTTGTGAGGAATCTTGTTTTTGATTACATATAAATTATATAAATGTGCAATATTTTTCTTAAATGTTTAAACTATATTACTAAAAAATGATATAAAACCTCACAATTATATCAAGCGTTATATAACAAATGTTTAAAATTCAAAAAAATCTTAACTAAAACAAATTTTAAAATTCTAAATTAAAATCATGAATACATGTTTTATATATTTTTAAATATATATTATTTGCATATTTTTCTATTCATATTGTAACTGAGGATTTCTCTTAGGTTTAGATTAGGAGTGCTAGCAATAAATCAATGAAGGACAATAGAAACCCAAAGACCTATTGAGTACAAAGGAAATCAAATAATAAAACAGTTATACCTGTTTTTCGAAACTTCCATGATTACCTCCATAGTTCCTTCTTACTTGCTGGTTGACTTGCCCTCAGATTTGTTGTGCGAGCAATCTGCAAATAAATGTCTATGTCCTACACCAAGCTTTGAAGGATTTGTATAAATGTCTAATGCCTATGCCTATGACTATGATTGACAAGAGAAATGCCTATGCCTAAATATGCCAGAATAATGAAGTCGAAGTGTAAATGTCTCTATCTGTAATATCTCTGTGTAATCAAAAAATGAGAGGAAAATGGTATTTTATAGAAAATGCCATTTTGAATGGATGAATGAGATGAGAGATTGAAAAAATGCCCTAGAATCAATGGTTAAGATTCAAAATGGCAACTCTCAATTAAGGTTAGGGAAAAATTCCCAAATGTGTGAATAAGATTTAATTAAATAAATTAAATCAAAGATAAATTTGACAGTTGAGATGAAATTAGCAAAAATCAAAAGATAAGAAGATGGAATTTTAGAAAATCAGTAATTTTAGAAATTACTTGATTTGAAGAAGAATATTTCTATTTTGAATTAAATTAATTCAAAATATGGATTTTGTGAGATAATGAGTAATTGAATTTTGAAATTATTTACTAAAAGAAGAATCAGTTAACTATGTGAGACATTTTTAAATAAATTGTTTTATTTAAAAATAAAGAAGTGTCACATACAACAATTAAATAATTAAAAATAATTATTTAATTTAGAAGAAGTGGTTAATTAATTAAATAAATTAGCAAATCTATTTAATTAAAAGAGAGGATTTAGGGATTAGTGACATATTGAATAAATATATTAAAATATATTTATTTGATAATCAGGAGGACATTAATGACAAAGATTAATTAAATAAAATGAGAATTTTATTTAATTATGAGTTGACTTTAGATAATTAGTGACACATTAAATAAATATGATTTATTTATTTAATAATCAGGAAGAATAGAAGACCTTGAATTAATTAAATAATTGTGAATTATTTAATTAATAGTTGAAGATGGGTTAGGAACATAATTAAAGTGTCATAAGTATGCTAGGACAAAAAGTGGTAAAAATGAAGCTTGCAGGCCTAGGTCATTTTTAGGTGTCTACATTTGCCCCTCTTTGTCATAATGCCACTTGTCGCATTGTGACAAAAAAGATAAGTAAAAAATATGCCCCAGTGCAAAAATAAGATGAGGAAGAATGACGAGGAGGGTTGTGGTATGCCCCCTCAAGAGGATAGATAGGTTCCAAAAACATGGGTGTGCTCTCGAAAGTAATGAGAAGACTAGAATATGAAGAGACAAAGAAATGTTAGTGCAAAAGATATGGATGATGATATGGATGCAATGCCTATATGAGATGAGCGAGAGAAGATGACATAACTAGAGAAGATGCATGTTAGTTCCTAGACCAAATCCTTCAAAACATTGCCATAGAAATTTAATATTTATTGCTCTTAATCATCATTGGGTGGTAAAATGACACAAATGGACAACAAACACCATGATATGACATAGACCAAGGTGTGCAAGGTCATCCACTTGAGAAAAAGATAGTCACAGACAAGGAATGTCCTAACTCATACTAAAGGTCATGTTGCCCCAGTCTTTTTGTCAAGACAATCCATAGACAACAGTCAAAGAAAATAAAATAGGTCAGGAGACATCATCGCACCTCTAAATCCTTCATAGGACATCCTCAAGGTAGCTAGTAACATAACCACAAAGAAAAGATAGTAAAAAGATAAGACAAAATAGCCAAGATAGTCAAAAGATAAGACAAGATAGACCAGAAAGATTAATAACCATTTTATTTGGTTTGCCAATGTTTGTTTGCCAAAGATTGATTTCTTGTTGATTTGACAGTTTGGACAGTTTAAGGGTTTTGCCAATTTGATGGTGTTGATAGTTTGACGGGGCCTATTGTTAGGAAGGACATATCCTGAAAAAGGAAAAAGACATTTTGACGAGGTCCAAATCTGAGGACGTATCTTGAAGAGGACCAAAGAGTGACGAGATTGACATTGTTTTGACTAATATGTTTTGGCAAGTTTACTGATGTTGACTGTATGATTGATTGGACTGTGCTATCTAATTTTGACCAATTTTGACATTGACATTTCGAATAAATTTCTTGTGTCTAAGTTTGACTATGTATGACTTATTTGAATGATGTGATGATTGTGACAAATGCCATGATTTTATTTGGACCAACCTAAAAGAACTGACCTAATGTCTCGGGGACTCATCGACTGATGGCCTTGCCTACGTAGCAAATGCGCAGAGACAAGGTAGTTCGACAATGACATGGACTAACTGACATGACTGACTTTGACTCTATTTTTAGGATTTTGACATTGATTTGGATGTTTTTTTGTTTTTCTTTAGGACGTTTTATGATTTTTAGGTGTTTCTTCAGGACATTTTATGATTTTTTTGTCTTTTTTCAAGACTTTTATGATGTTTTTGTCTTTTTTCCATTTTATGATTTTTTTGGATTTTGACGTTTAAGAGGATCATGGAAAATGCATATGACTGATGGCTACACATGAGAATCCAAGGAAAAACATGATTGTGCCCCTAGTCAAGCTAAATACCAATTGAAAGGTGATGACAATAATGTGATGAAAGTATGGAGGTCTACAGCTGGGCCAAGAACGTAGTCAAGTAAAATTTTGGATAATGTACTTGTATGGATTATACTCATTGCATTTGGAATGATGTGGTTAGGACCAGATGGGATGATGATTATCCTTAGACCGTTTGACAAGGGAAAGCCAAGATAGGTGATAGACATGAAAGGATAGGGGGTGGCCTTGGTAAAAGATAGGAGACATGAGACTAATGGAATTGTTATATGATTTTCAAGGACTACGTCATATAAGGACAATAAGACTATGACGGTCAATGACATGATGTTTCGTGAATTGTGTGTGACCGAAGGATAGACATGTCAAGAGTTTTCCCAAAGCATGATTTATGTGTGCTAGTTTTATGTCAAGACCGAGGTAAGTGGGAAAAATGTGCAAAAATGATAGGGCTTAGATGGACATAAATGCCATGAGGAAGGAATGGGAAAATGAGACAACCTGCCCCCAAGTATAAAATTCCACATAGATGATTTATTTTACACATGATGCCTATTTGCCAGGTTTTCATCATGGTACTTATCCAAGGTGCCTATTTTCTAGGTTTTCAACATTGGATGAAATTTTTCTCTTTACTATTTTCTTGACTTTTTTATTTTTTATTTTTGGTGTCACCAAGATGCCTATTTTCCAGGTTTTCATCAGGGTGATGATGTTTTACATTTTTAAATTTTTTTTTGTATTTTTGATTTGGTGGATAGCCTGGATGCTTTAGATGACCACTGATTATTCTACTTCCACTAATGGTGCCGATGTAGATACTAGTGCCATGATATGCCAATAGTGTCCTATCTAAAGTAGTTGTCTTGTCAGGATCATAGCACTTGTATACAACTGATCAATGTCATTGTGGTCCTTTTTGATACTAGAGTTGGCCTTATCAGAATATGCACATCACGATAGAGTGCCATGAGAGTCCTTGAGGTAAAGAGTTGCTGCCAAAGTGTGATGTATTTTTGACATGGGATCATTGGACTTTAGACGAGATGTAGGGTTATGACGAATGATGGTAGATGTGGAAAGATTGTTTGGAAGTTTGGATGAATGACTTTTTATTTTCCAAACTTGGGATGGTGGATGACGGATTTTGGAGGGATGGTGTTTAGAACCAACACTTTTAGATGCCTTGTTTGATGACCATTTTGAAGGAGGTGGACATGTGTTATATGTGGGAGTCCTCTTGTCTTGTGGCTCCACATTGTGATTGAATTTTGTATTTGACTTGGTGTCTTCATTTGATCCACTTTTCTTTGGGATCCATTTTAATTTCATTTGTCCACTTGTCCTTTTGTTTGATTCAATGGCCTTTGACATTTGATTTTTATCTTTTGACTTGTAAGACTTTTGTTTTTGTTGGTCCCAAAGGGGAGGTTGATTCATGATAGAATGATGGTTTATGGTGTGGGTGGATAGGGTGTTGGCAGCAATCTTATGACAAGGATTTCTCATAGACTCCATTTTGACGTTTGTATCTGACAAGGTTGTCCCCAGTATCAAGGAGGTACCACTAACATTGTTTGATTTGTTGTCTGAGGAATAACCAAGACCTTGATGTCTATAATTTTCCTGAAGTTGTATTGGTTCTAAAATTCCTTGCTCATGTATGCCTAGTCCTTTGCCTTGATATTGCATGCTTTGAAAGATTTTGTTGGTGATAGGGTAGTTGTTGTTTTGAAAGCAAGATGCTAACCCATCATGATGTCTATGGACACTGTCACTTGTGATATTTTCATCTGCAAGAAAGCCTGCTCTGACAAAGATAGATGACCCTAGTTGATAAAGTGTTTTAGCTTCATTTTCATGTTGGACATATTCCTAACTGATATCTTTGGTCTGATCATGTGATATGTCAGGTTTAGATGATTCTGTTAGTGCTTCCAAGGCACTATCAAAGCCATCATTATGTTTAGTGTCATAAAGTCCCATGATTTTAGCTATAACTTGATCATATGCAAGCATGTCCCTAGTGGAAGATTCTTGTTCTGGAGGAATATCATCTATGTCCCATGAAAGAAAGTGTCTCATCGTGGGAAGTGTCAATAGTCAAGGCCTTTATAGGGTTGGCAAGTGTTTGATCATGAATGGCATAAAGGTCAAGGAGTGGATCATTTTGGACTTCTTGGTCAACAATAGGGTCTTGGTTAAAGATGGGGTTGTCATAGATGATATAATCAGAAATGAAATTTTCTTTAAGGATAGGTGTGTTTTGGATGTCATGATTATTTTGAAGGACATCTTGAATGGACTTTGAGATAGGGTCATGAGATGGACTACCTTGTTCTTGACATGAGGGTGACATTATAAGGTCATGCTTTGGACTTTCATTTTGACATGTATCCTCAAGTTTATTAAGTTGGATTTGACTTTGGACTATGATAGAATTTTCATGACTAGATGTGGGTTGTGAGGGGGTGATTTGAAAAGGATTAGGAGAAGACATGGGGACTTGGACTGGACTAGTATGTGAAGGACTAGGATAGGACATGGGGACTTGGACTGGACTAGTATGTGAAGGACTAGGATATGACATGGGGATTTGGATTGGATATGTCATGGAGTCTTGGACTAGATTAATTATTGAAGGACAAGGATATGACATGGAGACTTTGACTGGATTGGTGTAAGGTTGATTGAAATAGGACATGGAGACTTGGACTGGATCAGTATGGTATGATGTGGGGACTTTACATGAGTTGGTAGATGGTTGATAAGGGATGCAAACTTGGACGGGATTAATAGGTGAAGGACTAGCATATGATGTGCAGACATGGAATGGACTAGCGGACAATTGACTTCCCTTGTCAAAGTTAGGATAAGGTTGATTAATGGATGTTTGTTGTGGACTAATGTCATGGATGGTGTTAAGTGATTGTTGATGGTGAGGGTAGATGGATGGAGGTGGCAAAGTATTTATGTCAAAATCTTGTGGTAACTTAGCCCCTTGGTCCAAAAGCATGGCTAGATACTTTTGAGGGTCGCGTAAGATTGAGTTTTCTACAAAGGAGACTATATTAGGATTTTGCACTGCAACTTCTAAGTCTTCTACATATACTCATCCATTCTGGTCTCTTTTTATTAATGGCTCAAAAATGTTTTGTGATGAAGATGGCATGTTCATGTTGTGAAATGGGTCAGAAAAGGTCCAATGTTTGACTTCATTGTTTCTAGATGTTTGACCGTTGTTTGGTTTGTTTCAGTATCTAGAAAACACTTGCAAGCACGATATTTTGACTGTAAGCAAGCACACATGAGACAAGTACAATCCTATGGTTAGGCCTGGACAATATTCACTAGATTCCACGTGGGTTTCCCCAACCGCATATCAGTAGCGTATGAATTCAAAAGCTTGGCTACACGGGCTCCCCCTTACAGTGCACTTTTTTCTCAGGCCAACCAAGCTTCCAACCCCCATGAAACTCCCATGGAAAATTGATCACCTCTACTACAAATTATGAAAGTGTGGATGCCTTCACACTGACCGGCGTTGCACTAGAAAATAGAAGGTTTTTGGCTTACTACACAAAGGTGTTTAGTTTGGGACCCCCATTTGAGTGGCCATACATGGGGCAAGAGATTAATCACCAATTAGGTGGCACTCCAGCCTGAAGAGGTTAAGCTCAACAGGGTTTAAGGGAGTATTACTATGTCTGTATGACACATCCGCACTCGTAATCTTAGGTTTTCCCTTAAGATTCACATTTATATACCGGTCGGGGGTAGCTTGGCCTTAGCTCCACTACCGGTTTGAGTCGTGTTGGGGTGATGAAATCCCCAAGAAAGCCCAATTTCTAGAGTTAGTAACCGTTTATCTTACACCCAAGATCACTCGAAAGCGCGAGGGGAGAGGATACTCTAATATACTAAGTCGTGGGATTAAAAACAGATAAAAATGGGTCTAGTTTTCTGATCACCGAGTTTTCACAAGGTGAGAGCATACTCACCTACCATTTTGCGAACACACTCAGACATAGTATAAAGACAAGTTTGTTTTAATTGCACCAAAATAAAATGTGTATTATACTAAGAAAAAGACAAGCACATTGTTTTGATGTTCAAACCTGCAAGACCACACATTAGTAGTTTGAATGTTTGTCTTTGACCCACAAAACACTCTAATGCCACATGCTGCCAACAAAGATTAGTAACCAAAAAATTAAAAATAAAATAAAATTTAATGATAGCAACAAATTAAAACAGAAATAACTTTCTTAAAACTTAACAAAATTTTAAATCGTTGATATCTATGGAAAGCTGAAAAGCAAACCTTCAAAACCCAGAAAGTATTTTCCAAGATTTTGCACAAAAAAAACATTATAGAAAAAATAAAACGTAGGTTTTAAAAGCTAGATTAAAAAAATAGTGATCACTAAAATAGCCATAACCTTCTCAAATATTAACAAAATTTAAAACCATTTGAAGTTCTAGAAAGCTGGGAACAAGATATACAAAACCCAAAAAAAAATTTAAAATATTTTATTCACCCATTTTTCTGTGCTCAAAAGAAGGTGACGGGATTTTGTATGACTTCTTGGCTGTAACCTGCAAAAAAGTGAAAACAAACAAGAAAAACACACAAATATTTCTCTTAGGTTTAGATTAGGAGTGTTAGCAATAAATCAATGAAGGACAATAGAAACCCAAAGACCTATCGAGTACAAAGGAAATCAAATAATAAAACAGTTATACCTGTTTCTCGAAACTTCCATGATTACCTCCATAGTACCTTCTTACTTGTTGGTTGACACGTTGCCCTTAGATTCGTCGTGCAAGCAATCTGCAAATAAATGTCTATGTCCTACACCAAGCTTTGAAGGATTTATATAAATGTCTAATGCCTATGCCTATGACTATGATTGACAAGAGAAATGCCTATGCCTAAATATACCAAAATAATGAAGTCTAAGTGTAAATGTCTCTATCTGTAATATCTCTATGTAATCAAAAAAATGAGAGGAAAATGACATTTTATAGAAAATTCCATTTCAAATGGACAGATGAGATGAGAGATTGAGAAAATGCCCTAGAATCAATGGTTAAGATTCGAAATGGCAACTCTCAATTAGGGTTAGGGAAAAATTCCCAAACGTGTGAATAAGATTTAATTAAATAAATTAAATCAAAGGTAAATGTGATAGTTGAGATGAAATTAGCAAAAATCAGAAGATAAGATAGGATTTTAGAAAATCAGTAATTTTAGAAATTGCTTGATTTGAAGAAGAATATTTCTATTTTGAATTAAATTAATTCAAAATATAGATTTTGTGAGATAATGAGTAATTGATTTTTGAAATTAATTACTAAAAGAAGAATCAGTTAACTATGTGAGACATTTTTAAATAAATTGTTTTATTTAAAAATAAAGAAGTGTCACATACAACAATTAAATAATTAAAAATAATTATTTAATTTAGAAGAAGTGGTTAATTAATTAAATAAATTAGCAAATCTATTTAATTAAAAGAGAGGATTTAGGGATTAGTGACATATTGAATAAATATATTAAAATATATTTATTTGATAATCATGAGGACTTTAATGACAAAGATTAATTAAATAAAATGAGAATTTTATTTAATTATGAGTTGACTTTAGATAATTAGTCACACATTAAATAAATATGATTTATTTATTTAATAATTAGGAAGAATAGAAGACCTTGAATTAATTAAATAATTGTGAATTATTTAATTAATAGTTGAAGATGGGTTAGGAACATAATTAAAGTGTCATAATTATACTAGGACGAAAAGTGGTAAAAATGAAGCTTGCAGGCCTAGGTCATTTTTAGGTGTCTACACATATAAAAACATGCGTTATTTCCTTAAACTATGCCTCTATGTACATGCATAGTTTTCTATAATATGTGCATTATTTTATTGTCTTTCATATTTTTCAATAAGCCTTTGAACCATTACTTGAATGGAATTTAAATTACATAGATTTTAGACTTTGAAGTAAGCTTAATAAATCTTAAGATAATATAATCTAATGTGCCAATAGAGTTCATTAATTATCATTTTATTCTTTGTATGTAAACACGAGATCTTAATGTCCCATGGCATGATAGTCATTGACTTGATTAGAGCTTTTTTCTTCTTGTCAAATTCTATAAGAGAGATTGTTAACCTTTCCACTACTTCCATTACACCCTTCTAGAGTTTAATATTTGTTTTTCCCTCACTTGCCCTATGTATATAAGTGACTAAAAATGATTGGGATAACAAGAAAAATATAATAATGAATAAGAATCCCAACACACCTAAAAAATAACAATAAATAGAAAAAAAATGGTAGTTAACATTGTTAGAAACCAAGATCTGAAATGCAAATCAGAAAATCACTTTCCATAGAAGAGAAAAAAAAAATTATGGTTAATGTTCCAAAGTCATTATGGTACTTGTTCCTATGGAAGAGTTTTAGTCACAGTTTGGCATCAGCATTGAGATACACGGTTTCCAGATTCTGTTATCATTTCATCTACTATTGCTTCACAGATTCCAGGGTTGTTCTAGTTTGTGAGTTTTCTAGTGTTCCATGGCATAGGGTCTGTTGTCACATTATTATGATTATGTTTTTGGTTTCTTGTAGAAAGAAGTATCTTTCCTTGCTTGTCGGATTGCAGTTCAAAAAAATGTGCATTAGAATGCATGTTGGGGAGGCTGTATGGCCCGCTAGGCAAATTTTTTTTCTTTCTAGACCAACTGCTCATAAATCAACAAAATGAAGGGTGTTCTTAGGGTTTTTGGCCACTATGAATGTGATGGTGACCTTTGTTTGTTCCCAAATTGCTTTGAAAAATTTTCTACCTCCAGAACTTGCAAAAAAAATCCCAACCTGAAACCCTCATGGATTTGGAAAATGATGGCCAAAATCTGCAAAACAAAAGCCAATCTTGACTTTTTCCAGCACTCTAAATCCAATGGTAAAGTTTGATCTAATCTAAAACGCCTTATAAATGAACTCAAGGCATGATACCCTCGAGGAATCTCAAACGAACTTTGCAATGATTTTCTCAAAAAAATTGAGAAGGGGTTGCAAATCAAGGCTCTGATACCATGTTAGAAACCAAGATCTGAAATGCAAACTAGAAAATCACCTTCCACATAAGAGAAAAAACAAAAAAGAAAAGATATTGCAAAAAGATGTGCAACATAATATTATTCAGAAATTCAATAATTACAAGATATGATTTACTTTATAAAAGCAAGATGCATAACCCTAATCTTATCTTGAGCAACAAGATAACTCAACAAGATAAGGATGAGAATAATAAACCTAGGAATTAAATATTACCTAAGCAAATTTATGCAAGTGTAATTAAAGATTAATTACACTAACAAACATGTGTCTTCAAGGTGAGGTCCCACTTCTCATATTTTTGTTTTTGTTTTTGCTTGACATGTTCTTGTACTTTTTTTCCTTATGCTTTAATGAATTCACCATAATGACCATTCAATCGCTAAGGTAATTCTTAATCTTCTATGGTATTTTTTTATTTACCACAATGTTTAGCTCATCCTTCATGTTTCTCATTTACCACAATTGTTGAAAATTCTTCCCATTGAATTATTTATTAATAAAGTGTGAAGATGTCTATTTTTTCTTGTACATTATTTTATTTTAAAATTTTACTTTCATCTCACCCAAGTAGCATAAATGAAGATCTATTATTATTGTAGATGGTTATTTTATATTCGTTACAAAATTTTCATTTCAAGCCATTTATATGATCCTTAAAATTTCAAATTTGTAATGAATACTTTACACCGTCTTTCTTTCCTAACCATTTTATTTTTTAACAAATTGTTTACCCATTATATATAGTTAGTCATTGTTTAGTTATCTTCCATTTTTTCTTCATCCCCCTTTCCCTTGGACATTGACTCATAAATAATTTTCTAGATGGGAAGGAAATAAATAAAGAGGCCCTCGAGGATTTTATTACCAACTTCAAAAATTTATGTACATCTATAACAAACCTAGATCTAGATGTATATTTCAATTTTTTTTTTTGATAAATTAAGAAAGCTTATTTTAATTTAAGTTTTGATTATTAGTGTAGAAATGTTAAATAAGAAATTTTAGCATAAGATATGTAAATTTTTATTTCGTTTTCAATTCTTTGGTTTATTTGTGTTAATTTCTCTTATTTCATTGAAATAAAAAGATCAAGCTTCTATCAAATGAGTTCTATTATTTTTTTAAGGGAAAAAAATATTTATAGTACTCATATAGATCATTTTAATTCTCCTAGTAAAGTCTTTCTCATAGGATAACTTTGGGAACCTATAAAAACACTTCAGAATAAGTTCATATAGAAATTTTGATAAGATCTCATAAAAATCTCTCTTTCAATTCATTAAACAAAGAAATTAATTTGTTATCTTGAAGAAATTTGTTTATTTGTTGTGATTATCTCTACTTTTAATTATCTATAATTTTTCTTAAAAATATATATATATTTAATTATCTACAAAACTTCATTTTTCAAAAGGAAACAATTTTTTCAAAAAGAGGCAACTAATATCCATGGGTGTTAAAGTAATTTTATTTAAAGAAAATAAAGTTAATTTTATGTAATTAATTAATATTAGTTGATTGATTTCATTGAATCAATTTAATTAATTAATTTATTAAATATATTTAGTTGACCATAAAAATATTAAAAGAATAAAATAATAGTTATATATCATTTAGTTTAATTTATTTTATTATTTTAGTTTATTCTCTTTAGATTATTAAGATAATTTACAACGCAAAGGGATTTATAAATAATATAAAAACAAAAATGTATGTTACACCTTCAACAAAAGGACTTCAAAAAGGTTTCTAGGCATCAAACAAATTCATAATTAACTGATCAATTAAACAAAAAAATAGATCACATAAACACAAACAAGTCCAACACAAAACATGCATTTAATGTCTTTGTTAAATTATCAAACCTAGTGAGGGAGCTCTTGGAAGAGATTTCTCATGTTTTCATTTCTATCTTTCTTGAACAAATTGACACTTTAGAGGATCAAATGAGAGAAGTACCAATCCCAATGACTCTTAGAAATTTAATTCTTATATAGTCGACACCTTAGCTACCTATACATTTGTTATTACCATGCTCATAACAAGACCAAAATAAGCTAGACCATCTAGTCATTTATCCACCAAGACCCCCACTTCACTTGTTCTTACCTTCACCACAACCATATGTGTCTCATCCATTCATCTAGATGGATAATTATCATCATATTGATTAGTATGCATGCATAACTTGGTGAGCTTGACATGAAAGACAAATCCTTGTAATATTTTCTTCTTCTTATTTTTTACACACCTTTTCTCCACCTCTCTCTCTTTATTTAGTATATGGAATTTATAACAATCTTAAATATTTTGATATCTAAGAGAATTCTAGGAGTTCACCTTTTTATGACCTAGAATTTAGATTTCAATTTAAACAAACCCATAGAGTTATGTGGCATTTTTTTATGAATAATTTTTAATACACAACACTTGTTGAAGGTTTTACACATGGAGTGGAAAGCTAAGTGCACTTGATATTGGGGAAGAATATATGGTTAATTATGCTTTACTCAAATTAACCTCTTGAGAGGTCTAGATACTTCACCCCCATGAGAATCGCCTTGATACTATGAACCATTACTTATAAGTATGGAACATGAAGATTATCTCAAAATAGAAAAACCACCTACTAAAAAGAATAATGGAGAAAGTGAAGATAACACAAACATTGTCACTTTTTAATATATTATAGATAGAGATAAAAACTTAATACAAATCATCAATATACATCATGTATCAAATTTTCATACTACCTGTAGTTTATAGATTACATTTGTTTGTATTTCACTATAATTTACATAATCATAACTTCCTATTATATTTTCTACAATTTACATAATCATAACTACCTATTATATTTGCTATTATATTTGCTAAAACAAATATAGAGTTATCCTACTAACCATTAGCATTTTGGTTCTCTTTTATCTTCTTGTTATCTCTTTCTTGATTGTATCTCTTCATGAGTACCTGATTTTAGCAGAGTTCATTTGTATATTGCCATCCTTTTGAAGTTTTAGAAACTTGTTCTTTGATATCTCCATTGTAAGATTGAATTGCATAGCAACATTATGAATCAAGAGAGCTATTTTTGGATTGAAACTATGTTTTTAATATCAATTTTTTAGACCATACTCCATGATCCATCATCAAGATAATAAGCAAGTAGAACATTATGATGTTGGCATATTATTTTCATTGATGTCAAAAGGGGATCAGAGAATAGATGGAACTAATCTTGTTAGTGAGGAGGCTAGCATTAATAGAAAATTTTCATTTATTTCAAAGGTTGAAGCTATGTTGTAGATCTTGTTCCTGTGGTGCAGAGATTGCAGAAGTTTGGGTCTTGAACCTTGAGCTTATTGTATATCAGTTGCTAAAGAATGAAGGTGTTAGGAGTTAGTCATTTTTTACTATACCTGCAAGGTTTTGAGCTTTGAGCCTCGCTTATACCTCTTACCAAGTCCCTCAAATTTATGAAGAAAAATATGTTGTCTAAAGGATTTCAAACTTTGAACTTCGGGATTACATCTTACCTTTGTGTTCAAAGAAATCAATATGGAGGATCTTCCAACCTCGAAGTGGTGTTGGGAATCATGAGTGGGAGGTATATCTTGCACTTCACTTTACCAAATGATAGGTAAGCAACATGAAGTATGAAGTATGTAGGAAATCCAAACCCCAACCCCTGAAAAGGCATCAAAGTTCACAAGTCGAGATGGATGTAACTTGTGCCTTACAAAAAGGTGTGATGAGTGGTATGAAGGATGTGTGAAAGCTGAAACCCAATGATCTAATGTATCTTTCTCTCTTCATAGCTCAAAGGTATGCTACTTGGTGTGGTATGAAGAAAAAGGGATCCTTGACCCCTAATAGCTGATAGAAGGTGAGGGACGTGTGAAGACTTAGAAGATTTCATGAAAAATGAAGTGGTTGTCAATTTCAAAAAATATGCATGAGAAAGGAATTCATGAAAATTAAGTGGTGGTCAATTTTAGAAAATTCACATGAGAAAGGATTTTGTGAAAAGTGAAGTGATGACATTTTTAGGTAATTTGCATGAACATGAAAATAGGAAAAATGATAAAGTTTAGGTAATCCATGTGATCAACCAATTCATGAGAATAGTGTCTTTGAAGAATCCACACTCCCTTGGATTTCATGAAAAGGGAAAATTCACGATGATGAAAGAAGGACAAGGGTTCAAGACATCTAGATTGACCTAGATACCACAAAAGGGAAAATTTTGTCATGATGAAAAAATAATGAGCTTCAAAAAATTTGGACTTGCATGGAAACCATGATAGTGGTGTTTAAGGATGAATAAGTGGCTGACACATGGCACATTCTTATTGGTTGATTTCATATCTTCATTGTGAGTCAACATGCAATTTTTGGTTAGTAACTATAAAATGTTTTAAAATGTGATTGAAACCCTCAATCCTACAATGGAGATTAAAGAAAATCTTAATCAAACGATGACAATTTTAAAATGATAAAGTAAGGGTTTGAAGGCGCAAATACAAAATTCAAGAGCATGATTTCATAGTGCATGAATGCATAGGTGAATGGTATGATTTCCCATGTTGACAAACAGAGGATGAAATTAGTTTGAATCAAAGGATGAACAAATGGAGTTTTTCATAGATTACCAGGTAACTGATTAGTTGAATATTTCATAGCTTATTGGTTAAAATGGTGGTATTAAGGAAAGGAAAAACATAGACATCAAATATGGATCTATTGCATAGAAAAAATGAGTAAACGACATAAAAACCTTAGTTTTCGATTTTCCAAAAATGAAAAGTTCGATGCAGTGATAACAGGTCAATGGCACTAATCACCATATCAATAGAGACCAAAATAAGATCAAGTAAACAAGGAATTATATTGATCATATCCTAGGTTTAGGGTTTTGGTGACCGCTATGATATTCAATGAATTATATTCAAAATAGGTGATGGTGATTGGCTTGAAAAATAGTAGCTTGTTGGAGAAGTTTGTGAGTAAAGGAAACCCTAAGAGATGATTTTAGATGGGTTTTGATGGTGTTGCAAAGCTTGAGGAAGTGTGATTGTAGGTTGGTAGGATTAAGAAAAAATAAGACATTCAAAAAGGATTTGTATGTGAAAGAGTGTGTTATAGCTGCAAGAGGGTGCGTTGTGCCTACAAGCATAGAATGTGAGAGAACAACTTGTAGTGATAAAAAGGTATAGATCATAGTTATGCAACAAAGATAGAGAAAAGAGTGATAGTAGTTGTTGATAGAGAATACATAAGTTGTGAATGAGTGAAACCCAAACAAAAAGTAGAATATCATCAATCATTTACATTCAAGTTGTAGTAAGATAGAACAATATTCTTCTAAGTGCAAAAGAGAGTGAAGTGATGAGAGAGAGAGTGCAGAGTAGAGGGGATGTGTTGTTGAGATTGCAACATCAGTAGCAGAGAGTGAGTTGAAAAGAGTGCAACAAAGTATTGTGCAACTGCAAAGTAAGTTGCAACATTGAATTATAATCAAAGTTATTTTTCTCTTATTGTAAATTTGATTGGTGGGTGCCATCAGATAATTGAGTTGGTGCTCGGTATAGGGATTTTGTTCTTCCTTGGAGTTGGTGCTCCTAAAACCAGGGAATTGGTGTCTCCTTAGGGTTGGTACCCTTAGAAATTGTAATAGAAGATTTATTTGTGACACTGGATTTGAGCAGTAAACTCAAGCAAATTTTGTCGCCGTGATTTTTTCCATCTTGGGTTTTCCACATATATCTAGTGTTATGGAATTTCATATGTTGATTTAATGATTACATGTTTATGTTGCTACATCATATGTATTCATTTTGCACATTAAGGATTTAAGGAGTTAGTCTACACAAAAGAGTTTAGAGGATAAAGTTTTAAAGAATGGAGCAAGGTCTAAGGGGGAGCTACTATTGGTATCAAATCAATGTTATACTTGATATAGTGTAGTCTAGAATACCAATTGGTATAAAGCACAAGTAGAGAATTCTACAATTGGTATCAGTCAAAGCAAGAGTAAATTTCCTTTACCATTTCACAGGAGAAGTAGAAATTGCAACATCTTGGTGTCTTGAAGTGACCCTTTGCCATTGATTTCAAAGGGGGGGAGAGTGCACAAATGTTCGTTAATTGGTATAGAGAATTTGGAGCTAGTATATAATAGGTTAGTTAGTGCTGAGCATTTGGTTTTTCCATCCATGAAAAAGGGGGATTTTTTTGGCATATTGTTGTCATTGATGTCAAAAGGGGATCAAAGGAGAGATGGAATTGATCCTGTTAGTGAGGAGGTTGGCATTAATGTAAAAGTGTCATTGATGTCAAAGGTTGAAGTTGTGTTACAAATGTTGTGCATGTGGTGAAGAGATTGCAAAAGTTTGGGTCTCAAACCTCAGGCTTATTGTATATCATTTGCTAAAGAAGGAAGGTGTTAATAGTTAGTCATTATTTTAGTATACCTATAAGGTTTCAGGCTTCGGGCCTCAATTATACCTCTTACCGAGTCCCTTAGAGTTATGAAGAAAAATTCGCTATCCAAAGTATTTTGGACTTTGGACTTCAGGAGTACATCTTACCTTTGTGTTCAAAGAAAATAATATGGAGGATATTTGAACCCCAAAGTGGTGTCAAGCACCATGAGTTAGAGGTATGGCTTTTTCTTTACCAAATGGTAGGTAAGCAACATGGAGTATGGAATATGTAGGAAATTTGAACCTCGACCCTCAAAAAGACATTGGTTTTCACAAGTCGAGAGGGATGTTTGTTCCTTAAAGAAAGGTGTGATGAGTGGTATGAAGGATGTGCAAAAGCCGACACCCGATAATCTAATGTATTTTTCACTCTTCATAGCTCGAAGGTATTATTTTTCAGTGTGGTATGAAGAAAAAGGGATCCTTGATCCTTGACAATTGATATAAGGTCAGTGACATGTGAAGACAGAATATTTCACAAAAAATGAAGTGGTGGTTGATTTCAAAAAATCTGCATGAGAAAGGAATTTACAAAAAATGAAGTGGTGGTCAATCTTGAAAAATCCACATGAGAAAGGATTTCATGAAAAGTGAAGTGATGGTGCTTTTTATTAATCCATGTGACCATGAAATTAGTGGAAATTATGAAGTGTGGGTAATCTATGTGATCAAGGAATCCATGAGAATAGTATCTTCAGAGAATCCACACTCCCTTGGATTTTGTGAAAAGGGAAAATTCATAATGATGAAAGGACAAGGTTTCAGGAAATCTGGTCTATCTTGGATACTGCAAAAGGGAAAATTTCATGATGATGAAAAATTATGAGCTTCAGGAAATCTAGACTAGCATGGAAACTACAACTATGGTATTTAAGGATGAATAAAAGGCTAACATGTGGCATGTTCTTATTGGTTGATTTCACATCTTTGTTGTGAATCAACATATGATTTTTGGTTAGTAACTGCAAAATGTTTTAAAATGTGATTGAAACCCTCAATCCTATAGTGGAGATTAAAAGAAAATATTAATCAAACAATGGCAGTTTTAAAACGATAAAGCAATGGTTTGAATGCATGAATATAAAATTCAAGGGCACAATTTTATGGCTCATGAATGCACAGGTGAATGGCATGATTTCCCATATCGATAAATAGAGTTTGAAATCAGTTCGAATCAAAGGATGAACGAATGGAGTTTTGTACATATTACCAGGTTACTACTCAATTGAATATTTCATTGCTTATTGCTTAAAATGGTGGTACTAAGGCAAGGAAAATCACAAACATCTAAAGAGGTTCACATGTGGCACATTCTTGTTGGTTGATTTCACATCTTCATTGTGAATCAACACATGATTTTTGGTTGGCAACTGTAAAATGTTTTAAAATGTGATTGAAACCCTCAATCCTATGGTGGAGATTAAAAGAAAATATTAATCAAACAATGGAAGTTTTAAAATGATAAAGAAAGGGCATGAAGGCACAAATACAAAATTCAAGGGCACAATTTCATGGCTTGTGAATGCACAGGTGAATGTCACAATTTCCCATATCAACAAACACAGGATGAAATTAGTTTGAATCAAAGGATGAACAAAAGGAGTTTTTCATAGATTGCCAAGTAACTACTTAATTGAATATTTTATTGCTTATTGGTTAAAATGGTGGTACTAAGGAAAGGAAAATCATAAACATCAAATATGGATTTATTGCATAAAAATGATTAAATGACATAAAAACCCAAGTTTTCAGTTTTCCAAAAATGGAAAGTTTGATGCAGTGATAACAAGCCGATGGCATAAATCACCATATCAATAAAGACCAAAAGTATATCGAGTAAAAAAGGAATTATATTGATTGTATTCTAGGTTTAGGGTTTTGGCTACCACGATGATATCTGATGAGTCAGATTCAAAAGAGATGATGATGATTGGCTAAAAAAATAGTAGCTTGCTGGAGAAGTTTGTGAGTAAAGGAAACCCTAGGAGATGCTTCTAGATGGGTTTTGATGGTGTTGAAAAGCTTGAGGAAGTGTGATTGTAGGTCAATAAGATTAAGCAAAAAAAAGACATTAAAAAAGGAGGTGTATGTGCAAGAGTGTGTTACGGATGTAAGAGGCTGTGTTGTTTCTACAAGCATAGAATGTGAGAGAACAACCTATAGTGATAAAAAGGTAGATATCAAAGTTATGCAACAGAGATAGAGAAAAGAGTGAGAGTAGTTTCTAATAGAGAATACACAAGTTGTGAGTGAGTGAAACCCAAACAAAAAGAAAAATATCATCAAGGGTTTACATTCAAGGTGTAGTAATATAGAACAATATTGTTCTAAGTGCAGAAGAGGGTGAAGTGTAGAGAAGAGAGAGAGAGAGAGTAGAGATGAGGGGATGTGATGCTGATATTGTAGCATCAGTAGTGTGAGTTGCAAAGAGTGCAACAAAGTAAGTTGCAACATTGAATTTTAATCAAAATTGTTATTTCTCTTATTGTAAATCTGATTTCTTGGTGCCATCTGATAACTAAGTTGGTGCTCCTAAAACGAAAGGATTGGTGTCTCCTTAGGGTTGGTGCTCTTAAAAATTGTAACAAAATATTTATTTGTGATGTTGGATTTGAGAAATAGACTCAAGCAACTTTTGTCACTGTGCTTTTTCCTATCTTAGGTTTCCCATGTATATCTAGTGTTATGGGATTTCATGTGTTGATTATATGATTGTATGTTTATGTTGCTACATCTTATATCTGCAATTTTAACATTAAGTATTTAAGGAGTTGATCTGCACAAAAGAGTTTAGAGAATAAAGTTTTAAATATCTATTGATTCACCCCCCTCTCAATAGATTGTTGTGTTCCAACAATTGGTATCAGAGCCTTAGGTTCCCTAGGAGAAGATTAATCATCTTGGGTAGATCTTGGATAAGTGAACACAAAATGGTTAGTTAGGGAGGTTGATCTACAAAAGAAGTATTTCTCTTTGGTGGATCATACTATAAGTGTTGGAGCAACAAAATGAAGACACACATGGAATTACTAGGGTCTGATGTGTGGATGTCAGTTGAGAATTTATACAAAGCCCCTACCATTCCTCCCACTAATATTGCTGAAAAGAAGGATTTTGAAGATAATGCTAAGGTAATGTTTACAATTCCAAGTGGGTTGTCAAGATCGGTGGTTGTCAAAGTCATGCACTATCAAACAACACATGATGTTTGGAATAAATTAAAGATGATGTATGAAGGTGATGATTGTAAGTTGTAGACCAAGATTTAGACACATGGAGGTGAGTCTAAAAGTATGAAGACAAGTGAAGATAAGAAGAGTACAGACACATCCATGAGAGATATTGCAGATATAAGGGATATGATTGAAGCATCTACATCTAGATCTAAGAATGATCATGAAGAAGAAGCTAACTTCATCAAAATACCAAGGAATGGCTCTAGAAAATATAGAGGTAAGCTACCCCCTAAAGGTTTTAACTTTGGTAGAATAGGTATTTTTACTACTAAATTCCCTCATGATGAAGATGATAACTTTGAGAAAGAAGAGGCTAGTAAAAAGAAGAATAAGAAGAATCTACACATAGGAAGAGAAAGTGGGTCATCTGAAGTAAATGGTAGATCAGATGATGAACATGAAAGTGACTATGAAATTGACCCATTGATGGATTTTGACATGACCTATGATGAAGAGCTTGAGAGGTCTAATAAAGAAGAAGCTAAAAACTTCGATGCAAAAGGAGAGGTTGAATTTGAAGGTAGACTAATATGTGCTCTAGATGAGATTAAAGATTTAAAGAGGGAAAATGAAGATAAAAAAATAAATGCACAAAAGGAGATAGAGAGACTAACTAAAAACCTTGAAGATTCTAACCAAATGAGAGTTAGTCTGAAAACACAAGTTGAGGAAGCTAAAATGATAGAATATGTAGTTAAATCTAAACTACAGTCTAAATCTAATGAGTGCATGAAGCTAGAGGAAGAAATTATGGCTCTTAGAAAAGATTTAGGAAATGCTAAGGAGAAAATTAATAAAGGCTTGAAGTTGAGAGGTGGCTCTAGGATATTAGATGATCTGATCAGATCACAAAAGCAATCAAGAACAAGAGTGAAGATTTACCTTATTTGTGAGAAAGGAAAGTGTCCCTCTACTAGTGCTTTTGCAAAGTTATATGATAGGTTTAGAGAAGAAGAAATATGTTGCTCAAAGAAAGAGAAAACCTGCACAAACTGTTCCAAAGAAAATGCTTGTAGAAATGGAAGATCAATAAAATGCACTACTAAGGTGAAGACAACAAAAGAGTAAATGAAGCCCACTACTAATAAGAAGAGAGATGAAGAAGAAAAGAGACTTACTATAGATAAGATGAAGGATAATAAGAAGAACAAGCCCACTGTAGATAAGAAGATGAAGAATTTAGTCCCTAAAAATTTGAAGAAAAAGGAACATACAAAGGGAGATGATATAGACCGTTTCATAAGGATGAGATACATGAAGAAGAAAAAGAAAAGAAGGCCACCTCATCCTATACAAAGAAAATATATGACCAAGTACTTCCCATGTTTTAATGGTTACTATTACTCATGTAATCAATTTGGTCATAGGGCTTGTGAGTGTAGAGCTACACCTAGAAGGAGCACAAAATGTGTGAATAGAAATTGATTTTCTCTTGTTGTAGACATGAATGTATTGTGCTTTAACTATAATAATTTTAGTCATAGCTAAATATTGTAGAACAAGTCATGTAAGAACAAAAGCACAAAGTAAGAAAAGGAATATGTCCCCCTAAAGTGAACAATGGTTTACATGTTCTCAAGAATAAAATTGACAAGACAAAGAAGAAATGCAAGAAGGTGTGGAGATTGAAAGATCAACAAGAAGCACTCAATGTGGCTGCTCCTGCTTTATATCACTAAAATCTTAGTGATAGGGCATGAGTCCAAGGGGAGCTAAATTGGTATCTATTCATCCTTGGAAATGAAAGGATAGATCAAGTCTGGTAAAATATGTTTTACAAATTTCTAATGACTTGGTGGTTGTAGATTTATGGTTACACTTTTTCTCCTTGTATGGCTTGTTAAAATAAAAGAATATTTGTAATTGGGAGATAAGTTATGTAGTTTCTCTAAAATTGTCCTTGTTTGCAAGAATAGATATGTATTAAGGGGAGTTGTTATATAAATACACTCACTTTGTTATAATTGGTATAGAGTGGTTACAATTGGTGTCAGTCCATTGTGAATTGGTATAGAGCAGTCTTGAAGCAAATGCTTGAGTATGTTGAGAAGAGAATGGAGAAAGGTCTAAGGTGTAGCTACTATTGGTACCAAATCAATGTTATACTTGATAGAGTGTAGTCTAGAATATCAATTGGTACAAAGTAAAAATAAAGAATTCTACAATTGGTATCAGTCAAAGGGGGAGTAAAGTTCCTTTTCCATTTCAAAGGAGACGTAGAAGTTGTAGTAGCTCGGTGTCTTGAAGTGACCCTTTCCCATTGATGTCAAAAGGGGAGGGAGTGCACAAATGTTCATTAATTGGTATAGAGCATTTGGAGCTTGTATAAAGTAGGTTAGTTGGTGCTAAGCATTTGGTTTTTCCATCAATGACTAAGGGGGATATTGTTGGCATATTGTTGTCATTGATGTCAAAAGGGGATCAAAGAAGAGATGGAATTGATCCTGTTAGTGAGGAGGCTAGCATTAATGTAAAAGTGCCATTGATGTCAAATATTGGAGTTGTGTTACAAATGTTGTGCATGTGGTGAAGATATTGCAGAAGTTCAACTCTCAGACCTAAGGCTTACCGGATATCGTTTGCTGAAGAAGGAAGTTGTTAGGAGCTAGTAATTTTTGAGTATACCTGCAAGGTTTCAGGCTTCAAGCCTCATTTATACCTCTTACCAAGTCCCTTAGAATTATGAAGAAAATTCCGCTATCCAAAGTATTTTAGGCTTCAAACTTTAGGAGTATATCTTACCTTTGTGTTCAAAGATAATAGTATGGAAGATCTCAAAACCTCGAGGTGGTGTTGAGCATTGCAAGTTAGAGGTGTGGCTTGTGCTTTATTGAATGGAAGGTAAGCAACATGGAGTATGGAGTATCTAGGAAAGCCGAACCTTGACCCTTGACCCTCAAAAAACATTGGTGTTCACAGGTTGAGTGGGATATTTGTGCCTTACTAAAAGGTGTGATGAGTGGTATGAAGGATGTGTGAAATTTGACACTCGATGATCTAATGCATCTTTCACTCTTCGCAGCTCGAAGGTATACTTGTCGGCGTGGCCGTATGAAGAACAAGGGATCCCTAATCCCCAATAGTAGATAGAAGGTCAGTGATGTGTGAAGACTTAGAAGATTTCACGAAAAATGAAGTGGTGGTCGATTTTAGAAAATTCACATGAGAAAGGAATACATGAAAAATGAAGTGGTGGTTATTTTGAAAAATCCACATGAGAAAGGATTTTGTGAAAAGTGAAGTGATTGGATTTTTGAGTAATCCATGTGAGCATGAAATTATAGAAAATTATAAAGTTCAGGTAATCTGTGTGATCAAGGAATCTATGAGAATAGTGTCCTTAGAGAATCCACACTCCCTTCGATTCTATGAAAAGGGAAAATTCACAATGATGAAAGAAGGACAAGGGTTTAGGAAATTCATACTCGCTTGGATTCCATGAAAGGGAAATTGTTTTGATAATGAAAAAATTGCAAGCTTCGAGAAATTTGGACTAGCACAAAAACTATGACAGTGGTATTTAAGGATGAATAAGAGGTTGACACATGGCATGTTCTTATTGGTTCATTTCACATCTTTGTTGTGAATCAGCACATGATTTTTGGTTGGTGACTATAAACTATTTTAAAATGCGATTGAAACCCTCAATCCTATGGTGGAGATTAAAAGAAAATCTTAATTGAACGATGGAAGTTTTAAAATGATAAGGCAATGGTTTGAAGGTGTGAATACAAAATTCAAGGGCACAATTTCATGGCTCATGAATGTGAAGGTGAATGCCACAATTTCCCATATCGACAAATAGAGGATGAAATCAGTTTGAATCAAAGGATGAATGAATGGGGTTTATCACAAATGACTAGGTAACTACTTAGCTGAATATTTTATTACTTATTGGTTAAAATGGTGGTACTAAGGAAGGGAAAATCACAAACATCGAATATGGATTTATTGCATAGAAAAATGTTTAAATGACATAAAAACCCTAGTTTTTAGTTTGCTAAAAATGGAAAGTTTGATGCAATGATAATAGGTCGATGGAACAAAAAGAAGATTGAGTAAACAAGGAATTATATTAAGACCAAAAGAAGATAGAGTAAACAAGGAATTATATTGATTGTATTTTAGGTTAAGGTTTTTGGAAACCACCATGATATCTAATGAATTAGATTCAAAATAGATGACGGTGATTGGCTCAAAAAATGGTAGCTTGATGGAGAAGTTTGTGAGTAAAGGAAACCCTAAGAGATGCTTCCATATGGGTTTTGACAATGTTGCAAAGCTCAAGGAAGTGTGATTGTAGGTCAAAAAGATTAAGCAAAAAGAAGACATTCAAAAAGGAGTTGTATGTGCAAGAGTGTGCTACAGCTGCAAGAGGGTGTGTTGTGTTTGCAAGCATAGAATGTGAGAGAATAGCCTGTAGTGATAAAAAGGTACATATCAAAGTTATACAACAAAGATATTTTAAAGAGGGAGAGTATTTGTTGATAGAAAATACACAAGTTGTGAATGAGTGAAACATAAACAAAAATTAGAATATCATCAAGGGTTTACATTAAAGGTGAAAAAAGATAGAACAAGATTGTTCTAAATGAATACGAGAGTGAATTGTAGAGGAGAGAGAGAGAGTGTAGAGAAAAGGGGATGTGTTGCTGAGATTGTAGCGTTAGCAATAGAGAGTGAGTTGCAAAGAGTGAAACAAAGTATTATGCAGTTGCAAAGTAAGTTGCAACATTGAATTGCAATCAAAATTGTTATCTCTTATTATAAATATGATTGGTGGGTTCCATTAGATAACTAAGTTCTGCTTAATGTAGGGATTTGGTGCTCCTAAAACATGGGGATTGGTGTCTCCTTAGGGTTTGAGCCCTTAAAAATTGTAACAAAATATTTATTTGTGATGTTTGATTTGAGCAGTAGACTCAAGCAACTTTTTTCATCATGGTTTATCCCATTTTGGGTTTTCCTATATTTGGTGTTATGGACTTTCATATGTTGATTGTACGATTGCATTTTATTATGTTGCTACATATTATGTCTTCAATCTAAAAATTAAGGATTTAAGTAGTTAGTATGCACAAAAGAGTTTAGAGGATAAATTTTTAAAGATCTACTGATTCACCCCCCTCTTAGTAGATTGTTGTGTTCCAACATATCAATGATGAATTTTTTATAAGACTCAGTAAGTGTTCTTTTGACATTGTATAATTTTTCCTCATTCCATTTAATATAGATATGCTAGAGAATATCATTATTAATAACTAACCAAAACCAATTACAATATTTATTTACACTATTCCAAGTAATATTTCAATCCACTATATATTACCTTTTCAACCATTAAGATTAAAATAGAATAAATTCCAAACCTCTTTTGCAAAAAATCATTCAAAGAAGATATGCTTGATAGTTTCAAGCTATCTATAGAAGCTACATACATAAATTTCATTTTGGTTAACTTTATAAGATAATTTCTGCAAGATAAGTAACCAATTAAAGAAATATTTTTTAGACTCAACAATGTTAGATCAATTCCTTGTAAAAATATTTTTTCCATTTTTTCTTAGTTAAGGGAAGGTTCCAAACCTAATTAAGATAAAAAAACAGAAAATTAATATTACTTAAAGTTTTGTAAAAAAAACCGGAGTTAACTTTATTAATGGTGGCACCATCAGACCACTTAAGGAGTTTGAAGAAATCTCTTTCATTATTGTAGAGATTTTGTAGGTGAAGAGTATCACAGGCTCCTTTGCTTATGGAGTATGTTCTCTAGTTGGAGGGGGTAGGTTGAATTCCTTTCTAAGAGAATCCCAAGATTTAAGATTGTCATCATCTAATATTTATGTAAACTTTTGAATTCCTTTTGGTTCCCAACATTCAACTAAGCATCCATGCAAAATAGCAATGGGATTATCTTTATGTTTAAGATTCCACCCAATTGATCTATTTTTGAGAAGCATTTTGTTAATGTCAATGATACCTTTATTGCTAAAATTATCTTTGATATATTCCTAGGATTTCCAAAAGCTCTTGAAAACCATAGATCCTATGGGAACTACTAGAAAGGAGCCAACTAATAGGTCACTAAAAGGGAGTTGCTTCCAATAATTGGGCTTTCTTGGGGACAACTAAATGAATGTCTTTTCATATAAGTACTTTCTAGGGCTCATCCACTTTAAGAGACCTAATGATCCATTTGACTGGAAGTGCCACACCTTGTATATTTAGATATTTCAACCCCAAACCACCCTTGATCTTATCCACACAACACTAGTCCCATTTTTCTAAATGAAGTTTCTTTTTCCCCTTTTCATCTAACCATTAAAAACTCTTGTTTTTTTTTTTTGAATTTCATTCGCTTGGTAACTGTTGAAGAGCTAGATAGAGGAATAGTATAGGCTATAGGAAACCAATATTTTTTTTGGAAAACTTCCATTCTTCTTGCAAGGGACAAGTAATGTTTATCTCACTTATCAAGCTTATTTTCAAATTTTCCTTTGATCAAATACCACATTTCTTTCAAGCATGGATCCACAACAAATGAGATCCCTTGCAATCTTACTTGTTTGGAGGGGCCTCCCCATTGAAATTAAAATTTTACCAGCTAATTAGGGGGCATCTTTCCACCCCAAAAAAGTAGACTTGACATTTTAAATCTTAGAACCTGATGCTACACAAAAAATATTCCATTTTGTTGTTAGGGAGTCCCTTTTTTCCTCCTCCAATTTTGAGAACAAGGCAATGCCATTTGCAAATTGTAGATTTAGTAGATCATTTTTATTGGGGAGGATTATGCCTCTAACCTTGGGGGAGAGTGTGTTTTCCCTTAGCAGGTAATATATTGCATCTAAGGTAATGAAAAAAATCATAGGCACAAGGGGGAATCCTTGCCTGATGGACCTTTCCAAGTAGAATCCTTTGGTCAAAGAGCCACTTATCTCAAATTGTGAAACATATTTCATGAGTGTTTTAACTAGATGGAAAAACTATTTGGAAATTCAAAGGCTTCAAGTGCCATGAGAAATAATTTCCATTCTATTCTATCATAGGCCTTTTTGAAATCTAAAAGAAACATAATTACCTTTTTCTCAATTACCTTGGCCCAGTTCATTACTTCTGAGCTGATTATTAGATTATTTAGTGTGTATCTACCCATATGAACCCTGTTTGAGTAGAGCTTATGAGATCAGGTAGGACCCTAACCAATCTATAAGCTAAGACTTTAGCCAATATTTTATATGATACATTTAGTAAAGTAATGGGCCTCCAATTATTTATGAGGGCTTTATCTCTTTATTTAGGAATTAGTTTAATTATTCCTTTATTAATATTTTCCCCCAAAGAACCCACTTGAGAAACTTCATCATAAAGCTATAACAAGTCATCACTAATCCAATCAACATTTTTCTTATAGAACTCCATTGGGAGACCATCTACTCTAGGTGACTTAACATTGTTTAGGATTTGAATAGAATTCTTAACTTACTCTTTGGTGATCTCTTTATCAAGATTGGTGATGTATTCTTTTAAGAGCTTTCTTGGGATAATTTTCTTGCAATATTTTCTTTCCTTCATCTTTTTAGAGTTGTTGGTTTCTGAGGAGAATAGGTTTTTGTAAAAGGTAATAAATCTTCTTTAACCTGATCAATATCATCAATAAGTATGTCCTCTACCCAAAAAATTTCTATGTTTTCTCTTGCTTCTTTGTTTTTTAGCATTTTGAAGAATTTTTTTATCCTTTATCCCCATTTTTTAACCAATTCATTTTTTACCTTACTCTTATACCTTGTATTTTCTTAGTTTTAAGTTTCCTTATAGAGTTATTGATGAGGGTTACTTCCTATGAGATTATTTAATTTGAAGGCTCATTCTAACTTTTAGATTCAGTATGAGGATTTCAATCAGATTTAGCCTCTATAAGGCTTTCATTTAGATTCATTTCCACATGTCTGTTGTCCATAGCTCTTTTCTTTCCAATGGTTTGATACATAACTTTCCATCCTTTCAAATTTTGTTCCCACTTTTCAATTGGTGTCTTTTCTTTTAACATCCACTTATTAATTTCCTTGAGAGTGAAAATTGCATCATCGTAGTCCTCATCTTTAAGCATATTTGTATTAAATTTGAACAAGTTCTCCATTTTTTTGTCTCTAACTTTTATGGCTTACAAGAACCTTTGTTATGATGGGATGATGGTGATAAAGAGTGTATGGGTAGACTTTGATAAAATACCCCTCATCATCCTTATCAAAAATGAAGTAATCTTTATTTGCATAAACTCTATCTAACCTGAAGTAAAATTTTCCCTTCCATTTTGAGAATTACTTCAGGTATACCAAATACCTCTACCTTCATTTTTGTTCCCATTAAGGGGGTCTAAGAGATTGAGTTTAGAATTCATTTCTTACCAAAATTAGGGTTCATTACCCTTCCACTCCAACGTGATCCATCCTCTCTTATCATCTTGGAGCTCCACCATATTAAGTCCCCACCAATAATCCAAGGGATATTAGGGAAGTTATAGATCCACTGATAAAGCTCAATTATGTGTCTATAGTAATTAGGGGTACATAATAAGAAAATTCAAAATCTAAAGCCCTCTTCCTCTAAAGTTATCCAAGTAGCTCTTTGAAAAGGGGAGGAGCCACTATCCTTCATATGCTTAGACCATTTACTGGCTAGAAAAATAATTGATCTCCCCTTTCCATTCTCATGGTTTGACATGAAGTGCATTGAATCTCTCTAGATAAAATTTAAACTTGTTTCAAGGGTGAATTAATTAGTGGCCTTTACTTCTTGTAAGAGCACTACATCCTTCTTTTATACAAATTAAAGAATCTCCTTACAATCTAATTTTTGTTAGAGGATTAAATTCCCCTAAAATTCCATGAAATATAGTGAAGATCCATAAGATTACTTATTTAAGAAGTGTCCATTTGTTTCCTAAAAATGTTATAGCATTTAGGAAGACTAGTTCCATTGTCTTTCATTTTAATAAATTGACTTGGGGACTCCTTAGTCCTTTTCCTCCTTTTGAATTTGGATTAACATAGGTTTCCATCCTCTGCATGGATCAAATTTTTTTTTTAGAACTATCATTGCCAAGCAAAGAGGAGACTCGGTGAAGGTGTTTTCTTTTAGCTTCCCTTAGGAACAACTCCTTTCCAGTAGTTATTGTCAGGTATTTGGGCACAAGATCATTATCCATTAGCTCATGAGTGGATTTAGATATGTTTATTGATTCACTTCCATTATCATTCTTCATTAGGGTTTCCATGGTGTTATCTTGTTGGTCTAAATTTACCTTTACCATCAACTTGGTGCCTTGTTTTAATCTTTGTATGCTTTCTACCAGGATTTTTGAACTTAAGAGGTTCACAAATCCATAGTAGCTTTCAAAATTTAACCTCTATATCCCTTGTATATACCTCATGATACTTGATAAAATTATCAACAATCTCCTCAAAAAATATTGGAATATACCTCATGCCTTATGTGGAGTGTATTAGGAATATTGAGTCATAGATTATCTAGCTCAATAGTGACATATATCAAGATTATACCATTAAATTTTTGAACCCTTAACAAAATAATAAATCTTGAAGTGTCTCATTTCAATCAAAGACTCAAGAAATAAGCAAAGGAATGACACCCCTCACAACATAACTAGAATAAAACAACAAATAAATCCATCCCCAAGATGCCAATATTACTAATTATGGTCAAACAAGCCTAGGATAAGATCATTCTATCCCTAAAGTTTTTATTACCACCCTATTTGAGAGAGTCATTATTTTAGAGGGTAGAGAAACTCAAAAACCACAACATCATCCCATCCATAATAATGCAAGATTAATATCTCCTAGGCCTCACACCAACATCAAATCCTTCACCAATGTTCTTAAAGGAAACCAACAAACTAAACCCCCTTACTTTAACCTAGACTCATGCAACATGAATAATAAGGTGTTATTGCTTCCTTACCCACCACTATACACTATTTATTGCACATATCTCCCTAGAGGGTTTCTTCAAAACTATATGCCAAATTACGTAGCACCTCCTGGGTTCTCCCAAGAAAACCTATTCTATTTGAACCATCATAATTTTCCAACCTTCCTAAGTTGTATCCAATAAGATCAATGACTAGAATACCACCTCTACTGAATGATCATCTCTCAAGATCATCCTTAAAATACCTAAATAAACCCTTGTCCCATGTGAAGGGGGATCTAAATAACCACATCATGTAAAACACAATATTCTAGAAAATACCCCCTTATGATTTAGTCATCACAATAATATTCCCTAACTTGTTAGAGGAATAAATCTTGATTGGTATTATCACTTCTTTAAGGGATTTTCTTTTTTGTCGTAAAAATTAATTAGTGAGTTTATTTCAAAATCCTATATGAAAATGTAGTGAAAATTATAAATGTAGTGAAAATGTAGTGAAGGTCATAGATGGTCTCATGAAAAGGGTTGTGGTCGGTAGAGTTTTGGGACACACTAAAATTAGGAAACAACTCAATAAGAAAGGGATACAAATGGAACAAAAATATGATTATAATGTTAGTGAGATTGACTAGAGGGAGTACATCTCTAATATAGGGGATAATTGGGAGTTGATTGCTAGTGCTAAATAATGTTCTACTATTTTTTGTTTAGGTTTTTTATTGGTCTAGCTACTAGTTTTTATAGTTCTTTACGACTATTAATTATGATATGGATTAGTTAGTGGCATGGTTATATTAAGGTTTTTATCTATGTTTTTGATTTGGTTAAGATGCCTACCTACCATAATGAAATAATTATATCTAGTCGATGTGTCCTAGTTGATCCTTTATAGTTGCTAGTTTGCTTGAGGCCATTTTTGTTGTTTGACTGTATGTTATTCGACAACCTATTTCTCTAAGCCTTTTCTACTTTGTTTTATTGTTGTATGGGATTTGGGATTAGGGCCCTTCCCTGCTAATAAAAAAAATATAAAAACCAATTATTTGCACACTTTTCAATAATATGGAAGAAAAAATATATTCCTTATCTATTTCTCATCACATGGATAATTTAGATCTATGTGGCCTATTTTTATATGTGTTCAATATATATATGTGAGAAGAGGTCCAAAAGATTACTTATAAATCCTATGAAGAAGCCCTAGAGAGTACTATAACAATTGATTAAGACAAATTTTATAATGATATAATTACATACAAATCAAATGGAAGGTTGATTATGCTTGGAAAAAGTGGCAAACAAAATAATGAAAGTAATAATAGCAACCACTTTGCTCTAATATATAGATATATACATTCAACCACTTATGGGATTTTATACACCCCATCGATTATGAATAATAATTAAAATGGAAGTGGTCACATTATAAAAATAATATAATAGAAGCAATTTTTTTTTCACAACAACAATGGTAACAATGTAAACCAGGGAGGCTAAAATATCCATATAATAACCAATATTATTAATTATCTATGATAAAGAAACTATTATCAAACAAATACCTATGCTCATAGATTCTATCCCCTTGAAAATAACTATTTTACCTTTATCTTAGGCCAAGGGACTAGGAGCTTGAGAACTACTTTCATAATACTAAAGGGCATGATATCAAAAATTATAAATATTATAGCCGGTTCATTGAAGAGTTTCCTAAAGTTCAACAACACTTATTTGATAACTTTTTTTTTTTGTAATTGTAGATTATCCTACAAAAAATAATCAAATGTAAGTTACTCCTTATAATTTTAAATTGGGGATTTACCAAAATTATTTCTTAGAGTAGGAAAAAATTTCCAAAAATATAAAATAAAACTTTTCCTCTTCACTTTCCATGGTCATCTCAAAGCCAAAAGAAACAAATATGTTGCCCCATTCAGGTAACAAAGGGAAGTATAGAATTTTTTATTTAGTTGATTATAAAAGGATGTGAACATCCACCCTACCTTAAAACAAAAGCATGAAGTGCATAAAAATTTCATCCCATCCTATCCACACCTAGCAGGCCTATACAACTTAATAGAAGACCTTAAAATTACATTTATACACATTCTCTTCATAGAAATTTTAAGGAACTCTCATGAACATAGATCCACTCTTCTAAAATAAATTGAACTCAAATATTTGAATCACATTACTCCTCCCCCAAAATTTCAAATTAACCACATGGACCTAGATCCTAACTCTATAAAATTGGATCGTAAAGACCCAAGTTTCATCTTTAACCTCAATAAAATACCCTCAAAGGATAAGTTAACAAGAATATAAAATCCCATATTATATCCTCAAGTGTGGGTTTTTGAAGAATATATCAAAGTAGAATGATAGATAATGAGGAGATTATAAATGTAGTATCATTCTCCTTAGTGTAATAAATGGGGCATGGAAAAATAACCATGACCTCTTACAAAAATATGTCATGAAGTTTATCTAATTTAAAATTTATGAAAATTAGAAATATCATCCTCCTAGTCACTCTTGGATCTAAGATGATTCACACACTATTTTAGGTCATTAGTAAGGATATTTAGTATAATTTTTTGTTGGGAAGACTTTTGGTTCATAAAATTAAGGTCATTCCTCTATCATATTTAAAGAGGTTTAATTTATTTATTCTAGAAAATGTTTCATTGCAAGAGGTGATCCTAAATCACTTGATATGGAAGGCGGATAAATATAAAAAATATGATGGGGATTTTAGTGGCCTATGAATTTCTCATTAATCATGTGATGAATCCTATGCATTGCCTAAAAATTAATCCCATAAGGAAGAAAGAAGACCAAAAACATAAATTGAGAAATAAGATATATTCAATCCACAAAAAGGGGAAGCTTCCTAAAATATTGATAACATATCAACCAAAAATTCAATGTATTTTTCTTATCTCCTTGAAAAATATTAGCTATTTATATTCCCAATCAATACTTCTCAAAATCTAATCTCACATGGTTGCTAATATCCCTATTTTTGAGCTCAATTGCATCTATATGGTTAAAATATTTGATGACATAAATAATCTTGAGTAAGAACTATAATCCTCCCTATACCCCAAAAACATCTAGATATTTAACTTTGAGAGGGACATATTTATTGTAGGGATCAAATCTAGAATAATCTTGACTCTCCTTAAAGGAAAATATATCCATTTATCTTTCATATACACATTTTTTTAATAAATAATATAGCTAAATTTATAAGTCCCTCTCTTTCAGGTCTATGATTGCATAATGGCTAGGTGCTAATAAGATATAATTATTTCAACTTCCAATCAGTGGCTAACTTGGTATCAAGTACATACAAAACTAAGCTTAGAGTTGTTATAACTATATAAAGATCTTGTATTAAGCCTGATCCATTAGTTTGACTACTCATCCATTTAGGCCATCATAGGACTTTGAAATTTTTTAATGGTTTTGTAGTTAAATTTCTAAATTTTGGCCATCCACTAGTCTTCTAGGAGTTAGGGTTCAATCTTAGGGCTAAAACCCTCTTAAAAACCTAATAATAAAAAATCCCTAAATTTGGTTCTAATTTTTCATTAACATATGTATACCTTTTCCTAGTCATTTAAGTTACAACTTGAGCCATTGACATCATTTGTAAACTAGCCCCTTTTTCCTAGCAATAATTGGTCGCATACACTTTTTACTTTTTACCTAAAATCCTAAGTTTGAGGGGGAAATGTTTCTAATGTCTTTATCTACACTTTAGACTTAGGGTTTGAAATATTTCATAAAATTTTCCTAAGTCAAAATGCCCAGGATGGCCCCACCTTAAGCTGTTAACTTAAAGAACATGTAGAAAAAATGCTTAAAGAATCAACTTGGCCCCACAACTTCATTATGATTGGTTCCTCTCCAGCCTGCACTCATTAAAATATTCAAGGAAAATACCCTACGTGATAGTGGGCATGCGATGCATGGAGATCTCATTGGTGGGTGTCACAAGTCTTTTGAAAGATGATGGTGGTGATCAATAGTGGAGATTAAATATTTTGATTTAATTTTGGCCATTCCTCACCATACCACATCAAGTTTTAAGCCGATCTAAGGTGCATACGAGGCAACAGGCGGTTGACACATGGCCGCATCCTAAGCATTGAAGGAACAATAGAATAGCATGAAATATTTCTTTAAATACTCAGGGTGGACTTAGGGATGATTAAAAGGTGCGCTACTAAAATGACTTGAGGCTCTTGTGGTTAAAAGGCGCCAAGATGTTTTAATATTGACCGTTCATCTTGTCAAGATTTAACACATGTTGAAAATTTCAGAAATGTAGGCATAAGCCTTGGAGGTTAAAGGGTGTCCAAGTTTGAGTGTGTTTTTTTGATTTAATTCATCCCCCGCCAACCTTCACCCATCAATCTGCATCCTAGTGAGCTCATATGAGATAGTAGGGAAGTGATGCATAGCACTTTTCATCACTTCCAAAGGGATAGTGGAGCCTAGGGTGACAATGCAAGGTGTCTCACTTGGAAAATTCTCATTGGTTTAATGTTGGAGTAAGTTGAGTATTAATTTTTCAAACTTGTTTGACTTGATCTAAGCCACTCAATGATCCAATTCATCACAATATCAATGGTTGTGTTTTAAAATTGTGAAAATGGAATAAATGAGTCGTTTTGGTTGCACAAGCAAGAAATAATGGAGGATTTGATATTTTTTGTCGAATTGAAGGAATTTTTTTCCATAAAAGCAAGATTGAAAGTATATTTCAAGTTACCAAATAATTCTAAGGAGAATTGAAGATTGTTCCTACTCAATTCGAGCTTATTCACATCTAGAAGGAATTGAAGGAATTTTTTTCCATAAAATAAAGATTGAAAGTAGATTTCAAGTCACCAAAGCATTCTAAGGAGAATTGAATATTGTTCCTATTCAATTTGAGTTTATTCACATCTGGAATTAGGGTTCCAACTTTTTAAGCACCAATAAGTTAAAATTTCACCCTGCATGCCTAATTTCAATCAAATTTTTGTGTGTTCTCCATTTCTAAAGTTGAATATTGCAATTTAAGTTTCTTTTAAGGCTTGGTGTTCATTGCATTTTTTTCAAACGACTTTAAATTTACCCTAGTTTAAGTGTTCCTTTTAGGACACCTAGATTAACTCACAAAAACCCTAAATTGGAGCCCTAGTTTGTTAAAATATTGAATGTCGCCCCCAAAGTCTAAGGCTTCTAGTTCAGCTCCTAAGAGGGGCCTCCATGATGACATACTTGACCAATTGAAGGAGTGTGGTGTTGGAAGAATGAAGAATAACATCTCATTTTATAGCTTTATTTTTTTCATTTATGTCACCATGTTATATGAGTTGCAACAACAAGATTATATTCTTACTTGATCCAATATTTTGGACTAGTATCTGAACTGGTATGTAGTGACTATCCTCTGGTATTTTGGTTTGCAATCCTCCATTGTTGAATATCTTTGATTTTAGTTTTGGGAAATGGTTTATGGATGATGAAAGGTTGTATGTTCAAAATCTCATGTGTTCAGGTGCTCGTATGGTGAGTTGGCATTACTCTATTGTTGCATTTTTACTATTAGGTCTATCCCTAGCCAACCTAATAGATAGTTGGTGTTATGGTGAATTAATTTTGTTGTGACGATGTATGTGTGACATATCTTAGGTCAATGCCAACATTTTTTAATGTGCTGCATGTTTGGATTTTTTTGTAAAGATTTTGTACAAGCTTGAAGCCAATAGTTGATCCCTTTAGTGAATAAAGGTTGCATCTAGTTAGGACAACCTAATTGATGCTTGCAGATGGATCAGCTATATATGTTAGATAGTTTTAAGATTGTTGAAGAGAAGAATGCTAACGATATGAAGTGAATTGTGTGAAAATGATGAAGTGTGTTAAGTCAATTTACTGAGCATCAAAGGAACTGAAACAACACTTGTTAGGTGTACTTTATTAGTTCATTTTCTAGTTGTAAACCATTTTTTTATTGCATCTTTGTAGGTAGTAAGCCTCACATTTTGGACAATGAGTCCTAGCGGTGAGCCACCCTTTTGTAATATTTTACAAATAGTTATACTATATTGTGAGCTAACCCACATCATGGTTTTTCTCATTTTGGGTTTTCCACGTAAAAAATTTGCTGTTCATGTGTTGTTTGTTTTCATGTTTTGTTAGTTCTCGTGCTTATCTTTATTGTTATATGCATTGGAGTAATTGGATGGTATTTGTTCAATAAGTTTAAGAAGATATTGATTCACCCCCCTCTCAGTATCTTGGGTATTCAACAATTAGTATCAGAGCTTGGTTCCTCTAAAGAAGCCTAACAACTTGAGGAATATTTTGAAGATTGAACAAATGGATCATAAAGAAGAGCTTCGGGTTGCACTTGAAGATCTTGACAAGGCTAAAAGTGAAAATAGAGATCTGAAAGAAAATCTTGACGAGGAAAATGAATGTGTCCAAAAATTGAAAGAGCAATTGGAGAAGTTCAAAGAAAGGCATAGGGAAGTAGGTGAGCAATTGAAACAAGAAAATGAAGATATCACCAAATTAAAGGTGCAAGTGGAGGAAAATAAAAGAATTGAAGAATTTCTAAATACAATGGTGCAAAGCAAGACTGATGAATGCACAAGACTTGAACAAGAGGTGGTGAACTTGAAAGTAGAACTAGAGAAAGTAAAACTCTATGAAGATAATTTCAAGATAATCTCCACCAAGCTTGATGAATTGATTACAGGACAAAGACCTTCTAAAGAAAAGGGTGGTTTGTGAAATGAAGCAAGTGAAAGCTCTAAGAATGTGCAGACCTCAAATCCAATGGACAATCAGAAGACTCAAGATAAAGGGAAGAAAAAAAGAAATCCAAGAAACTTTGCTAGAAGACCACCTATCAAACAATCAAATGCTCAAAGGTACCCATCTTTCAATGGTGTTTTTTTTTCATGTAATAAATTTAGTTACAAGGCATCAGAGTGCAAGAGAAAAATGAACTAGTGTGTTATTTCCTTCTATGTACAATGTTTTTCATGCAAGAAAGTTGAAAATATAGCTAGTGAATGTAGAACTCAGATGATGAATTGGTTTAATGGTGGTAGAATGAATCAATATTTTAATGGATACTACTATACATGTAATAATTTTGGACAAAAATAAAATCAGTGCAGGTCAAGGGTAAATGGAGGTCAAACAAATCAAAAAAATGTTGTCTGCTACAATTGCAACAAATTGGGACGCATTTCAAGAGTTTGCAGAAGTAAAAAGGGAAAGCAATATGATCTAGTAAAGAAGAATGAACCGATGAAGAAATTTGATAAGAATGAGGTTAAGCAAGAAATGAAAAATATTTGGAGAAAGAAAGAAGATCCTGAAACATTAGATGCATTTGTGCTCCCATTCTATGTAGAAAATTCCTCTAGGAATTAGACCTAGCATGGTCTTAGGGGGAGCTTTAACAAAAAATTGTTTGAAACCCCTGGATGTTTGGCATGTTAGTCTTTGGAACAAGGATATGTTTTAAGGAATGAATAGGTAGAGGTTATGCAAAAGAAACAAGATGAAAATGTGCAAACATGATCATTTGTAGAGAAAATTAGGGTTTCTCTGTGTAGTGAAGAAGGGTTTTTAACATCTTTTCGAAATGTGTCACATTTAATGAAAATTAGGGAAAATTTCCAGTTTATAAAGTGGATTATTAAGGAATTTTGATAACTTGTGCATTTGAAGAAATTGGAGAGAGTTTTGGAGCATTCATGAGGAGATTTGAAGTGTGAATTGTGCAAACCCTAGTTCTAGTTTTCATGAAGGAAAAATGTATCTATCTTATCTGTGCTATTGTGGGTTTATGTGAATCATCTTTTTGAAATATTTTGAGATCAATTTGTGGAGAAATGGCAACCCTTGTAGTTGTTAATGTGTCAAAAATACCTGGACTGTCATATAGGAAATATTCTATGAAGGTTTTTGAAGACAACCCTATGGGTGCCTTCTCATCTATTCCTCACAAGGTTATGCCAACTGGAGATATAAGAATGTACATTCGAGTCAAAACTGAGGAATATAATCATAGTAAATTAATAGACATATGGTAGAATGAGCTCACTGGGGATGATTTCTTGGTAAAACCCAAGTATTCAAACATTGTTGCAAATAAATTGGATAGTTGGAATTACTTTCCTAATTTCAACTCCATGGTTGATGACAAGCATGTAAAACCAGTTCTTAGCATAATGCATGATAAATTATTGTAGACTGAGAGACCCCATCTTATTACCAAGGAAGCAATTAAGGTTATTATCGGACTCTGTGATACCAGACCGGTATCTATGTTGAAATAGGTGTAGAATGAAGTGGTGATGGAACTCACCAGTGCTACATATTACAGGAGAGCTCTAACTTCAAAAACCATCACTAATCATGTTGTGAAGTATCCTACAATAATGATTGGACATAAAATCTACTTTTCTAATAGAGATAATTCAGTATCTGCTACAATTAATTATACCAATTTTAATAAGGAATTTAATGGCGCAAACTATGATTTTTGTGAACTTCTCCATCACTAGTAGTTGTTTGAGAACTTGAAGATGACTTGGGAAAAGAAGTATGCATTTAAATTTGGATCCTTGATTGTTTGTTTATTATTTTATTTCCTTAAGAGACTTCCTAGAAGAGATGATGTGGTGTTTTGGGACACATCTAGACTAGTGGCACATCAAATATTTGACTACATGCAAAATTTAGCTGATTTAAAGGCTCGAGATAATTCTCTAACCACATTCTTTGTTGTGTTCAAGAGAAACATGAATGAAAGAGAAAGGATCCCAAAGAGAGTTGTTGAGAAATAAAAACATGATATGATTTTGCATGTATCATCTGATGAGTGCATGATTGAAGATGTTGAATGCCAGAGTTTATGGATTCAACCTTTGGGGTATGAGATTATAGAGGATGAAGTTGAAGGATATGTGTAGGTTTTGCTAAAAATATCTAAAGATGTCAATGAACCTAGAGTTGGGACTTATGCAGAGAAATCTATGGAAGTTCACTTGGAGCATAGGAAGCCTCTAATAAGAAAGAATGTAGAAAAAAAGCTTAGAGAGGCAGGCTTCATTGATGAGTAGATTAGATGGTGTGACCTATTTGACTCAAATTTATGGATTAATTTAAATCAAATAAGAGAGGAATATGATAAGAGAATAATTAAATAAGGATTTTGATTTATTTAATTAAAAGAGATGGTGTTAGATCAAATTAAATAAGGTTTTAATTTATTTAATTTAATAGATAGACTTTAGAGATTTAATCAAATAAAATTAATTATTTAATAAAATAGGGATAATTAGATCAGATGGATTGATTTAATTAACAAAAGAGAGAGACTTAATTAAATAATTGGTTTATTTAATTAAGGGAGGAATATTGATGAATTTAATCAGATAAGGAGATTTGATTAAATGGTTAGATTGAGGGATGATTCAGGATGAAACAATGTTAATAGTTAGGATCAAGTGCACAATGTCAATCAATATATTTTACATGTCTACATTTTTTCCCTCTTTGAAGCAATGCACTTGTTGCGTTGGTTCAAAGAATAAACGATCTCGATCAAAGCCAAAAAAAAAAATATTTAAAATCCTACCCCACTGCTGTCTGGAGAGAGAAAACATGCCAATATATTTCCCCCTCGAGAGATTGGATAAAAATTTCAAATTTTGTGTGATCTTGCAAAAAAAGAGGACAAGGTGCCCGAAAGGTCTAAAAGGGCTCCAAGAGGCTAAATACGTGTCTAAACGTAATAAAACGATGTAAAAAAAACCTCAACTGGATAGAAATAGGTTCGAGGGTCCAAAACCCTAGCAGGACAACCAATTAGGGTGAAAAAACCCTAATTCTCAAGCTTAAAAGGGGCCTGAGGGGTCACTTTCAACTCATTTTCACACTTCCATTTGTAACCTTGAGATTCGAGCTATGACCTCCTAACGATATGGCACAACGACAGCTTCCCCTGCATATTTTTGATTGAGTTCAGATGTACTAGCGACCACCTGGCATTGGGGCACCGGTAAGTGACCCTTACTTGAGCTTCATTTTTCATTTCTAGCCTTCATTTAGTTATTTTAAAGGTAGTCTTTCTCCAGTGGCACTATATAGCACTGCTCAGAAATCAAACTGTGCCACTCGGTGTCAAATAGCACTGCGGCAGTGCAGTTTGGATTTTGAAAATGGACTCCAAACTGCGACGCTAAGCTTGGGACTGGAGGGGTGATTTGGAAACTACAACGTGGTGGTCATGTATTTTCTTAAAGTGCATCGTTGGAAGGAAAAGTGCACCGCAACGGGTCAATTTTGGTCTTTTTATGCCCTAGCATCAGAGTTTGATTAGAAATCAAACTGTGACACCTTCATGGATTGCACCGCTAGAAAGGTTTTTCGAAGGCTCGATGAAGAATTTTTCAAAAAATTTAACATGGTGACCTTCCTTGATGCAGGACGCGGTGAGGGAGCTCTACTCTCGAGAGCATAGGTCGCAGGACCTATTTGGCTATTTGCGGGATCTGAGTGATCAAGATCAGGATCGACTCTAGATTGTGGGGTTATGGTATATCCCTTACATAGCACCCATTTGCACTCACTTAGGGATGTTGTCAATGCTGGTCGAGAGATGGTACAACGAGACCTCTTCATTTCATCTTCCCACTGGTGATTCCACCGTCACCCTAGAGGATGTTTGGCGTATTTTTAGATTGTTGATTCACGGTCAGTGAGTTATTTTTGACATGGATGAGGGGCGTGATGCTTGCCATAGAGTCCTCACCATAGAGGACATTTTTTTTACAAGGGGAAGATAGAGCTTGAGTAGCACAGGATCATGGCACCTCCCTTTCGCATAGTTATTGCATCTATTATTTTGGGTCTTGTTGCCCCTAACAAGTGAGGGCGATACTTCAGTCCTAGTTAGGGATATTGCTGGGAGCAGATGGTTTGAGACAGGCTGGTTCATTTTTCTTGGGGACCAGTGCTTCTTGCCTCTTTATATAGAGATCTACACGAGTACATGTACATGGATGGCATAGCACTCAGAGCATGGGTGACACTTCTTCACTTATGGGCATGGGAGCACATTGATGTGCTATGTCCACATGTTGTTTCAATTTTGATGGTTCCAGACAATCCCCTCATGTGGTAATATAGAGGTGGTGTTTCCTTTACACACACTGGTGAACACGGGATCCCCTACTAGAGGAGGTTCTTGGATGAGATGCAGGTTTTTACATGGTGACCATACCTTGGTCGGCCTAGATGGGTCGACGATGCTAATCAGTTGTTCTATGCCCACTAGGATTATTTTATGTAGGGGAAAGAGCACACCATGATTGAGAGGTACCTGCTCGAGCATGTGCAACATCAGTTCGGTGAGCCCTGGGATTGCCCTAATGATGACTACATAGTCATCTTCACCCGCACCATGACACAAGTTTCATGGGGGCGGTATATTCCTACTTTAGAGGTGGTCAACAGTTTCAGGTAGTTAGTGGCTTGGCCATGGGCTTATGATCAGGGGCCTACAGATCCAAGCATGACACAAGCCTACAAAGATTGGTTTCAACCTCCGCTTTGATTGACTATTCCAAGAGTAGTCCCAGATTAGTGGAGAGTGAGAGGTAGAGAGGAAGGATGAGGATGGAGGGCTGATGTACGACATGACCAATCAGTCGTGCCTCCAGTTTAGCTAGGGCAGGGAGATGTATCGATGCTAGACCAGCAGTAGGTGCCACTAGGTTTACCACCATGGGTTGAGGATCAACCTTAGGTACAACCTTAAGTACAACCACGAGCATAGCTGGCAAGATAGGTGGATCCCCGAGATACTTTGATTGCATAGTTATGGGCTCAGGTGCAGACTATGACAGGGGAGAGGGATCAGGCTCGAGATGAGAGAGATTAGATGAGGGCCAAGAGAGATCAGGCCCTTTAGCAGAGATAGGCTACAAAGTTACAGGAATCCATAGAGCTAGGTAGGAGACAACAACTAGAGAGCATGGTATCCATTCGGTCCTATAGGGATGCTATCCAAGAAGCCAAGTACTATCGGAGGCACTATCATGAGGTCATACCCAAAGGAGGATGGGTCCCAAAGTACTCATAGTAGACCAACAGAGGGTCATGGTGACAGGGAAGAGGGCATCATACATGGGGATAGAGCTTGATCGAGATGATACGATACTTTTTGTGCCTTATGGGCTCCTTTTTGATAGCCCGATGGGCCTTTTGTACTAATTGACATACATGTACAGTGATCTGATTATTCTTGTACTATGACGGTTATTTGATGATATATATGAGTTGATGATGATTTTGATGTGATGCGATGTGTACTCTTTATTTATGCATGGATGAATGATTTTACTTCTATATGTTGTGCAATGATGTTATGATGCTATATGATGCATGAATTATGTAATGATTATGACTAATAGATCTATATTATGTAGATGTATTTATGTGATGTGCAATGATGTTGTCTATATGATGATCTATTTATGTTGATGCAAATGGTGATGTGATATGTGATATGAAATGTAATATGCAGAATGATATGGTAATGATCTATGGTGTATGCACGAGATGATATGTGAATCTTGTTTATATATGAAGTGATTATGGATGGATGTACGCTTTGCATGTAGTGAATTTTGTATGTTCCTATTTATGCTTATAATGTGTGTAATGGTTTATGCAATGAATGATTTATGATGCTATCTATGAGATGAAATGGATGATGTAATGTGAATGCAATGGTCATGATATGATGCAAATGTGATGGTTTTTAAGATGCTTAGACTAACAAATATTATTATCCTAATCATATTAAATGATTATGTAATGTATGTGATGTACTATATGCAATGATGATGATGTTCTATTTCAAAATGAATGCAATATGTGAGATGACCTTATGATGTTATGCAAGTATGTATGCAAATGAATTATTTATAATGCTTATGTACCTATTATGTATAATTATGCAATAGGTGGTAATGTTAAAATGATTATGACATGCTTATGCAAATGAATGTTACACAATGATTTATGTGATGAATGCAATATGATGCAAGAAATGGATGCATTTTTATAATATGGTGGAAATGCAATGCATATGTTCCCTATATGTTATGTTGATGCAATATGCTAATGATTTGTGGATGCAGGATCGATGACGATGATGATGGTGATGGTGATGAACTATCATAGTACTTCATTAGTATGATGAGCAAGAAGAGAATGAAAGAGAAGAAGTCATTTCAATGAGATACCAAATGATGAAAATGAAAATGATGATGGTGATGATTACTTGCCGAGGAATTAGGATTTTCAAAGGGATGATTTCCTTATGTTTGATAACACGCGTGGTACAATGCATAGGGTATAGAAAACTAGGATGGCGTTGTACCCAGTGTGATGGACTTTGACTTGAAAAACAAATAGGAGTATCGTTTTTCACACCTAGCATACGAAAACCTTGCTAGGATTCACTTTAGAAGTTTCAAACACCTCGGACCAAAACACGGAAAGGTACACCTATCAATGCAATAGTCAACAAGTTGTCCAAGATATCCTCCATACATACCTAACAAAGAAAGTATTCACAAATGTTGTATTACAAGAATGTCCAACAAGCATAGTAGACAAAAAGATAATGATCATTGTGTTGTACAGTTTTTGTACACACGCCCCGCTGAAAATAGGGACCCTCTTTCACTTTAGTTTTGGTGTCTTGGCCCTTTCATTTTGAGGTTTTATCTTATTTTGGAATGTTCTTAAATGTTTATTTTGGCTGCCTAAGAGATTCACCTAAGTTATAAATTTAAAATCTTAAGTTCTGGGTGAATTTTGGGTTTTTACCCTAGTTTGAGACTTTCCACCCCAGCCGGATTTTCTCGGATCTTGCTTGGACTTCGACTGAGCACCCTAGTTCAGAGATTTTTTAGTCTTCACGAAATTCTGTGTGGGATGGATTTTTCTAAATTTTATCTTATCATCGGGTTCCCAGTTTTTCCTATCTTGTCAGTGCATTAATGTCATATGTACGAGCTTTGAACGATGTATTTAACCAATCTCTGATGACTTTTACACCATTATGCTTATTTTTTTCCATCGATTGAACCGAGGAGTGCATTCTTGGAGTTTTCTCTTTGATTATTTGATTGGATTTGAAGCATTGACTTTGAATTGTTTGATGCAAGTGGTGATTTCTGTGCATTACTATTGATTGTCTTCATTGGGTGCCATTAAATTGGTATTTGCTACCTCATTCAATTTCTACTGTGTCAAATGTTATTTAGTCAATTGCCTTACTTTTCATTTGTGAATGATTAGCATTGCCTTGTAATTTTTTTGGTTTGCTTGAGGTTTAATTCTTTGCATTATTTGAACATTTTCATGGTTAGGTTTGCATAATATTGTTTGATTTATGGTCTCCCAAGTAGTTTATGTGATTGTTTGTTTGCTTGCATTATGCACAGTCCTGCTTGAGAAGTCATGAGTAAACCCTAGTAAGGAATTAGTGCTTGAAATACCTGAATCCTGAGATTTCCTGCATGTTAATGGTGGATCTGTAGGGTTTAACTTAGGGCATCACCGTTTAACTTTAATCTACTTCCCAATTGGCCTAGAATTCTAAGAAAATCTATAGAAGGCCCATACCAAGCTTGTCTTAGGCCTAGGTTCTTGAAACTTTACGATCTATCCATCAATCTAGGCAAAATTGTGATTTAGTGTAGCAGTTTGGGTTTCGTCCTCAGTCCAGAATTTTCCATCTCAAACAAATTTTCTGGCTTTGGCATATTTTCCCGATCTCCTTCGATTTCCCAGAATCCACATACTTTTGTAGTTTTACCTTATCCGTGGATTTCCGTCGACTCTGGATTTTCTCGAAATCCTTGGCTCCCTATTTTTTTCAAAATTTGTAAAGTGTCTCTACCTTCACAAAAATATGTCCCTAGTAGATTTTCCCATAATCTGATGAAATATGATGGAATTTTAAATAGCATGATGTGTTAATGGATGACCATGCATTTTATGATTATTTCATGCTATATTTAGATCTCACATGCTATATATTGATTAATAATGATTGAATTGAATTGCTAATAGGTGTTTTCTTGATTATTTCAGTTGAATCTGTCTGGCCCAGAATTCTCCAAAATTTGTTCCTGGCTTGGATTCCGCAAATGGTCCTAAAACCTGAAGTTAAACATGATCATTCTATATGAGGTTTAAAATGATTTAATGATGATTTTGATTATTTAACCATTGTTGGTGTGATCTTTATCATGTTTCCTTTATCAAGTGCAGGTTGAATCTAGTAAGGTAACAGTTGGAAAGGCTAAGGGTGACATGGAGGGATCTTCCATATCCAAAGTAGAAAGAATAAAGATGGAAATCAAGAGTAAAATTCTAGAGAGTAAGATCACTTATGTCTGGTCAGAGGTAACTGATAATAATGTTGGACTATGGGACTATGAGGAGTTAAAGGTGAAAATGGCAGAATAGGATCTTCCTCTGGTGGCTAAGAGGATGTTAGAATCAAGATTGGCACATGTGGCTGGTTTTCCTTCCATGGTGCAGTGTTATGAGCTGTTCCTTGAGTGTGTTAGGAACTATGACAATGATACACAAAGAATAATTGATCCTCAAGGGAGGATTGTGGCAAACTTGAACCCTGCTTCCATTGCTCAGACTTTTGATATGCCAGATAGATCCCATGTGGTGGCATTCAACATGAAGGAAGCTCAAGAATACTATGAAGAACAGACTATTAAATCTCAACAACTTATCAATTCATGGGTGGAGAAGCCTAAGTCTCACTCTTCCAAACTGCCTAAGTAGTTATTCAGGGAAAAGTTCAAAATGCAGTATTATGATGCCATCACTCTTCTCACCAGGGTAGTTGGATTGAAGAATGATGGCATGTTTGAGAATTGGATGTGCCATGTGATTGTGAGAATGGAATAGGAGAAGACTGATTACCATTGGGCAGGTGTCATTAGCAGAGTGATTCATGAGTAGTTGTCCAATCTGTTGTAGACAAAAACCTTCACAATGACTTCGTACTTAGTCTATGCACTTGCAAGATTTCATCCATACAAGGGGTTGAGTACCAAGGGTATATTTGGATAGGATATTATCTATGAGTTCTACGCTCAGTTGCATTTGGGAAGTTTGAGTTACACAAGGGTGAATGATGCATTCACCATGCATATCACCATATTACTTCAGGGAGCAGAGCATGTGAGGATTTCAGACCAAGCTAAGGAGCTAATTAAGAAATATGGTGCTTAGTTCATTCATTTCCCAACCTTCTCATACATCCACATTGATGGTTGTAAAAGGGCTCATACAGGCTTCCAAGGTATCCCAACGATCATATCATACTTCTGGAAGTCACTCAACAGAAATGTGACTTTGATGCTATTGTCAAAAGGGAAAAACATAAGACTGGTTGTGGTGGAGACTTCCCCTTGAGGATTGGCACTATAGAGGCATGTCCTTCCATTATTTCTACCCAAGCTTTAGAGGAGGAGATGAGCACTCTTGGCTTATCTTTCCATTCCAAGAGGTCCAAATTTGATATAATAGGTGAAGCCCAAAAGAGGGCCAGTAGAGAGTATAGTCACAAGGTTGATCTAGAAGACTATTGGGCCAATTGTAGTGATGAATTTGAGGTCAGTAAGAAGAAGTTTTCTTGACTGCCCATTGAATCAGTCCAACTATATAATGTGAAGGCAGTGCCTAATCAGCTTGAAGATGATGGAGACCTAATTCAAGGTCATGCTTATGAGGTAGTAAAGGATCAGCTGATTGGTGATGTGGATTGGCTAGAAGAAGAGAAGACAAAACTAAAGCAGTTAATGGATCCAGTTACCAAGTTCACCAAAATGTGGCTAAGGCATAAACTGTGGGAGTTGGAAAATGAAGTTGTGTAATGCACCTATGATCTGATGGGAGATTTAGATCCTCACTCCAATTTTGAAGAGTCAATTGAATAGGATCCTAAGGGAAAAGGTAAGATAGACTCCCCTTTTAAAATCAAGATAAAAGGTGTTCAAGAGGAGGAATTCCAAGAATCAGAAAAGAAGAGAAAGCTAATTGCTAAGAAAAGGTCAAGGAATAAGAAGTTTGAATAGAAGAAAATTGAAAAGCAGGGTCCTGAGATTGATGTTCCTGTGCCCAAAAGGAGAAGAGTCATAAGATTGTCACAGAAGGAAAGCTCCAAAGTAGGAGAAGAAGAAGTTACCCCACCGGTGGAAAATGTAGACAACTCAGAAGAGAAGGTGCGGGTGTATACAAGGAGGTCTAGGACTCCTCCCAAGGATAGTGTGCCTAAAACAGACCTTCCTCTAGTTATTTCTCATGAGGAGCAGCATGATGATGTTCGTTCTGCCCATGAAACTCAAAGTAAACCAGGTGAATCTAAGAAAGTTGAAGATCATCTAGACACTGAAGGGGATGAATTTCATGAAGGTGACCTTTATAGTGTAGAGGCTGAAGTTGAAAAGGTAATGTAGTCTCCCTTGGTTGCAAATGTAGAGTCACCAGTTATGATTGAAGAGGTCGAATCACCTCCAAGAGAAGAAGCTGAAAAGATTTCATCACCTGAGTAGAAGGAGGAACATGTTGAAGAATAGGAGAATATGGTAAATGAAATTCCTAAGAAGCAGAGTTTGAATGAGGAGGTGCCTAAAGATCAATAGGAGGAGGAGAAACAAAGAGAAGTGCAGTTGGAATCTACTGTTCTAGAGTGGTTGGACAAGGAGATAAAGAGAAAAAAAGTTGTGGAAGATACTCCACCTAACTAGGATGAGTTATTGGCCAAGATTAGAAAGTACAAGGGTAAGAAGAAGGCCAAGGTCATCTCAAGGATTGAAAGAGATTAGGCGAGTAATAGAGTTTTCCACATTGCCACCCCTACTCTAGATAAGAATAGAGATGAGGTATCTACAAAAGACTATAATGTGCAGACTTTCAATTTGAGGCCCACTTCTATTGAGCAGGATATTGAAGATTATCAAGGTTCTAGTGTAGTTATCCTGGAGAGATTGAGGAGAGAAATTCAAACTAAGCAGGAGCTAAATAAGGAAAATGAAAAGCTCAAAAAATTCTTTGAGGATCTAATGAAACCCTTGCAATCTATCAACCCTTTGGCTTCTGTTGCAAAACCCTTACCCCAGGAAACTATCACCAAACTTGAAAGAATGAATTCCTCCACTCTTGCTACTGCAAATTGGTTGCAAGGGGTGAAAACAAAAGGAAATGATGCTATTAGTGAAATTATTTCATCTGGAAAGGATGTTATGAGAGGCATTGATTGGTTGAAAGAGGTGTTGGCTCAGGACAAAGAAGATATAGATCTCCTATTGTAGAAAATGAAAACCATCACAGAGTACACTAGGGATAAATTAGTAAATGATAAAATTCTCCCTTCCTCCAAAGTTGTTGAACCTTGGGAGTGGTTTGAAGTGTTGTGGATCAGGAAAAAGGTTTTGAAGAAGATTTACAAATAGAGGAGGCAAATTGATGATACCCTAATTGGTGTGTATTATGGATCCATTGCTTTCTTTGAGATTATGATAGGGAGAAGGAAGATTTCCCCTAAGTATCTGAGTTTAGAACAATTGAGAAAGTGGTGGCATATTGTTTATGCTCCAATTAATGATGATTCCGTTATTGAGCACTAGTTGGATAATACGACCACCCACATTGCTATTATTGATAAATATCTAACATATAAGGTCGAGTGGGATAGGTCGGTGAAATAGTCAAGGGAAGAAATTGCATCAATTAAGGGGTGACTCAGGCTTTTTCCTTTACCACCTGTGGCTGACTTGGATGGGGTGCTTTTGAAAGTTCATGAAATTTTGGATTGGAATAAAGACAAAGGGGAAGGTAGTTAATGATGGGCTACATCGATATTTTTGCTTCCCTATTATTTTGGCATGCATTGGTCTAAGCTTCATTGGAGATCCTAGGCCGACCTAGATGAAGTTCATGCATTTAATGCATATTTTATCTCATTTTGAAATTCTCTTGGCTGACTTGTTGTGCCTAATTATTATTGTAAAATTCTATCTAGGTCGACATGTTTTGGGGGTTCTATAAATTTGGCATTTTGCCTCATTTGTAAGGGTTAAGAAATTTTAGACATAGATAAATAGAGAGATAGTTAGAGCGAATTAAGTAGAGCGAGAGTTAGCGAGTAGTTGTTCTCAAGCAAATATTGTAACAGAAAGCTAGAATTGTTGCTACAGTGGATAATTTGATGCAAGTAATGACATTGTGATTTGGTGCCATACTTGTGTTCTTCTTATCTTGCATGGTTCTTGTTGTTATATTTTTAGAATTACTTTTAGGAAAATTGGTATTTAGAATTAGATTTTATTTAATGATGTTTATGGTTTGATATTTGAAGTGTTGCAACAATCCCTGGTCCATATTTTTCACAACCAACTGATTGTTAGTTGCCTTGCAAAGTTAGCTTGGAGCTTTATATTCATTGTGCTTAGTTCAATTGTTAGTTGCCTTGCAAAGTTAGCCTAGACTAGAATTTTCACATTTATCACTAATTTGTTTATGAATTGTCAAGACCTGACATTAGAGACATTGGGGTTATCTCTTGAAGCTTGCTGATAAACATTTACCTTTCAAGAGAGATAGGATATTATATTCTATCTGAGTTGTGTAGAAAACATCATCAATATTTTGGCGCTAGAAGGAGGGCCTGAATAAGCAAGCTAGATCAATTTTTGAACGCTATCTCTCCTGAAAGATTTAGAAGAAGAACCAGATATGTTCTAGGAAAGGAGGAATTTCAGGAATTACTAGACCGTACTAGGTCTAAAAGAAGGGGAGAATCATCATCATCCCAACCACCTCCGTCATCTCCATCATCCCCATCTTCATTAGGTTCATCTTCATCTGAGTCTGAGGACATTCCCATTCCACAACCTTAGCCAATCATAAATCAGCCATTACTACCCCCACCTCCACCAATGGATTTCCTGGCTAATAGCCCATCTCCATTGAGTTTTTCCAATTACAATGCCATGCCCAAAAACCTTGAACACTTTTATTCAAAATTCCATGTCAATGATCCCAATAAAACTGCTAAGGAACACATAAAGATATTTCATACTGGCCTTAAGGATAGAGGGATAAACCATGAGGATGTAGCATGTAGAATCTTTCCTTATTCATTGGGGGAGGATGCATTCTATTGGTACAATCATTTACCTGCTGGGTCTATCCAACATTGGACTGAGCTAGAGACAACTTTTTTGCAGAATTTTTGGATCCCCATCAGCCCTAATGAGCTCTATCTCCAATTCACTAATGTTAAGAGAGAGGTCAATGAGCCTACAACATCCTTCAAAAATGGGTTTCGTTGTGCCTATACTAGACTGCAGGCCCCTTATGTTGTTGATGAGCCTATTGCTTTAGAAGTCTGTTATGAGGGACTTGATAGTCTGACAACTACCTTTATGAAGTGGAGCAATAACCCTCCTGCTAGTCTACTTGATGCAAATGCAGAGGTTGTGAAGGTTAGCATTGATTTAAGGCAACATATTTCTAGGCCTTTACCCTCATTAGGACCCGTTGCTCACCTTAGACAAGTTCTGGATCTCAACCAAGCTCTTGAAAACCATACTCCTATTATGAATCTGGTACCTCAGTTGCCTCTGGTTGCTCACCCAAGACCACCTGTGAGACAAGTTTTACCCACAATTAGTTACCCTCAAAAAATGTGAATCAACCTCTACACATACAGCCTCAAGCTAGCTATCCCCCATACATGCACAATTTTGAAGTCTTGAACTAATCACTAAATGCCAATGTTGTAGTAGGATATTCCCAGAATAATGTGAATCAACCTCCATATAGTAATCTTGACAAGGAGAGACTAGATGAATTGTATGAACAAGTAAAAAAGTTGAATATGGAGGTAACTTACTTGAGGAACTAGAATAGTTAGTTGCAAGCTGCTCAAAGAAATATGCAGTCCAATCAGATCAGAGAAAATCCACAAGGACAACACTTTGATAGAGGGTAGCATCATGAAAGAGGATATAACCAGGACAGAGGTTACAATAATGAAATAGGGTAAACAATGATTGAGGATTTAATAATGAAAAAGGGTATAATAATGATAGAAGACAAAACTATGATAAAGGACAATCCTTAGGCCAGAACTTTGTAGAAAGCAAGGCGGTGGACAAGGGTTCGATAGGAGGCAACCCTCAGGAAAGAATAGGACTTGGAACACAGGGACCAACAATGGAGGAGTCCCCACCCCATTGGATCAACTAGTTAATCAACCTATCAATCAGTCTATCAATCAACTAGTTAATCAAGAGAAGCCTCCTAGCGGTGTATATCTAGTTGAGGTTGCTTTATCAGGATGGTGTAGGCTCCATAAAATGAGTCAATATTTTGAGTTAGATTGTCAAGAATACCAAAAAATAGCCTTAATCTTTTAGTACGAAATGGAGAACAAAGCAAACAATCAGTAAATAGTGCCATCTACTCCTTATGATTCACCGGTGTTGGTACTGAATCATGCTCCTTTTCCACAAAGTAAGGAGAATGTACTTGAAGAGGAACCTGACCAGTTGGAAGAAGAGGCAGACCAAGTATGCAATGGGGATGAAATGTCACAATTTTTTGATGAGAATCCAATGAATGACAAGGGTCCCAGAGATGAAGAAGAGGCTTTTGTTGAAGAAGTACAAACCTTCCAGAGACCGGTCAAGAAGTATGACTTAAGGGAATTGCCACATAGAGGTCCACCTGCTAGAGGTCTCTTCACTACTTCCATTCCATCAAACAATTTCAACACGCCTCTAGATCCTAATGCTAGCACTAATCCATCACTACCTCAGGATGTTGTTGATCTACTGATGCAAACAAGGAACCAGTATGTTGTTGAGTTATTGAGAGTATCAACCATTAGGAATGCAGTCTTAGGATCTTATAATGCAAGTTCCATGTCACAAGATGAATCAGTTAGTGAAAGTGTCAATAGAGCATCTAGTTATCAATCAGTAGGAAGGAATAATCAGACTCATAATCAGGTCCATGTACCTCGTGGGGATAAGGGAAAGGAGAAGGACAAATCTCAAGTTGCTCAAGTGGATACTCCCTTAACTCTCTTTCAAGGGAAAATAGATACACCTCCATTCCTGATTTTTGTTTGAATATTCTTTAAGAATTTGCATAATTGTTTACTGGAATCTAGTGCTTCAACCAATGTTATGCCTTTTCGTGTCTGTAGAGCTATGGGTATTACTCCTACTGACTCACAAAAGAAAGTTACACAATTGGATAGGACTGAAGTCAATGTTGTAGGGGAATTAAATATGATTCATATGCAGGTTGCTTCTTATCCTAGAATTCAACAGGTTATCAACATACAGGTGGCTGACATTCCTGATGCTTATGGCTTAATCTTGGGAAGAGACTTCACTAGGGCCTTGAATGGATGTCTCCACTGATCATTCTCACATGTGGCTTCCCTGGAAGGGAGTGCCAAACCAGATTAGAATTGAAATAGAACCCTGAATGAAATACATGATTACATATTATCATAATACCTCCAACAAAATTCTGATATCAGAAGTAAGTATGGGTAATTATGTGCTTGCAACTCCTTTTGAGGAGTCAGATGTGGAGGATGTCCTCATGTTGCATACAATGTCTATTGGTCTCACAAGAAAATCCAATGGTACTGGAGCCTTAGTGGAACTTGCGATAGGGCGAATATAATCATTAAAAAGATGAGCAACAAACTAAAGAGAGTGCAAATAACAACTAAAAACACCCTACACTTCAAGATTGGGCAAATGATGAACTTAACAACATAAAAATGGAACCTTTTACCTTGTAGAGTTGTTCTTTGGTTGGCCCTTCAATTGTAGATGAGATGTATGCTCCTTGATGGCAAGTAGATGCAAGATAGTTGGACAAAATGGATGCAAATGGCTAAGTGTAGATAGAGAAAAAAAATTGCAAGAGTTTGGCTAGCAAAAATTATCTCTCTCCAAAATGAGAGAAAGGGGGGGTATTTATAGAGATTTTGGAAATCTCTAGGGAAATGGATTGTTGAGATTAAGCCACCAATGATCAAGATGTAGGGCTAAGGTGAGTTGAGAACTCACAAGCCCTCACATCTTGACATGTGGCATGTGATATATCCCTAAAAGGTGAGGTGGACATGAGGTGGAAGGATAGGACATGACCTTGGGATTCCTCCTTATCCCCATGTGGGTGAGAGGACATGTGGGGAATTAAAAATTTCTCAAATATTCTCATGGGGATGAGAGAAGGAATTTTAAATTCCAAGGGGTGCATTGGGGGATTAAATGTGAATTAAAAATTCACATGGGGAATGGAGATGCCTTGTCCAAAAGGAGAAAGCATTTAAAAGGGTTGACTTGATTAAGTAATTAAGGTTGTGCAAGTACTTGATTAAACTAATTAATGACATATTAGAAGAGGGTTAGATTTCACATGTGACTTGATGTGACAAGTCAAAGATCACATGGGGAAGAGAAAAAGGATTTTAATATTCGTTGGAAGGATAAAAGGAATTAAAATTTCCTTGAGAGGTTGATTAGGCTAGTTAATGAAGGATTAGATGAGGGTTAGGTGGCTAAGAGAGATTAGAGGCCAACTTGCAAAAGTTGGAGGATGTGACACATCCTAATCAAGGATTAGGCATGTACACACCCTAATCATGAGATTAGAAGATGGATTAGGATAAGATAAAAATGATGGAGGATGGGACATATGAGGAATAAAATAAATGTGATATTTATTTAATTCAATTTATGAAAAAGAGGATTAAAGAGATAAGGTATTTATTTATTAATTAAATACCTTAGGGATTTGGTAGAATTAAGGATATTAATTAAATAATAGCGATATTACTTAATTAATGTGGATAAGGGGATGCTTAGACGAAAGGGGATAAATTTGGATAAATTAAGTGTCGAGATTTAGGTGTCTACATTTTGACCCTCTTTGAGATTGTGTTATGAAGTAGCATCATTTCAAAGAATATTAAAACATAGAACTTAGAAGAAGATGGTTAGATTGGGAAAGATGCCCCAATCATTCAAAGAAGTGACTAGGAAGGAAGATGATGGGGGTAAAGATGAAAGTTAGGGATAAAGGATGCCCCCTCGAGAGGACATGCATGTTCAAGAGAACACGAGTGTGCTCTTGAAATGGATGAGATGATGCAAAGGGAGATGAAGAAGATGCAAAGTGATGGGTAAGAAAGGATGAAAAAGGCGATAGGAGATTGGGAGGGAAGCATGATGAAGGATGAATGGATGGGGGGATTTTGATAGATGAGAGGCTAGAGATGAAATGCAATCCAAATGCAATTTGCCATCATTGGAGCACTGATTTTTGCTATAGCATAAGACACAAGATGCCAAGGTATGAAAAACCAAGGTGGATTAGTGTCTAATGCATAAAACAAACATAACAAAAAAGAAGGCTATCCCAACACCCCAAAGTCACGATGACCTTGGTCAGGCCAGGTATTGGGATAACCACAAGCACACAAGGATGCTCTAGCATAACACAAGACCTCTGAGATCTTGGTGGGTACTACATGGGACAACTGATAAGACAAAGAAAAGATCAAGATACACCACTATATTGACTAGTCAAAGCACACCGTGATATGATGGATCAAGGCGACCATGACAAGTGATGATAGGGAGCTCAAATGATAAATAAAATCCAAAAGAATCAAAAGATCACAATAAATTTGAAACGTCCTTTGCCATAGATTCAAGGGGATGGATGGGATTGATGAGGTCTGTTAGGAAGGATGCATCCTGTTGAGACCGATGATAGATACTAAACTAAAAGATCGATATGATGCAGGATATTCAAAACTAATTGGGTTTGATGACACAAGTGAATCTCATTTGTTAAGATCCAGCTAGATAAGGGCATAGCTTGATGACACGACACAAGATAAGAGACTTCGATGGATGATAAAGACGGGATAGACAATAGGAACAAGAGTTGAAGATTGATGATAGATGATAAAGGATCAGATGGACAAAGCAGAAAGACCGATGGTGGAACCCCGGGGGCAGATCAAATGATCTACCTTGCCTACGTGAAAGCACAGGGGCAATGTAGTTCGATGAAAGGTCAAAGACAAGTGATGGATAAAAGATGATGAGATAACCCTAGATAAGGGGATAAAATGATTGGACTGACATGATGGGACAAGATAGACCTATGGGATTGGATCGAAGGATGGTGATGACACAAAGCTTAGGGATGGGATAGCTATCCAAATCATCAAAAGATGAATTGGGAGGATGATATGATGAAGAGATACCAATGACAAGGGATTATAAGATGGGATGAGGAGAAAGAGATGAGGATTGGGAGATGAAAATGATTTGGTTGGATTGATGGATAGGAAGATAAGGATTTGGAGATGAAAAAAACTGGTTGGATAGATGAAAATGGATGCCATGATGGAAGGATAGGAAGATAAGGATGGGGAGATGGGAAGATAAGGATGGGGAGATGAATATATCGATAAGGAGATAAGGATAGGGAAATGGAAGGGATTGCTTTGATGGAATGAATGATGTCTCCAAGGAATATATCACAAAGGAAGATGGATGCCCCCACTCTAGATATGTCATGTGCAAGGAGGCATGAGGGATGCAATAGAGAAGGATAAGAAAATAAAGGAGTGAGACAGATGAATATAGGATGCATGGATAAGGAAGGGATATTGAAGGTAGCATGACAGGTGGATAAGGAAGATAGATAAGTGCGAATGAGGATTAGGATAGTGTGCGGATGAGGGGAATGTATGCTAAGAGGTGTCCAAAGCATGCTTATATGTTTGCCCCTATTGTTATCAAGATCACAAGGAGGATGGAAGGATTGGGATAAATGATATATTCCAATCAGGATGTGTAAGATAGGCAAGATGGAGGGGATGAATGAAGGTGATGTATAGTAGGAAGCATAATGGATGGAGGGAATGCATAGCAGGAAACTACCCCCAAGTGCAGATGGGGATTTACGCATGATGCCTGTTTGCTAGGTTTTCATCATGGTACTTATCCAAGGTGCTTGTTTGCCAAGTTTTCACCATTAGACAAATTATTTCTCTTTACTATTTTTTATTTTTATTTTTATTTTTTTTGGCTTTTTTTGGATTTTGAACTTTTTGGATTTTTGGACTTTTTGAATAGCATGTAGAAGGAGATGGATAAGGATAGGGAGGAAAATAAGTGGATTTAGAAGGCATGCGATAAGGATATGGATGAAGGACTCAAGCATCAAGTTCGATATGAGGTATTAAGAGCTCATGTTCAAACTGACTGTTGGATGTTGGTACAACCTTATTAGGAGAAATGGATTATGCAAAAGGATGAATTAGAGGGATTTGATGGGGGAGATATGTGGGGTAATGAATGGGATGTTGGAAAGGGTATGGATAAAATGATGGGGTGGATGTGTGATGGGGTGGTGAGTTCAGGACCAACATTGGCACATGTGGTGATGGATGTGAAAAGATAAGAGGACTAATGGATGGAGAATGTGAGGATAATGGAGATGGAATAGTGAATTTCAGGACATAGGGACCCAAAACAGACTTAGGAGATGAAAGGTGAGTATGGTTAGCTTTTGGATTAGCAACTTTGGATGTTCTTACAGATTTTTCATTTGATGGCATTGCATCTTTTTTCTTTGGGATCCACATGGTTTTAACTTTTGCTTTAGTGGGCCTTTGTGGCTGATGGGTTTGATTTGGATTGTGGATTTGATTTTTCTTTTCTTCAACATGTCGTATAGAGGGGACATGGGGAGCTTTAGATTCATATGGATGTTTGGATTTATGCATTTTTATGTTAGCATCCAAAGTGCATTTATTAGCAATGGGATGGGTGTGAGGGGATGGACAATGTGGAGCAATGGAGGTAGGAGTATGGGGATTACGTGTAGATGGGGGATGTTTAGGTATGTGCCTTTGTTGATCCTGATTATGGGATATGCGAGAGGGATGTTTATGATGGATGACATGTATAGGTTTTGGATGGGTGAAAGGATGAGATGAAGTGATCTTGGGATATATGGACCCAAGATGGATATAGTAGATGAAGGACGGGAGATGGTGGATGGAGGGATGTAAGGACCCCAAAATGGATGGAGCAGATGGAGGAATATGGACAGTTGTTTTGAGGTGATACGATAGAGGAGGGATGGCAGCATATGATCTTTTAGAGCGATGGGGAGAGCCAGAAGTTCTTTTGAAAAAGGCTCATTGAGACGTTAGAGGTTGTAGTCTTGGGAAATAGATCCAAGACCTTGCATGCAAATTTGTTCTTTGACTTGGATGGGCTCTAAAATACCTTGCTCATGAAGGCCTAGACCTTTTCCTTGATAGTTCATGTTCTTGAGCATTCGATCCATGATAGGATTTTTGTTATTCTAAAAACATGATGCGAGTCCATTATTAGGTGGGGCATGATGGGTGGTATATACACTATGTTTTTCTTAAGGAGGCCACCATGGAAGAATGTGAGAGTACCAAGGGGATATGCAAGCGGTGTGGGGATAGCATTTTTAGGCAATGATGGGGGATCCTGAGAAGGAGATGATGGGATAACAACATTTGGATGGGTTGTATCTGGAGAGGGAGTAGGGGATATGATAGGATCTGATTTTGTGGTAGCAGGCTCATGCAATGGAGATGGAGGTGGAGCGGTAGGATCTTGAATGTCAAGAGGATCATGGGATGGAATGGATGGGGGGCTATGATCTTGAGGTAGACTAGATGGGATGGTAGGATCTTGATCTGCAGGAGGGGATATGTTGGCATGCTTTGGATTAGGCTCTTGGCATGACTCATCGTGTGCGGGAGGCATGAAAATGGAGTCATGGGGGGACTCTTCAAGTGGGGAAGATGGAAGGATGGAGGATTCAAATTATTCTTGGGAATGGATACTAGGAGTGGAAGAAGTGGATTGGATTTGGGTGTCGTCAATGGGTTCGACAGCTCTTAGAGTAGGGGGTGGGTGTTCAATGGATTTGGTAGATGTGATGGTAGGAGATGGGGACTCAGTGGATTAAGAGGATGTGATGGTATCATCAATGATAGGTGTTGGATGGATAAGGGTCTCGTCACTAATGACCATGGATGATGGGTTGGGATGGCATGGTTCCACGATTGCAATGTGGGGAGTGGGGGATGTTTCCTTTGTTATAAGTCCTTGGAGAAACTTGAATATGCTAGGTTGAGATGGCGAGGTGGGAGTGGATGAAGGTTTATGGATTAGTGGACTAGGATTAGATGGAATATTAAGACTGGATGGAGGATTAAGGTAAGGATATGGGCATGGGGAATTAGGATAGGATGCCATGGACGGTGGATCGTTGGTAGAAGATATGGGTGGCATGTTGTAATAAAGGTATTGGGATGGTGGATTAGGATGGGAAGATGTAGGTGTTGGATTAATATAGGGAGATGTGGATGTTGGATTAGGGTAAGTTGATGGGTGTGTTTGACTAGGACAGGAAGGTGTGAATGTAGGATTAGGCTGAGCAGATTGGTATGGAAGATTAGGGTATTGGGTACATGTGGATGAAGGATTGAGATAAGAGGATGTGGATGGGGGATCAAGATAGGGGTATTGTGACGACAAACTAGGATAAGGGGATGATGTAGATGAAGGATATGATGGATATGATGGACATCCCTTGTCAAAGGTAGCATAAGGAGTGTGATTAGGCATAGATGAAGACATGATGGGATAGCTCGATGGGGTGATTGGATTTTGGAATGTGGGTGGAGAAATCTTACTAGCAATGATAGTGTCAAGGGGATCTATGTCATATACCTCTTGATCAACAAGACTTTCATTATCATCATTGACGTAATTAGGGTTTCCCTTGACTACTATTGATGGAGAATAAGGATTCATAATGATGAAAGGGATGGAGGATGGTTTTTGATGGGAACAGACTAAAGGTCAAGCTAAAATTTTAGGTTAAGCTCAGATCGGGATTGAATTAAAGCTTAGATTAGGATGATTAGATGATGCGATGGGATTGATTTTGATGATCGGATTTGATTACTAAAGGATGACCTCGACACTCAATTTGCTTTGAGATGGAAGTAGATTGATTGTGTCAAAGGTGATTGGATAGGGATGTGATTGGATACAATTGGATTGGATTGATTGATGATTGATAAGATCGACTGATGAATTGGATAGGATGATGAAAGAGACTTTAAACGCTGTTCAAAGATTACCCTAGGTGACTTAGGATGATGATTGATCAGATTAAATGATAAAGAGATGATTGCAGCACTGAAAACTCTTTGAGATTGAAAATGGATTGATTGGGCCGACAATAATGATTAACTTAGGATGGATGATAATCTTAAGTGGATGTTGATGATGACAATCAGATTAGACACTTCGGTCAATTTGGATAATGGCTCGAGATGAAGTTCAAGGGATTTGGATGGGGAAAGTGATGATTTGATTGGGGGAACGAATGATAGAAATGGATGAACAAATACTCAAAATGGGCAAACGATTGATCGGGACTGATGAACGATTGCTCAGAATGAGTAAATGACTGCTAAGAATAGATGAATGACTCTTGGAACGAGAAGATGAAAGCTCAAAATGAATGATAGATTACTCAAAACAAGTAGATGATTGATCAGGATTGTTGAATGAGAGTTTGAAATGATTGAAGGAGGTTTGCAATGGATGAATGTTTACTCAAAACGAGTAAAACAGATGATTAGAATGGAAAAATAAAGCTTGTGATGAGAGACGAAGGTTTGAAAAAGATGAATGTTTACTCAGAATGAGTAAATGAATGATTGGAATGATAGAACAAGAGTTCAAAATGATAGACCAAGATGTGAAATGGATGAATGTTTACTCAGAACAAGGAGAGGAAGACTTAGAATGAGCGAAAGAGTGCTCAGAATGGATGAATGACTCTCAGAATGAGGGGAGGAAGACCCAGAATGAGCGAACAAGCTCTCAAAACAGATGAATGACTCTCAAAACGAGGAGAGGAGGACTCGAAACGAGTGAAAGAGTGCTCAGAACAGATGAATGACTCTCGGAGCGAGAAGAGGAGGACTCAGAACGAGTGAAAGAGTGCTCAGAACGGATGAATGATTCTCGGAACAAGGGGAGGACTCAGAATGAGTGAAAGAGTGCTTAGAACAGATGCTTGAATGTTTGTTTAGGATGGTGAATGGACATATGGACGTTCAGAAAAGGGAGACGAGGGATGAAAAAGGGGTCCCAAGCAACTTCTCAAAATTAGGGAGTGGTATATGTCATCGGAAAGAGCACGGAAAAATGAGAAGAATTGTTTTTGAATGGAGTCAATCGGATAAATGGTGTGGAAATGGCAGCCCCGAGAAGAAAGAGCAGAAGGTCAGGTCCACCACAACATGAGGTCAAGTCCACCACAGCATGAGGTCAGGTCTGCCACCGGGGTCAGGTCTGCCACCGGAGAGGTCAGGTCTACCAAAGGATAAGTTTAAGCTTCATTTTTTGATGGATGAGTAAGGCAAAGGACCCAAAATATAGCAAACATTGATAAAAAGATTTGTCTAAACTGAAAATGACTGGTTTTGCACGAGAAAGACAATTTAGATAGCACAACCCTAAGATTAGTAGAAACAGGTATGTCCAACAAAGTCTTCTACTCTAGGATGAACATGGTTGCTAAGGAGTCCTCGATATACACCCAGTACGTGAGGCCCAAATTGTGAACACCAACCCGTTACAAGCGTGAGCCGGGAACCTTAGCGAGATACTAAAGGCTCAGACCAACTCTTCATGTTATCTTGACGCTTTGCCAATTACAACGTGGTTGGATTGAGGTACAACTTTTGCTCTCCCCCTTTATATAGCCCACCAGTACGCGTGGTTGGAATCGTCCCTTGGGGTGATGAAATCCCCAAGCAAGTCCCACTAAGAAAATGGAAATACGGTGACTCAAAGGACTTGAAAAGCTACAATTTCTCGTCACCCAGGATCGCCAAATGGTGCAAGGGGATTGGATACATCAAATAGCCTTCCACAAGCACACCAAACAAGGTTTGTTGACCCCTCTAATTAAACTATGTGCCTAATTTACTAAAGAACAATTGGTAAAAACTTGAAATTTCACCTTCGGGAGGTCAAGTCTGCCAACATAGGTCAGGTTCATCAGGTCTGCCACCGGAGAGGTCAGGTCCACCACCGGAGAGGTCAGGTCTGCCACTGGGGTCAGGTCCGCCACAGGAGAGGTTAGGTTCGCCACTGGAGAGGTCAGGTCTACCACCGGGGTCAGGTCTGCCACTGGAGAGGTTAGGTCCACCACCGAAGAGGTCAGGTCTGCCACCAAAGAGGTCAGGTTCACCATCGAAGAGGTCAGGTCCACCAATCTGTAACCTGAACCTGTGAAAATGCCAAAAACAACAAATGTGAAAGAAAAAGACCTATTTGTGGGTCCCACCGGGCATTCCAGAAATGTGATAGGGTGAATATAATGGTTAAAAAGATGAGCAACAAACTAAAGAGAATGCAAATAACAACTAAAAACACCCTACACTTCAAGATTGGGCAAATGATGAACTTAATAACATAAAAATGGAGTCTTTTACCTTGTAGAGTTATTCTTTGGTTGGCCTTTCAATTGTAGATGAGATGTATGCTCCTTGATGGAAAGTAGATGCAAGATGTGAAGTGTGAGAGGCAAGATAGTTGGACAAAATGGATGCAAATGGCTAAGTGTAGATTGAGAAACAAAATTGCAAAATTTTGGCTAGCAAAAATGATCTCTCCAAAATGAGAGAAATGAGGGGTATTTATAGAGATTTTGGAAATCTCTAGGGAAATGGATGGTTGAGATTGAGCCACCAATGATCAAGATGTAGGGCTAAGGTGAGTTGAGAACTCACAAGCCCTCACATCTTGACATGTGGCATGTGATATAGCCCTAAAAGGTGAGGTGGACATGAGGTGGAAGGATAGGACATGACCTTGGGATTCCTCCTTATCCCCATGTGGGTGAGAGGACATGTGGAGAATTAAAAATTCCTCAAATATTCTCATGGGGATGAGAGAAGGAATTTTAAATTCCAAGGGGTGCATTGGGGGATTAAATGTGAATTAAAAATTCACATGGGGAATGGAGATGCCTTGTCCAAAAGGAGAAAGCATTTAAAAGGGTTGACTTGATTAAGTGATTAAGGTTGTGCAAGTACTTGATTAAAATAATTAATGACATATTAGAAGAGGGTTAGATTTCACATGTGACTTGATGTGACAAGTCAAAGATCACATGGGGAAGAGAAAAAGGATTTTAATATTCCTTGGAAGGATAAAAGGAAATAAAAATTCCTTGAGAGGTTGATTAGGCTAGTTAATGAAGGATTAGATGAGGGTTAGGTGGCTAAGAGAGATTAGAGGCCAACTTGCAAAAGTTGGAGGATGTGACACATCCTAATCAAGGATTAGGCATGTGCACAACCTAATCGTGAGATTAGAAGATGGATTAGGATAAGATAAAAATGGAGGATGGGACATATGAGGAATTAAATAAATGTGATATTTATTTAATTCATTTGATAAAAAAGAGGATTAAAGAGAAAAGGTATTTATTTATTAATTAAATACCTCAGGGATTTGGCAGAATTAAGGATATTAATTAAATAATAGCGATATTACTTAATTAATGTGGATAAGGGGATGCTTAGACGAAAGGGGATAAATCTGGATAAATTAAGTGTCTAGATTTAGGTGTCTACAGAACCAGTTCAAAATGATGATGAATCAATTGAAAATAATGATAATCAATTGGTGTAGGGTGCACAATGCTTCCAGTTCAAAATTGGACTTTTGCTTGTGCCAAGTTGCAGTGGAACAAATACAAAAATGTATCAACCCCACTCCAGTAGTGAAAGTTGATATCCAGAATGTTCAAAAGGATCCCAAAGGAAAAGCATAATACCTTCTAAAAGACCATCCAACAACAATAGTGCAAGTGAAAAAGCAAGGAAGTCTACAATTGCTGGTTGTTGGACTTTAAGATTCGATGGGTCCAAATCAAAGCAAGGAGCTAGGGCAGGTTTCAAGCTAATTAGTCCAAGAGGTAAGATATTTTTTGCTGCTCATAGACTTCAATTTCATTGTACAAATAACGTAGCAGAATATGAGGCTTTGGTTCATGGACTGTTAATGGCGTTGAAGAAAAAGGTTAAGATCTTGTAAGTTTTTGGAGATTCTGAATTAGTAGTCAAGCAAGTTAGGAGACAATAATCTTTTCATGATAGAAGAATAACCAACTATAGACACAAAGTATGGGATCTTATTGAAGGATTTGATGCCTTTAATATTCAGTTGATTCCAAAATGTAAAAATTAGACAGCTAACTCTCTTGCCCAGGCAGCCAGTACATTGCAACCTCTATCGCTGTCTGGATTAAAGAAGTTTACTATGGAGCTGACCCAAGTAGCCTCAATACTTGACAATGCCACCAACTTCTAGGTATTTCAAGATGACAAGCATATCTTAGATTTCATTAGTATTACAGATGTATTTGCTTCTCAAATCATTGGAAAAACTGAACTCCAAGAAGTAGAGATGGACTTGGATAGTGTAATTAATTTGAATACCAACACTATTCCTTGAGGAATGGTGCAATTAGAAAGGATCTTTGATCTGGAAAAGGTCAAGGAGCAAGAACATGATACTAGGAAGGAGTCCATCAGTGGACAGTGTGACAAATATAAAATGGGAACTCAGGATGATGTCAAAAATATCTTTATTGGCAAAGTGTGCACTCCAAAAGAAAGAAAAGGAATCATTGATGCACTTCAAATATATATAGATGTGATAGCCTGAAGTTACGAAGACTTAAGGACTTATGATACATCAATCATAACCCATAATATCCCTCTCAATCTAGGAGTAAAACCTTTTAGACAGAGACAAAGCCCTATTAATGCTTTACTAGAACCCATAATACAGAAGGAAGTGCAGAAACTATTGTTTGCAAGAATAATATTTCTAGTCAGACACTCTACTTGGGTTGTAAACCTGGTTCCAGTGTGAGAAAAATGGTGAAATCAAGCTATGTGTAGATTTCAGGAACCTAAATAGAGCTTCAGAAAAAGATAATTATCCAGTACCCTCATTGGATGAAGTACTCCAGATTGTCAATGGATCTCAGATGATGTCTTTCCTAGATGGTTATTCAGGATACAACCAGGTCATGGTGCAATATGAGGAAAGGCACAAGACTACTTTCACCACCAAGTGGGGCACTTTTGCATACAGGAGGATGCCCTTTGGCTTGATTAATGCTAGAGCTACATTCCAAAGAGCCATGGAAATTTCCTTTAAAGACATAATTGGTAAGTGCATTATCATTTGTATGGATGATCTAACAGTCTTCTCCAAGAAGAGAGGTGATCATATCTCAGATTTGTGCAAAATTTTTCAGAAATGCAGAGAGTTTGGGATATCTCTCAATCCAAAGAAATGCATCTTTGGAGTAACAGAAGGAGAGTTGTTAGGACATGTTATATTTGAAAAAGGAATTGCCATTGATCCAGAGTGAATAGAAGCTATACTCAAGATCCCACCACCTATTAGCAAGAAAGAAATGAAATCGTTCTTTGGCAAGATCAACTTTGTGAGGAAGTTCATCATTGGATTTGCAGAAATAGTCAAGCCTCTGAATGAAATGCTGAAGCAGGAGGCCAAAGTTGAATGGAATGTAGAAGCAAAGGAAGCATTTGTAGAGATAAAAAGGGCTATTGTTGAAGCTCCAGTTTTAGTGAGTCCAGATTATGCTAAACCATTCTATATATATTTGTTTGCTTCTGACCACTCCTGTGCTACTATGTTAACTCAAAAGTATGACCAAGGAAATGAACATCCCATCACATTCATGAGTGCACCATTGAAGGATGCAGAGTTGAGATACCCAAGTGTGAAAAAGAAAGCTTATTCCTTAGTCAGGGCTGTAAAAAAATTTAGGCATTATATCCTCAGAAACAAAATCTTTGCCATAGTTCCTAATCCTGTAGTTAAGTTATTGTTAATGCAGAATGAGCTAGGAGAATGCAAGGTTAAGTGGATAACTATGTTACAAGAGTATGATATTGAGATTCAACCCATGAATCTGGTAAGAGGGCAGGGGCTTACTAAGACAATGGTGGAAACATGCCCCGATCTTACAGCTCATAACTACAATTTAGTGGATGTTTCTCCTGGCGAGTGGTATGATCACATCATCCATTATCTTCTGACTCAGAGGTGCCCTGATCATCTAAATGCAGTGCAAATAAGGGAATTACACTTAAAGAGTGACAATTTCATGCTAAAGGAAGTTGTTTTATATAAGAAAAATCATGAGGGTGTTTACTTAAGGTGCTTAGGAAAGGAAAAGTCTAAAAGAGTGATGTTGGAATTTCATGACATATATGGTACATGCCATGGATCAACCCTTCTACAACAAACTAGATTTTGAGAGCCAGTTACTATTGGCCTACACTATTTAAGGACATACACAACCACGTCAGAACTTATCATGTGTGTTAGACTACAACGACCAGAGAGAAGTATGTTGCACTCCCACTCCAACCAATCTTTGAGGTAAAACCTTTCGCACAATGGGGGATGGACTTCATAGGTTCAATTAATTTTCCTTCCTTTGTAGGTCATAGGTATATTCTTACTGTCACTGATTATTTTACAAGATGGATTGAGGCCCTCGCTTGCAAGCAATGTACTTCAGAGGTACTAATTAATTTCATCGAATCAGGTATCATTAACCATTTTGGATGTCCTATGTCTTTAGTTTGTGATAATGGTCCTACATTTTCATCGTAATTGGGCTTTTGATCATGGGATTATCATTAAGTTTGCATCCAACTATTAACCTTAGGGTAATGGTTTTTTTGATTCATCCAACAAAAATCTCCTAACTATTATCCGCAAACTGTTAGAAAGAAATCCGAAGGATTGACATACCCAACTCAGATTTTCTCTTTGGCCAGATCGTATAAGACATAAGACTTCTATAGGAATATCACCTTACCACCTGGTTTATGGATTAGAGCATGTATTTCTCATTTAGTTAAATATCCCTACCTTACAATTCATTAATGAATATTATGATGAGGGAAATAAACGTGAGGCCAGACTTGCTGAATTATTACGCTTTGAGGAAAAAAGAGATGAAGCCCTAGAAATTTTTTTCAAACATCAAGGGGTATTCAATAGATGGTTGGATAAAAGAGCCAAGGTAAAATATTTTAGGATTTCTAACTTGGTTCTTTACTGGGATAAAGCCCATGACCGTAAGGGGGAGCATGGAAAATTTGATAAACTTTGGCTTGGTCCTTACCAGATTTTAGAAATTCTGGGAGATAATGCTTTTTGTTTGAAAAATCTCATTGGAGAGGATATCCCACTACCTGTCAATGGGTAGTATTTGAAGCATTATTTCCAGTCTTGAGCTATTTTCAACTCTCTTCCTGTATATAGTTATATTAGGTTTCCTTTATGTTTTGTTTTCTTTGCTTTGTTTTGGTTAGAATAGGTTTCCCTTTCCGCTTTGCTTTTGATTTGTTTTGTTTTTTCCTGGATGTGTTACACCTGTATGGAAAGTATATCATTACTTGGGACTATTCTAAGTATTTTATTGGTGGATTTTAATCTTTTATCTTGAAAGGATGGTTGAAGTTTTTTGCTATTGCCAAACTGTTTGAATGTTTGATTTATAGAAGATGGGTCACTGGTCTTGATTTGAACTTGAAGTGTTCTGAAATCTTATATCTTTCATATATCTTAAGAATCCTGATGTTGTCGTAGGATCCTTATGAAGTCTTGACAGGTGAAAAATCCTATTTCTACTTTAGTGCCATTATGGTTCTCAACCTTGAGTGTGAACTTCATTGTTCACAGGTTGAAATAAAAGTGACATAGCAAAGGCTATCAAAAGAAAGAAAAGTGAAATATTGAAAATCAAAAGAATGAATTCAACTTATCAGGAGTATCTGAATATCTCTATCAGGGCTATAGATGCTTGATTGGCAATAGATCTATGTTCGAGAGAGTCACAATGATAACCTCATTGGGGCTATAGATGCTTGATTAGAAGTGAGGCTTTATCTAGGTTTCTTTTGAAGTTAGAATCTTTACGTAGCTTGTTTTGACTAAGCTTGGTTCATGCAGTAGCTTAAAAAGGTAAATGAACTCATATGCACACACTTGGATTTTTAGTTTATGGATGGTTCGGTATACTCTTTGGTTCTAATTTTTTAATCTTTGCATTTTGAATTTTTTGTCTGATAGTGAGACTAAAACCAAAGATTCTGGGTTCTTGATTCCTATCCATCATCAAATGGTTTGGAGAATTTCCCATCAGAGTCACCATTTGTTGTGCAGTTTTTTCACAATGCCCCACTGAAAGCAGGTTCTTTCGCTTTAGTTTTGGTGTCTTGGCCCTTTCATTTTGAGGTTTTATCTTATCTTGGAACATGTTAAATGTTTATTTTAGTTTCCCAAGTGATTCCCCTATGTTATTCATTGAAAATATTAAGTTCTGGGTGAATTTTGGGTTTTTACCTTGGTTCGAGACTTTCCACCCCAGTTGGATTTTCTCGAATCCTGCTTGGACTCTGATTGAGCACTCTAGTTCGGAGATTTTTAGTCTTTGCAGAATTCTGCATGGGCTGGATTTTTCCTAATTTTGTCCTGTCATCAAGTTCCCAGTTTTTCCTATCTTGTCGGTGGCATTAATGTCATCTGTACGAGGTTTGAACGATGTATTTAACCTATCTCCGATGACTTTTGCACCATTATGCTTATTTTTTTCCATCAATTGAACTGAGGAGTGCATTCTTGGAGTTTTCTCTTTGAGTATTTCATTGGATTTGAAGCATTGACTTTGAATTGTTCAATTCAAGTGGTGATTTCTATGCATTTTTGTTGATTGTTTTTGCCAGGCTCCATTAAATTGGTATTTTCTGCCTCATTTGATTTATGTTTTGTCAAATTGGTATGTATTCGATTGCCCTACTTTTTATTAGTGAATGATTAGCATTTCCTTGGCATTTTTTGGTTTTCTTGGGGTTTAATACTCTTCAATATTCAAACATTTTCATGGCTAGGGTTGCATAATATTGTTTGATTTATGGTCTCCCAAGTAGTTTCTATGATTGTTCATTTTCTTGCATTATGAGGATTTGTGCTTGATAAGTTGAGAGTAAACTCTTGTAAGGAATTAGTGCTTGAAATACTTGAATCCTGACCTTGCATGTGTGTTAATGGTGGATTTGTAGGGTTTAACTTAGGGCATCGCCATTTAACTTTAATCCACTTCCCAATTTCCCTCAAATTATAAGAAAATCTATAGAAGGCCCATACCAAGCTTGTCTCAGGCTTGGGTTCTTGAAAATTTATGATCTTTCCATCAATCTAGGCAAAATCATGATTTAGTGTCGCAGTTTTGGTTTCATCCTTAGTCCGGGATTTTCCCTCTCTGATAGATTTTCTAGCTTTAGCAGATTATCTCAATCTCCTTCGATTTCCCAGAATCAGCATACTTTTCAAGTTTTACCTTATCCACGGATTTCTGTCGACTCTGAATTTTCCCGAAATCCTTGGCTCCCTTTTTTTCCCAAAATTTGCAAAGTGTCTCTACCTTCATGGAAATCCATCCCTGGTGGATTTTCCTAGAATCTAATGAAATATGATGGAATTTGAAATAGCATGATGTGTTAATGGATGTCCATGCATTTTATGATTATTTCATGCTATATTTAGATCTCACATGATACATATTGATTAATAATGATTGAATTGAATTGCTAATAGGTGTTTTCTTGATTATTTCACTAGAATCCGTTTGGCCCGGAATTCTCTGAAATTCCTTCCTAGCTTGGATTCTGCAGAAAGTCCTGAAACCTGAAGTTTAACATGATCATTTTATATGAGGTTTAATATGATTTAATGATGATTTTGATTAGTTAAAATTTGTTGGTGTGATCTTTATTATGTTTATTTTGTCAAGTGCAAACTGAATCTATCAAGGTAACAGTTGGAAAGGCTAAGGGTGACATGGAGGTATCTTCCATATCAAAAGCAAAAAGAATAAAGATAGACATCAAGAGTAAGATCACTTTTGTCTGGTCAGAGGTAACTGATACCAATGTTGGACTATGGGACTATGAGGAGTTCAAGGCCAGAATGGTAGCACAGGACCTTCCTCTGGTTTCTAAGAGGATGTTAGAATCAAGATTGGCACATGTGGTTGGTTTTCCTTCCATGGTGCAATGTTATGAGCTAGTTCTTAAGTGCGTTAGTCACTATGACAATGATACACAAATAATAATTGGTCCTCAAGGGAGGATTGTGGCAATCTCGAACCTTGTTTCCATTGCTCAGACTTTTGATATGCCAGATAGATCCCATGTGGTGGCATTCAACATGAAGGAAGCTCAAGAATACTATGAAGAATAGACTATTAAATCTCAACAACTTATCAATTCATGGGTGGAGAAGCCTAAGTCTCACTATTCCAAATTTCGTAAGCAGTTATTCAGGGAAAAGTTCAAAATGGAGTATTATGATGCCATCACTTTTCTCAGCAGGGCAGTTGGATTGAAGAATGCTGGCATGTTTGAGAATTGGATGTGCCATGTGATTGTGAGAATGGAACAGGAGAAGACTGATTACCATTGGGTAGGTGTCATTAGTAGAGTGATTCATGAGCAGTTGTCCAATCTATTGCAGACAAAAACCTTCACAATGACTGCGTACTTAGTCTATGCACTTGCAAGATTTCATCCATACAAGGGGTTGAGTACCAACGGTGTCTTTGGACATGATATTATCTATGAGGTCTACCCTCAGTTGCATTTGGGAAGTTTGAGTTACACGAGGGTGAATGATGCATTCACCATGCATATCACCATATTACTTCGGGGAGCAGAGCATGTGAGTATTTCAAACCAAGCTAAGGAGCTAATTAAGAAATATGGTGCTTGGTTCATTCAATTCCCAACCTTCTCATACATCCACATTAATGGCTATCAAAGGGCTCCATATAGGCTTCCAAGGTATCCCATGGATTATGTCATACTTTTGGAAGTCACTCAATAGATATGTGACTTTGATGCTATTGTCAAAAGGGAAAAACATAAGACTAGTTTTGGTGGAGACTTCCCCTTGAGGATTGGCACTTGAGAGGCATGTCCTATTAATTCTACCCAAGCTTTAGAGGAGGAGATGAGCACTCTTGGATTATATTTCCATTCCAAGAGGTCTAGATTTGATATGATAGGTGAAGCCCAAAAGAGGGCCAGTAGAGGGTATAGTCACAAGGTTGATCTGGAAGACTATTGGGCCAATTGTAGTGATGAATTTGAGGTCAAGAAGATGAAGTTTTCTCAATTTCTAGTTGAATCAGTCTGACTATATAATGTGAAGGAAATGTCTAATCATTTTGAAGATGATGGAGACCTGATTCAAGGTCATGCTTATGAGGCAGTAAAGGATCGACTGATTGGTGTTGTGGATTGGATAGAAGAAGAGAAGAAAAAACTAAAGCAGTTAATGGATCTAGTTACTAAGTTCAGCAGAATGTGGATAAGGCATAAACTATAGGAGTTGTAAAATGAAGGTGTGCAATGCACCTATCATCTAATGGGAGATTTAGATCCTCACTCCACTTGTGAAGAGTCAATTGAATAGGATCCTATGGGAAAAGGTAAGATGGATTCCCCTTTTAAAATCAAGATAAAAGGTGTTCAGGAGGAGGAAGTCCAAGAAGTAGAAAAGCAGAGAAATCCAATTGCTAAGAAAAGGTCAGGGACTAAGAAGTCTAAATAGAAGGAAATTGAAAAGAAGGGCCCTGAGATTGATGTTACTGTGCCTAAAAGGAGAAGAGTCATAAGATTGTCACAGAAGGAAAGATCCAAAGTAGGAGAAGAAGTTACCCCATCGGTGGTAAATGTATGAATCTCAAAAGAAAAGGCACACCTGTGTACACAAGGAGGTCTAGGAATCCTTCTCCCAAGGATAGTGTGCCTAAAATAGACCTTCCTCTAGTTATTTCTCATGAGGAGCAGCATGATGATGTTCCTTCTGCCCATGAAGCTCAAATTAAACCAAGTGAATCTAAGAAAGTTGAATGTCATCCAGACACTGAAGGGGAGGAATTTCATGAAGGTGACCTTTATAGTGCAGAGGCTGAAGTTTAAAAGGTAATGCAGTCTCCCTTGGTTGCATATGTAGAGTCACCAATTATGACTGAAGAGGTTGAATCACCTATGAGAGAAGAAGAAGCTGAAAAGGTTTCATCACCTGAGAAGAAGGAGGAACATGTTGAAGAAAAGGAGAGTATGGCAAATGAAATTCCTAAGAAGTAGAGTTTGAATGAGGAGGCACCTAAAGATCAATTAGAGGAGGAGAAACAAAGCATAGTGTAGTTGGAATCTACTGCTCCAGAGTGGTTGGAAATAGAGAGAAAGAGAAAACAAGTTGTTGTGGAAGATACTCCACCTAACTGGGATGAGTTACTAGCCAAGATTGGAAAGGAGAAGGGTAAGAAGAAGGCCAAGGTCATCTCAAGGATTGAAAGAGATGAGGCAAGTAATAGAGTTGTCCACATTGCCACCCCTGCTCTAGATAAGAATAGAGATGAGGTATCTGCAAAAGACTATAATGTGCAGACTTTCAATTTCGGACCCACTTTTGCTAAGTAGGATATTGAAGATTATCAGGGTTCTAGCACAGTTATCCTAGGGATATTGAGGAGAGAAATTCAAACTAAGTAGGAGCTAAAGAAGGAAAATGAAAAACTATGAAAATACTTGGAGTATCTCATGAAACCCTTGCAATCTATCAACCCTTCGGCTTCTACTGCAAAACCCTTACCCTAAGAAACTATCACCAAGCTTGAAAGAATGAAGGCCTCCACTCTTGCTACTACAAATTGGTTGCAAGGGGTGCAAACAAAAGGAAATGAGTCTATCAGGGACATTCTATCATCTCGAAAGGATGCTACAAGAGCCATTGATTGGTTGAAAGAGGTGTTGGCTCAGGACAAAGAAGATACAAATCTCTTGCTACAGAAAATGAAAAGCCTCATGGAGTACACCAAGGATAAATTAGTAAATGATAAAATTCTCCATTCCTCCAAAGTTGTTGAACCTTGGGAGTGGTTTGAAGCATTGCAGATCAAGCGAAAGGTTCTGAAGAAGATTTACAAATAGAGGAGGCAGATTTATGATACCCTATTTGGTGTGTATTATGGATCCATTTCTTTCTTTGAGATTATGATAGGGAGAAGGAAGATTACCCCTAAGTATTTGAGTTTAGAATAGTTGAGAAAGTGGTGGCATGATGTTTATGCTCCAATTAATGATGACTTCATTACTAAGCACCAGTTGGATGATGTGGCCACCTACATTGTTGTTATTGATAAATATCTAACATATAAGGTCAAGTGGGATAAGTTGGTGAACAGTCAAGGGAAGAAATTGCATCAATTGAGAGGCGATGTAGGGTTTTTCCTTGACCATTTATGGCTAACTTGGATGGGGTGCTTTTGAAAGTTCATGAAAAGTTGGATCGAAATAAAGACAAAGGGGAAGGTAATTAATGATGGGCTACATCAAGATTTGTGCTTCCCTATTATTTTAGCATGCATTGGTCCGAGCTGCATTGGAGATCCCAAGCTGACCTGGATGAAGTTCATGAATTTAATGCATATTTTATCTCATTTTGAATTTCTCTTGGCTAACTTGTTCTGCCTAATTATTATTGTAAAATCCTATCTAGGTCGACATGTTTTGGGGGTTCTATAAATTTGGCATTTTGACTCATTTGTAAGGGTTAAGAAATTTTAGACATAGATAAATAGAGAGATAGTTAGAGCAAATTAAGTAGAGCAAGAGTTAGCAAGTAGTTGTTCTCAAGCAAATATTGTAACAAAAAGTTGGAATTGTTGCTACAGTGGATAATTTGATGCAAGTAATGACATTGTGATTTGGTGCCATACTTGTGTTCTTCTTATCTTGCATGGTTCTTGTTACTCTATCATTAGAATTTCTTTTATGAAAATCAGAATTTAGAATTAGATTTGATTTAATGATGTTTATGGTTTGATAATTGAAGTGTTGCAGCAATCCCTAGTCCATACTTTTTGCAACCAAATTATTGTTAGTTGCCTTGCAAAGTTAGCCTGGACCTTTATATTCATTGTTCTCAATTCAATTGTGAGGGTTTACTTATTTCAATTGCAATAGGGTTGTTTGAATGAATGTTCATGATTTGAAAATCTTAACACCTTAGAAGATTGCATTATTTCTATAAGATTGTAGATTCATCTGGGTTAAGTAGAAATCAATTTTGAGGGATTGGTCCATTTCGAGTGTTTGTCAATTGCATTGTTAATCTTAGGTTTAATATTAAGTTTAGAAGTCTCTTTGAAACCCTTATCTTTTGTTATTTCTTTGATTATTGGATTAAATTTAGGATTGAAGTATCATCATATTACTAGATCTGATAAATTGAGATTCAATATTTTTGCTTGTAGTAAGGTCCCATTGTGATTACCAACATTTTCACATTTATCACTGAGTTGTTTATGCATTGTTAAGACCCGACATTAGAGAACTTGGGGTTATCTCTTGAGGCTTGCTGATAGAGATTTACCTTTCAAGAGAGATGGGATATTATATTCTGTCTGAGTTGTTGTTGTGTAGAAAACATCATCAACACATTACCCCATTCCTATTTCTCTAAATCCTCTGCTGGGATATCATCGAGAAGTCATTGGAATGAGCGCAATAAGAAAAGTCAAAAGATAAAGACAAAGTAAACAAATAAGTTGATGCTCTTCAATACCGCTAACCAAAAGAGGATGTGTTTTCTAAGGATAGGAAGCGAAAGTATTGCCAAAAGATAATGCCCATTGTAGGAAGGATTCATCCTAGGACATGTTAGTGGATGGCGGCACATCATTTTTTTTATCCAAAGCATTCTTTCAAATGAATGATATGGGACCAATTTGAATGATGATTTATCGACACAAAGAGTTGACCAACTTGTTTACGCATTGACTTAGACCTAAGACTTGATGATTTTAGTTTTCACTTTCAACCTATTAGACTTGCTTTTGATTGTCTTACCAAAGATTGAGGATGGAAATCATTTATTATGAGTGGTGTTATTGTGGGTGTAGGTGAGATGAGATGGATATATTTTTTCTAATATTTGGATGTTTTTGGAGTTTTACAATGTTTTGAGGTTGTTTTTGGTATTTTTCAAGATTTTGCAAATGTTTTGGTTTTTTGATTTTCTAAGATTTTGACCAAGAGACTAACCTAAAGACCTATCCTAGGGGCCTCGAGGGTTGATCAATAGATTAGCCTTGCCTACGTTATACATGCAGAGACCACGTAGTTCGACTGACGACTTTGATAGATTTATAGATGGTGATACACATGATGAGATGTCAGTTTATTATGACGGATTCCTATAGGAATGACCTAAGTGTCTCGGGGGATGATTAAAGATCAACCTTTCCTACGTTCAAGCTCAAAGATGACGATTGAAAAGAAGACCTTTTTTTTTGGGATTTTGATGATTTTTTGATTTTTTGGATTTTGTGATTTTCTAATGTTTTTTGATTTTCTGATTTGAGGATTTTAAGGATATACACGAATCCGATCTGATGAGAACATGCCCCCAACATGATACAATAGACTACTTCAATAAAGGTAGGACAAACTAACCTTAAGGATGGGCCGAGTAGTACTAGGAGGGATCATGATACAAAAACAAGACCAAGCTATGGTGCAGATGTGGGTGGATGAGTGATGAATGCAAATATGAATACGATGGATGATGGAAGTGTAATGGACAGATGATGTAGAAAAAGTTGTAAAGATCTTGGTGGATGGAAAGTGCTTATTTTATGAAAGGTGCCTATTTTCCAGGTTTTCACCAAGGTACTTGCCCAAAGTACCACTGAAGTGGTTTTCACTAGACAATTTTTTTTTTCTATTTACTATTTTCAATCCTTTTTCTATTTTTTTTTTGAATTTTTTTGTTGTCACCAAGACGCCTATTTTTTCCAGGTTTTCACCAAGGTAACCATTTTTTTAGGATATTTTCCTATTGTTTGGATTTTTGGTTCTATACGTTGAAAGATTTAGGCATAAAACTTTTTGAGGTGAGAGCTATTCATGGGCTCTTGCAGAGGTTCCCCTTCAGGTGTTGATAATTGATATGCCCTTGAATTGTAACTTGTTGTGATGAAGAATGGTCCCAACCAATTGGGTTTAAACTTTCCTTTGTTGCTTGGGGTTGGGACATTCTTTTGATTCTCCTTTAATACCAGGTCTCTGACTTGGAACATCCTGCTTTTGATTTTCTTATTGTAGCTTTGTTTGAGTCTATTTTGATAGATTTGCAAATGATTCAAAGCATCTATCTATCACTCATCCAGTAGCTCTAGCTCATTCAATCTTGACACTCAGTACTCTTCATCTGTGATGAGGTTCTACAGTGATATCCTCAGTGATGGGATTTTGATCTCAATGGCGAGTATTGCTTGTGATCCATAGACCAGGGAGAAGGGGGTGGTGTTGGTGGGTGTGCGGATGCTAGTTCGATAGGCCCAAAGGGTGGGATTAAGCTGCAAATTCCAGTCACGACCTACATCATTCACTATTTTTTTGAGGATTTTCATAATTGTTTTGTTTGTAGCTTCTACTTGGCCATTGCCTTGGGGATAGTTGAGAAGTGATGTTGGATTTTGAATTTTTCACATAAATCATGAACCTCCTATTTCTTGAATGGTATTCCATTATCTGAGATAATGGCTTGTGGAACACCATATCAACAAATGAGATAGTTTAGGATGAACTTTGAAATCTGCTTCCCAGTTATGTACATCATGGTTATTGCTTCCACCCACTTAGTAAAGTACTTTGTTGTGGTTATGATGAATTTGTGGTCGTTAGATGAAGTGGGTGTGATTTTTCCAATGAGATCAAGTCCCCACTGCGAAAAGGGCCATGGTGTGATGATAGGATGAAGCTCTTGAGCTTGAGCATGGATGAGATGCCCATGCTGCTGACATTGTAGACACTTTCTGGCATGAACATGTGCTTCTCTTTCCATTGTGGGCCAATAATACCCCATCCTCAGCAGTTTCTTGGCTATGGTCATTCCACTTGAGTGCAAACCATAGCACCATTATATACTTCAGTTAGAGCAGTTAATGCCTCCTCAATGTTTAAGCAATGCAATAGGGTTCCTTCTATGCTCCTAGAATGACAAATTTGAATGCTTTTTTACAAAGGTTCATTTTAGGTTTGAGGGTAGGTTGACGGGAATGACCCCTATGCGAAGGTATGTATAAATGTTGTGATACCAAGGATTGTCGTAACCAATGATTTCACACACATATTCTAATTTTGGTACCTCAAATACAGGCACGAGAAGCTACTCAATTAGGAATTCATATTTTGGAATGTTGTGGGAGATGTCGAGCAAGGATCCAATTGTTTCCATGGTGTCTGCTACTCTGTTGATTCTAGGAATCTGCTCAAATGTTATTTCAATGAAGGATTCTTTGAGAATCTCCACCAATTTCTTGTATGGAGTAAGCTTGTTGTCCTTTGTCTGGTATTCATCATTCACTTGATTTATTATCAATTGGGAGTCTTCATATACTTTGAGAGCTATAGTGTTCCACTGCACTACTATTCTGAGACCTATGGTTAAAGCCTCATATTCTACAATGTTATTGGTGTAGGGAAATGCTAGTTTGTAGGACCTTGGTATGCAATCCCCTTGTGGGGTGATGAAGAAGACACCAGCTCTTGATCCATGCTACGTGTATGAGCCATAGAAGTATAGTTTCCAGTGGTCAGCTATGTTGAGATTGAAAATAGATTCATCTGGAAACTTCGAGATGAGAGGATTCTTTAAATAGATTGGTGCTTCTACAAGTTGATCTGTGATGACTTAGCCTTTGATTTCTTTCCTCTCCACATACTCAATGTCATATTTTGACAATATCATCACCCATTTGGCCATTCTTCCTATGAGCATTGCCTTTGATAGTAGATACTTGAGAGGGTCAATTTTGGAAATGAGTTTTATTTTGTGTGCCAACATGTAATGTCTAAATTTTTGTGATGCAAAAACTACTGTGAGGCATGCTTTCTTGATGAATGAATAGTTTAACTCATTCCCAACCATTGTTCTACTGATGTAATAAATAGCCCTCTCCATTCCATTTTTTTCATGCTGAGCTAGGAGAGCTCCAAGGGCTACTGTTGTTGCTAACACATATAAAATCAATGTTTTTCTTGGGATTGGTGGCATTAAGACTGGTGGTATCCATAGATATTCTTTGATTTTGTTGAATTCCTCTTCACACTTGTTATCCCATTTGTACACTACTCCCTTGTGGAGTAGGTGAGAATATGGGTTATGTTTGTCTGCCAATTATGCTATGAATCTTCGAATGGATTGGAGCCTACCTTGGAGACCTCTTAATTTCTTTAATATTTTTGGTGCCTCCATCTCGAGGATTTATTTTACCTTTGCTGGATCTACCTTGATACCTCTCATTGACACTATATATCCTAGCAATTTTCCTGATTGTACGCCATAGATGCACTTCTTTTGGTTTAATCTAACCTTGTACTCTTCTAGCGTGTCAAAGATGGCACTTAGGGTTGCTATGTGATCTTTTCTCTTTATGGACTTAGCTAGAATGTTGTCAACATAGTGTTCAACTGTCTTATGGATTATGTCGTGGAATATCAATATCATGGCCCTTTGATATGTTGCTCCTTTATTCTTTAAGCCGAATGGCATCATGTTCCAATAGTATGTCCCCCATGGACAAGTGAAAGTTGTTTTATGTTGGTCCTCTTTAGCTATCATGATCTGATTGTACCCTGAGAATCCATCCATTAGTGACAATATTTCATGTCCAACTGTCATGTCTACTATCATATCAATGTTTGGCAGTGGGAAGTCATCTTTTGGACATGCCTTATTCAAGTCTTTGAAGTCTATGCATATTTTGATGTTTCCATTTAGTTTTGAAATAGGTACCAAGTTTGACACCCATTTTGGGTAATCTATCGATTGGATGAATCTTCCATCTAATAGATTTTTTAGCTCCATTTTGACTAATAAGGTGATTTGAGGGTGCATTTTTTGAAGCTTTTGTTTAAGAGGCTTTACTTTTGGATATATTGCTAAGTGGTGAACCATAGTCTCTGGATCAATCCCTGGCATTTTAGCATAACTCCATGCAAATTTTATCTATCTTTCTCTTAGGAAGGCTGCTAGGAGCTCTTGCTCTTTTGATAGTAGTGGTTCCGCATAGAATGTGATATGCGGGGTTGCCTCTGTTCCTAGGTTGATCGGATTGCATTTTTCTGCCAAGACTACTGATTTTTCTTGATGAAGGGCTCTTAAAGGAAGATTGAATCCCCCATCCCCAAGAGCATTAGAGAGTTTTTCACCATTGGATGCATCCTTTCTTTTTACTTTTTTCTGGTCGGAGAGTGCCACAATGTGTTTTTCACTCAAGGACTTGGATATTATTCTTAATTTTTAACTTTTGCAAATGAGGGATTCAATCATTTCCCCATAATAGGCATGTGTATCTAGATCTATTATGAACCATTCTTTGTGATCCCCATCTGGAATGTTATCCCACAATTCCATGAATTCTAAGAGTGCCTCATCATTTTTGAATTTATCAAGAACTAGTGGTCCTCATTGGTCATAGTCGATGAGTTGGGGATATACTAGGTGGATCTCATGATTTTGGTTGTCTTTTTCAAAAGATAGGGTTCTAATCATGAAAAGAGTGGTATCCTCAAATAGCATAGGTAATTTGGTCGTGGTATCCTCATCATCACTACTACTACAGACGTCAGTTATATCAAATGTAAAGTTATCTATGACTCTACCTGTAGACACTGGTAAGTGTAGTTCTACTGGGGTTAGCTGAGGAGGATTATTAACCATTCTAATTGGAGGACCTCATCCATGTATGGTTATACTCAGAGGGGTACATCCAAGGCAAAAATTTGTTATCGATTGTGTCTATGGCATGATAGGTATTATAAGCCCATTGTTATTTTGTCCAAGTCTTTGATTTTTGTCATAGCCCATTGCGAGCATCATTTGCAAACCCTTGCTTATGTCATCTATTGGTAAGTCAGCTACTGGTCCTTCATCTTGATATAGCATATGAGATTGATCTGCCTCAATAACTTCTCAGCCAAGATCCCCCCATCTTGTAAAGGTGGGATAGTCCACAAGAGACATTTGGGATGTGCAGACTTCATTTATTTGTGGATGTCCCCATGATCTAGGAGATTGTGATAACTCTCCTACCACAAAATAATTATTAGGGAGCTTGTAGTTTCCACAACCGTTATCTTGGATGATGACCTTGATGTCAGAGATGGTGGGAATGGTGGGAGTGGTGGGTGTCTCTATCGCAAAAGTGGATGCGAGAGTGGCGAGATCGATGTATGGTGTGGATGGGCCCTAATCATTTTTTTGGTACTTGGGGAATTTCGTAATACTTTTCTTCAAGGCTTTTGCAATAGGAGAAAGGTTTAGGATCTCCATGGATGGTGACTTCTTGTCCCTCATGTGTAAATTTCACACATTGGTGGAAAGTTGATGCTATTGTTTTCATCACATGAATCCATGGGTGTCCTAGGAGGATGTTATATGGAAAGTCAAGGTCCAAGACCTAACAAGTGGTTTCCATGATGGCGGGCCTTACTTGAATAGGGAGTTTGATCATGCCTTGGGACACTCTTTCTTTTTCATCATATGCTCTTATTGTGATACCCTTTCCTTTGTCGATAGAATCCTTTGATATTTTCAATTGTTTAATGAGGTTGAGAGAACATATATTCAAGCCTGCACCTCCATCTACCAAGACCCTTTTGACTTTTCTCTTGTGTATGATGGCTTCCAAGTGAAGTGCACAATTGTGAGATGGTTGAGTGGGGAAATCTTGGTCAAATAATGTGAGGAGATTTGGCATAATGATATTTTTGACCATATCTTGGAATTGCTCTTTATCAAGGTCTGTGGGGACAGTGGATGAAGCCAATGCTTCTTCAAGGATTTTCCTATGGGGAGATGGGATTTTTAGCAACTTCATGATGGAGATTTACGATGGCATTCTTTTGAGTTGATCTAGGACATTGTAGCCATTGGGGACAGATCTAGATGCAGGGGCTCTGTTTGGCTGGGATGATCCAGTGATGGTAAGTTTTCCACCTCTTGTTGTGACTCCACAATCTTTAGCATAGGTGCCCTTGATGGTGATGACCATGTAGTTTTCATCTAGGGAGGCGACAACTGTTTCATACACATGATTTATGTTTGAGTGGGTGCCTTTCCCCTTTACTTTGTTATTGTTATTCCCTTTATTTCCATGATTAGGCATCAGATTTGTGTATATCTTAAGATCTTGGTTTCCTGTTGGTTGTTCCACGTTTGTAATTCTTTTATTGATGAGATCTTGAATTATGTTATTTAATCTCATGCAAATATTGATGATATGGCCTTTGATTTTATGGAACTCACAGAGTTGGTTCTCATTATACCAAGGAGGTTTCACATCTGATTCTTGGTAATTCTCAAATGTAGGAGCCTTGATGAGTTTTTCGTCTATCAACTTTTTCATATGTCTTCAATTAGTTCCCACAAAGTGGTTTACTTTTGCTTGGGATAACTCTTGTTGCACTGGGGTGGTCCCCTTTGATCACTGAGATTATTGATTGTCAGATTGTTGTGTGGTTGTTGTATTGTGTGATGATTGTTTTGGTGTTGGATTTGGATTTGTGGTGTGGGTGTATTTTGGCGAGGGGCACTAATGACCACCTTGGCATCAATGGTACCATCATTAGTAAAAAAAATTTCCTTGACCACATGTGAGGTTTATCATTATAATTGGAGGGTGGGTGGTTGTTTTGTTGTTTGGGATATGAAGTTGATCCCACAGGTTAAGTCATGAGGGTTCATTCGATGCTGAGTGCCTTAGAGATCAACCGATCATATGTGGTGATTCCTTGAACCTTGAGATGAAATGCCAAGAGGCCTTCAAGGTTGGCTATGATGGTACAAACTTGTTGTTCTTTGGGGATGGTCCACTTGCTCTGATTGGCCTTGGATTGCCATTGTTATAGGAATGAGGTGAATGATTCACCCTTTCCTTGTTTCAGAGTTTTGAGTTCCTCTAGACTAACATCCATTGGAATGTTGCATGCGTAATTTTTTATGAATGTGTCTATAATTTCTTGGAATATCCTAATGCCTAAAGGTAGGCGAGAGAACCATTCCATAGCGTGACCAACCAAACTCCTTGGAAATAGCCACATCAGATAAGTATCATCATATGCCACTTCCATGCAATGAACCTAGAATTCCCTGATGTGATCTTTAGGGTTTCCCATCCCACGATATTTGACAAACTTGGGGATCTCAAATACCTTGGGGAATGGTTTCATCACTAGGCTCCTATCAAATGGATAGGGACAAAAGTTTCTTGGTGTTTTTGTTGTTCATCCTAATTGAAGATCGAGCATTTGTTGCGAGAGCAACCTGATTTGTTTTGTTACGTCATTTTGTGGATCAAGGGGTGGGATGAAGGTGTTTTGGAGTGTTTCAATTGTGGGTTGGATGGGTGGGTTGTTTGATGTTTTGTTCAATGGTATCTATATGTTCTACCAAGCTAGGTAGGCTTCCACCTGTTGTATCAACAACGCTTTTTGTTGATCTTGATGTTGTTGTGCTAAGATTTGTGCTTGCTATTGTGCTTGTTGTTGTTCCAACAATGCTTGTTTTTGTGCTTGTTGTTGTTCCAACAATGCTTGTTGTTGGGCTGCCAATTGGCTTGCTTCTTGTTTCTCTTGATATTGCTTTATTGCTTGCTGATATGCTTGCATTTGTGCTACTTGTTTTTCTGAAAGAATTTATGCCTGTGCTTGTGCGTGTTGTGCTTGATATTAGGTGTTTTCCTGAGCTTGAGCTTGTGCTTGTGTTGCTTGTGCTTGTGCCACTTGTTGTTGTAATAGAATTTTTCCTTAAGCAACCTTTTCTGCTTGCAATGTGGCTTGGGATGCTTGAGCGGCTTGTGCAACTTGAGTGGCTTGAGCGGCTTGCGTAGCTTGAGTGGCTTGAGTGGCTTGTTGTTGTTGTTGTTGCAATGAGGCTTGGGATTGTGCGATCTGTTACACTTGTAATGTGGCTTAGGGTGCTCAGGCAACTTGCACAGCTTGAGCGGCTTGTTGGGCAGCTAGTTGTGCAACTTTTTGTTTTTGCACTTGTTGGAATGCCCTTTGAAAAGCAACTTGCAATGTCACGTTGTATTGGCTTCATGTTGTGGAAGCTGGTGGTGGTGGGGGTAGTGGTGGATTTCGAATGGTGTTTATGGTGAGCGATGGTGTCATGTTGGTGTTTTGAGTGATGGATGGTGGTGTTGATGTGGTTGGTCATTGGGAGACCATGCTTTGCAATGTTAAGGGGGTGTTTGATGATGCTGCGATCACTTTGTGCATTTGTCATCTATTGTTGCAATATTGACGACAAGTTTTGAGTGTTTTGCATAATGTTTTGATTGATATTTGGGATGTTGGCTTGATTGATAGTTGGTAAATGGGGAGGCCATAAGCCAAGGAGTGATGTGGATGATGATGGAAATGGTGGAAGAGGTGGAAATGTGAGGGGTGAGAGTTCTTGTGAAAATGTTGTGGTGTCGAAAATGCCCCCTGGTTTGAACATATCTCCCTCTTGTAAATTTGTGAGGATAGAAGTTTGAGGTGTTGCATGGAAAAATGATGATGATGGATCATGATGGAAAGTGAGAGGAACATTCTTATGTAATGGGTTTTCGAGTATTTTTTTTTCCAAGATGGTATTTGCATCCAAGTTTTGATTATTAACAAGGGGGTGTGTTTGAATAGCATTGAGAAATGCATTTCCCTTATTAACATTAGGTTGGGTTGGAGCAAAATATGTCGTGATTTGTGGAATGTTTTGTGTGATGCTTTGGGATGGGGGTGTAGATGAGATGGGAATGGTGGATGAGATTGGAGGAAAATATGTCTCCACTATGGCACTCACATCGAAATTTGAAGGTAACTTGGCCCCTTGTTTTGCTAGCTCAAGCATGTATAATGAAGGGTTAAGCCTCATCATGATATTGATGATTTTATGGTTTTTTGAATTTTGGAGCATTTCAGTTATTTCTTCATGAGACATCCCAAAGGTAAGATCCTCTCCTTGGTTTTCCTCTTGCATATTTTGTGATGATGATATGGTCAAAGGATTGCTTGATTCAGTGGGATTCATTTCAACATTTTTTTGGCTTAGATCACTTGAAGTGGGTGTTTCTTTGTTGGCTTCCATGCTCTTCTTGTATTGATATCTAGTTTGAACCATAAAACAAGGATCAATTTTCAAGAATAGGAGAGATGAATCTCTTGATTCTTTGAATTGATCTTTACTTTATGCCCAAAGTAGAAATTTTTAGGATATCTTGATGATAAAAAGGTGATATGATGATGATGTAAGAGATGGATGATGTGGATGTTATAGTCTTTTGATAAATATTGAAGGAGATGCTAGGATTTTGGGACTTTCGAATATGTTTCAGATTTTGATTTTGATTTGATTTTGGATTTGGGATTATCCTTGATTGATTGATTTTTTTTTGCTTTAATTTTCAAAAAATAGACCCTAATATGTTAGATGATTATCTAAGGGATAGATTTGTTCAAAGGATGATAATTTGAATATGTGTAGGGAGAAGGATGCATCTACCCACACCTATTCAAACAAGATGATAGTTTAACTAAACATATGAAGAAGGATGCATCTACATATACCAAGCTAAACAAGATGATTTTGATAACTTTGACTAAGCATATGCAAAAGGATGCATCTACACATACCTAGCCAAAGATGATTTTGATAATTTTTTCAAGGATTTTATCTCAAGGATTTGATGATTTTTTATTTTTCCAAAAAAGTCTAGCATTAAGGATGATTTCAAGATTTTCCAAAAGGTGATGGTGAAATGATGTTTGTTTTGATCTTTGAAGGATGGGTGAAAAATATTTTGATTTCATTTTGATCCTAAGATGAACCTAAAAAAGACACTTTGTTTGCCTAGACCTAGGTATTGAAGAGCATACAATGCTTCTATAGTGATTCAATTTGTGCATTTATTTTCGGATTTTGAACCAATGAATTTTGTTTTGGGATTTGGAATTCTTTGAGAATCGTGAGGCTTCAACACACATGAAAGTTCATTTTTCTTAGCTTTGCTTAATGGCTTTATTTTACCACAAACACTTTCTTTGATTAAGTTTCTCGAGCTAAGATGTCCAATGTCTTAATTTCTTCAAATCCCACAAAATATGTTATGTGAAAATTCGATGAGCTCAAGGAAAGGGTTACCTATCGTTTACCTTTAGTAAAAAAATTAAGATATAATACAAATGTTTAGAAACCTCTAAGGATGTGAATCCCAAGGGCAAGCAATAGCATATGGATCGGGTCAATTGTATTTGTCTCCTAAAAGGGTTTGAAATTTTGATGAAGATGTTAAGTGTTTGTTTTCAAGATGTTTTTGTACAAGAAAATAATTTTGAAGCCATGAATAAGTACAACCCTATGGATGTGTAAGACAATATTTGTTGGATTCCCACTTGGACAAGTCCAGCTACGCTTATCTTTAGTGAATGGTTAGATGCTTGACCCCACTGGCTCCCCTCCATGACTCATTAATGTCAATTGGGGTAGACAAGCATCAACACCCATGAAACTCCCATGGCATGCTTTCCATTTCTACTAAAAGACTGTCAAAGTGTGGGGTGGCTTCAGAACGACCGTTCTTGCACCAACAAATAGATCAAAGGATTTTGGAAAATTCTAGAACATGGTTTTTAATAAGGACTTTCCGTTCGTGGAGATTGACCCATACGACAAGAGTCCCCTTTCAGATCCATCTTGTCAGAATCAACCATGTGATATTGGCGTTTACTCCAATAACCACATTTATATCCTAGTTGAAAATACTCTTGGATTTAGAGTGTTATCGGTTGAGTTGTTCCCTTGGGTGAGTACTTTTTCCCCAAGGCAGGCCCTCTAGGATAAACAAAAGTGAGTAAAGACAATATCCGTAACTCGATCAATATTTGTTGGCAAAAAAGAGAGAATGTATGCAATAATGCCCCACTCACACTTGCACAATATTTTGTTCAATTCTTAAACCCAAAATGAAATGTGGAGGTGATTTCTTTATCTCAACCTAAAATCATGAAAAAGGCCTTTTGATTCTCAAGATCGCTATAAAGCATGAGAGAAGCACATACGTCCTTTTTCAATGAGGTTAGTTCAAGTAAGCCTTCACAAAACAAGATAACACATGTTCATTACAGATCCCCAAAGCAATTATGAATTCTTTTTAAATCACCAAAAGACAAATGATAGACATTTTGTTCAATTTGTTAACCAAAGAAACAAACTCTAGTATGTTGTGATCCTAATGTTCGTTTTATCCCTTACACAAAAAATTTGAAAAGGTTCTTTTTAAAGCCCAAATGAAACTAGTGTGCTAAGAAAGAAGTGATAACAATTTCTTAAAAGTGTTAAACAAACACTAAAGTGTTTAAAAACACTTTGATCTTGTGAAATATCATCCTCATGCTTCTCCTTCTTTCATTTTCCATTCCAACCTACAAGAGAGAAAAACTAGTTAGATTCTACAAAATACAGAGATTAAAAAGTAGAAAATAGAAGATAAACTCATTAATGACCAAAAGCATGTGCTAGAATTAAATTTCCACTTTTTACTCCTTGCCAGTGGCGCAACTCATGACTGTGTTAGAGTTTTATTTCTTAGCAGTGCTATACAACGTCACTTACTAGTTAGCATTGCTTTGTGTTGGGGATAGTGAGGTTAACCACATCGTACTTTTGCACAGTGTCACAGTTTGATACTTTTGAAAAATCTGGGGGTTAGAATGGTCAAGTAGCACAGTTAGAAATTCAAATTTTTGGGCGGGAAGACTCCAACATCACAGTTTGAGTTTCCAGCGGTGATGTATGGCAATGCTGAAGAGTCAACGGTGTTAAAACAGTGACATTGAGCTCTCAACGTGGGAATTTTTCTGTGTACAAGAAAAAATGTGGAATTTTGTGAGAAAAGTGATGGAGAATGAGATGCTACCCTCCTTCTAGTGCCAAATGTGTGAACCCCAATCCAAATACCTGCAAAACAATGGGAACAAACACATTAAGTTAGAGATTTCAAGCATGAACAAGGATTCCCCATGAAATCCATTTACAAAATTCAAATTAGGAAAGAAAATAAATGAAGAACACAATGAAACAAGAAAATATAGATTCAATCCTAGTTAGAATAGAAAACATATGATCCCATGGGGGAATTGGTGCCAATTTGATGTGAAAATTGGCCCTTTCCCAATTCCTAAGAAGAAAGCTTGATGTGTTGAAGAGATTTGATCCAATTTGTTGATGAAGAATGAGATCTCCAAGCTAAAAATCTGCAAAAACCTAGCTAAGAACTCAATGGTGATGGATGAAATTTGATAGATATTTGAGCATGGTAACTTTGCATAATTTGTGGATGATAAAATGAGGATATGAGCTCTTTATTTATAGAATTTCAAGATAGATGAATGTCCAAATTTGACCAATGTGGGACTAACATTCATCCAATGGTAAGATGTCACTTGTCAATCCATGAGTGGATGGAGGATGTGCAAGTTTTGAGGATTGTGCCAATAAATACATATTTTTGAATTTCAAATTTGTTGAAATGACTTGCAAGAGGGAATGGAAAATGCAATAAATGCCACTTGGCTCAAGGAAAAGGACATGTAAGATGGATTTATTTCCTTGTTGGATGTACATGTTGACTTGGAGTTTTTGAATTCAAACTTGGAGAATATTCCAAAAGATGCCTTGTGAGGAAAATATAGATTTAATAAATGAATTAAATCTATTTTCATGTGCAACTTGCAAAATCTAGAGGATGGGACATGACAAGAGATTAAATTAATCAAGGGTTAATTAATTTAATGAGAGATTAGATGATGTGACCTATTTGACTCAAATTTATGGATTCATTTAAATCAAATAAGAGAGGAATATGATAAGAGAATAATTAAATAAGGATTTTGATTTATTTAATTAAAAGAGATGGTGTTAGATCAAATTAAATAAGTTTTTAATTTATTTAATTTAATAGATAGACTTTAGAGATTTAATCAAATAACATTAATTATTTAATAAAATAGGTATAATTAGATCAGATGGATTGATTTAATTAACAAAAGAGAGAGACTTAATTAAATAACTAGTTTATTTAATTAAGGGAGGAATATTGACGAATTTAATCAGATAAGGAGACTTGATTAAATGGTTAGACTGAGGGATGATTTAGGATGAAATGATGTTAGTAGTCAGGATCAGGCGCATAATGTCAATTGATATGTTCTACGTGTCTACAAGAGTAATTGGATGATATTTGTTCAATAAGTTTAAGAAAATGTTTATTTACCCCTCCTCTCAATATCTTGGGTATTCAACATGTGGTATAAAAATGAACAAATTGGACGAAAAAGCTATATTTTAAGGCCCTAGGGAGAGAAGGGTTTTATTGGTAGACAACATTTCATTAGGGATGGTGTTGTACCAGTCACAGGATGGGATATGTTCAAGTATTGGTTTGGAAAGAGGTTATTTAATGTCCCTACCTACAATGGATGGAGATTTGATATGGGGAAATTGGTTGTACTGAATTTCTACCTGGAGATTGATCTTCTTAAGGCTATAGAATCAAATTATGATCCCAATGTCTTGGTTGTAAGATGACACACTAGTCAAAATGATTGACCTAACCCACAAGGTAATTATTGAGGTATTTAACCCAATTCCTAATGCAAAGGATCACATCAACCTTAATTACCTAAGGGATGATTATGAGTACAATAATTCAACCTTCAAGGTCACCACTATGTCAATTTTCATGGTAAGGGGAAAGGGAAAGAGCAAGATAAGGTTATCAACATGAGATCAAGAACTCTTCTCATCTAATATGTTTGATTATTACTTTGAGAGGTCATATTTCACTCTATTCTAAATTATAGGGTTTGACCGTCCCAAGAGGGTGCCAATAGCCTCTATGTATATGGTAGCAAACATTCAACATGTTTTGGTGAACAAGTTATATGATTTTGGCTCATATTTGTCAGATAAAATTCACAAGGCACTAATTGTCTTAAAGAATGGTGAAATAGGAGTTATATTTTGGTGGTACTCCTTGGTGATGTAGATGTTCTTGTTCAAAGGATTTGACTATTTTGGACAAGATATGGAACTAAAGATGAAAGGTCATACAAATGAACTCCTTCCTATCAAGACATCGAAAAACCACATAGACATACATGATGCAAATTGAAGCTTTGCTACTTTTATGAATCTATTTGGTGAGAATTTGAGAGGGTTTTTTATAAGGAACCCACCAAGGATTCCAACAGAGCTTCATAATTTTTTGAGACCCAAGGATAGGAGGTTAGAATTGAAGATTAACCATAATTAGGATGATATCATCCCCTATCTAGAATACAAAATTTTTAGAGTGTATGGAACACATGTTACTCCATATGTGTTCCCAAGGTGTGTGCCATTAAGGCTTGGTTTTCTAGAGGTAGTGTGGCTGCTAGGAAATGTGGAAGACTCACACCTAGCGGGAATGAAGAATGGATTTCTTTTTCATGCTTACAAAAAAAAATTAGACCTTTTTATGGTAAAGGATGGGTGGAAGGACATCCTCATAAGGATTACACCCTATAGGATGAAGAACTATCAAGCAAGGAATCATGATCCTAAAGGTTTTATGGTAGCATTGAAGGATAGGATTAGAAGTGGGAAATTTTTGCATAAGTTCTATTTCCATGAAGATATAATCAAAAATGTTTTTGATTGGGTCAAGGCAGAGGATAGAAAGGTGAAGTGGCTAAAATTAAACAAATTAGAAAAGGCCAAGAAGGAGAAAGATCCAAAATTTAAACGAACTTTTATGGATATAATTGATGTATTTTTGAGAATTTAGGCAATATTATAGAATTTTGACAAGGTGATTAGGCACTTAAAAGAGGAGAAGGAAGTTGTTGATGAAGGAAAGTTTCCTATTGTTGAGGAGAGGCATACCTATCAACCACCCAAAAAGTTGTATGTTTTCTCAATGAAAAAGAAAAAGGAAGTGGTGAGAAAAGAGGACACCATTGCTACTCCTACTTATTCAAAGGACTCTAGAGAACCTTCTTCAGCAAAGAAAGCACCATAATATCCACCTTCAATTCACCTCCACCTCCAGTTTAGGATGTCATTGAATTGGATTCACCTCCAAGAGATCCCCAACCTAAGAGAAGAAAAGTTTCATTAGCAGGGCTAGTTGATTACTTCCTTGATTTGGATGAGGAGGTTGTTGTTACAAAAGATGACATTATGCAGAACATGCCTTCACCCTAAGGGAGGTAAATCTTCCAATGGAACAACTAAGGCTAAGTAAGGATATTTTAACTAGCATTGATAATGCAGATGATGTTAGGGAGATGGCTTGTGACTAATTCATGAGTGATGATTCATTTGTGAATTCTAAGGTTTTTGAGGAATTTTTTTGGAGGGTGAAGAGGGATGAGTACAATTAAAATGTGTGACTAGGCATGATAAATTTTCCAAATTTTCCTAGGGATGTGGTTTCCTCCAAGGTCCTGGTAGAAATGAGGGCTAAATATAAAGGAATGACACCTATTGAGGGCAAAGAAATAGTGAGAAAAAGTGGAGTGTTACTATTGCCTAAATGGGACATAACATCAACTATAACATTTTGACATAGTTAGAAGGAAAATCTCAAAGGAAGTTGAAATATATGTGGGGTATTATGTGTATTGCAAGGATCAACCTTTAGCCTTTATTGGTAAACATTGGAAATATGGGAACTGGCCCTAAATAAAAATAAGCTTAAGGTTGCAAAACCATCTACATATTTAAGAGGGGGGTCGATCATAAAGAGAGTTTTTGATACCCCAATGGTTGAAGTAGCTACCATGGTAGTGAATGTTGTACAATTCACTAAGGCCAATGTGGACTCATTGCAAGAAAAATATGAATATGAACACAAGAGGTATAATGACTTAGTGATTTCTTACAACAAGGATGAGCAGAAAATAAGGGAGCTAGAATTGCAAAATGAGAAGCTTCAACAATAGTTGTAAGTAATGCAGGTAGGGAAACCAATGCCACAAGTCCAAAAAGATGCTCCATCCTCTCCACCACCCTGTATTGTTCACTCACACCCTCCCATACAATCACCTCCTCCACCATCTCTTGAAATGGTGGTGTATAATGAAGATAATGTACCATTAGCATATATGGGCCCAAGTACAACAACTGCATGTCCACAAATAAACGAAGTCACTAGAGAAGAATTGATTAAGCAATTGGAGGTATATGAAGAATTATTTGCATTGTATAATGACAAAAAAAAAAATATTGTTACAAATGTTGTGGAGCATTGTTTATCTAAGGCAATAAAAAGAGTGAGAAGTGTTCAATTTAATTATTCTTTGAGGTTTCATTCAATAAATATGTTTGAAAAGGATAGATCAATTGTTATCCCTTTAATGAAAACATGGATTCCTAGAGTGGGTGTGTTGAAGAATATGATTATAGGATCAAAACATGACCAGAATAAACCACTAAAAATTGCTCCAACCTATAAAACAATGAAAAAAAAAATTGAACATCAAGGATTAGTGGATCCATTAGAGGAAAGGATTAGGGAATTGCTAAAGCACTTTGATGAGAGTGATCTTGGCCTCCTACTATAAATTCTTAATAGTGATGGAGCTATCAAGACCTATGAGCAATGGAGGGATTGTATGGATGTTATTATTGCAACAAAGGCCACTCTTATTTGTGAAGAAGGAGAAGTTAAAATAACCATGCTAAATGATAGTATGAATACATTTTCAGTCACCAATACATTTTTGGAAGAGCTTGACAAGGATTCCAATCAAATAATGACAAAGTATGGTCCCTATAGGACAAAGTTAGATGAATTCATGGCCTTCAATCAGCCTATAGAAGAGGACTATACTACATGGGATAATACATATAATAATATTCTTGATTTGTAGTCTTCTCTAGTGGTGATGTGGCAACAATTTTGGTCTATTTTGAGACACTCAATGGTTTTCAAGGTTTCAAAGGCATTATCACTACTATTTTGTCATCTTGTGTACTAGGGTTTTGTATTCACCTACTAGGTCAACTTTCTCAAGTCTACAACAAGAAGAATGAAGAATTGTAGTGGCAAAGGCAGCAACTAACCATTTCAGATATTTTGTGAAAGCACCATGGATGTAACAAATTGTGTAACTACTTTGCACTCAGAATATTCTCTACATAAGCTCATAGTTACTCTTGTAATTTTGAAATGTAATTGTATGTCAAATGAAAATGTGACATTTGTAATGGCTTGAATATGCTTTCTCCCTTGTTTTATAAAAGGGAATTCAAGGCCATTTACACAAGTAATTGTTGATTGATTTTGAAGAGCTATTGTAATATAGAGCACAAATACTATTTTGTCTAAGTCTTTTCTAGGCTTTGAAGTTTTGATTCTTTTGATTGTTAATGTTATATAACAATACTATGATTCCTTCATGCAAATGGATTATTTCCATGTCCAATTTTCTCCATTGTATACTTCACATGAATTATGAATGAAATGAGTTAAAGATCATTTAATTAATCTTTGGTGTCTTTCGTCTGAGTGTTTGTTCATTGCTAATGCACTTGTTCAAAGAATAAGTTAAATTTTCTTTAACATGAATAAAGGTTTATGTGACTGCATGCAAGGATAACTAACTATTTTTATTTTTTTTTCTGAGTTAAATGGTGTAATAAATCATTTAATAGCTCTAATATGATAGATATAATGTTGTTATAGGTTTTAAATTGCATTGTTTAAGAATCCATACCATGGAATAAGGCACTAATTATATAAGTTATGTCTATGTTACAATTTTCCCAGTCTTTCACAACGACTACATTTAAAATCAAATTAAATATTTAATTTCTATCAAAATGTATGTTTTGAGTGATGTTCTACCATATTCTCATGTTATAAGATTTGCTATATCTTTAAGGTTTTTCATCTTTTAAGCAACACTTATGAGAATACATATGTTAAAATTACAATGTATGTAATAATTGAAACAAGGGTATATAAAGATACATTATACTTGGATCACCCTCTTGGGTTTTGTAGAGCCCAAAGTGTAGAGGAAAAGTTTAGCAATCTTTCAAATGTTCATTGGCCAATCCCTCCATAGAGTTAACCATTGGAAATGGAAAATTTATAGATTATATGAGAGATCAGTTTGGGTATTTGAGAAACACCAATAGGCCATACTTGGATAAAAAAACCAAATGACCAACTCCTTGGAAACTTCCTTTACCATGTTCTCACATCATGCACATCTATTGAAATCTATGTGTGTGGTTATAATTAAAGATATTCCATTAATATAAATAGGTGATTTTATACAAGTCAAAAATTATGCTAAGAATAGAGTGTACCATATTATGAATTATTGTACTAATAATGATCAATCCATCCTTGAATATATCTATGTTTATGATAATATTTCATGGGTTTATCAAAAGAAGGGATGTTACCTAATACCCAACTTGGATGATTATTTTGGAAGAAATCTAGGAATTTTTTAAATCAAACATAATACTCCTAAATTTCCTCTAGAACTTCCACAACTTGAAGTAGGAAATGCCTCTTTAATAGAGGAAATTATTGAGATAAACATTGTAACACCCAAAAAAATTAGGAAAATAAAACTTGGAGTAATATTGCGAACGCCAATTGTAGACCTACATAAACACAACAAACAATCACACTATTAGATTTATATGCAAGTTAAATCAACATTCCCCATACAATTCATTTATAATGCACAAAATAGGAAATAAATGAATGCAACAAAGAAGGCTATTAAATCCTATTAAAGCAAGAAAACTCTTAATCTCATGGGGGAATTGGTGCCATTTTGATGTGGAAAATGGCCCTTTCCAAATCCCTTGTAAGCTTGATGAAGATTTGTTGGTGATTGAGGCTCCTTGATGAAATTTTGACATAACCTAGCTATGAAACCATAAAAACTATGAACACTTGATGAAATGGATGAAATTATCTCTACGTATGAAGATAGAGATTTTTCAATGAAGTTGTGGATCCAAAATCCAAATGAGAGCCTCTTATTTATAGATGAGAGTGATGGAGAATGAGGAAAAATGGATGAATGAAAGACAAAAGACAAACCAATGACAAGATGCTACTTTTCAACATGTCAATGGAGGAAGGTGGAGCACATTTTGATGAATGTGCCAATAAATGATATTAGGTGGAATTTCAAATTTATGAAATGACATGTTGGAGGGAGAAAGAAATAAATTAAATGCCACTTGGCTCAATACACAAGGACATGTAAGAGATATTGAATGCCTTGTTGGAAGGACAAATCCCTTAAGAGGGATTTTCAAATTTTGAAGAATATTCCCTTTTGATGCCATGTTTAGAGAAATTAGAAGATTTAATAAATAAAAGAAATGATTTATTGAGAAAGTTGCAAAATCTAGAGGATTGGAGTGATTAAGATTAAGATTAATCAAGATTTGATTAATTTTAAAAGGAGATTAGTTGATGTGACAATTTGATTTATATTTTTGGATTGATTTATATCAAAATGAGAGGAATAAAATTTAGACTTAATTAAATAAATATTTTGGTTTATTTAATTAAAAAGGAGATGATGTTAGATTAAATTAAATAAAGGTTGATTTATTTAATTTAATAGAATGACTTTGGAGATTAATTAAATAAAGTGAATTATTTAATTAAAAGAGGGACTATAGGATTAATTAAAAAATGATTATTTAATTAATAGAGATGATGACTTAATTAGATAAATAATGATTTATTTAATTTTGAGGTGGAATACGATGAATTTAATCAAATAAGGGATATTTAATTAAATGATTAGTAAAGGAGATGATTTAGGATGAAGCAGTGTTACTCAAATCAGGATCGAGTGTATAAGATCAATTGGTACATTTTCCATGTCTACATTTTGCCCCTCTTTGAAGCAAAGTACCTACTGTGTTGGTTCAAAGAATCAAATGCCACAATCAAAATTCAAAATTTTCTCATTTTTTTCAAATTCCCCACTGCTACCTTAGAGATAGAATTATGTTGGTATATTGCCCCCTCGAGAGATTGGATGAAAATTTTGATTTTTGGGTGATCTCATGAATAAAAGAGGACAAGGTGCCCGATGGGTCCAGAAAGGCTCTGGGATGCGAAAAATGTGAAAAAAAGAAAAAAAATGATGCAAAACAACCCTCGGTTGGGAAAAAAAAGGCTTGAAGATCCAAAACCCTAGTTGGATGGCTAAACAGGGTAAGAAAAACCCTACTTTTTAGGCTTAAATAGGCCTCAAGGGGCCACTTCCAATTCATTTGCACACCTAGCCTTTTGACACTCTTGCGATTTGAGCTTTGACCCTTGATTGAGATGGCACAACATGTACTTCCATGACATATTTCTCAGTGTGTGTGAGTGTTCTAGAAGCTTCCCAGCATTGGACCAGTAGTAAATCATCTTGTCCCAACTTTGTTTTTCAATTTTTGAGTGCATTTATTAGGGTTTAGAAGTCAACAAAGTCAAGTAGTGTTATATAGTGCCACTTAAAACCTCAAATTGATGCAACACGGGCCTAAACTTTCGTTGATGAGAGTTTTATCATAGTGACTCAATTTAGAATTAGGGTTTATTTTTCAAAGTGTCGCATTTGCAAACAACACTGCGGTGGTCTTGTTTGGAATTTATGCTTAGGGGTTAAATTAGGTCACTTTCAAATTGCATTGCAACAGTGGAGTTTGGAGTTTCCAAATAGCAATGCATATGCAAATAGTGACACATTTTCTATTTTGGTTGTGCGAACTTCAAACAGGATCGTTCTTTTTTACAAAACTTGACTCGGTGACTTTCTTGATGCAGGAGGACATGGAGCTAGTCTATTCATGAGCACAAGTCTTCCATTTTGAGTAGAATGACTCAGGATCCTCCTTTGCATGAGGTACTCTAGGAGCACCTAGGGGTGATTAGCTTATGGTACATCGCTTATGCCCTAATTATCAGGACACACCTAGGCATGATGACAACATTAGCAGAGTGCTCGCACAACAAGAATTCTTTATTCCACCTTCCCATAGGTGAGGCCATAATGACCCTGGAGGACATGCAACACATTCTATTTTTTCCTATCCATAGAGAGCGAGTTACCTATGGTGTGGATGTCGGGAGAGACAACTACTTTGACATTATGGGCCTAGACGAGATCATTTTCTCAAAGGGATAGATTGAGCTGGAGCAGTATAGAGGTTAGGTGCCATCTTTCTGATTAATCATTGTTGTTATGATTTCAGGACTTGTGGCACTAGATCGGCGTCACTGGTACTTCATTCTAGGATGGGGACTTTCTTGGGAGCAAATGCTCTAATGAAGGGAGTGCTTTTCCTAGGGGCTAGTGATGTTGGCCTCCATGTACCATGATCTTCACAAGTTTTCTTACTGCGATAGCTGAGCTATCGAATCAGGGGTGACATTGCAACATACTTGGGCTTGGGATCACATTGTAATGCTCCACCCCATCAAAGTTACAATAGTTGATATGGAGTTGGATGACCCAGTTATCTAGAGGTATAGGGGTGCATTGACATTTTTACATATAGGAGCAGCAGGCATTTAGCACTGGCAGCAGGTCATTGATGAGATGACAATTTTCACCTAGAGACCTTATCTTGGGATGTCAACATGGTATGATGATGTCCAACAGTTATTTTTTGCTAGGTAGGACCATTTGATGTAGGGGTGAGAGCATACTATGATTGAGAGATATTTTCTAGGCTATGTGTTCCAACAGTTTGGAGATGCTTAGGACTGTCCCGATGACCAATACGTGGCCATCTTCGCACTTACTATGAGGGAGACTACATGGGGTTAGATGATCCCAAAAACAAATATAGTATAGAGTTTCATGCATCTGGTGGCTGGGTTGTGGCCTTATCATTAGGGATAGGAAGAATCGAGGATGACACAAGCCTATGGAGATTGGTTCTAACCGCTATTTCGATTGACGATTATTGGAGCACTTTTTCCATGGAGGAGATCGAGATGTCAATTTGCAGGGTAGGGGTGAGGAGGCAGAGGAGGTAGGGACAATGACATTGATGGGTATGGCAACAGAGGGTGAGGTAGAGGGGGAGATGGTACACCTCTGTGGCAACTAGAGCAGCAGCCCGAGTAGCATAGGGGGTAGAGGGATGGCGATTAGGATTAGCCCATGGATGGTTGCCAGGACCAGGATAGGTAGAGGACCCTACCTAGAGATGGTCATCAGGACCAGCCACCCATCCAACTACCACCATAGACAGACCCTAGGGACTATAAGATATTACAACTTCAGCCTCAGATTCAGGTGCTAATTGTAGAGAGAGACCAGGCGAGATGATAGGTCTTGACCTTGATAGCCAAGCAGGATTAAGCTATCCAACAACGACAAGTTGTCGAGCTATAGGCTACATAGAAGATGGGTTGGGGATAGTAGTTAGAGAGTATGGTTACATCCTCCTCCTAGAGCAACATATCCATGTGGGCATACAAAGCAGTCATTCGAGAGGAAAAGTATTATCATGTGCATTACCACTAGGTTGTACCTCGAGCAGGATGAGTCCCAGATTATTTGCAACAGGCTGGATACAGGCCTCTAGAGGAGCACAAGGAGAGGCTAGGTGGCAAGGAGA